>JAUIMM010000364.1:7680000-8880000 GCA_031769625.1 Taudactylus pleione | reverse complement strand
GATAGGCACAATGTGGAAAAAGGGTGCATTAGTCACCAGAAGATATATACATAGGAAGGAGCAGGTAAACCGGGAATCAATACCATCCGACTTATAATATCTTTAAAAAATATATTTTTGTCCCTGTCTCCAAATAATGTTTTAATATAGGATCTGATTTACAAATATGATGATTGTGGTTAATTATCTTTTTAATATTGAAACAAATAGCATAGACTTTTCAAACGGAGTTGATTTTACCTTTTTGGTCTTATGATTCAGCTCTAAAATACTATGCAAAGAGTTTTCTAATAACGCGATTCAGTCTTTTTGTTTTCTTTAAATGCTTCTATCAATTAAACAAATTTAGTTTTGGTAGAATAATTCCTGCATATTGTCCTAAATTGCCCAGCAGGGATGTTTTTAAGCCAACTTTTTTAAATGGTTACTAGGAAAATGTATAAAATTATTTGAATCTACTTCTTTTTGATAAGGTGAGGTATGAATAATGTTATTAGTCACTGGGAGCTGGAAATTAGTCATAACTAGAGTAAAAGTGCTTGCAAAAGTGAGATAAGAGTTAGCATTGAAATAACAAATGAAATTTGAAATAGAATCTACATCTCCGTACCAAGAACACATCATCCAGTTGCTGGGATGTTTTGGGAGGTTATTCTAGCCCCCTCCTGATTTGGGCTACTACATATAAAGTATGAGAGAGGGAGTGTATGTATGTGTGCATGTATGAGATAGGGTGTGTGAGTCAGTGTGTATGAGATAGGGAGAGTGTGTATGTATGAGATAGGGAGTGAGGGAGTCGGAGTGTTCACGGGGGGTGGGGCTTAGCATTGGGGCGGGGCTTGGCAACAGAAGGGGTAGCAGCGCGCGGCTGGTTGGTGCATGCACGGGGCACTTGTTACGGTATTTTTTGCGAAAATACTGTGATAAGGCTTCGATGGGGATTCGCAGGGATAGAGCTTTATCGCAGTAAATCCCTGTGATATTGCCTGAATTCGCAATGCAAATTCAGTTGGTAATATCACACTACAATCTGCATGACAAACATGGATTGTAGTAAATAGAGCCCAGTGTGTATGAGAGAGGGAGTGTGTGGATGTATTAGATAGGGAGTGTGAATCAGTGTGTATGAGAGAGGGAGTGTGTGTATGTATACGATAGGGAGCGTGTGTATGTATAAGATAGCGAGTGTGTGTATGTATGAGATAGGGAGTGTGAGTCAGTGTGTATGAGAAAGGGAGTGTATATATGTTTCAGATAGTGAGTGTGAGTCAGTGTGTATGAGAGAGGGAGTGTATGTATGTATGTATGAGAGAAGGAGTGTGTGCATGTATGACTATGTACGTACGTACGTACGTATGTACGTATGAATGAATGAGAGAAGGAGTGTGTGTATGTATGAGATAGGGAGCGTGAGTAAGTGTGTATGTATGAGAGAGGGAGTGTGTGTATATATGAGATAGTGAGTGTGAGTCAGTGTGTATGAGAGAGGGAGTGTATGTATGTATGTATGAGAGAAGGAGTGTGTGTATGTATGAGATAGGGAGCGTGAGTAAGTGTGTATGAGAGAGGGAGTGTGTGTATATATGAGATAGTGAGTGTGAGTCAGTGTGTATGAGAGAGGGAGTGTATGTATGTATGTATGAGAGAAGGAGTGTGTGCATGTATGACTATGTACGTACGTACGTACGTACGTACGTACGTACGTACATATGAATGAATGAGAGATGGAGTGTGTGTATGTATGAGATAGGGAGCGTGAGTAAGTGTGTATGAGAGAAGGAGTGTGTGTATATATGAGATAGGGAGTGTGAGTCAGTGTGTATGAGAGAGGGAGTGTGTATGTATGTATGAGATAGGGAATGTGAGTCAGTGTGTATGAGAGTAGGAGTGTTTTTTTGAAATAGGCACTATGTAGAGTATGAGATAGGGAATGTGAGTCAGTGTGTATGAGAGGAGTGTGTGTATGTATGACATAGGGAGTGTAAGTCAGTGTGTATGAGAGAGGGAATGTTTGTATGTATTGATAAATCTGTTATTAAACTAACTACATAAGACTCCATCTTGTCACAAGATGGTGTGTGCCTTTAAGTATTCATAGCTTTAAATGTATAATATTATAGAGATTGATTTCTGCTGAGCTTTGAGTTGGAGAACCTTGAAATGTATAAACATGCAGATTGTTTCACACCAGATAGTGTACTGTGTATCCTTACCCCCCTAACACTCCCACGTGTACAGATAATAATGTAATGAATACTAACAATGACTGCTGTAGTGAGATATAATGTGAATATCTTCATATGTTGCAAAGTAAGAACACTGTGCTTATTATTATCGTACGACATGCAAATATAGCCAGAGGGAATCTTGAAACCAAGACTGATGTTTGTGGGGAGTCCATCTCCTGAGATCTCAACAATGCAAGGGTCTGACATACAATAATGAGCTTGGGCTTGTGATTAATTACAGAAGATTGATTACGATATATCACTTCAAGGTTTTTCAACCGAGATATCCTGCGCTGATCCATGGGCGGACATGTCGGGGGTGACCAGAACAGTGGATTCTAACTTTCATCCCGGGATCAGTAGTTTTCTACTTAAGTTGGACTGTGCTGTTTTGGGGAATTCCCATGTCTGCCTGGGGATTCAGGTATGGATACCTATGTGTCTCAGACTCTTGTTTTTGTTTTTTTGTTTTGGGTTTTGTTTTATGAAATTACATGTCCAATTAATCTTTAAAAATGTATACAGATTATATTCCTTATAGATTTGAATATGAACAAATGTGTTATTGTGTTTAACAGTCTGATAATTTGTTTCCCTGATTTGCATAAGTATTGTACCATGATATATCTTGTGATCTTTATATTTCCAGAGTGAATAGACATAGAAGTACATTTTGTTTGTTGGTAGGTTGCCATATTGGTGGGGATTATCTCCAGACTATAGTAAAATAATTTTGGGATTTGTTTATAACAACTTTGCCAATCAATCTATATCCCAAAGGTACGGTCATTGTGTGCCCAGAATTACCCATACGTATCTGGTTTAGGAAATCTATCTACACATATTGGGTTTAGGAAATCCATACACACATATTGGGTTTAGGAAACCCACAGAAATGGGTAATGCAGACAGTAAATATCTGTCCAACTGTCAAACCCCCATGGATATTATACGTACAGTGCTAGGTCCTGGGGCGACAAAAGCAAATTCTAAACTTTTTAAAAAGGCTGGCATTTACAGAGATGGCACACTTGACCCGATTAAATTACAACAGATGTGTAAATTACATGGCTCCTACATAAAATGTAACAAACTTGAAGGTACTCTATTGAATTGGCTAAAAGTGTTAAAACAGATCTTGTTAGACAAAGAGTCACAAGAAAGAGAATAAGAAATTATTTGTATGTACTTTAAGGATTATTTTGAAGAAATATTTGTAAGGACAGTAGGTCCAAATTGTTCAATAAAGAATATTGCTAAAAATAAGTGGCTATGCCCTGATATAAACTATAAAGCATGTAATGATTTGGAATTGTGGTGCTGTAAATTGTAGAGTTTGTAGACTAAAGATATCATATACCGAACCCAGAAAAGATACCAGAAGTTGGAATGAAAATAAGAAATACATATAACCCTGTAAGAAAAATACATAGAAATGTGAATATTGTGGAGAGTGCTAAATTGTTTATGATTTTAAATATAAAGAGAAGTGAATATAAAAATTGCAAAAGGTAGATTACAGAATAAGTTGATGAAATTTCAGAAATTTATTAAAATATTTCAGTTTAATCCTACGTGTTTGGGGACACCCATACAATGTAGTAGTTGAGTTTTTAAAAGAAAATGATTTTGAATTAGATGCTGAAGCTTTGCTATTTTGTGTCTGAGATCTGACAATCTCCCTTTAAGAAATTCTGAAGAGAGGGGGAGTGAGTGTTTACAAGAAGTTGAGAGGTCAGGTACTGATACACACAGCAGCTAGTGCAGAAATGAGTAAGTTTGAGATGCAAAGTATCGAAGTATGTGAAGTTATACAGATAGAACTTCAGACTGAGATTAAGCAATGTATTCACACTACAGTAAATATGTTAGACATTTTCATCACACAATTACTTCTTTGGTCAGATGATTTGCCAAAAAGTAATCAAAATGTTTTTTTCCTTTTAAGTATGACCTTTGTTTTGTTGCAAAAGTGTTTTTATTTTTTGATATTGACCTTTGTTTGAATGATACTACATAAATATGTATAAGTGTTGTATGGTTGTAGTATTATGGATACAGTGTAGGTAATTCTGTCCACCTTTACCTTAATCTTGTTAAAGGACTTATAAAGTTATTGCTACTTACATATGTTACCCACAGTGAGTAAGTTGGATTGTAACATTGAAGTGTTTACAACAAGTGTTGAAATGTAACAATTATTGTGAAGGTAACATTAATAATATAAGGATTGTCCTCATCTCAGTGAACCCAGAGTAGAACACAAAGGCATAAATGCATAGGAGTATAGCCCCCAGAATCACAGACCTCTCAATATAACCAGTCATAGTGTCCCAAAATATATTGTATCTATCTGGGGCTGCTAAAGATGTTATTCAGTTCAAATTAATCTCATTAGAACATTTGACATTCTCTGTAGCCTCGGTTACTGGCCTGGATGGTCAAATACAGTATTTACAAAAGACAAATCCATTGCAGATTACTGTAAATAATGGTGTAACTTTAGAGACACAGTTTTTAGTCTCAGATGACTGCCTACCTAATCTTTTAGAGACAGATTTATGGTCAGCATTAAATGCTGCAATAACATGTGTGGCCAGTTAAACAATACCCTTTAACATCAGATCAAGTAACCAAATAGATAGAAGGTTACAGGTTTAATACACTAACGATACTTAATCTGCACACCTTGTTGAATGGCATACCACCCACCTCATAGTGTTTTACTGCCTTTTAGTGCCTAACAAAAGAAGCAGTATGTTTAGTCTAAACTGCACAAGGGTGTGCTGCAAGTTCTAATGTTAAAAGATTGTCTGTTTGCCAGTGCAATCATAATCGTTATACGATATGTGGACGATTTAGTGTTAATTTAGAAAAAAATTGTTTGCATGAAACAATAGTATTACTGAATATTCTAAACAAGTAAAACAAAATTATAAAGTCTTGCAATCCATACAGACAAAAAATTATTTTTTAGGACATCATATATCCCACCGTCTTTCTTTGTAAGTTTTAGTTTAGTGCGATTCAGAGAGCAGATGTCCAAACAGCTTAAAGCCTTTTTGGGCTTATTTGCATATTGTAAAGAATAGATACTTTATGTAAATAAAGTGTAACTTTTGTATAATGCAAATAAGGGATTGATACAACAGGATCCCCTTACCTTAACATATGAATAAATTGAAGTTTATCATGTTGTAAAACAAGATATTATTAATGCATCAGCATTGGTTTTACCTAATTATAGTATGCCGTTTATACTGTTTTGTCATGAGTCTAACTCACATGCTCAGAGGGTCCTTGAACAATCACATAGAAACTTTTGTCACCTAGACACTGTTAAGTGCTGACAAAGTGTTAGGACACCCCTTAACCCTTATAGTATCACATAAAGTTATAATATCCAGAGTAAAGCTTAAAGAAAACATTTATCTGTTGTTAGGATTACGAAATACGAAGTAGCATTGTTGTACAAGTAATGTCACTTTCAGATAGTGTACAATGGTTGAATCCTGCTTTCGCAGGTTTCAAAAGATGGGAGAGAATAGTGATGACATAGCAGTAAATAGTGACAGTGTCAAGGAGGACACTGAAAATATACAAACTTTTTATTTTCCTGATCATGATTGTGTTGAACTAATGAAGCAGGAATTATTGTTTCTTTTGAAGATGGAGTTACATACACAAGATATGTTGGCTACGTCAGAGCACTGTCTATTGCATTCTAGTTATCCCAAAGGCTTGTAAGGAGAAAAATGAGGGTACACTTGAGAGACTACACCCGCAGCTGAAGACAATAGACTGGTAGGCCAGGCCGCACGTGCTGCTGCCATAAGTCACTGCTCCCAAGGGCAACCCACTTATGTGGTAGATTCCGCCCCCAAGATTGACTTAAGTACCCTCACAAAACTCCAGGTACAAACTCCAGAGGCTGAGAAAAGAAAAGCTAGGAGCTAAAGATAAATGGTGAGTGGGGGAAAGGTCAACGTTTAGGTCTACCAAAAACCCTTTACCCAGTTGTGGCCCAGATGATACATGGTGAGGTGCACTTGGGGAAGGATACAATGGTGGCTATCACCAACCATAATTGGATAGCTCTGGGTTTTGCAGAAGACAGCACAGGCCTTTATAACAGGATGCCTAATATGTGTATTGGACAATCCGGGTAAGACTGTCCCAACCCCTTTGAAAAGTACTCCTCAGAAACTGTGTTCCTTACAAAGGATACAAATTGATTTTATACCACAGCCCAAATGTTCCAAAATGTGATGTCCTCTTGTACGAGCCTCATCAGTCACTGTCCCGGAGGGTAGGCGTGTTGGAGGGCAGATGCAAAGACAATGGCCAAGGTAATTAAGATAATTAAGGAACTCATGATTAAGAGCAACTGCAGATATCGTGTGCTATGTATCAATCTTATAGACACAATTAACTAAAATACATAGGGTCTCATTCAGACCCGCTCGCGAGCGCAGGACGCTCGCAAGCTGGTCGATGTTACCCCAATGTGCATGCGCACGACGGAGGGAGCTCCGTCGTGCGCATGCGCGAGACCCGGACAGCGACAGCCAAGCTGTCACTCCGGGTCTCGCACCAAAGGGGGCGTGCTGTTGATGGTGACTGACAGCACACCCCCTTTGGTGGGCCTGCCGGGGGCGTGGCTGCCAGACGGAGGCATCCCCATGGGAAGAGCCAAAATCACTCCTGGGCTTGCGGAGGCGAGTCCCTACTGCAGGGTCTCGTCGCAAGCCCGATGGTCGCGATAGTCTTGACCATCGCGACCATCATCATGGACGCTCGCTATAGCTGTGGGTGGTCACCCACAGCTATGCGAGCGTCCAAGGGGCCGCTTCATTTTCAGGTAGGAGGGCCCTGATTCAGAGCGAGCGCTCTGGTCAGAGCGTCCGGCTCTGAATCAGGCCCATAGTCAGGTGTTTTCTTCTATTCCAGTCCTTTATCTTGATACAGGAACCCACTGTTTAAAACCAGGAGATTGGATGATTATTTGGAAGGCTATTGAGCCCAGATTTGAAAGTTTATTCCAAATCCTGATGAGTACACTTATTTCAATGAAACTTCATGGGAAGGATACCTGAATATATGCCTTCTATTGCAAAGTTTTCTTCCAAGGGGAGTTGGAGTAATTTGATATTATGAATATATACATGTTCCTAGGCCCCAAGCCAGAAAAAGGCTTGTGGAAATGTATATTTTGCTTTGCTTTGTTATAAGTTTAATTTTAGCTTTAACACTTTGAGTTTTTATAACAAGTATTAAGATAAGTAACTGCATATATAGTTTTATATGAAGAGATGAAGCAGTAACAATATATAGACTCAATGTATAGTATATTCACAATATAGAAGCTTTAGCCAAATTGTTTGATAATGTTACAGATGAAATATTTGATGTGGTGCTTACAATGAACTGCACTTTCAAGTAAAGGTTATGGGACAGTTTAAACTGATCCTAAACTACCTTACGGCTGCTTAATAAGATACAGTATGTGTCTTATAGTTAGACTAACCTGCTGTAATGTATATAGCTGATAACTTTTCTGACCTGATACATGGACACGTGAAGAAAATCAAGGAACTGAAAGACTAGTTAAGGAAAACACATAGTGAAACGGAGTATGATCTTGATGATAATGAATGGTTTTCCTAATTAAACCTAATTAAATGGTTTAATGAATTTAGTAGATGGATATCAGAAATTATTTCAATTATTGATAAAGGTTTAGCTTTGTTTGTAATCCTTTACAGTCAGGTCCATAAATATTGGGACATTGACAGAATTTTCATATTTTGGCCTCTATTCACCACCACAATGGCTTTGAAATGAAACAAACAAGATGTGATTTAACTGCAGACTTTCAGATTTAATTTGAGGGCAATTACATCCAAATCAGGTGAACGGTGTAGGAATTACAACGGTTTCTATATGTGCATCCCACTTTTTAAGGGGCCAAAAGTAATGGGACAAACTAAACAATCCTAAATCTAACTTTCACTTTTTAATACTTTGTTGCAAATTCTTTGCAGGCAATTACAGCCTGAAGTCTGGAACGCATAGACATCACCAGACGCTGGGTTTCATCCCTGGTGATGCTCTGCCAGGCCTCTACTGCAAATGTCTTCAGTTCCTGCTTGTTCTTGGGGCATTTTCCCTTCAGTTTTGTCTTCATCAAGTGAAATGCATGCTCAATCGGGTTCAGGTCAGGGGATTAACTTGGCCATTGCATAACATTCCACTTTTTAGCCTTAAAAAAACTCTTTGTTTGCTTTTGCAGTATGCTTCGGGTCATTGTCCATCTGCACTGTGAAGCGCCGTCCAATGACTTCTGAAGTATTTTACTGAATGTGAGCATATAATATTGCCCGAAACACTTCAGAATTCATTCTGCTGCTTTTGTCAGCAGTCACATCATCAATAAATACAAGGGAACCAGTTCCATTGGCAGCCATACATACCCACACCATGACACTACCACCACCATGCTTCACTGATGAGGTGGTATGTTTTGGATCATGAGCAGTTCCTTTCCTTCTCTTCTCTTCCCATCACTCTGGTACAAGTTGATCTTTGTCTCATCTGTCCATAAGATGTGTTCCAGAACTGTAATGGCTTTTTTAGATGTTGTTTGGCAAACTCTAATTTGGTCTTCCTGTTTTTGTGGCTCACCAATGGTTTGCATCTTGTGGTGAACCCTCTATATTCACTCTTGTGAAGTCTTCTCTTGATTGTTGACTTTGACACATATACATCTACCTCCTGGAGAGTGTTCTTGATTTGGCCAACTGTTGTGAAGGGGTTTTTCTTCACCAGGGAAATAATTCTTTTGTCTTCCACCACAGTTGTTTTCCGTGGTCTTCCGGGTCTTTTGGTGTTGCTGAGCTCTCCAGTGCATTCTTTCTTTTTAAGAATGTTCCAAACAGTTGATTTGGCCACACCTAAAGTTTTTGCTATCTCTCTGATGGGTTTGTTTTGATTTTTCAGCCTAATGATGGCTTGCTTCACTGATAGTGACAGCTCTTTGGATCTCATATTGAGAGTTGATAGCAACTGATTCCAAATGCAAATGTCACACCTAGAATCATCTCCAGACCTTTTACCTGCTTAATTGATAATGAAATAACGAGGGAATAGCTCACACCTGTCCATGAAATAGCTTTTGAGTTGATAGTCCCATTACTTTTGGTCCCTTAAAAAGTGGGAAGCACATATTGAAACTGTTGTAATTCCTACACCGTTCACCCGATTTGGATGTAATTACCCTCAAATTAAATCTGAAAGTCTGCAGTTAAAGCACATCTTGTTATTTTCATTTCAAAACCATTGTGGTGGTGAATAGAGGCCAAAATCTGAAAATTCTGTCAATGTCCCAATATTTATGGACCTGACTGTATATTGCTATAAAACTGGTTATTTTTATGATTAAGGAGTTACTGTCGAAGCTGGATAATTGGCTGAGACAAGATCAGTTTAAAATTGTATCGCAGCGATGCCATCTTGCAACTGGCCGCAAGACGCCATCTTGGAAATGAGATCGCAAGACGCCATTTTGCGAATGGCCGCCTAAGCGCCATTTTAGATAAACTCACACTTTAGTACATGTAGCGATATTACTATTAGCATCATGCGATTGCATCTGTGACCATCGCCATAAGTTACGGTGATTCATCAAAAGCCCATTTCATGACTTTACATAGTTTGGGTGCTCTGGATAAAGTGTGTGTATTATTATAATTCCCCTAAAGGATATATTTCAGAAATGGCTGTACAGTATGTCAAAATTGGATTGCATTAGCTAAACAGAGCAAATGGCCACGTGACAACTAGCCTGTGAAGACAAGCTTCATGGACATAACGTCTGCTCTCACTCCAGGTGGCCCTGCTCGAATACAGCAAGAGGGTCGTTTGTAGCACCTTACATTAGCAGGCTTCCTACAATAAAATACCTTCAACGCCAACAGTGTTATCTGAGGTTTGGGTCTTATAGCTGTGCTAATTTGCATCTACACAGGCCCTGGGAGAACAAAGACCAGTATTTTGGAGCCTGAAAAGGGTGGGGGCTGCTGGGGCATGAGCAAGTCATGGAGCTATAATGCTCAGCATTCCACGCTGCTAGGTGTTCACTTCTAGGGATAGCTGACAGCGAAGAAGTGCTCCCCATGTCGGTCTATGGTGGTCTCCCTCCACACAGATTCTCTAAGACTTCAGTTCAGCGTTATCTCTGTGCTCTAAAGAATTCACGTGCCTGTAGAGGCTCATGCTATAATTGCGTAATCACTGTGAGTTTAAGTGAGATTTTAGTGCACCATTTCTCATACACACATTAATACGCACAATTGCACTGTTAACTAGTCGCATAATAGCGAATGCATAAGACCCTGTATGAAAACGCTGAATATTAGCTCCATGCACACGCATCTGCCCCAAGTTAACTAGCGTCTTTACATCAAACCCCACATACTCACACATTACATATTCACATAAAAGGTTCCATAATCTTTAAGGTATAAGATTCGAGTATGCACATTTATTATCATTGCTAGGAAATAAAGGTTATTTCGTAACTAAGGTTTTATATGTGATAAGTAAGCCATGTTTGGTATTGTACTGATGCGTACTCTCTCAACAGTATTCCGGTAATATTGATGGAGAGACCGCAATATGCATTCTCAACTTATGGACCGCAGAGACTTCAAGCAACAAAATGTACATTATATGAACAACTGTTAGGATTTGCATGAGGCGGGAAACCAGGGACCACCAGTTGTTAGAGGCTGGACTGTGTCTATTTGAACCAACCTGTTAAATGACTTGTAACATATGCCCTCTCCTTTAAGACGAATGGTATTAGCAACAAACTTCTATATTGTGTTGTTTATTCCTGGGGGGTATAAATATGTGTGCTCTGACCCTGGGTTCCTAGTCTTCGTGCTGAATGCTGATTGACGAGGGGTTTCTTGCTGATGCCTACATCTGGACCAGAGAGCGCTGCGTATGTATAATTGTACTTGGGTCTGTATAATCTCTTTGCGCTAAGATTATATGAGGATCATAGCATGTAACTGCTGTACTTTTACTTGAATAATACTTTGTGCTTTGGAACCACAGGTTCTAGGTCTGGAGTCTTTATTTACTGTATGACTGCATACGCAAATTAGCGTCATCCTTAGAGGTTTATAGGAAGGATATTAGAAGGTATAGGCAGGGGTATTTATAAGGTTCAAAGGCAGTATCGTTAGTTGGGGGCTCGTAGTGAAGTCACTTACCCACTCACACGGCACTTACGGTTATCGATTTCTCACCAAAGGGTGGAGTGGCCACATGCAGGGTTTACCTGCAACCGCTCGGTGCTGAGAGATCGCTACCCATTTTCGTGTGAGCCAGGGATGCTGACTAGAATCCAGGGACAAGAGAGGAAAAAGTTTGTTTTCCTTTGTTGATAGAACCTAACATTTAAAGGTGTGCCGCAGTATTGAACACGCGGCTGAGTCGCAGTTCTGCGCACAGTAAAGACGCACTTTTCTGTACGCCAGTAAAGGTTGTCATACGGTTGTGTGGTAGTCGCATTATTGTGTATGCGACTGGTCGCACAATAGCGTATACGTACTTTCGGTCGTGCTGCCACGTGTTTAAACAAAGCCGTTGAGGTTTACATTCTTTTCAAATGTTGTCAATATCTTGGTTAACGTGTATTTTTCTGCGCAGGAAAAAAGTGTGTAACAGTGAGTATTTGTTGGTAGGGGTAACTTGTTCCCTAAAGTTAGAGGTACCGTATGACCTTTAAGGGCTAAGTGCTAGCCGCTTGGTAAGCAGCTTACCGTTCTATACACAGTAGCAGGTGTACATGTTGTCTTTGTTGTAGAGAGGTGCGTGGAAGTAGCTGACTTAGGCCCTCATTCAGACCCACTCGCAAGCGGGCGCACGTACGTTAGGCGTACGTACAAAAATATTTAAATTCAATGGCTCGCTCGTATTTTCGTTCGCATCTAAAATTCCTCCCAAAACTCTGGCGACCCCTCCTCTAACTAACGAGCGTACGAAATAGCGAGCGTACATCCCCGAAATGCCTTGAAAGGAACGCACGCACAAGTATAAACAGGAAGTGGCCTTGTCAGATGTCGATTACCTGCTCATTTATTCTGCCTACCTCCATCAATCGTATCATGCCAATCAATGTATCAATTAGCTTAATTGTTTGTTTTTTTCAACACAATGCAAGAAACTTTACTCTTGTCCGTGTTTGTGTTTACCCGCAGAATACGTACGGATGAAACATTCGCTTTTATTGTTCAAAAAACATGTGAACCACAATTAAACAATTGTACTATTGCTGTGGATCCCCGCATATTTCCCTGGGTTCATTTCTTTATTTAAATTTGCTTACGCATGTCACTGCATCAAGCCTATCCTAACTCTCCAGAGATTTCTGGCCCTGTCGAACACATGACTCATACACTAACCAATAAAATTGCTCCTGTTAATTTCCAAAATACATTAGCCAATCAGAAAATTTTTACACACTTTATCAAAAATGATTTTTAAGAAAAACACCATTGCCATCATGAGAGCCTCCGCATTCACCAGGCGCGAGCTGCTGTTGCTTACGGAGGTCATGGATCGCCGGATCACCAGCCAGCCTCAACCCATGACCAACCGGCAGAAGCGCTCCGCGTATGCGGAGGCACGGTCCCGCCTGCGGTCCTTCGGCTCACGCCGCAACATCGGGCAGCTGGAGTGCAGGTGGTCCGACCTGCAACGGCGAACGCCCCGCTTGCTGGCATGCTTTCGCATGCAGATCCTGGCAAGTAAGTGTTATGTATTGTGGTTTTAATGTTTGTGTTTGTGGGGCAAACTGCGTGTGCATGTTTTCCTGTCTGTTCTATTTATTATTTGTACTCATATCTGCGTGTGCATGTTTTCCTGTCTGTTCTATTTATTATTTGTACTCATATCTGCGTGTGCATGTTTTCCTGTCTGTTCTATTTATTATTTGTACTCATATCTGCGTGTGCATGTTTTCCTGTCTGTTCTATTTATTATTTGTACTCATATCTGCGTGTGCATGTTTTCCTGTCTGTTCTATTTATTATTTGTACTCATATCTGCGTGTGCATGTTTTCCTGTCTGTTCTATTTATTATTTGTACTCATATCTGCGTGTGCATGTTTCCCCTCTATTTCTGATTTATTAATTCTACTGCTATTTGGCTTTTTTTTTTTTTTTTTTTTTTTAGTTTGGTTGCCCGGATTTGTCCATAAACTAAACGCAATTTCTTTGACATATTTTAGGGGGACAGCCAAGACTCCGCCGTCACCGTCCGTCCAGACGGCGTTCCCGGCCACTATCCCCAACCCCCAGCCAACACTCCACCCCAAATCTTTCCCCTATTCCCCACTCCTCCCCATCCTTCCCAGACCCTCTCCCGGAAATGTCGGGCCTCCTTCCCCTCCGTCCCACTTCCCCCTCTCCTCCACCCACCCCTCTTCCAATTACCCCCTCCCCGGAGTCCATCATAACTCCGCCCCATTCTTTGGGTAATGACGGATCCTCCGAGGAGGATCATGGAGGTTTGCCCGGAGCTCCCGTTTTGTCTCCCGGTATGTTTTTTTTTTTTAAAGCACAAACTGTTTGTATGTAATCATGTGTCGTGCCTTTCTTCGTGTTTTTGTGGCTTGACTTTTGGTGATTGTGAAGGTTTGCCTTTACCTCTTCCTGGTGATTTAAACATACACATATCATACCTGTGGGAATTTGTACCTAGGCCTTGTATTTTTGCCAGCCCCCCCTTTTTTTTTTTGGTTTTGGGTTTAGGAGTGATTTGGTTGTGTTTTTTTTTTTTATGTGGATTCCCTATTGTTGTATTAACCCACACACTTTTCTCACCCACAGAGGAACAGAGGCGTCGGCAAGAGGTGGCGGATGTTGTGGGGCAGATGCGCCAACATGTCATCGGCATTCTGGTGGCCCTCGACCGGCTGTCTGGCCTCCTTCGGCATTAGTTTTTTTATTTTTGTTATATTTTCCAATTAAATTTATTAAGACAAATATACGTTGTGGCTCATTTTTAAAAACCCAAACCAAGATAGTTTAGCCTGACATAAGTAGACTGTTCCTGCAAGGATTTCCCTTTTTTAAAAGTTAGATTGTGTTTTGTTTTTGTATGTCAAACAGACACAAGAAACACATAACAGTAACAATGTCATTTCCCTTTTTGGGTGTAGTGTCAATTACATATTTCTACATTTTCCAGGTTCCTACTTGGTGCGCAAGCTGCTTAGGCCAATCTTACAAATCCCAAGGTTGGGCCAGGCTTCCTTTTGGTGTGGATTGGGAAGCTGAAAACATATTTCAGTTTAGCTCAACTGGCGTCAGTACTGGTTTACCCCTTAGTCAAATGTAACTTGTGTTAACCTGGTTACACTTGCTGTTAACGTCCCAAAAAAGGAAGACCATTTCACTCTCCAAACATTTATTCACAACATAACAGAGAAAACAAAGTGGTCACTCCCAAAAAAAAAACACAGTGATAAATTCAAATACAACACATACCAAGAAATAATTAAATAAAAACACAAAATCAAGAACTGGTTGACGAAGGACCATGCCAACATGATTCCACAAACATGGCGTTGCGATATGGGTTCCAGAATATATGCCCAAAAGGACCAGATCCAGGTTTGGTAAGGGTAGCAGGAAGTAGTGAGCGTTGGAGTGCCAAAGATTATGTGAACAAACAGAAGATGGTGAGAAAAATAAAAATAAATTAGATGTTCGCAAACAAACACAAACACATTAGGTATAAACACTGGAGTTTTGTTCAAACTTACCTAAAAAATCTGGCCACCACATCATCACGTATGGCCCCCCCACATACTGACCTTCGACCAACCTCGGGGGGGCCATCCTCAGGTAAGGCATCCTCTGGCTGCATTGGGACACCACTCCTTATGGCAATGTTGTGAAATATCCCACACAGGACCACAATTTTAGACACCATATCCGGCACATACATGAGCTCGCCACCAGAGCGGTGGAGGCATCTGAATCGGCCTTTTAAAAGGCCGATACAGCGCTCCACCACTTGCCTGGTGGCTGTAAGTGCGGAATTATACGCACTTTGTGGCCCTGGTGTGGGAGCCAAATAAGGAGTGAGCAGCCAGGACATGCAAGGGTATCCACTGTCTCCTGTGAACAAAAATAGACCACATCAGGAACACTGTGTATCAAGCTTAACATTGTTATGTACTAAAGGTCTCCACTTACCCAGAAGCCACGCATCACCAGCTTGTAGGTTGGTTAATTTCTGCCATATCCCTGATTGCCGGATGACGAAGGAGTCATGAGCACTTCCGGGTAATTTAGCATTCAGGGACAGGATCTGGAGGGAGGCATCACATACCACCATTACATTCAGGGAGTGATAGTGTTTCCTGTTTCTAAATATTGCCTCCAGCCGTGCTGGAGGCTGAAGTGGTATGTGAGTACCATCCACAACCCCTATGATGTGTGGGAAGCCAGCTATTTGGTAAAAATTGGCCTTGGCCACACTAAGGGCACCCATATCCAAAGGCATTTTAATAAAATGATGGAGGTGCTTGAAAAGTGCCTCCATCACTGCCCTCAGGATCCTGGAAAAGGAGGATTGGGAGATGCCCGCCACTATTCCCACCGTTGTTTGAAACGATCCTGAGGCACAGAAATGTAACACCGCCATAAATTGCGTCAGTGGTGGTATTGCTGTTGGACTGTCAATTTGCCGCTCAAGATCACTTTCTATTAATGAGAGAGTGTCTATGATGATTTTGGGAGGTAGACGGTAGCGTCTTAAAACCTCATCATCGGGCATTCCAAAAAGGGTGACACGTGTTCGAAATATCTGGGGCCTTGCATGCCTACGATGCCTACGCCTGGGACGAGTTTGAGGTTGGTCGTCTTCCGGGAGCAGGGCCAGAACAATTCGCCCCAGATCTACCTGAAATTCAAAGTTTACAATGTAAGGCTTTTGAGCCACCCCAAAAGTAAGAAAAATCAACTTAGCTTTCTGATACCATCCATAGCTGCTTACATGCCGGGGTATTGTCATGATACGTATAAACTGTAAAAAAGCCAAAAATGAGACTTCAAAAATTTAGAGGGTGAATTTTTTTTTTTCAAATTGTTGCAAGCCAACACAGAAAATAGCCGAAACACACATTTGGCCATCGATGAAAATGACATTGCACACCGTACGTCAAATAGGGTTCAAATGGACCCCAAAAATGGAAAAGGGAAAAGCAAAATTGGATTACATGATGAATAAGCCGCCAAAAATGCGTTAATTAGTTCGCAAATGCAAGTCACTACACCAACAGTCAAAAATGCGGTAATTAATTCGCAAATGCAAGTCACTACACCAACAGTCAAAAATGCGGTAATTAATTCGCAAATGCAAGTCACTACACCAACAGTCAAAAATGCGGTAATTAATTCGCAAATGCAAGTCACTACACCAACAGTCAAAAATGCGGTAATTAATTCGCAAATGCAAGTCACTACACCAACAGTCAAAAATGCGGTAATTAATTCGCAAATGCAAGTCACTACACCAACAGTCAAAAATGCGGTAATTAATTCGCAAATGCAAGTCACTACACCAACAGTCAAAAATGCGGTAATTAGTTCGCAAATGCAAGACAAAAAATGGACTTACCCAACTCGAATATATAAGATTTCCAAAAAAAAGGTCTTTGGGTCCGAAAGCCAAAAAAAACTAAAAAAGATGAAATTAGTGATAAAAAAATTAACTAACCACAAAACAGAAGAAGACACCAATTGGCCACAAATTTGACTGCACAAAACTTACCAAATCAGGAAAGGATGTGTAAAAAAGGAAAAAAATGCGAACGGAAAAACAAAAGAACTGTAGCAAAAACAAACAAAAAAACAACTCTGCCAAATCCTCCAACCGCAAACAACCAAATCCAAACAACTTAACCGCCAACAATCCAACAACCCCACCTCGACTCCACACACACCAAGCCATAAATAGTGTTTATTTTCCCGCACAAATTAAGGATGAATCATAGGGACGCACAATCAATGATGCGGCCGCAAACAAAGGACGCATGTATAAATACGTCACGAAATCACATTGAATTTCTGGTTGATTTCATTCTGGAAGCAGAAACATGGCTTCAGACCAGGGAAACAATGGCCAAAAATCCGGCGGTAAGGCCTTCATGCATTTTGTCTCCATGATTATTTTAAAACAAATATATTGGTCAAGTTGTGAAGTGGCTAAATCTGCATATTTACCCAAATAGGTGAGGAGGATGACATGGAAGAGACTGCTGGCCCCAGTCAACCCGCCAAAGCTGCCAAAAAAAAAAGGCAGCCACATTTCACAAGCAAGGAGATGGAGGTTTTGATCCAGAAGTGCGTTGACATCCTGCCCCAGGCAGCCAGGAATATGAGCCAAAGCCAGAAGTGGAGAATGTGGGAGGAGGTCGCCGTTGCTGTCAATAGGGTGGGTGATTATGTCCGTCTAGCCCGGGATGTCAAACGGCGGTAAATAAAAACTTTCCCATCCTATAAACAAACCCCATTGTAAAAAAAAGGATAATGGTTCCAATTTCATTCCACAGATGGGCCGACTTCAAATATCGTCTCAAACAAAAACTTGCCGACAGGGCTAGGCATGCAAGGGGGACAGGTGGGGGTCCCACCCCTGTGTCATTGGAGTTGACAGACTTAGAAGAGATGGCACAGGGGTGTGTGCAGGCTGTGGAGGTGTTTGGCGTGTCCAACATGGATACGGACATGCCAGACTTTGCGGCTCCTCATGTTGGCCAAGGTAAGTCTTGTGATGTCACCAACTCTGAAATGCTATTGTGCCAATATGTAGATTCTAATGTGAGTCTTTTCTCAAATTTCCTAACAGAGACAGAGGCGGATGAGTCTGCTCCAGAGGGGAGCCTTGGCCGCAGAATTTCTGCTGGCTCTGCAGGGGAGGAACCAGTACATCCGGCTGAGGACCCTGCAGAAGCCAGTCCAGGGCGTGCCCCCTCGCAGGCAGTGGGCCTCCTCACAGAACTCAATTTTAAATCGGATTTCCATACGGAGATTCTGCAGAGGATGGACGCCAGTCTGATACTGGTGGCTGAGGCCCTGGAGCAAAATGCTGCGGCCAACGTGACCATTGCTCAGGCCCTGGCGGAAAATACCAGGGCCAACATCCGCATCGCCGATGCCCTGGAGCAGCTCGTTCGCCAGCACATGGTGGAGCCGACCTCCCTTCCTGCCGGAACATCCGGATCCTCCACCTCTGGCACAACATCAGCCAATCCTCCAAATGTGCCTAGCCCTGTGCCTAGTCCAGAGGCCACAACATCTGCCTCTGGACAGGCCAGCCCGATGGCATCCCGGACCCGGTCTGGCGCCCACCCTCACCCAGCCAAACGGGCGAGAAAACGGTGACAGCAATGGCAACTTTTCCCACACTCCTTCTGTGCTTGGCTCATATTCCTTTCTGGTCAAAACTTCCCTCTCCTTTCTTGTGAAATGTTTTTAAATTTTGTATTTACGCTTATGTTAGCAGTTATGGTTTTTTTTTTTTTTGATCAAATATCTTTGCCACAAAAAAAGGCAAAAAAATATTAGGCCAATTTGTTTGTGTTTAAACAATAAATTAAAAACAAAAAACTGACATTGTATTGTGACATTATTGTACAAATGGGTTACATTTAATCCTGGCCCTAAAGGCAAAAACTGACCCTCTTAAAACAAAAAAAAGGCCTCTTTAAGGAACGTTTCAAAAATCACATAGCGATGCAAATTCCACAGTAAACCAAAAAAAAGGGGAGCTAATTAAAAGATGATGACATTATTGTTACAATAGGCCATAACCAACAAATTGTGGCCAAAATAAAACCCCAAAAATGTACGCTAATTGATTGTGTAATCATGACATTAGCAGCTCTGATTTCCACCTGCGTACGCTTTTGTGCTATCCCAATAAATTGCTTTCCAAACACATACCAAGCCGGATTTCAATCCAACACTAATTACTTTACTGACCAGCCGCGATTAATCGCAGCACCATCGTGGAGTCCCGGGACGGAGGAGAAGGCCATCGCCAATGTGGTCGAGTAATCCTGACCCTAAGCTGTGCGAGCATTTTGAAGGGAAAGCGGATGTTTCAGTGACGTATGAGACGGTCCGAACACATTTGACGTTCGCATCTGCTAATGTATGTACGCCCCAAAAACGCCTCGCCACGCCTGCGTTTTTTCATCTCCACCCCCGTCAACACCCAAAAACGCCCTGTTCTGTCAATCACATTTGACATGTCACTTCCTGTACGCTATTTTAGGAACGAGAGAAAAAAAAAACGCAATCTGCCGTACGCACATGCGCAGTGTAACACCGACGCATGCGCGGTTAGTCAACATCGGAACGCAACGAGCGTACTGTTGTTAACGTGCGGCTCTGAATGAGGGCCTTAAACTTCCATAGGTGTGGAAGTTGCCTTCTTAAGTCTTATCCGGGTGTGTGGAGTAGCCTTCTTCAAATCTTCACAGGTGTGTGGGCGCTGCCGTTTAAATCTTCCACAGGTAAGTGAAAGTATCTTGACTGTCTTTCACCAGTTTAAATCTTTATTGAAAAACATAGGAGTTGTCTCAGAATGGGAGCCATGCAAACAATAGAGATGTTAGACAATGATGTGATGCTAATAGAAGCGCCGTTTGGATTGGCCCGTCGTATTATGCTTACTAAGTACGGTACTTATGCAATAAGGTATTGTGATGTATTGTTTAAAATGATGATGAAGAGTATTAGACCGTTTCCCAGAATTGGTAGTTTTGATAAAGAAGTAATAGATAATGTCCGGGATCACATCAGTCTGATGCGCTCCCGAGAGAAAAAGGTCAAATATTATGAATGTTTAAAGTTGTGGCAGCATGACGGGGATGCGTGGCTTAAAAATGCGTAAGCGATGCAAACTAGCGTTATGAGCGCATTGCCAGAGAATACAACCTCGGCGCTGAATTGCAGTGCGGGCGAGCCGCAAAATGGCGCGCACGTGCCGCAAGGTAGTGTTGCGGAAGGTATTGCCAGCGCTTCACGCGCACCACCCCCACCTTATGTGGATGGAGGTGCAAGTACAGTTATCAAAAATAACTAATAAAGATTGGCGTGTGGTGTTAAGGGCCTGTCTACCACGCAATACCGACGTGACAAAATTTGTCACGGATTGTGTATTGGATGGTGACGTTCCCTTAACAGACCAAGTAAACCAAGATAATATTACCCGGGTTCAGACCTCACAGACGGGCTGGAGGGGAGTCACATTAGATACCCTCATAGAATCTGCCATAGAACATGATAAAAACATCTCAAAGAAGAGAGAGACCCAGAGCGAAAAACTAATGGCTGCCAGTATCCAAACTCTGGAAGGAATGACTGTAACATCACAGCCAGTAGACACACCTGCACTATACACACACTTGCACCTGAACAGTTACACATCCTCACCAATCCCACACCACAGCAAACACATCCTTTCCCCACATATCATACACAACCACAGTTCCCATGCTACCCACAAATTTCATACCTCCCACCATACCCTTATCCTTCATATTCCTACCCACACCCAACATCTTTCCCTCTTGCTCAACTCCCACAACAATCCTTTCATCCACCCCATTCAAAAAGATGTTTTAACTGTCACCAAGTGGGACACATAAGTAAGTACTGCAAAGTGAAGAACACCACACATGAACACGGGTTTCCCGTGGGTTCATAGGCAACCCCAATATCTTCTCCCAGGCCTTATATGACTGTTTACAATCTTTTCAACCTGCCAATGGATCTGTTCTAATGTAAAATGTGGACGATTTATTGTTGTATTTAGGTAATGTTTAAATGATATTTAACTGTTGTGCTTTATCTCTCACACACAGGTCACAAGGTTGTTAAGGATAAACGGCAGCGATGCCAGGCTAAGGTCAAATACTCGGAATACTATCCAACCCCCAGGGGCCCAGGCATTATTTAGAGCAGTAGCTATTAATAACAAGATTTAATTGCAGGAACCTGTATGCAGATACTATGGACCTCATTCAGAGTCGGTCGTTGCGGCCGCACGGTCATACGCATATGATGTTTTTCTTTCTGTGCCTGTGCACGGCTAGCAGTGCGCATGTTCGTACGAGCTCTACCAATCACAAATACTGTCGGTCATAGGGCTTCCGACACGGAAGTGGATTGCTAAAGTTGATTGACAGGAAAGACCGTTTGTGGGAGTATACGGGGGTGGTGGTCTGGAAACGGAGGCGCTATTCAGCGTTTCCAGGCATTTTAGGGGAGTGCATAAATTACCTGCTTCGTACGACCAAGAATTGCGGATGCATGAAAACGTCACTCTACGAACAGGCTGATCGTCCAGGCTAAGGTAGGCAAGAAGCGTCCGTAAGCCACAATAGTACAATCATTAATCTGATGTTCCCTGCGATGTTTCGATTTTGAACCACACAAACCAAGCAGCTAAGATTGCTGCATTGTAACTATTAACACTGCTAATTACCTTGTAACTCATTTCACTTGCGTGTGCATTAGTGAATTCGTAACCAAAATGTTTCTTTGTGCTTTTTAACCAGTTTTTTGCTCAAACAGTTTTTAAAACATCTAGCATTGCGTTTTGCGTAGCAGCCTTTTCAGATACCACACTGTTTAAACCTTGTATACATTGATATAGTTAAAGATAGACATTTTTGGTATGAAATTATTTTATTTTTGTGAAATTTGCCTTTCATCACAATGTCAAGAATAATTGTTTAGGCAACATTTGTATATAATTAAAATAAAGAAATAAAAAAAAAAAAAAAAATTTGGGTTAAAAAAAAAAAAGAGCTTTAGACATTGGAGACCAGAAATATGGGGACTGGACAACAGGTGAGGTAGGAGATATCCAGGGCTACTTGCGTATTTTGGGCCGGCTCGGAGGAAGCGGTAAGCTACGGACAGCCGACTGGCGTGTAACACGCCGACTGGCCTGGCCAGAGGTAGATGGGATTTCCTCTGGCCTAGGCATAGGGCTCTCCATACTTGCTGGGGTGGCTGTTGGGCTGCCAGAGGTGGTGGTCCTGGGAGGAAGGGAGTCTCGCTCCATCATGGCAGGTGGGTTGGCCTGCTCCTGGGTATTGGCCAAACAATCTAGGGCACCAGCAATGGTCTCCAGGGCCACCGCCACCCTCACCAGAGTGGTCTCCATCCTCAGAAGAACACATGTGTTATCCTGAGTTTGGGAGACCAACCTGGTGAGGAGAGGCACTGCTCGGTCTGATGTTTGCCCTGGAGTAGACTCCAGAGGGTCCCCAGATGGAGTACTTGGATCCTCCCCTGCAGAGTCCCCATCTGTGCTGGACCCAGACCTGACCTCAGGAGCAGGCACTACCTCCTCTGAGTCTGGAATATAAAATAAAAATTTTTATTTGTTTTTCCCAAAAAAAAAAAACAGAGACGTTTCAGCTTTATACTTTTTGGCTTACAAATTTAAATTACCTTCTTGCACATGTGGAGCGTTGAAGTCGGCCATATCAGTGTCCATAGTGGACACGCCGACTATCTCTTCTTCCGTCACACATCCCTGAGCCAACGTCTCCAACCTTGTCAAGGCCAGCTCCTCAGGGATGGGACCACCACCTGTCCCCGCAGCATGGTCCACCCTACTCTGTAGCTTCCTCTTCAGTTGGTACTTGAAATCCGTCCAGCTGTCAATGTTATTTTTGAAAATTTAAGTGTTAGTTTTTTTAAATAAGATCAAGCTTTGGACTTCAGTACACTCACAATATCATTTTCTTACCGTTTTCTTTCGACTTTCTGTGTTCTGTAGGTTGTCCCCACACCATTAACAGCCCTGGATATCTCCTCCCAAATCCTGTCTTTGGCTCCAGCCCCCATATTTCTGGGTTCATTGACTAGGTTCTCCATTGTCATGGTCACCAATGTCTCACGTTCGATCCGTGAAAATGGAGGGTTTCTTGGCCTTGGCCTGCTTGGGCCCGCCTCCTCCTCCTCTACTGCTGGACTTTGATTCCAAGCACCTACAACAATTTTTCAAATAGTACAATTTTTTTTAAAATTGTATGGGAAATATGACCAGTTCTTGTGTTGTGTAAAAAATGTGATTGGAACTTACCTGGCTCAGTTGGCCTCTGCTCACCATGCTCTTCGCTTGCCATTCTGCTAACCTGTGAGAGAGCATGAAGAATACTGCTTCTGCAGACTTTTTTATAGATGTGATCGCATTCCTGGATTGGTTAACCGTGCATCCTTATTTCCCTAACTACACATGCACACCTTTCCTGCATTCCGAAATCACTGCGTGGGTTGGGCTAGATGTGATCGTATCCCTGGATTGGTTACCCGTGCATCCTTATTTCCCTAACTACAAATGCACACCTTTCCTGCATTCCGTAATCACTGCGTGGGTTGGGCTAGATGTGAGCACATCCCTGGATTGGTTACCCATGCATCCTTATTTCCCTAACTACAAATGCACACCTTTCCTGCATGTTTCAATAATTGGTGTTTGGTTTCTTTATTTAAGGCAAAGCCAAATGTTCCCTTACTTGTGGGTTGTAGTTGGAGTGTTTGGTGGTGCAGGAGGTGTTTGCTAATAGTTAAATAGTTTGAAGTTGATTGAGAGGTGCTTATGTGTGTAGTTTGTGAGGTGTTTGTTTGAAGTTGATTGAGAGGTGCTTGTGTGTGTAGTTTGTGAGGTGTTTGTTTGAAGTTGATTGAGAGGTGCTTGTGTGTGTAGTTTAAGAGATGTTTGTTTGAAGTTGATTGAGAGGTGCTTGTGTGTTTTTCATTTTTTTGGTATTAATTTATTTTGGTTGTGGGTTTTTTTTAAATTTTTTTAGTGTTGTTTTTTTTGTGTTCATTTCTTTTTGGGTTGGTTTTTTATTGGTGTTCCTTTCTTTTTGGTGTTTTTTTTTGTGTTCGTTTTTTTGTGGTGTTGGTTTTTGTGTTCCTTTTTTTGTGGTGTTGGTTTTTGTGTTCCTTTTTTTGTGTGTGTTTTGTTTTTGGTGTTGTTTTTGTTTTGCAAAATTTGATTGCTTTGGACTTTGAAAAATCCCGTAAGTTTTTGGGCTTGATCCGGTGACTTTTTTTTGTTTGGTTGGCAGGCCTTTTGTCTTCTTCCTAAATCCAACGTTATTCGAAGAATCAAGTAAGTGTGCCAGCCTACTGCATTTATTTTTTTTTGGATCAACAATCCTAAGCTTCGTTATTTTTTGTTTTTTATTTTAATTTTTGTTTAAAATATTTCTTAAAGGTGTTTAACACTCCTTTTTGGTCTGGAATCAGGTAAGTGTCTATTTTTTCAAACATACACTTATTTTTTAGTTTATTCTATTTTTTTAACCAAATGTTTGGGGAATATTGTTTATTGTTCTATTTTTAAATTCTAATTTGGTACATTTAACAACAATTCATATTTGCGAGTTTAAAAATTAAGCATGGTTTTAACAATAAAAGTAGTAATATTGGTTTGACCTAAAAAAATGTTTTTTTTAATTTTTCCCTCCCATTTTTAAATCGAACAACAAATACACATGTAGTGGTTTCCGAAGATGGCACTGCCCGACCCTGTAAGAATATGCCCCATTATTATAAAGCTAAGTATTTTTGCACAAAATTTCGCAATACACTCTGGAGCACCAATTAAAAATATAAATTTAACTTTACAGAGCAATGTTGGACAGCTAATAGTGGCCATGTTGACCCCCACCAACCTTCCTCAGCCTCCTCCTGGGCGTAGGCATAGGAGGCGTGCAAGGGCCAAGATATATAGAACACGTGTCACCCTTTTTGGAATGCCTGATGATGTGGTTGTTACCACTTATCACCTGCCTCCAAATATTATCCTAGACACTCTTTCAATAATAAAGAATGATCTAGAAAGTCAGATTAACACTCCTACAGCAATCTCACCACTTACACAGTTGTTGGCTGTGTTACATTTATGCACCTCGGGCTCCTTCCAAACCACTGTGGGGCTGGTGGGTGGCCTCTCCCAGCCCTCAATTTCATGGATCCTGAGGGGTGTGCTAGATGTATTTTTCAATCATCTAGCACATTTTATTAGTATGCCTTTGGATACGGAAGCCCTTGATGTGGTAAAGCAGAAGTTTTTTGAAATTGCAGGCTTTCCACACATCATAGGGGTAGTGGATGGCACTCACATAGCACTTCAGCCCCCTGCATGCAGGGAACAAATATATAGGAACCGCAAACATTACCATTCCCTAAATGTAATGGTGCTATGTGATGCCTCTCTCCAGATCCTCTCCCTGAATGCAAAATTCCCAGGCTGCAGCCATGATGCGTATGTGATCCAGCATTCAGGGATTTGGCCCAAATTAAGCACACTGCAAGCTGGTGACGCGTGTATTCTTGGTAAGTAAAAATCCAGTATGTCTTTGTAGTAATAGTGTAAACAGGTTCTCATGGTAAATGTATATCTTTTGGTGTCCCATTTCCATCAGGTGACAGTGGATATCCTTGCACGCCCTGGCTGCTGACTCCTTATTTGACTCCCACACCAGGGCCCCAAACTCAATATAATGCCGCGTTTACTGCCACCAGGCAGGTGGTGGAGCGCTGTATCGGCCTTTTAAAGGGCCGGTTCCGGTGTCTCCATCACTCTGGTGGTGCACTCATGTACTCGCCGGATATGGTTTCTCGCATTGTGGTCCTGTGTGGGATTTTACAAAACATTGCAATAAGGAGTTGAGTACCCATGCAGCCAGAGGAGGCCTTTCCAGAGGATGGCCCCCTGGAGGAAGGTGTTGTGATGCTGTCAGGGGGGGGCCAGACGCGATGATTTCGTTTCATGTTTTTTTAGGTATGCATATTTACATTTTGCAAACTGTATTTTAATGTGGCCTTTTTTCTTTTGTTTTCTTTTCCTACCAACAAAATCACAACACTTTCCAAAACATGGATAAAAAATGGAACCCATTGCCAATACCCTGTATGTTTTTGGACAACTAACACATTTTGCACGGATATCCCCCAACATGTTTAGTTAATTTGCCTTTTGTTTTAGTAATTGATATGTTTTCCATTCCAAAATCTGTTTGTTTTTTTACTATACTTGTTTAGGTTTGACTAAGCCAGATGATTAATTTGCCAAAACCATGAAGACATTTGTTATGTGTGAATCTGTTATGTTTTTTTTTAATATTAAAAGCCTGTTGGCAACATGTTTGTTATGTAATAAATGTTTTCAATGAAGAAAAAATGTTGTTGCTTGTTTGTTTTAAAAAATTGAAAGCCATTTTGAGGTGTATAATGTATGCCAACCCATAACTGAAAAATAAACAACATTACTGCAAATTTTCTTAAGGTTTACTAATACATGTTTTAAGTTCTTACACTATGGAAAGGCACCCACCTTTGTTCCTAAATTTTTTCACATGCAGAATTACAATTATGTGTGGCAAAAAAGAGGACAAATGTTGGAAACAACACAACTTTATTTTTTTTTTGTAAATGTCAAAAAATTTTAAAAAAATAAATAAAAAATACTACACATCCTCCAAACGCCCCACTAATCTTTGGAGGCAGCAGTAGGCCTGCATTAAGTAGCCCGAGGTCTCTCACAGCTCCTCCCGAAATTCCCTCAGGATGTGGGTTAGATCTGTTGAAAATTTGTAAAAATTGCGGATTAAATACTTCATTACAATTAGAAACATTTGAACATTACACATTATTCAATGTACCAAAAAGTGTTTAAACACACTGATGTTACGGTGTGTTTGAAAGTATCAGACACACAACATTATTAATAGGTTTCTACTTTTCTGTTGTTGAACTAATTTTAAACCCTAACTATGTGGCATAAGCCAAAATCCACTATGATGATGTTACAAATAATGGGAGGTGTATTCTTAAGTCATGATGGCCATATCCTTAAAACACAATGCACATATTCACTTCTAGAATGTTGTTGATAAACCAAAAAAAGTTTGGTTTTTTTTGCAATAAAAAACATCACTTTGCCTAAGTACATTAGTACATTTTAAACACAGTGTACACAATATCAACAAGGGTAGTCTGGTTCCTAGCACCTTTGCAACTTTGGTGACAGGTTTTTTTACATTGTAAAATACTAATCCAAATTTAATCATTAGTTCCTCAAACTCAAAAACATTTTTGAAAAAATAATAAACCTATATTTTTGAGGACCCCAAAACAAAAAAGGGCCAGACAATAAACATAAGGTTGTAAGTCTGAAAAACAGCATTACTGCGCAATGATGTTAAACCCCATACAGCAAATTTTCAAAACAACAAAAAAAGCACAGAAATTTGAACAAATACATGGATAACAACAACACCCACAAAATTTTAATAAAAAAAACATACCCTGAGAGTGTTCAGACACAGCAACAGATGGTGCCGGCGAAGCTTCGGGTGAGGGTGAATATTCGGGAGTGGAGGGAATGGTTGAAGGGGAAATGGAGCAGGAAAGATCACAGGGAGGGGAGCTTTGGGACATTTGGGATGAGTTGGCAGGGGAGGGAGGAAGACTTGGGGAGGATTGGAAGAGGGAGGGAGGGTTACTGGGGGAGTATGGTGGTGGGGAGGGCGGGCTGGGTTGAGGAGATGCAGGTGAGGGCTGCTGGTTGTTAGCTTGTCTTTGCACTCGGTGTGCCCTTCTCTGTCTCCGCTGGGCTTCTAAAATGTAAACATAAAATCCCAAAAATAAAGTCTTGAATTTCGGTTACACAATACAAGTACACATTCTGTACAATAGGGACAACATACAGGAGGGTTTTTGAACATTGACTAAAATAATTGGCAAAGGAACATACATTTTTAACAGTCCACTAATTAATACTTTTAAACAAACGCATACTTACGTCTGCGTATTTGCAACCGCAAATTCCTGAGGAGCACAGGCGACTGGCGGCCCAGGTCCAACCAGCGACGCTCTAATTGGGCAATGTTTCGGCGAAACCCCGCTGATCGGAGGGCTCACCTCCGCATAGGCGGCCCGTTTTGTCTGATTTGAAATGGGCGGCACAGCCTGGGTGATACGCCTGTCCATTATGTTTACCAGGACAAGCAGCTCTCTCCTGGTAAACGCTGCGGCTCTCATGATGGCAATGGGCGTTTTTACAGAAAACATGAAATATACATGGGGTAGAAAAAATATGATTGGCTAAAATATTTACACTTTCATCAAAAACACCACTATTGGCCAATCCTTTAATCATGTGTCCCGAAAAATAAGGTCACATTTGATTGGCTACAACACACAGTGTGCAATTGCAAACATAAGAGTGCAAATGATCCTAACGCAAAATGCACATGCATTTATAAAGTTAACACAATTAGCAAACGGACATTCACAGTTAATAAACCTTACTTTGTTTTTAACATTGTATGAAAAAATAAGAACGGAGAAAACAACCACGAAATGAACAATAAAGTTTATTGACACATAGAAAAAACTCGTTTGAAAGAACAGCAAGAGTTAAACACTTAATTAGATAATTGCCAACAAGCTAATAACAAGCTGATCGATAGTCCATGTAAACATGACATGTGACCATCAAAACAGCACATACGGCTGCAAACATCAGAACATAATTAGCATACAGCAACTGACAGCGCCTGACTACGATTGACTCGATCGTTCATTCAGATCAGTCGGTAGCTAGAGGAGGTACAGTGCTAATGAATGGGCGTCACTTTGTTTACGATCGCCCTGCCGTACGATCGGATTTTGCGGTCATTGGTCGTACAACCGTGCGGCCGCAACGACCGACTCTGAATGAGGTCCTATATCCCTAGAATTATTCAAAGTGATAGTGGGACTCATTTTACAGGTGACGTTTCCCAGAACATGTGTAAGGAGATGGGTAATAAAACCAAGATCGTTCCAGACTGTCATTTCTTTTATCTGTCCCCCCTTTGAGATACGAAGATGAATAAGAATAACAGAAATTGAAAGTGTTATTAACTAACATGTCTAATACAAACTGTCATGATGTCAAACCTGGGGAATTTGTTATGATCCAAATTTTTTTAGCACAGGTCGTTTGGCTGATTGGTGGAAAGGTCCGTATCTGACGATTGTTGACAAAGTACCACATCCTCAAAGGGTGGCCGGGGAAGATATGTGGGTCCATTCCACTCACTATAGGGAGGTTAACCAACCGGTGGAGATACAAGGCGGAGACGAGGCCGATAACGTGGACCTGTCAATTGCGAGCTTGTGCCAGAAGGATTAAAAATGATGCTAGTGAGATACCTGAGCTAAAGAAATGTGTAGATCAGTGCTCCCAGCAATGGAGTGGTCTGCTGTGGTCATCCTAGTTCTTTCTTCCAGAGTTTTTGTAGTGTTGATCTGTTTGGGGTTACCTAGTTTCTGTGATGGAGGACCGATAGAGGAGATGGGAGCTGATGGCAGTGCTGATGGAGTGGAGTCAGGAGTGCAATGCCAATTAGGGGAGTGTCTGACCAATCTTAGTACTGTTATTGTTAAGAGAGCTGTTATTACAGATACTCGGGGACGGTGTGGAGGTTTATCGTCTGAAGATTCCTGTATTTGTGAGCTTTGTGGGTCCCTAGTTGATGAGAATTGTATCCAATGGTGAAAGCCTAAATATAACCCGTACTGGGGTGGGTATCCTTTAGAGGATTATCATAGCATGGTAGGCAAAGTGTTAAATCAAACTGATTGCTGGGTGTGTTCACATGTGCCACCGGGACAGCATAATGTAGGGTTGGTGCCATTTCCGCTGAATAACACGGAAATTTTAGAATTACAGAAAGGGAAAACATTGGATGGAAAATTCCTCTCATCCAAACCACCTCATTTCAAACTCTATCAATTCCAAGTAGATAGATCACTTTTGTGTTTAAACAAAACTAACACCAATGAACCCTGGAGTTGGGAAGTGACGGGGAATAATCAGACGATGACCTTCTCACAAAGAGCTGATAATGAGTCCATAAACCATGATCTGTTACGCTCAATTAAATCTAGTGGGAGACATTTTAGGTACCGGTATGCATTGAGTTCCACCAAAGAAATTATTGATAAGGTGCCAGATGGTTATTGTGCTAAAATAATACAGCCAGAAACTTGCATGTTCCAGATGGAAGACTCAGAAATAGGATTGTTTGCAAGGGAAATGTGCTTAATGATAATGATGCATACCATTCCTTATGTTCTCCCTGATAATGTATATTTTATATGTGGAATAAAAGCGTATAAGTGGCTCTCCCCGAGTTCCAAAGGTTTGTGTTACCTGGGAAGAGTAGTCCCATAAGTTATGACCCTCACACATGTTGAAATGCTTGGTATACATAAAAACACACCGTCACCATATCTTCACACACAATATGAACACAGAGGCAAACGAAATATGATACCTGGTGACGTGCACAAAGCCACTCAGTTAATTAGTGAGACAACTGGCTTTAAAGTTTTAGTCGCATTGGATCCCACCAGGATCGCTCGGGGTACATTAAACTTTAGATATATTCAGGAACTTGCTAAATTGATAGATAATATCACCGAGATGTACGATGACACATTCAGGTATACAGGGAGAGAATTGCAAGCGTACAAGAAAGAACTGGTGCAACACAGGCTAGTGTTAAATTATTTAACTGCTGTTACTGGAGTAAAATGTTGCACCTATGTCACCAATGATACCAGCGACCCTATGGAAGTGATAGACCGGAAGATGATTGAAATTCTGCAGCTAAAATGGGAATTTCGTAAGAACCATAATGCTTCAGTGGCTGAAGTAGGGGAGAAGATAGAAGGATGGGTTTCATGGCTGAACCCAGTGAAATGGTTCTCAGGTCTAAGGGAATGGGTCCAGGAAGTGATCGCAAGCATCGGCAAATTCTTAATCCTTATACTGATTGTCATCATAATAATTGGCATATGTGTCCGGTGTGTTCCTATTGTGTTGAAGTGTGGAAAATGTAAAAATAGAGTAAGACAAAAGAACGAAATTGTGATGGTTTTCAGTATGAATACTGAGGTAAATACAGAACTGCATTACAACCCTGAACTAGGAAATACCATCATTTAATGTATTATACTTAGACATGCATAGAATGTATTATTGAAATGTTATTTTAAAACACCTCAGATAATGTAAAGTCTCAAATTTCCCCTTCAAGACTGCCTTTATAGGACTGGTGCATCCCCACACCTTTCACATGATCTTCCAAGATCCACAGTGTGCGTATAATAGTAATTTTATGTCCCCACTCAAAGACACATTAAGAACCACCTTGTGGTAACACTAAATAGTATATAAATGTAAGCCTAAATTATATTTTAAAATCAGATTGTGATAGCATGTTGTTTGCTATGAAAGGGTGGACTGTCAAAGCTGGATAATTGGCTGAGACAAGATCAGTTTAATATTGGATCGCAGCGATGCCATCTTGCGACTGGCCGCAAGACGCCATCTTGGAAATGAGATCGCAAGATGCCATTTTGCAAATGGCCGCCTAAGCGCCATTTTAGATAAACTCACACTTTAGTACATGTGTCGATATTACCATTAGCATCATGCGATTGCATCTGTGACCATCGCCATAAGTTATGGCGATTCATCTAAAGCCCATTTCATGACTTTACATAGTTTGGGTGCTCTGGATAAAGTGTGTGTATTATTATAATTCCCCTAAAGGATATATTTCAGAAATAGCTGTACAGTATGTCAAAATTGGATTGCATTAGCTAAACAGAGCAAATCGCCACGTGACAACTAACCTGTGAAGACAAGCTTCATGGACATAACGTCTGCTCTCACTCCAGGTGGCCCTGCTCGAATACAGCAAGAGGGTCGTTTGTAGCACCTTACATTAGCAGGCTTCCTACAATAAAATACCTTCAATGCCAACAGTGTTATCTGAGGTTTGGGTCTTATAGCTGTGCTAATTTGCATCTACACAGGCCCTGGGAGAACAAAGACCAGTATTTTGGAGCCTGAAAAGGGTGGGGGCTGCTGGGGCATGAGCAAGTCATGGAGCTATAATGCTCAGCATTCCACGCTGCTAGGTGTTCACTTCTAGGGATAGCTGACAGCGAAGAAGTGCTCCCCATGTCGGTCTATGGTGGTCTCCCTCCACACAGATTCTCTAAGACTTCAGTTCAGCGTTATCTCTGTGCTCTAAAGAATTCACGTGCCTGTAGAGGCTCATGCTATAATTGCGTAATCACTGTGAGTTTAAGTGAGATTTTAGTGCACCATTTCTCATACACACATTAATACGCACAATTGCGCTGTTAACTAGTCGCATAATAGCGAATGCATAAGACCCTGTATGAAAACGCTGAATATTAGCTCCATGCACACGCATCTGCCCCAAGTTAACTAGCGTCTTTACATTAAACCCCACATACTCACACATTACATATTCACATACAAGGTTCCATAATCTTTAAGGTATAAGATTCGAGTATGCACATTTATTATCATTGCTAGGAAATAAAGGTTATTTCGTAACTAAGGTTTTGTACGTGATAAGTAAGCCATGTTTGGTATTGTACTGATGCGTACTCTCTCAACAGTATTCCGGTAATATTGATGGAGAGACCGCAATATGCATTCTCAACTTATGGACCGCAGAGACTTCAAGCAACAAAATGTACATTATATGAACAACTGTTAGGATTTGCATGAAGCGGGAAACCAGAGACCACCAGTTGTTAGAGGCTGGACTGTGTCTATTTGAACCAACCTGTTAAATGACTTGTAACATATGCCCTCTCCTTTAAGACCAATGGTATTAGCAACAAACTTCTATATTGTGTTGTTTATTCCTGGGGGGCATAAATATGTGTGCTCTGACCCTGGGTTCCTAGTCTTCGTGCTGAATGCTGATTGATGAGGGGTTTCTTGCTGATGCCTTCATCTGGACCAGAGAGCGCTGCGTATGTATAATTGTACTTGGGTCTGTATAATCTCTTTGCGCTAAGATTATATGAGGATCATAGCATGTAACTGCTGTACTTTTACTTGAATAATACTTTGTGCTTTGGAAACACAGGTTCTAGGTCTGGAGTCTTTATTTACTGTATGACTGCGTATGCAAATTAGCGTAATCCTTAGAGGTTTATAGGCAGGATATTAGAAGGTATAGGCAGGGGTATTTATAAGGTTCAAAGGCAGTATCGTTATTACTTACACATGACTGTTGTTTCTCCAAGGAGACTACACTAAAGGCCTTGATGATAACTCAAGTCTATGATAACATCTAACATTCCAAGCTATACCATTTGTGGAACCAGCCTCATTGAGGGTGACAAGCAAACATGTGGACAATGCAAGACTATCATCTTTTCTTTGAATATTCATAACAAGATGGACTGAAGAAGAGAATATTAGAGACTGAGGACCATGGACTTGCATTATGGGGAATAGATCAATGCATAATCCTATGTATGGGTTCCTGTAGATGGGACTTATATGTAAATGTACCTATACTTAGAATAGCAAGATCGCTTTCCTCATAGGTAGATAGTATAGAGTAAAGTTATGAATAAAAAATGGGAAGATTATAAATCTGTTATTATATATCTACATAAGACTCCATCTTGTCACAAGATGGTGTGTGCCTTTAAGTATTCATAGCTTTAAAAATATAATATTATAGAGATTGATTTCTGCTGAGCTTTGAGTTGGAGAACCTTGAAATGTATAAACATGCAGATGGTGTCACACCAGATAGTGTACTGTGTATGCTTACCCCCCTAACACTCCCACGTGCACAGATAATAATGTAATGAATACTAACAATGACTGCTGTAGTGAGATATAATGTGAATATTTTCATAAGTTGCAAAGTAAGAACACTGTGCTTTATATTATTGTACGACACGCAAATATAGCCAGAGGGAATCTTGAAACCAAGGGGTAAATTTACTATCAATCGAGATAGGTCGAGATGACCATCTCGGGTGATTTATTGATTTTTTCCCTGGTTGCCAATTTACTAAAGGCAAAGTCGGGTGAGTTAGAGAGATTTCTGTCATCTCCCTCGTAAAACTCGGGTGAGATAGCAATCTCGAATCAAATCACCATCGGGCCAAATCGGAAGTACTTTTCACCTAAAACATACATCTCTCAAATTTACCAAATATCGGGATGACAAGCTTGGGTGAAATAGGAGCAAACTCTCTTGCAAAATTACTTTTCAAACTCTCAACTCTCAAACTCTCAACCCCCTGAGCTGCGAGATGGTCAGAAACACATATAAATCATTGTGATTTGTGTATGTTTCTTTCTGTAACTGTAAAAAATAGGGATAAATTGTAAAAAACAATGACTTGAGGTCCCCTCCCCTAAAAACACTAACCAGCCTCGAGCTTGCCAGCCTGTCCAGGTTCTTAACATTACAGGGAAAAAAATGTGTAGGGATCCCCAGTAATGTAAGAACCAGCACAAGGCAGCAGGGACAGAGCTGGTTTTAAATATACGGTGATAAAAAATGACGTGGGTTCCACCGTATATTTAAAACCAGCCCTGGACCCTTTCTAATGGAAGGCTGATGCCACAGCCAGGGATGCCCTTTCACTGGGCCCCCAGCCGCAGCATCAGCCCTGACCACTAGTCAGCCCAGGCCAGGGATCCCTGGGGAGTTGGTAACCCCCCCAATAAAGGGGTCACCCTCTCCAGGGCACCCCTGGCCTAGGCTGTTAGCCCGGGGCTATACCCGCCACCCCTTGGTGGTGGGTGGCAGGTTGATTGTGTTAGGTGAAGTGTAAAAAATAGATGTATCATCATTGTCTTTACAGTGGAACTACAGGTTCCAGCAAGCCTCCCCCGCATGCTGGTACTTGGAGAACCACAAGTACTAGCATGCAGGGCAGTAAGGGCCCTCTGGTACCTGTACTTCACCTGTAAAGAAATGGTTAAAAAAACACACAACACACCTGTAAAATAAAGCTTTATTACATACATACATACATACATACACATACATACTCACCTGTTTCCAGATGTTCACGTCCACTTGTCAGCGTAAAGTATCCTATTAGAATTACCTGTAAAAAAAGATCCAATACTCACCTTTCTGTCCCACGATGTTCTCCGCAGAAATCCAAGATGGGCCCCGGATACAATGAAACAGCATGTTACTGCATGCTGTTACATTGCGCTACTGTCTGCTTGTCTGCTTGGCCAATCAGCGGTGGCTAACATTAGCGGCTGCTCATTGGCTGGGACCCAAGTGGGCTTAGCCAATGAGCGGTTCCTCCACGCGGGTACCAGCCAATACAGGGGATCAGCCCCCCGTTAGAAAGGGTCCAGGACTGGTTTTAAATATACGGTGGAACTCACGTCATTTTTTCTCTCCGTATATTTAAAAACAGCTCTGTCCCTGCAGCCTTGTGCTGGTTCTTACATTACAGTGAATCCCTACACATTTTTTTCCCTGTAATGTTAAGAACCTGGACAGGCTAGCAAGCCCAGGGCTGGTTAGTGTTTTGGGGGGGGACCTCACGTAATTTTTTAAAATACATTTTTCACATTTTTACAAGAGTTAAAACACAAGCAGCAAGCACATATCTCACTGATATGTGCTGGCTGCTAGCTCGGGAGAGATTTGCAGAGAGAAAACACTGCAATCTCGGGAGACTAATCTCCTGCAAAACGAGTTACTCGGGAGAGATATCTCGTTCTGCTTCACCATCGACAAACTCGTTTAGTCTCAAATCGCCTGTTGGTAAATTTGGTAAAAGAAAAGGGATTAAATCACCCGAATTTGGGCGAATTCAAGCGAGATAAATCACTTTGAAAAAAAAAGTAAATTTACCCCCAAGACTGATGTTTGTGGTGATTCCGTCTCCTGAGATCTCAGTAATGCAAGGGTTGACATACAATAATGAGCTTGGGCTGGTAATTAATTACAGAAGATTGATTACAATCTATCAGTATGAAATAGGGAGTATGTATGAGAGAGTGAGTGTATGTATGTATGTATATATGAGAGAGGGAGTGTGCGTATGTATGAGATAGGGAGTGTGTGTCAGTGTGTATGAGAGAGGGAGTGTGTGTGTATGTATAAGATAGGGAATGTGAGTCCGTGTGTATGAAAGAGGGAGTGTGTGTATGTATGAGATAGGGAATGTGAGTCAGTGTGTATGAAAGGAGTGTGTGCATGTATGACATAGGGAGTGTAAGTCAGTGTGTATGAGAGAAGGAGTGTTTATGTATGAGATAGGGAGTGTGAGTCAGTGTGTATGAGAGAGGGAGTGTGTGTGTATGTATGAGATAGGAAGCATGAGTCAGAATGTATGAGAGAGGGAGTATGTGTATGTATGAGATCTTGAGTGTGTGTATATATATATATATGAGATTGGGAGTGTGAGTCAGTGTGTATGAGAGATGGAGTGAGTATGTATGAGAGAAGAAGTGTGTTTATGTATGAGATAGGGAGTGTGAGTCAGTGTGTATTATAGATGGAGTGTATGTATGTATGTATGAGAGAGGGAGTGTGTGTATTTATGAGAGAGGGAGTGTGAGTCAGTGTGTAAGAGAAATGGAGTGTGCATGTATGAGATAGCGAGTGTGTGTCAGTGTGTAAAAGAGAAAGAGTGTGTGTATACATGAGATAGGGAGTGTGAGTCAGTGTGTATGAGAGAGGTAGTGTGTGTGTATGTATGAGATAGGGAATGTGAGTCAGTGTGTATGAGAGTAGGAGTGTTTGTATGTATGAAATAGGGACTATGTACAGTATGAGAGAGGGAGTGTGAGTCAGTGTGTATGAGAGAGGGCAGGGGCATAGGGAGCGCGGTTCCAGTGGAGCGCAAGCTCCAGACGCCAAAGGTGTCCGGAGGCGCCGTGGGCAATTGCTTCCCCACTGCAATGTGAATGCTGGCCTCCGATTGCTTCAGAGGCCAGCGTTCCCAGGGATGCAGTGTGCGGGTGACGTCATGACATCACCCGCGCGCTGAGGAGCCTATGCGGCCATGCCTGCTGGATCTAGTTAGATCCAGTCAGCGTGGCAGCAGGAACAACAGGCCGGGACAATGGCCACGATGGATGATGTAAGTATTGGGGTGGGGTGGGGTTGGGGATGCTACAGTGGCACTACTTTAAGGGGTACCTATACAGGGGGCACTGCACGTGGGCACTACTACAGGGGGCATTGCATATGGGCACCACTACAGGGGGTATTGCATATGGGCACCACTACAGGGGGCACTGCATATGGGCACCACTACAATGGTCAATGCATATGGGCACCACTGCAGGGGGCAATGCATATGGGCTCAACTACAGGAAACACTGCAGATGTAACTACTACAGGGGGCACTGCATATGGGCACCACTACAGGGGGCATTGCATGTGGGCACCACAAGGGGCACTGCATATGGGCACCACTACAGGGGGCACTGCATATGGGCACCAGTACAGGGGACATTGCATATGGCACCACTACAGGGGGCATTGCATATGGGCACCACTACAGGGGGCACTGCATATGGGTACTACTACAGGCGGCACTGCATATGGGCACCACTACAGGGGACATTGCATATGGGCACCACTACAGAGGGCACTGCATATGGGCACCACTACAAGGGGCTATGCATATGGGCTCATCTACAGGGGGCACTGCAGATGGGACCCAATACAAGGGGCACTGCATATGGGCACAGCTACAGGGGGCACTGCAGATGTGAACCACTACAAGGGGCACTGCATATGGGCACAGCTACATGGGGCATTACATATGGGAACAGCTACAGGGGGCAATGCATATGGACACAACTACAGGGGCACTGCATATGGGCACTACAGAGGGCCCTGCATAAGGGGTACTACTACAGGAGCTGATGACTGGAGTGATACGGGAGGATGGAGAGCTGGGGCAGGAGGATGGAGAGACAGGGGGAAGAAGGCCGAATATATTTATCCCTCCATGCCCCACTTTGATGCTGCCCCATATCTTTATTTTTATTTCTCTTTACTTTAATCCCATATGGACCCGCCTCCTCCCTGGAATACTTGAGGGGAAGGGGGGCGCCATAGCAAGCACATGCTCTGGGCACCCTGGCTACATGCTACACCTCTGAGAGGGAGTGTGTGTATGTGTGAGATAGGGAATGTGAGTCAGTGTGTATGAGGGTAGTGTGTGTATGTATGACATAGGGAGTGTAAGTCAGTAAGTATGAGAGAGGGAGTGTGTGTATGTATGAGATAGGGAATGTGAGTCCGTGTGTATGAGAGGAGTGTGTGTATGTATGACATAGGGAGTGTAAGTCAGTAAGTATGAGAGAGGGAGTGTGTGTATATGTATGAGATAGGGAATGTGAGTCCGTGTGTATGAGAGGAGTGTGTGTATGTATGACATGGTGAGTGTTAGTCAGTGTGTATGAGAAAGGGAGTGTCAGTGTGCAAATGTTTGAGATAGTGTGTATGAGTCAGTGTGTATGAGAGAAGGAGTGTATGTATGTATGTGAGAGGGAGTGTGTGTATGTATGAGAGAGGGAATGTGAGTCTGTGGGTATGAGAGTAGTGTGTGTATGTATGACATAGGGAGTGTATGTCAGTGTGAGAGAGGGAGTGTGTGTATGTATGAGATAGGGAATGTGAGTCCGTATGTATGAGAGGAGTGTGTGTATGTATGAGATAGGGAATGTGTGTCAATGTGTATGAGAGAATGAGTGTGTGTATGTATGAGATAGGGAATGTGAGTCCGTGTGTATGAGAGGAGTGTGTGTATGTATGACATGGGGAGTGTTAGTCAGTATGTATGAGAAATGGTGTGTGTGTATATTTGAAATAGTGTGTATGAGTCAGTGTGTATGAGAGAAGGAGTATGTGTATGTATAAGAGTGGGAGTGTGTGTATGTATGAGATAGGGAGTGTGTGTATGTATGAGGTAGGGAGTGTGTGTATGTATAAGAGGGAGTGTGTATGTATGAGAGAAGGAGTGTGTGTATATATGAGATAGAGTGTGTGAGTCAGTGTGTATGAGAGATGGAGTGTGTGTATGTATGAGATAGGGAATGTGAGTCAGTGTGTATGTGAGTAGGAGTGTTTGCATGTTTGAAATAGGGAGTATGTATGAGAGAGGGAGTGTATGTATGTATGTATGAGAGAGGGAGTGTGAGTCAGTGTGTATGAGAGAGGCAGGGGCGTATTTATGATCGGTGTAGGGTGTGCGGGGCACACGTGTTTGGGTCCAGGTGGGGCCCGCACCACACACCCTGCACCCATAAAACTTACGTCTCTAGAGTCCCACGTCTGCTCCGGTATCTGCGCCTGTAAAAACGGCTGGATAATGGCCATTGCTTGTGCATGTGCAATACAGGGAAAATGCCTGCCACGGCCATTTTCCCAGTGACCTATGTATGTGCTATAGACTCTGTAGTTCCCTGAGTCTGTAAGTGCGGCGCTGGACACGCACAACTCAGTGCGCAGCCGGCCGCCGGATGGAGAGGAGGGGGCCCGTGTCAGAGACTGCACACGGGCCCCCATCTCTTTAGAAACACCCCTGGAGAGAGGGTGTGTGTATGTATGAGATAAGGAGTGTGTTTGCATATATATGAGATAGGGATTGTGAGTCACTGTGTATGAGAGAGAGAGTGTGTGTGTATGTATGAGATAGGGAATGTGAGTCAGTGTGTATGAGAGTAGGAGTGTTTGTATGAAATAGGGAGTATGTATGAGAGAGGGAGTGTATGTATGTATGTATTTATGAGAGAGGGAGTGTGTGTATGTATGAGAGAGGGAGTTTGTGTATGCAAGAGATAGGGAGTGTGATTCAGTGTGTATGAGAGGCGTGTGTGTCTATATATGAGATAGGGAGTGTGAGTCAGTTTTTATGAGAGAGGGAGTGTGTGTGTATGTATGCAGGGAGGTATTGGGGACTAAGAGCTTGATTCAGAGCCGCTCGTTAACAGCAGTACGCTCGTTGCGTTCCGATGTTGAGAAAGCGCACATGCGTCGGTGTAACACTGCGCATGTGCGTACGGCATATTGCCAGCTTTTTTTGTCTCGTTTATCAAATAGCGTACAGGAAGTGACATGTCAAATGTGATTGACAGAACAGGGCGTTTTTGGGTGTCGACGGGGGTGGAGATGGAAAAACGCAGGCGTGGCGAGGCGTTTTTGGGGCGTACATACATTATCAGATGCGAACGTCAAATGTGTTCGTACCAACTCATACGTCACTGGATGATCCTCTTTCCGTTCAAAATGCTCGCACAGCTTAGGGTCTGGATTACTCGACCACATTGGCGATGGCCTTCTCCTCCGTCCCGGCACTCCACGATGTTGCATCGATTAATCACGGCTTGTCAGAAAAACAATTAGTGTTGTATTGAAAACCGGCTTGGAATGTGTTTTGAAATCAGTTTTTTGGGTTAGCACAAAACCGTACGCAGGTGGAAATCATAGCTGCTAATGTCAGGATTACACAATCAATTAGCGTACATTTGTGGGTGTTTTGTTTTGGGTTGAAATTTGGTTTTTGGGCTATTGTAACAATAATGTCATCATGTTTGTGTGTTTTTTTCCATTTTGCTTTTGCCTGGAGAATTTGCATCCTTATGTAAATATGTAAATTTTAAAACGTTCCTTAAAGAGCCCTTTTTTTTTTTTGGGTAAAATTTTGGGGGAGTTCGTTTTTGCCTTGTGGGCCAGGATTAAATGAAACCATCTCTACAATAATGTCACAATACAATGTTGAACATTTTTTAATAAATTATTGGAAAATAAAAACATTTTAATGCACAATTTTGGCCCAAACATTTTTTGCAGTGTTCTTCCCAAAAAAATTTTTAATTGTGCAAACATAAAAGGTATGGAAACTTAAAGCTAAAAATTAAAAACAATTCACAAGAAAAGAGAGGGAAGTTTTGGCCAGAAAGGAATATGGGGCAAGCACAGAAGGAGTGTGGGAAAAGTAGCCAGTGCTGTCAACGTTTTTTCCCCCGTTTGGCAGGGGGAGGGAGGGCGCCAGACCGGGTCCGGGATGTCATCGGGCTGGCCCGTCCAGAGGCAGATGTTGTGGCCTCTGGACTAGGCACAGGGCTAGGCACATTTGGAGGATTGGCTGATGTTGTGCCAGAGGTGGAGGATCCTGATGTTCCGGCAGGAAGGGAGGTCGGCTCCACTATGTGCTGGCGAACGAGCTGCTCCAGGGCATTGGCAATGCGGATGTTGGCCCTGGTATTTTCTGCCAGGGCCTGACCAATGGTCACGTTGGCCGCAGCATTTTGCTCCAGGGCCTCAGCCACCCGTACCAGACTGGCGTCCATCCTCTGCAGAATCTCCGTATGGAAATCCGATTTAAAATTGAGTTCTGTGAGGAGGGACACTGCCTGCGAGGGGGATTGCCCTGGACTGGCTTCTGCAGGGTCCTCAGCCGGATGTACTGGTTCCTCCCCTGCAGAGCCAGCAGAAATTCGGCGGACAAGGCTCCCCTCTGGAGCAGACTCATCCGCCTGTGTCTCTGTTGGAAAAATGAGAAAAGAGTCACATTAGAATCTACATATTGGCACAATAACATTTCAGAGTTGGTGACATCACAATATTTACCTGGGACAACATGAGGAGCCGCAAAGTCTGGCATGTCCGTATCCATGTTGGACACGCCAAACACCTCCACAGCCTGCACACACCCCTGTGCCAGCTCTTCTAAATCATTCAACTCCAATGACACAGGGGTGGGTCCCCCACCTGTACCCCTTGCATGCTTAGCCCTGTCCGCCAGTTTTTGCTTCAGGCGATATTTGAAGTCGGCCCATCTGTGGGTGAAATTGGAACCATTATCCTTTTGTTTTAAATGGGTTTTGGTTTTAGGGGGGTCAAGTTTGTACTTTCTGCTGTTTGAAATCCCGCGCTAGACGGACATAATCACCCACCCTATTGACAGCACTGGCTACCTCCTCCCACATTCTCCACTTCTGGCTTGCACTCATATTCCTGTCTGCATGTGGCAGGATGTCCACACACTTCTGTACCAAAACCTCCATCTCCTTTCTTGTGAATTGTGGTTGCCTTTTCTTTTTGCCAGCTTTGGCCGGAATACTGGGCCCAGCAGCTTCTTCCATGTCATCCTCCTCACCTATTTGTTTAAATGTTGAGAATTTTAAGCTTCACAACTTGCACTATATTATGTTTCAAATTAATCATTGTTTTGAAATGCCTGAAATACTTACCGGCAGACTGTTGCCCATTGTTTCCCTGGTCTGTAGCCATGTCTTATCTCCAAACAAGAAATACACCAGAACGTTTTTTTTGGCTCGTGACGTATTTATACATGCGTCCTTATTTTTCGGCCGCATCATTGATTGTGCGTTCCTATGATCCCTCCTTAATTTGTGCGGGAAACTAAACACTATTTATGGCTTGGGGCGTCTCGAGTCGAGGTGGCGGTTGTTGGAGGTTACGTTGGTCGGAGTGGATTGTTGGCGGGTTTTGGATTTAGAGTTGTTGGGAGTTGTTTTTGGTTTGTCTTTTTCTTTAATTTTTTTCCATTCGCTTTTTTTCTGGTGGTTTTTTTTTTGGCGTGTATTTATTTGGTAAGTTTTTGTCCATTTAACTTTTGTTCAATTTGTGTCTCCTTCTTTTCGTGAAATTTGGCTCGTTAATGTTTCCAACTTTCACCTTTATTAGGTTTCTTTTGGCTCTGCCCCAACGACCTTTTGATCCGGAGACTTATATATTCTCTATTGGTAAGTTTTTTTTTTCACTTGTTTATTAAATGTTCATGTTTGTATTTACGCAACTTTGTTTGACCTTACACTTTTAACCTTTGGTTTTGTTAGTCAGAAATGTATGAAATAATTCGTGTTTTTATATCTGCGTATTTTTGGACTTGTATTTGCGAACTATTAGCGCATTTTTATCTGTTTCTATTGACTTGTATTTGCGAACTAATTAGCGCATTTTTCTCTGTTTCTATTGTGACTTGTATTTGCGAACTAATTAGCGCATTTTTATCTGTTTCTATTGTGACTTGTATTTGCGAACTAATTAGCGCATTTTTAAATGCTTATTTAGATCCGTTACATTGGTTGCGTTTTCCCTTTAGCATTTGTTTAATACATTTGGGCCCAAATTGAGGTAGTCTGTGCACTGTCGTTTTGCTCTTTGCCCAAATGTGTGTTTCTCCCCTTTCATGTTTTGTCTTGCACCCAATTTAGATTCCTAAATGCCCACCCTAAATTGTTGCATTTTTAAATTGTGATTATTTATAGGTTTGGACAATCATGACAATACCCTGGCATGTAAGCATCATTGGATTGTATCATCAAGGTAAGTAAAAAATTTTTTTTTGGGGGGGGAAAAAGCCTTACATTCAATTCTTGCCATTTCAGGTTGATCTTGGTCGGATTGTTCTGGCCATGCTCCCGGAAGCCGACCAACCTCAATCTCGTCCCAGGCGTAGGCATCGTAGGCGTGCAAGGCCCCAGATATATTGAACACGTGTCACCCTTTTTGGAATGCCCAATGATGAGGTGTTAAGACGCTACCGTCTTCCGCCCAAAGTCATCATAGACACTCTCTCATTAATAGAGAGTGATCTTGAGCGGCAAATTGACAGTCCTACAGTAATACCACCACTTACGCAATTTATGGCGGTGTTACATTTCTGTGCCTCAGGATCGTTTCAAACAACGGTGGGAATAGTGGCGGGAATTTCCCAATCCTCCTTTTCCCGGATCCTGAGGGCAGTGATGGAGGCACTTTTCAAGCACCTCCATCATTTTATTAAAATGCCTTTGGATATGGGTGCCCTTAGTGTGGCCAAGGCCAATTTTTACCAAATAGCTGGCTTCCCACACATCATAGGGGTTGTGGATGGTACTCACATACCACTTCAGCCTCCAGCACGGCTGGAGGCCATATTTCGCAACCGTAAACACTATCACTCCCTGAATGTAATGGTGGTATGTGATGCCTCCCTCCAGATCCTGTCCCTGAATGCAAAATTACCCGGAAGTGCACATGACTCATTCGTCATCCGGCAATCATGGATATGGCACAAATTAAACAACCTACAAGCTGGTGATGCATGGCTTCTGGGTAAGTGGAGACCTTTAGTACATAACAATGTTAAGCTTGATACACAGTGATCCTGATGTTGTCACTTCTTTTTCACAGGAGACAGTGGCTACCCTTGCAGGCCCTGGCTGCTCACTCCTTATTTGGCTCCCACACCAGGGCCACAAAGTGAGTTTAATGCCGCACTTACAGCCACCAGGCAAGTGGTGGAGCGCTGTATTGGCCTTTTAAAAGGCCGATTCAGATACCTCCACCGCTCTGGTGGCGAGCTCATGTATTTGCCGGATATGGTTTCGAAAATTGTGGTCCTGTGTGGGATATTTCACAACATTGCCATAGGGAGTGGTGTCCCAATGCAGCCAGAGGATGCCTTGCCTGAGGATGGCCCCCCCGAGCTTGGTCGGAGGTCAGTATGTGGGGGGCCATACGCGATGATGTGGTGGCCAGATATTTTAGGTAATTATTGGCAACACAACAGTGTTTAGACACAATGTGGTAAGGATTTTTGGAGAACATCTAATTATTTTCTTTTTTTTCACCATCTTCTGTTTGATTTCATAATCTTTGGGACTCCAACGATGACTACTTCCTGCTACCCTAAAAAATCCTTCATGGGGACACATTGGAAATATATTCTGGAACCCATATTGCAACGCAACATTTGTGGAATCATGTTGGCATGGTCCTTCGTCAACCAGTTCTTGATTTTCCTTTATTTTTTACAAATGTTGTTTTATGGGTTGTATTTTTGTTTATCACTGTGTGTATTGTTTGTGAGTGAACACTTTGTTATTTTAGTTATGTTGTGAATAAATGTTTTGAGAGTGTAATTTTGGTCATTTTATTGCCCATTACAAGCAAGTGTAACCAGGTTCAACCACGTTAAAATTTAATAAGGGGTAATCCTGTAATGACGCAAGTTGAGCTAAATTTAAAGATGTTTTCTGGGTCAAAACCAACACCAAAAGGAATCCTGTACAATCAGTTGGCTTTGTAATCTCGGCCTAAGCAGGTTTCCCCCCAAATTGGAACCTGGAAAATGTAGTAATATATAAATTGTCAAACCCCAAAAAAGGCCAATCAGATTGTTACTGTTAGGTGTTTCTTGTGCCTGTTTTCCTACAAAATACAACACACAATCTTAGTGACAATAATTGCAAATACTTGCTGGAAGAGTCTATTTATGTCAGTGTAAACAATTTCAGATTTGTAGACAAGGAATGAGACAGAACGTTAAGAATAATTTTTTATTGTAGAAAACTAATTTAAAATGTAAATAAAAAATTAGGGACGCAGGATGACCGACATATGGTCAAGGACCACCAGCAGCCCGATGACATAGGCACGCATCCGTTCGACACATCCGGCTAAGTCCGCCATACGCCTCTGTTCCTCTGTGGGTTAGAAAAGCGTGGGGCTTAATACATAAATAATGAAACCACATTAAAAAACAAGCCAAACAAAGCTAACCAAAAATGACAATATTGTGACCAAAAGCAGAATTACCCCAAAAATACCAAGGCCCCAAAAATGGACCCCCCAAAAATTCCAAGAAAAAAAAACAGATTCTGACAGGTGTGATATGTGTATGGGGAAATCAGCAGTAAAAGGTAAAGACAAACAGAAATCTACAGCAAATTCTCACAAACCACACAAAAAAGGCACAGACACAGGATTACATACAAACAGTTTTTTCTAAAAACTAAAATAAAAAAAAAACATACCGTTCAAAATAACGCCCGCTCCAGAAGCCACTCCCTCGTCCTCCTCGGAGGTGCCTACATTCCCCAACGAGGTTGGCGGGGTGATTTGGGATTCAGGGGAGGGGGTAGTTTTGAGAGGGGTGGAAGGAGGAGAGGGGGAATTGGGATGGAGGAGAAGGGGCCCCGAAACATCCTCAACAGGGTCTGTGCAGGCTGGGGAGGAGGGGGAAATACGGGAATTTTGGGGTGTTGATGTTTGGCTTGGGGTTGGGGAGAGGGGCCGAGAGCACCGTCTTTGACGCCGATGACGCCGTAGTCTTCGCTCTGCCCCTAAAAGATGGGAAACAAATTGTGGTTATTTTCAACCCAGACCTAGTTAAACACTAATTTTTGACAACACAAATATGTAAACATGGCCATGCACATATGAGTACAATGAATAAATAGGACATACATGAAAACATGGCCATGCACATATGAGTACAATGAATAAATAGGCCATACATGAAAACATGGCCATGCACATATGAGTACAATTAATAAATAGGACATACATGAAAACATGGCCATGCACATATGAGTACAATGAATAAATAGGCCATACATGAAAACATGGCCAGACACATATGAGTACAATGAATAAATAGGACATACATGAAAACATGGCCATGCACATATGAGTACAATGAATAAATAGGACATACATGAAAACATGGCCATGCACATATGAGTACAATGAATAAATAGGACATACATGAAAACATGGCCATGCACATATGAATACAAAGATAAACATGAAAACCACAGTCACAAAAACTTACTTTCCGCGATCTGCATGTGAAAGCATGCCAGCAAGCGGGGCGTCCGCCGTTGCAGGTCGGACCACCTGCGCTCCAGCTGGCCGATCTGGTGGCGTGAGCCGAAGGAACGCAGGCGGCCACGTACCTCCGCATATGCGGAACGCTTTTCTCTATTGGTGATGGGGGGAGGCTGGCTGGTGATCCGCCTGTCCATGACCTCGGTCAACACCAGCAGCTCGCGCCTGGTGAATGCCGAGGCTCTCATGATGGCAATGGTGTATTTTCTAAAAATGATTTTTAATAAAGACCCGAAAATAAATTTGATTGGCTAATGTATTTGGGTAATTAACAGGACCAATTCTATTGGTTAGTGTATGAGTCATGTGTTCGACAGGGCCACAAATCTCTTGAGAGTTATGATAGGCTTGATGCAGTGACATGCGTAAGCAAATTTAAATAAAGAAATGAACCCCGGAAAATATGCGTGTTTAAAAACAAATAAAACAAATGTTTAATTGGCTCAAACATGTATTTTGACAAAGAAAAGCGAATGTTTAAGCCGTACGTATTCTGCGGGTAAACACAAACACGGACAAGAGTAAAGTTTATTGCTTTGTCCAAAAAAAAAAAAAAACCAATTAAGCTAATTGATATATTGATTGGCATGATACGATTGAGGGAGGTAGGCAGAATAAAGGAGCAGGTAATCGGAATCTGACAGACCCACTTCCGGTTTGTACTTGTGCGTGCGTTCCCTTCAAGCCACATTGGGGATGTACGCTCGCTATTTGGCATGCTCGTTAGTTAGAGGAGGGGTCGGTAGAGTTTGGGGAGGATGTTTAGATGCGTTTGAAAATACGAGCGAGTGCTTGAATTTACATATGTGTGTACGTACGCCGAACGTACGAACGGCCACTTGCGTCCGGGTCTGAATGAGGGCCAAAAAGTGAACCTGTAAATTTTTTTAGAAGTGGCCTTATGTGGGCAGCACCCAATCAACTGTAGACGGAACCAATACCAAAGTAGGCAGGATTACATTAGTAGGCAGAGCATGTCACAGTAGCCAGACCTAACACAAAAAAGGTTAGAAAGTATTTTGCTGTACAACAAGTACTGTAGTTAAGAAATTAAAACTGGGGACTGAAGCTGTATGCAAAGCAGAATGATACTGTAGTTTTAGTAAAGGTACTGTAAGCTCAGAAAGAGCCTATGTAACCCCACCCACATATCATATATTTATAAAGAAGCAATACTGAAACAATTTGCAGGTAACATATTGTATCTTCCTTCTTTATGTAATCAGCAGGTTTTATTTCTAATCATATGTAGCAAATTAATTTCAACCTATAACGTGTAAATAATCTCATGGAGCATACACTTTGCTGCTTTTAAGAGAAGCGATGTATACGTATACACAGTATAGCTAATACATTGATAACACATTGAAATGTAAATCACCTTTCTCTTAAATGGATCAAACATTACATTACAGCGCTCTATAAGGACTGGTATAGAATATCTCGCTCCCCAGCTGAGCCATTCGCTGCTACTGAGTATAAGATATCCAGCATTGTCATGTTATATGATAATAAACTCACTATATATAGCTTACTTGTGCTACCAGAGCTAGACAAAAATTAGATGGGGTACAGTATCCATCTACACAGGGCCGCAACTGGAGAGGGGGGGGGGGGCTGGAGGTGCACGTGCACCGGGTACACCGCTGCACCCGGCGTCAGTGAGATTTTATTACCAGCGGGCGCCCGGCTCTTTTCTACATCGCTGCGCTAGCCGGAGGCTGGAGTTCTCTCCTGAACTCCAGCTTCTGGCCCTCCCCACAGGCACAATGAGAGAGACGTAATGATGTCTCTCCCATAGTTCCAAGGAGCAGCCGGGCGGTCCCAATGGCAGCGGTCACAGGAGCGGGGTTTAAGGTAAGTATTTGTTTGTTTTTTTTGTGTGTGTGCAAGCGGCACTACGGGGGCATTACCAGGGGGACTACAGAAGCATTACCAGGGAGCAGTACAGGGGCATTATCAGGAGGCACTACGGGGGCATTAACAGGGTGCACTACGGGGGGGCATTACCAGGGGGCACTACAGGGGCATTAACAGGGGGCACTACAGGGGAATTATTAGGAGGCTCTACATGGGCATTACCAGGGGGGACTACAGGGGAATTACCAGGGGGCTCTACAGAGGCATTAGCAGGGGGCTGTACATGGGCACTACAGGAGCATTACTAAATGGGCACTACAGGGGCATTACCAGGAGACTCTACAGGGGCATTACTAAATGGGCACTACAGGGGCATTACTAGGGGTATTACTACATGGGCACTACAGGGGCATTACTAGAGGGCATTACTATATGGGGACTACAGGGGCATTACTATTTGGGCACTACAGGGGCATTACTATTGGGGCATTACCATATGGCCACTAGTACAGGGGCATTACCTCAGCGGGCATTACTATAGATGCACTACTGAAGGGGCATTACTATGGGGGCACTGCTGCGGGGGAATTACCAGGGGGAGGGGGGCGCCAAATTACTAGTTTCGGCCCTGCATCTTTATATGTATTTGAATTGCAGTGAATAAAACACTGGTACCAAACTTGAACTGGTACAGAGATGTTCTGCAGACAATTACCGTTCACTCTCATTACCTATTGTACTTATTACTGAGCAGGTCATAATCCCAGGACCTCAGGCTCAGTAGTCATTGCAGTCACAATATAGACAATACGGAGGATAAAGGCAGTTGGGTTTTTCATTTAAATTATTGGGGACCTAATACATTCACCTCTCATCCACATTGCTGTTACTGAATATGTACTGAGAAATATGAAATTCAGGTAAGATGTGAAAGAGAATTGGAGCTGCTTAGAGCAACAGTCACTTCTGTACTGATGCCATCTGATAATATCCCTAAATACCATCATGGCTGACCACATTCACAGGGTCCTTTCCCAGCTACAGTGTCAGAGAGTGCCATATAGCCAGTAACATGGCAGTAATGTGTTTCTGCAGTGCTATGTTACTGTTACACAGTACTTCTTTACTACAGTAACTTATCAGGCAGCTGGACGCAAACTACTCTGCTTCTGAGGCATGTGGCTCAGTTCTGTCTGGGTGGGGGACTGGTCAGAGGAGCTCTGTCTCGCGAGAGAACTGCAGTGCCGGGCTGCCAGTCTCTTCTGTGTGTATAGGCGGCATGCATTTTAATTAGGGGTGAGCGGGTTCGGATTTCTGAAATCCGAACCCCCCCGAGCCCCCCCGATCCGAGTCCGATCCGAGTCAGGCTCGACTTTTCCCGCCTGACTCGGATCTGAAATCGAGGCAAAACGTCATCATCCCGCCTTCCGAATCTCGCGGGTTTTGGATCCTATATAAGGTACCCGCGTCGGCGCCATTTTCTCACTCGGCTGTGGACAGTGAAGAGGGAGGGTGGGAGTTAGGGCTGTGTAGTGTAGTGTAGTGTAGTGTAGTGCTGCTGTTGTCCACTACTTCAAAGTCCATAGGGGCTGGCTGTGTTGTGCTGTGCTGCTGTTGTTAATAGGGGCTGTGTCCACTACTTCAAAGTCCATAGGGGCTGGCTGGACTGTGTTGTGCAGTCAGTTCTCCATAGGGGCTGTGTCCACTCCAAAGTCCTGTGCAGTGTCCCAGTCCTAAAGGAGTGCTGTAGTGTTGTCCAGGGGGTGCTCTGTCCATCAGGGGTGCTCCCCCCAAGTGCTAAAAAAATAATATATTTTCTGTGTTTGTGAATTGTGTGCGCAGTAGCCGCACGTGCATCAACAAAGTAGTGCCAAGCGTGCGCCTGTGTCATAAGTAAAGGGCCGGCTGGCTTGACCGTTAAAGGGTGCTGTAACCCCCGAAAGTACACTCCAGTCCAAACCAAAAAAAAAATATTTTCTGTGTTTGTGAATTGTGTGCGCAGTAGCCGCACGTGCATCAACAAAGTAGTGCCAAGCGTGCGCCTGTGTCATAAGTAAAGGGCCGGCTGGCTTGACCGTTAAGGGTGCTGTAACCCCCGAAAGTACACTCCAGTCCAAAGCAAAAAAAAAATTATTTTCTGTGTTTGTGAATTGTGTGCGCAGTAGCCGCACGTGCATCAACAAAGTAGTGCCAAGCGTGCGCCTGTGTCATAAGTAAAGGGCCGGCTGGCTTGACCGTTAAGGGTGCTGTAACCCCCGAAAGTACACTCCAGTCCAAACCAAAAAAAAAATAATTTTCTGTGTTTGTGAATTGTGTGCGCAGTAGCCGCACGTGCATCAACAAAGTAGTGCCAAGCGTGCACCTGTGTCATAAGTAAAGGGCCGGCTGGCTTGACCGTTAAGGGTGCTGTAACCCCCGAAAGTACACTCCAGTCCAAACCAAAAAAAAAATTATTTTCTGTGTTTGTGAATTGTGTGCGCAGTAGCCGCACGTGCATCAACAAAGTAGTGCCAAGCGTGCGCCTGTGTCATAAGTAAAGGGCCGGCTGGCTTGACCGTTAAAGGGTGCTGTAACCCCCAAAGTACACTCCAGTCCAAACCAAAAAAATATATATTTTCTGTGTTTGTGAATTGTGTGCGCAGTAGCCGCACGTGCATCAACAAAGTAGTGCCAAGCGTGCGCCTGTGTCATAAGCAAAGGGCCGGCTGGCTTGACCGTTAAAGGGTGCTGTAACCCCCGAAAGTACACTCCAGTCCAAACCAAAAAAAAATAATTTTCTGTGTTTGTGAATTGTGTGCGCAGTAGCCGCACGTGCATCAACAAAGTAGTGCCAAGCGTGCACCTGTGTCATAAGTAAAGGGCCGGCTGGCTTGACCGTTAAGGGTGCTGTAACCCCCGAAAGTACACTCCAGTCCAAACCAAAAAAAAAATTATTTTCTGTGTTTGTGAATTGTGTGCGCAGTAGCCGCACGTGCATCAACAAAGTAGTGCCAAGCGTGCGCCTGTGTCATAAGTAAAGGGCCGGCTGGCTTGACCGTTAAAGGGTGCTGTAACCCCCGAAAGTACACTCCAGTCCAAACCAAAACAAAATTATTTTCTGTGTTTGTGAATTGTGTGCGCAGTAGCCGCACGTGCATCAACAAAGTAGTGCCAAGCGTGCGCCTGTGTCATAAGTAAAGGGCCGGCTGGCTTGACCGTTAAGGGTGCTGTAACCCCCGAAAGTACACTCCAGTCCAAACCAAAAAAAATTTATTTTCTGTGTTTGTGAATTGTGTGCGCAGTAGCCGCACGTGCATCAACAAAGTAGTGCCAAGCGTGCACCTGTGTCATAAGTAAAGGGCCGGCTGGCTTGACCGTTAAGGGTGCTGTAACCCCCGAAAGTACACTCCAGTCCAAACCAAAAAAAAATTATTTTCTGTGTTTGTGAATTGTGTGCGCAGTAGCCACACGTGCATCAACAAAGTAGTGCCAAGCGTGCGCCTGTGTCATAAGTAAAGGGCCGGCTGGCTTGACCATTAAAGGGTGCTGTAACCCCCGAAAGTACACTCCAGTCCAAACCAAAAAAAAATTATTTTCTGTGTTTGTGAATTGTGTGCGCAGTAGCCGCACGTGCATCAACAAAGTAGTGCCAAGCGTGCGCCTGTGTCATAAGTAAAGGGCCGGCTGGCTTGACCGTTAAGGGTGCTGTAACCCCCGAAAGTACACTCCAGTCCAAACCAAAAAAAAATTATTTTCTGTGTTTGTGAATTGTGTGCGCAGTAGCCGCACGTGCATCAACAAAGTAGTGCCAAGCGTGCGCCTGTGTCATAAGTAAAGGGCCGGCTGGCTTGACCGTTAAAGGGTGCTGTAACCCACAAAGTACACTCCAGTCCAAACCAAAAAAAAAATTATTTTCTGTGTTTAGCCGCACGTATATATCAAATCGATATAACATAAATGGAGGACCAAACTTTCTCCGATAAAAATAAAATAGAGAAAGATCAAGAACCACTTCCTCCTAGTGCTGAAGCTGCTGCCACTAGTCATGACATAGACGATAACATGCCATCAACGTCGTCTGCCAAGGCCGATGCCCAATGTCATAGTAGAGGGCACATACAATCCCAAATGGCAAAGTTCAGGAAAATGACCTTGAAAAAGACATTTAAATCAGCTGAAGAGAAACGTAAACTTGCCAATATGCCATTTACGACACGGAGTGGCAAGGAACGGCTAAGGTCGATCCCTAGTATGTTCATGACTAGTGGTTCAGCTTCACATGACGATGGAAGCCCTCCTCCCACTAAAAAAATCAAAAGAGTTAAGCTGGCAAAAGCACAGCGAAGAACTGTGCTTTCTAAGAAGATATCACAAATCCCCAAGGAGAGTCCAAGTGTGGTGGTGGTTGCGATGCCTGACCTTCCCAGCACTGGACGGGAAGAGGTGGCTCTTTCCACCATTTGCACGCCCCCTGCAAGTGCTGAAAGGAGCACCCACAGTCCACTTGCTGATATGCAAATTGAAGATGTCACTGTTGAAGTACAACAGGATGAGGATACTGGTGTAGCTGGCGCTGAGGAGGAAGTTGGCGAGGAGGATTCTGATGGTGATGTGGTGTGTTTAAATCAGGCTCCGGGGGAGACAGTTGTTGTCCGTGGGATGAAAAAGCCCATCACGGTCATGCCTGGGCAGAAGACCAAACATTCCACCTCTTTGGTCTGGCAATATTTCTATCCAAATCCGGACAACAACTGTCTTGCCATATGTACCATATGTAAAGGTGAAATAAGTAGGGGTAGGGACGTCAACCACCTAGGAACATCCTCCCTTATACGGCACCTGCAGCGCATTCATAAAAAGTTACTGTCAAGTTCAGAAACTTTGGCTAAGACCGTAAGCAGTCCAGGGACACCTAAATCCCGTTGTCCTGTTGTATCCAAGCGCCTGCAAACCACACCGTCAACTCCCTCCTCGTCAATTTCCTCCTTAGTCAGGATCGGAAGTAGTCCTGCAGGCCATGTCACTGGCATGACTGACTCTCCTATCCGGGATTCCTCTGGAGGATCCTGCATTGCTACGCCTACTGCTGCCGCTGCTGCTGTTGCTGCTGCTGGGAGTCGTTCATCATCCCAGAGAGGAAGTAGGAACACCACTACTTTTACTAAACAATTGACCCTCCAACAGTCCTTAGCGAGGAGGATGAAGTACGACAGCAGTCATCCTGAAGCAAAACGTATAACTGAGGCCTTGACTGCTATGTTGGTGTTAGACGTGCGTCCGGTATCCGCCATTAGTGCAGTGGGATTTAGACAATTGATGGAGGTAGTGTGTCCCCGGTTCCAAATCCCGTCTAGATTCCACTTCACTAGGCAGGCGATACCGAGACTGTACAGAAACGTCAGAAAAAGTGTCCTCAGTGTCCTGAAAAATGCCGTTGTACACAATGTCCACTTAACCACGGACATGTGGACAAGTGGAACAGGGCAGACTAAGGACTATATGACTGTGACAGCCCACTGGGTAGATGTATCACCTTACGCAGCAACAGCAGCAGCGTCACCAGTAGCAGCATCTCAGAAATGCCAGCTCGTTACAAGGCAGGCTACGCTGTGTATCACCGGTTTCAGTAAGAGGCACACCGCCGACAACCTCTTAGAGAAACTGAGGGAAATCATCGCCCAGTGGCTTACCCCACTTAGACTCTCCTGGGGATTTGTGATATCTGACAACGCCACCAATATTGTGCGGGCATTACATCTGGGCAAATTCCAGCATGTCCCATGTTTTGCTCACACAATAAACTTGGTGGTGCAGAATTTTCTGAAAAGCGACAGGGGCGTGCAGGAGACGCTTTGGGTGGCCCGAAAAATTTCTGGCCACTTTCGCCATTCAGCGACTGCGTGCCGAAGACTGGAGCGCCAGCAAACACTCTTGAACCTGCCCCGCCATCACCTGAAGCAAGAGGTTGTGACGCGGTGGAACTCAACCCTCTATATGCTTCAGAGGATGGAGGAGCAGCAAAAGGCCATACAAGCCTATACATCCACCTATGACATAGGCAAAGGAGGGGGTATGCACCTGACTCAAGCGCAGTGGAGAATGATTTCCGTGTTGTGCAAGGTTCTCCAGCCCTTCGAACTTGCCACACGTGAAGTCAGTTCAGACACTGCCAGCTTGAGTCAGGTCATTCCCCTCATCAGGCTTTTGCAGAAGCAGCTGGAGAAAGTGAAGGAGGAGCTAAGACGGAGCGATTCCGCTCGGCATGTGGGACTTGTGGATGAAGCCCTTCATTCGCTTTGCCAGGATTCCAGGGTGGTCAATCTGTTGAAATCAGACCACTATGTTTTGGCCACCGTGCTCGATCCTAGGTTTAAAGCCTATGTGGTGTCTCTCTTTCCGGCCGACACAAGCCTGCAGAGGTGCAAAGACCTGCTGGTGAACACACTGTCAGCTGAAGCGGAACGTGACACGTCAACGGCTCCTTCTTCATTTTCTCCTGCAACTGGGGCTGCCAGGAAAAAACTTAGGTATCCTAAGCAACCCGCTGGCGGTGATGCAGGGCAGGCAGGACCAAGTTTGGACATCTGGTCCGGACTGAAGGACCTGGCAACAATTTCTGACATGTCTACTGTCACTGCATATGATACTGTCACCATTGACAGAATGGTGGAGGATTACATCGGTGACAGCATCCAAGTAGGCATGGCAGACAGTCCATACCTGTACTGGCAGGAAAAAGAGGCAATTTGGAGGCCCCTGTACAAACTGGCTCTATTTTACCTGAGTTGCCCCCCCTCCAGTGTGTACTCCGAAAGAGTGTTTAGTGCAGCCGGGAACCTTGTCAGCGAAAGGCGTAGGAGGTTGCTTCCACAGAATGTGGAGAAGATGATGTTCATCAAAATGAATTATCAGCTCTTCCAGGGAGACCAGCCTCCAGAAGGTACAGAGGGACCTGTGGTGGTGGATTCAAGTGGGGACGAGTTAATACTTTGTGAGGATGAGGATGTACACACTGAAGAGGGTGAGGAATCAGTGGATGAGGAGGATGAGGATGACATCTTGCCTCCATAGAGCCAGTTTGTGCAGGGACACATTAAGTGCCAGCTTGTTTTGTGGGGGCCCAAACGAACCAATCATTTCAGCCACAGTTGTGTGGCAGACCCTGGCGCTGAAATGATTGGTTTGTTAAAGTGTGCATGTCCTGTTTATACAACATAAGGGTGGGTGGGAGGGCCCAAGGACAATTCCATCTTGCACCTCTTTTTTTTCTTTGCATTATGTACAGTTTGGGGCCTAGTTTTTCAAACTGCCATCCTGTCTGCCACTGCAGTTTCACGCCTAGATGGGTCACGTGTTTGTGCCGCCCACTCGTGTCGCTTAGCATAGTCATCCAGCTACCTCGGTGCAATGTTTTGGACATAAAAACACTATTGTGAGGTGTGAGGTGTTCAGAATAGACTGGAAATGAGTGGAAATTAAGGTTATTGAGGTTAATAATAGCATAGGAGCAGAAAAACCTACAAATTCTGTGATTTTAGCTGTTTTTATGCTTTTTTAAAAAAAAATACAGATCCAAAACACAAAACCCAGAACCCAAAACACGGAAGGGTGGTTTTGGCAAAACCAATCCAGATCCAAAACACGAAGAAAGATCCAGATCCAAAACCAAAACACAAAACACGAAAAGTGGCCGGTGCACACCCCTAATTTTAATACAACAAAACAGTGGCGTAACTACCGCCCCCGCAGACCCCGCGGTGGCTTGGGGGAGTGGAGGCTTGGGGGCTGCAGACTCCATGCGGACTAGCTGTCCCCATGAAATCTGCTGAAAACGGGCCCTCCAAAAATGGCTGCCGCATAGGAGGAAACATACACTAGAGATCCTACTGGACCTCTAGCGTCTTTTACGCTTAAGGACCCAGGGGCTCCCTGCTATACTGTACCGGCAAACTGTACACTGCTCCGCTTCCTTGTGACGCTGTCCTCAGCATCGCCTCCCTCCCGTCAGTTTCCTCAGCTCCGCCTCCCTGCTGTCACTGTGTGTGTGCACGGTCGGGGAGGGGAACGTTGAGGACGGCAGCTCAAATGTGTGCTGATGAGGACGCCGCATGGGATCCATCCTCAGAAGCCGGCTCAAAGTTTAAGCTGCCACTGTATTCTGCCTTCATGCCCTAGCACTGGGGACCCGATTCACTATCCCAGCGCTGAAGATGTGTGTGTGTTCCTGCTGGGTGCTGAGCCGCCGCGGAGAACCCACTGCCTGCCTTGAGAAGGGGAGGAGAAGCAGCCGACCTCATCCAGTGCTGATCAAAGGAGTGCCCTGCTTGGTGCCGAGCCGCCCACGGAGAGCGTTGGGGATGGGAAGGAGAAGATGCAGCCAGTCTCTGTCAGCAAAGGGGGACTGAGAGGTACTGTAACTGGGGCAAAGTAGTGTGAGCACTGTGAGGTGCAGGGAGTAGGATAGGGAAGCAGGTAGTATGAGGCACAGGGGGTGGGGGGGAAGCAGGTAGTGTAAAGCGCAGGGGGTGCCGGGGAAGCAGGTAGTGTGAGGTGCGGGGGTTGGGTGGGAGAAGCAGGTAGTATGAGGCACAGGGGGTGGGGGGGAAGCAAGTAATGTGAGGTGCTGGGGGTGTGGAATAATGTGTAAGGGACATTACTATAAGGAGGAAAAATACTGTAAACTGTCTAGGGGGGTGGGGGCACATTTTTTACTTTTGCACTGGGAGCCAAATTGCGTATAAACGTCAACAAACCATACATATGTTGATCTGCCACCTGCAATGGTATTAATCTATGCTTTAGCTATTCCTTGACTGCATGACTGATCCAACTTTTATTTACAAAGTTAAACCAATATGTTAACCACCCATCATAAATCCGGTAAAACTGTCTGCATTGGAAAACCATCTTGGGGGCTGACAACCTCATTACCAAAATAAGGTCTGGTAATTGCTCTTTTATATTGTGCAGTGTAAGCTCTGAACCTGTACTCCTAAATTATACAATGATACAGGATTTGTTGACACTTCATAAATTAATATTGACAAAAATACGAATTACAGAAGAAAACCATGTATAAATAAAAAGGGAAAATATAGTATTATAAACAAAACCCACACATATAGAATAAATCCAAATAATACAAAAATCTGCCAAAAGCCCGCTACTCTCAAGGTATGCATCCCAGAATAAATCAGGCTATTAAAATATATTTACTCAGGGGATAAATTCCAAGATTTACAGTAATGCAATCGCAACTGTGATCTCTTATGGATCGCAATTGTGAAAATATGCTAATGTCTTCCAAAGCTAACTCATGCATAGGAACGCCCGCTGCTGCCTTCTCATATAAGTCCGACGACATGCAGCAGCACAAACATCGAGATCATCTAAGCAGATCAGGCAGTCACGCAGTTTCTAAGTGAAGTCTGACCTGTCTCAAACACTGCGTCTCTCCTGACACGCTGAGAGCTCTTATGCTGCAAAGGAGATCGCAATGGCTAATTTTTGCACGCTCATGAAACAGCATTTAAACTAGAGCTGAGCGGGTTCGGATCTCAGAGATCCGAACCCACCCGAATTTAGCAGACCCGAGTCTGATCCAAGCAGGCTCTGGGTTTCCCGCCTAACTCGGATCTCAAAACCGAGGCAAAACCATAGAGTCAGAAATCTCGCGGTTCGTGAGCTTACGTCTCTATGTAGTATATAAGGACCACGCGGTGGACGCCATTTCACTCCGGCTGTGGAGACTGAACAGGGAGGGTGGGTAGTGTAGGGCTGGGATAGGTGCAGGTGCTGGTGCTCCTGCTCCTGCTTGTGTGCTGTGCTGTCTGCTGTCTGCTGTGTCCTTGGCAGATGTACTGCTGATCCATTCTAGGCTGGTGCTGTGCTGTCTGCTGTGTCCTGGGCTGGTACTGCTGATCCATTCTTGGCTGGTGCTGTGCTGTCTGCTGTGTCCATCTGAGCTGGTGCAGATACATCTGGGCTGGTGCTGCATCCATCTGGGCCCAAGTTCTGAACTAAAAAAAAATATATATATATTGTCAAAAAAAAAAAAAAAAAAACAATAAAAGTGTCTTTTTGTGTAATATTTTTCTGTGCATGTGCGTGTTAGGCTTAACCACACAAGATCCAGCCAGCAACGCAAGCTGCAACCTAGTGCTGCCCAACTCCAGTCGTCATCAATCGGTGCTCTGGGCCCAAGTTCTGGAGCTGAGAAAAAAATAAAAATAAATTGTCTGTTTTTAAAATCTTTGTCTGTGAGTGTGTGTGAGGCTTAACCGCACAACATACAGCCAGCAACGCAAGTTGCAACCTAGTGCTGCCCGACTCCAGTCGTCATCAATCGGTGCTCTGGGCCCAAGTTCTGGAGCTGAAAAAAAATAAAAATAAATTGTCTTTTTTTTAATCTTTGTGTGTGTGCGTGTTAGGCTTAACCGCACAAGATCCAGCCAGCAATGCAAGTTGCAACCTAGTGCTGCCCTACTCCAGTCGTCATTAATCGGTGCTCTGGGCCCAAGTTCTGGACCTGAAAACAAATAAAAATTATTTTTTTTGTCTAATATTTGTCTGTGTGCGCACGACTTCACATAAAAATGTGAAAGTTGTTAAGACAGCTCCGGAAAAACCAACTGTATGCCCTGATAAATCGAAATCACAAATCCCTGAGGAGAGTGCAAGTGTGTCCGCGGTTGCCATTTGTGAGCCCGACCTAAATACTAGTGTACTGGAGGATCCTCCAAGTTCCAACATTTGTGTGCCCTCTGTAAATGTGGGGAAGGGCAGTCAACATCTTGCAGACGTAGTCATCGAGGATGCTTCTGTGGAATTGCACATGGAGGAGGATATTTTGGTAGTTGAAGGTTCTAAGGATGATGAGGATGTTGATGCCAAGGATGTCCTTTGTGTAAGTAAGGCAACAGTTGTTGCCCATGGTTTGAAAAAGCCAAAGCCCATTGTTGTCATGCTGGGACAAAAGACAAAAAAAATCTACTTCTCACGTGTGGAATTATTTCCACCCTGATACGGACAAAAGTTGTCAAGCCATATGTGACCCTTGCCAAGCAAGAGTGAATAGAGGGAGGGACATAAACCACCTAGAAACCTCCCCCTTGTTATGTCACTTGGAGCGCATTCATCAAATATATGTCGCCAAGTTCCAAAACTCAAAACGTAAGTCCAGTGTCACCTACCTGCTCCCTCTCTGTGAGATCCAAGCACCTTCGATCTCAAACACCAACACCTGCATCATCAACATCCTCATTCGTCATCGGGAGTAGTCCTGCTGCATGCAATGTTGGTATTCAAAGCATGATTGACTCCTCTCCTATCCGTGATTCCTCAGAAGGATCCTTGATGGCTACGCCTGTTGCTGCTGCTGTTGCTGTGAGTGGATCTTCATCCCACAAGGGGACCAGGAGGAAGACTACTTGTAGCATATCCTCCAAAAAACAATTAACTGTAAAACAATCGTTTGCAAGGGAAAACAAGTATGACAGCAATCACCCATTTGCACAGCAGATTACTGACACCATAACAGCTATGCTGGTATTAGATGTGCATCCAGTATTCACCATTACTGCAGTGGGTTTTCAACAGTTAATTAAGGTCCTGTGTCCTCGCTACCAGATCCCTTCTAGATTCCACTTCACTAGAACAGCAATTCCAAGTCTGTACAAGGACATTAAAAAAAGCCTTATTAATGTCCTCAGAAATTACGTTGTACCCACTGTTCACTTCACCACTGATATGTGGACAAGTAGGACAGGACAAACTAAGGATTACATGACTGACAGCCCACTGGGTAGGTGTATTGCCTACAACAGCAGCAGCAGCAGCAACATCTACCAAAAGACAGCTGATACAGAGGCAGGCTACTCTTTGTATAACTGGTTTCACTAAGAGGCATACCTCTGAGAAACTCTTAGAAAAACTCAGGGAAATCATTGCTAAATGGCTTACCCCACTTGGATTCTCCACAGGATTTGTGATTTCGGACAATGCCACCAATATTGTGAGAGCATTACATGTGGGCGACTTCCAACACGTCCCATGTTTTGCTCACACAATTAATTTGGTGGTGCAACATTTTTTTAAAACTGACACGGTCATGCAGGAGATGCTCTCGGTGGCCCGGAAATATCCGGACATTTTAGACATTCGGCGACCGCTTGTCGAAGATTGCATGACCAGCAGGTAGTGTTAAATTTTCCCTTCCATCAGCTGAAGCAAGAGGTAGCAACTCGATGGAATTCTACCCTCTATATGCATTAGCGGATGGAGAACCAGCAAAAGGCCATCCAGGGCTATACAACAGCCTATGACATAGGCCGTGGAGGGGGAATGCACCTTACTGAAGTGCAGTGGAAAATAATTTTTGTGTTGTGCAATGTTCTCAAACCCTTTGAACTTGCCACACGTGAAGTTAGCTCAGACACTGCCTGCCAGCTTGAGTCAGGTCATTCCCCTCATCAGACTTTTGCAAAAACAGCTGGAGAAACTGAAGGAGGAGGTGAAATGGAGCGATTGCGCAAAGTATGTCAGACTGGTGGATCAAGCCCTTGATTCACTTCACCAGAATCCAAGAGTCGTCAATCTATTGAAATCTGAAAAATATATTTTGGCGACCATTCTGGATCCTAGGTTTAAGTCCTACCTTGAGAGTTTTTTTCCAACAGACCCAAATCTAAAACTGTGCAAAGACCTGTTGGTAAAAACAATTGTCCGCGCAGCCGCACATGAAATGCCATCATCTCCTCCTTCAGTTTCTGCAGCTGCCAAGAAAAAACTAAATTTCCCTTACAGAATGCCTGCTGGTCATGCAGATCGGTCACCAAAAAATTACATATGGTCGGGCCTGAGAGAACTGCCTACTAGTAAAATGTCTTCTACCGTGACTAAGTGTTATACAGTCTCCATTCACAGAATGGTGGAGGACTATTTCAAAGATAACATACTAATAGGTATTTCAGACAGTCCCTTTCAGTACTGGCAGGAAAAAGAGGCAATTTGGAAGCCCACACACAAACTGGCTTTGCATTACTTAAGTTGCCCACCCTCCAGTGTGTACTCTGAAAGAGTTTTCAGTGCAGCTGGCAACCTTGTCAGTGATCGGTGTAGGAGGTTACCTCCTCAAAACATGGAAAAGATGATGTTCATTAAAATGAATTACAAATTCCACGAGGAAGACCTCTACCAACAATTATATAAAATAATGACAGAGGCGTCTGTGGTTGATTCCAGCGGAGGAGAATTAATATTGTGTGAAGGAGAGGATGTACACACTGATGGGGATGATGAGGACAAGGATGATGACAACTTGTAATGTAAAGCCAGTTTGTGTATGGGATAATTGTCATTTTCATGTCCAATGCACATTGGCAACTTGTTTTATGGGGGTCCAAACAAACCAATAATTTCAGCCACAAGTGGAAGTCCTTGTCACTGAAATGATTGGTTGTTAAACTGTCCTGTTTTGTATTCCACATAAGGGTGGGTGGGAGGGCCCAAGGACAGTTCCATTTTGCACCTTTTTCCTTTCCATTATGTGATGGTTGGGGCATTGCTGCCTGACATTTTAAATTAATGTTATGGTTGGTTTAGGAACAAATGATTTATTTTTAAATGAATTTATTATAAATTTTACAGCCAGGGGCTGTACCAATGAATTGGTTTTTATTAATTATTCAGCCAGGGGTCGCACCCAATGAATTGTTTTTTAATTAATTTATTATCAATTTAATAGCCAGGGGCTGTAACAATGAATTGGTTTTTATTAATTATTCAGCCAGGGGCTGCACCCAATGAATTGTTTTTTAATTAATTTATTATCAATTTTACAGCCAGGGGCAACACCCAATGAATGGTTTTTAATTAATTTATTATCAATTTAACAGCCAGGGGCTGCACCAATGAATTTCTTTTTATTAATTATTCAGCCAGGGGCTGCACCCAATGAATTGCTTTTAATTAATTTATTATCAATTTTACAGCCAGGGGCTGCACCAACTATCAACTATCAATTCTTCAATCTTCAAGTGTAGCCCAACCATCATATTTGCACAGTATTCAACTCTATTAATAATTATATTGATCAGTTTTGAGCCAGCAAGCTGGATGCAACTTTTTGGCCGTATAATTAGGTGAAAAAATCAACATTGTGAGCTTTGAGGTGGTTAAAATTGACTGGAAACGAGTGGAAATAAATGTTATTGAGGTTAGTAATACTGTGGGAACAAAAAAAGGCCCATTTTATATGATTTTAGCTGTTTTTTTATTTTTTAAGAAAAAATCCAGATCCAAAACCAAAACATGAAAACAAAACACAGAGGTGAGGTTTTGGCAAAACCAATCCAGATCCAAAACCAGGAGAGATCCAGATCCAAAACCAAAACACGGGGGTTGGTGCACATCTCTAATTTAAACAGTCCCAAAATGCCTGTGTTTCCTTAGCCACCCCCGTTACCTCCTCCAAATGCTTACTAACTGTCACTCACTTTGAGAGTGAATCCTCTGTGTGAGCGTATTTGCAAACCAATTGGTCAATCTCTGTACATCTCGGAATCAGGCCCTTAGTCCAGATTTTATGAAATAAATGCATCCTACTATTAACTACCTGCAAAATCCTCACACAACTCCTGTTTATATCCTCTAGTTTCCATAAATCAGCATAATTCCAGGTTATGAACATGCAATTTTTTTTTTAATTAATTAGACAACATAGAACTAAAACAGTGGTCACTGGCATGGTAATGTCCTGTCTTGTAACTGCTCCCATTCTTAGATTGTAAACTCAGTTGGGCAGAGCCAAAGTTTCTTCCTGACGTACAGTATGTCATTATATGTCATTTGTTTGCGTTAAGATCCCCGAATTGTACAACGCTTCTTAATATTTAAGCATTCTCTGTCTGTCATTACTCATTCTCATTTTATTACTGTGCCTAAAATTGTAAAGCGCAATGGAATATGCTAATGCTTTATAAAAGCGAATATAAATAAAAGCTAATAACAATGCTTATTTTACTTTTCTTATCCATGCCAACTAAGGGGCTGATTCAGACCCGCTCGCAAGCACACAGCGCTCGCAAGCGGGTCAATGGTCCCCCCTCTGCACATGCGCCGCCTCCGGCGTGTGCATGCATGAGACCCGCCCAACTATGGGTCTCGCTACAAGACGGGGCGGCAGTCGATGTTAATTGACAGCTCGGCCCGTTTTGTAGGCGGGGAGGGAGGGTGGCTGCACAAACGCAGGCATTCCCTTAGGAATGCCTGGCATTTGTGGGCGGCCCTACTGACATCACTTGTGATGTCAGTAGTGGACTTCCTGCTCTATTAGAGCAGGGAGTCCACTCGGACTTGCGAGAGCTGAGACCCTACCACCGGGTCTCCTTGCAAGCCCGATGGTTGCGATAATTGCGACCATCTCCAGCCCGCTCGCACAAGCTGTGGGTGGGCACCCACAGCTTAATGAGCGGGCAGGAGAAAATATAAAAATAAAAAATCCCCGTCCTGATTCAGAGCGAGCGCTTGCAAACAGCAAGTGGCTCTGAATCAGGTCCTAAGAGCTGATCTGAATGTGAAAATGTGGGAAGTCAGTGCAGTGATGAATAATGTTGAGAACATGAGCTCATAAATCACAGGAGGGGGGGAATTATGGGGTGCATATAAATCACAAGGGGCGTCAAAATGGTGTGCACCTAAATTACAGAGGGATATGAATAATGGGGTGCACCTGAACCTAAGGGGGATGAATTATGGGGTGCACTTAAATTACAGAGGGGGGATGAATAATGGGGTGAACCTTCATCCCAGGGGGGATTAATAATGGGGTCCACAAATCACTGGGGGGGGAATAACATGGGGCATCAAAATCACAGAGGGGGATGAATAATGAAGTGCCCATAAATCAAAGGGGGGATAAATTATGGGCTACACATAAGTCACATTCTGCAGAACTGGTTTAGCTAGGCTGCGGTGGGCCATGGGGCCCCAGGACTGGCAGCGAAATAGAACACTGTGAGGGTATGCCCTGTGCTAGAGGCACTTGCACTTCCACTTACAGAGGAGAAAAGGGGTGGGGGTCAACCTCAGCACACTGAATTATACTTGCAACAATATATGAAGACTATATGGTAATAGAAATTTAGAGATATTATTTGCATGCATTTGCAAATACATAGGAATCTGCTAGGCCACATCACGGCTTCTCTGTCACTGGCAGTCCCTAACACTAAGGGGTACACATCCACCCCAAAAAACATCCACCCCAGGACCCTCCCCCCCTCAGGGCATCACACGAACAATGGAAAAAGAATGACAGTGCAGTGTAAAGTATATATGTGTGCGAGTAGTTAATAAGTGTGGAAAAAGGGGTTAAAATATATGTGAAAAAACTACATGAATAAAAAACAAACATAAAAGGTGATGTGAAAAGTAACTATGTGTATTAAGTGGCGATGCCCTGAGGAGGCTCAGCCAGAGTAGCCTCAGGGGCCCTACGCCCAAACGCTCGCCCCAAATGTAATATATACTAATGGACTCTACCGGTCATCCCGTCCATAGGGGAGGAAGTCTAGCCAGGGGACCCTCTTCACTGCCCCAGTTCCCCAGCTCGCACTCCCAAGAAGATCTTCCCGGGCACCGGTGAGAACTATTGAAATTATTTTGTTACTTACATTACAAGAGGTAGACTAGTGGGGCACCGCAGTCTACCCGGACTCTCACACCAAGCTTATTCTATTTGGACTTCTTCCTATATCAACAAGAGACTATTACTTGTATGTGAAGTGTAATATACAGTTTAATATACAGTATATCTAGTGAATCCGTTTTTGATGATTTTGGACCACTAATAATTATCCAGAACTATCTGCTATTTTTTTCTGCACTGTATTTATATATATATTTTTTAGGTATGTTAAGTGTTTGCTATATAAGTAAAGAATTATTCTATACATCTGAAACTGCTATTTACGTTTTACTACCTAGTAGTTACTGCATACCATTACAGGACATATATTTTTATAGGCACAATATAATTTTTGGTAGATCACACAACACTGTAATCCATAACCAATTACCAAACAGGCTGAGTGCTACACCAGTCTATCTTTTCTTATGATTCTAATGAATAGGTGAGGGTACCTATTGGTTGTGAGCAGTTTGCCGCTATTCCAGAGCTCAGTGCACATGATAAATCTAATTTAATTAAGTTTCCATGAAAGCCTAAGAGGTGTCCTGGGGTCACCCGGCAAGGGGGGATGCTGTCACACTCCGGGTTATTACAATCACTTTCTTACCGCTCCTGTGCCTGTCCAGGATAGCACAGAGGTCCGCTCATGCTGCACATCACTCCCGGCTGGTGCTGAGGTCTGTCTGTGCTGCTCCTGCCCCATCCACCAAGTGTCCTGTTACTGACTATGGAGGTGGCTCTCCGCAGCCTCTTGCTCTCAGCATGTCTCCCACACAAACTGCACACCAAAGTTCCTTCCTAAACAACAGTATGGGCACAGCCATGTTAGACTGTCACCTGACACTCTTCCTCCACTCAGAGCGCTGCTCCCAGACCAGCTGATCACAGCATCCAATCTCTTGGGATCTTTCCCTATAAACTCCATTTCCAGACTGGCCTCTGTTGCTAGTACAACATTGCTTCTTGCTGAGCTCCCAGGTACTCTGCATCTGAACGGTCCCAGTCCGTTATAGCCAGTTACTATATCTGGTAAACAAGTCTCCTGTACCATCTTGCACACCAGTCTGTTTTTACCACTGAGACAAGTTTTTACAGCCACCATCGCTTACAGCCGATACCTCAAGTTCATAAATTCATCAACATTGAACTTTTATCAATTAAGTTCCTCAATTCATCAACATCGGTCCCAACCGATCAAGTTCATCAATTCATCAACATCGGACTTATATCAATTAAATTCTTCAATTCATCAACATCGGTCTCAAACCAATCAAGTTAATCAATTCTTCAACATTGGATTCAAATCCATCAAGTTCTTCAAATCAGCAACACAGGTCTCAAACCAATCCAGCTCTCAATTCAGCATCGTCGGTCTCAATCCGATTCTGCTCATTCATTCAGTATTATCATCTCCAGTTCTCATTCCAACCTACTGTTTAATAAAGACATTCCATTCTTGTTTTCGCCTTCAGCCCATCATCCTCTGCTGCATCATCCTCTACCTCCTCACAGCAATACATGAGGAAGCCCTGGCTCAGGTCACACCTCCTGAAGTCTCCTCCTCAGCCTCCCATGCCTGTTCCAGCCCAAACCAACCCTCAGGCATGACAGCTATTAGACACCACTTCATCTGTGAGCTAGTGGAAATGAAGTCTTTGTATCAAGTGAAAATAATACTGCTGATATGTTAACAAAGGGACTAACATCAGAATTGCTAATCATGTTCCTTAGAAAATGTGGACTAGAATATATTTGACATTTTGATTTGTTTCACTGGTTGAGGTATCACATAACACATGTTTTTCGTTACATATGGACTTTACCAAGTCATTTAAGTGAGGTAAAAATTTATTTTATGCAACCGTGAGTTAGGAGAAGTGTTGAAGAGGAGTGCTTTCCTGCACTGTCTCCTTCCTCCCTACAGTGACTCTGGCTGGACACCTTTACCAAGATGGCCACTGGTACACTAGTGTGCATTGCTGTGTTGACTGGTCGTAGTGCTGCACGTACACACTCCCATAGATGTGAGACTATATATATGCGCTGTACCACCATATAAACCACTAATATTGTCACTGCTGTATGGGCCTGCTTCAGCATGGATCACTATTCTGCTTATACGCACGCAACGCAGTTGCTAATATCAGCGGTTATATTCAAATGTCTGTATTCGCATTGCGATTGCAGCCTAATATAAGGACATCCACTACCACTTACTCACATTTGTATACTTGGGCAACATAGCAATACAATCGGTAACATCGAGTAACATCGGACCCATATGCACAGTTAGGGCAGGTCAGACCTCACTCAGGAATTGCTTACTTCAGCGCACGCTATGAGACCTCAGGCTGCATATGGTTTCACAGTGGCTAATTTAAGCATGCCCCTTCAATGCCGTCCCAACGCACTGGCACACCTGCATTTACCCGACCACCCCTCTGTCACCACCCACAAACGGCAGTTTCTTATATATGTAATAGCCTGCGATTTGCAAGAACTGACATAATTTCAGTTATATAGCCGCTAGATTTAAAACAGCAATATGTTTAAGGCAAAACCATGTGAGTTTCGCCTATAATCTGAGGATTATATTAGCGATAAACGGGTTTGATTTCCAGGAAACAAAACCCACCCGAACTTCCCTGAACTGAGCTGATCCAAGCACCGGCATGGATCTCCTCAGCCATTTTCGGATTCCAAAACGAGGCAAAATGTCATCTTCCCGGCGTCAGATTTCACATGTTTTGGATCCGATATAAGTCCCTCCTGCAGTGATTTGGCGTCATTTGTCACAGAACCGCTGGAGGGGAAGGAGATACGAGAGACAGTGAAGCACCACAGTTCAAGACAAGTTCAAATTCAGTGACACGGTCTTTGATGGGCAGTGGCACCCACATCTTCCTAGAGTAATACTGACCGAGCTAGAATTTTGGACAGGCAGTTAGCAAAACATTGTTTTTTTATAGTGCAGGAACATCATTATATTACTAATTATAGTAATTATAATTACTTATTGTGTGTGGTTTAAAATAAAAAAAGTGTTTGTTCAAAAAAAATCAGCAACAATGCTGCAGCTGCTACCACCACTAGTCATAATGATACAACTTCATCGTCATCTACTAAAGCTAATGGTCAAGGGCATAGAGGGATTGAGTCAGGGCATCTAAAATCAAAACCATATTTTACATTGCTAAAGAAATAACACCTCTAATAAAGGGAAAGTTTCCTGCAGAAAAACATAAAATTGCCAACATGCCATACACCACACACAATTGCAAGGAAAGGCTCAGGCCTTGTCTTTTATCTCTGATTGGTGGTTTTGCAACTGCTGTCAGTCAGGCATCTTCTTCTGCCTCACATGATGATGCAAGACCGTCTCACTCTCAGGGACTTAGCGAGGGTGGTTCCAGTGTAGATCCTGCTCCAGACGCCTGCTCTGGCCAGGGCACTGGAGAGCAGCCACCCGAATGGGGTGTGGATCACCTGCTGCTGAGCTGAGCGTAAAGCACATAAAGAGATCAGTGCCTCCAGACAGGGGGCATGGTGTGGGCATAAAAGTGTGGCTTCCCACGAGTGAGGGGGAGATCTGAGTGAGAGGGATCATTCTGTGTGTTTGAAGGGAGGAGAGCTGAGGGAGGGGAAAGAGCTGTGTGTGCAGGGGGAGATCTGAGTGAGGAGAGCTGTGTGAGAAATGTATATATATATAAAAAAATATATATATATATATTTACTGTATGTACATATATATGTATATATATATATGTCACAAATCCCTGAGGAGAGTCTATGGGGAATATTTACTTAAGTGTTGTTTTTTAGAAGTGGAGTTGTTGCCCATAGCAACCAATTAGATTCTGCTTATCATTTATCTAGCACCTTCTAGACTATAATAGCTGCAATCTGATTGGCTGCTATGGGCAGCAACGCCAATTCTAAAAACGTGCACTTTAGTAACCATAAGTGTGTCTGCGAGTGCTATGTGTGAGCCTGACCTTTCTACTGTACTCATAGAGAAGCCTCCTTTCACCATTTCTGCACCCTCTGCCAATGTGTGGATGAGCAGCACAAGTCAAGAAGATGCTCACCTAGAAATTGAGGATGCAACCATGGAAGTGGAAGGAGGATATTTTTGTTGGCGCCTACCCTTTAGAAGGTAATCTCTCACGAGCAGGGCCCTCATCGCTATGTGCTTTTCCCTGCCTTACTATTATTCATGGCACCTAACCCATGACTGAGTGTTATGACCGCTGTGTCAGCAATGTGTATATATCATGTAATTGTCCTGCATTGTCTTGTACTATGTCACTGTTCTCTTGTTTTGCTCAATTGTTTATGTACTCTGTTAGGCACTGGGGAACCCTTGTTGCGCCTTGTAAATAAAGGATTATAATAATGAGGATGTTGAAGATGAGGATGTTGATGATGAGGATGTTGTTTGTGTAAGTGAGGCACCAGTAGAAGCAGTTCTTGCTCATGATAAGAAGGCCATTGTCATGCCTTGACCAAAAAAATCCACCTCTTATGTGTGGAATTATTTTATCCAAATACTGACATTAATTGTCTTGCCATCTGTAGCGTTTGTAAAGCCACATTAAGTAGAGGTAGGAACCTCTTCCCTATTACGTTATTTGCAGCACGTTTATGAAAAGTTTTTGGAAAAATCAGAAAAAAGTAACAACAAGCAGTCCAGCGTCAGTTAGCTCCCTTCTCTCTGCTAGATTCAAGCACATACAATCTCCACCACCAACACCTTCATCATCAATATCCTCAATTATAATCAGAAGTAGTTCTGCATCCAATTTGATAAAGCTACTAACTGCTCCATGATTCATGATTCCTCAGTAAAATCCTTGAGCTCTGTGTCTGCTGCTACTGCTGTGGGTGGATCTTCATCCCAGAAGGGAACCAAGAAGACTACTAGTAGTAGTTTAAAAAAACAATTTACTGTTAAACAATCATTTGCTAGAGGAAGCAAGTATGACAGCTGTCACCCAGTTGCACAGCGGATCACTGATGCCATGATGACTATACTAGTATTAGATCTGCATCCAATGTCTGCCATTAATGCAGTGGGTTTTAGACAGTTAATTGACCTGCACATGGATGTTAAAAAAAATTAATTATTGGCCTCCAAAATGCCTTAACCACAGACATGTGGACAAACAAAAATGGGCAAACTAAAGATTACATGACTGTGACAGCCCACTAGGTGGGTGTATATCAGCAATATATACAGCAGCATCTAACAAATGTCAGCTCATTCAGAGGCAGGCTACTCTCTGTATCACTGGCTTCACTATGAGACATATCGATTTCAACCTCTTATAAAAACTCAAGGATATCATTGCAAATTGGCTTACTTCACTTAAACTCTCCTCTGGATTTGTGATTTCTAATAATGCCACAAATATTGTGAGAGCATTACAGCTGGCTTATTTCAAACACATCCCATGTTTTGCTCACACAATCAATTTGGTGGTTCACAATTTTTTTTTAAATGATAGGGGCAGGCAGGAGATGCTGTCTGTGGCACAAGAAACTGCGGGACATTCTCGGCATTCAGCAACTGTGGAAGATTACAGAACCTGCAAGTTAAATTTGCCCTGCCACCAGCTGAAGCAACAGGTAGTAGCCAGGTGGAATTCTACCCTTTATATTCTTCAGTGGATGGTGGAACAGCAAAAAGCCATCCAAAGCTACACAATGAGCCATGACATAGGGAGAATGTACCTTAGTACAGCGCAGTGGAGAATACTTTCCGTGTTGTGCAAGGTGCCAAAACCATTCAAGAAGTCACCTGTGAAGTGAGTTCAACCTTTGCCAACTTAATTCAGGTGATTCCCCTAATTAGACTTTTACAAAAATAGCTTGAGAAACTGAAGGAGGAGATGAAACAAAGTGATTCCACTAAGTATGTCGGACTTGTAGATTATGTCCATTATTACATTCGCTAGGATCCAAGGGTTTTCGGAATTTTGAAATTGGATCAATACATTTTGCCAACTGTGCTTGATCCTAGGTTCAAGTTATATGTCGTGTATTTCTTTCCAATGGACACAGATCTTAAGAGATGCAAAGAGCTCCTGGGGAAAAAGTTGTCAGCTCAAGCAGCACGTGACATGACGATTTCTACTCCTTCAGTTTATCCGGCAACTGCGTCTGCCAGAAAAAACTGAGCTTTCCCAAAAGACACACTGGTGATGCAGATTAGTCAAAACAACATTTTAACATCTGATCGGGTCTAAAAGAGTTGCCTAAAATTAGTGACACCTCTACTGCAACTCCATCTGATACAGTCACTATCCAAAGAATGGTGGAGGGCAATTTCAATGATAGCATCCAAATAGGCACATCAGACAGTCAATTTGATTACTGGGAGGAAAAAAAGGCAAATTGGAGGCCCTTGTACAAACTGGCTTTGCTTTACTAAAGCTGCTCACCCTCCAAAGTATGTACTCAGAAAGGGCTTTCAGCACAGACGGGAACTTGTCAGTGATTGGCATAGGAGGCTACTTCCTCAAAATGTGGAAAAGATTATGTTTATCAAAATGAACTACAAATTCCATGATAAAGACCAGTGTATTGTATATTACTGTACTTTAATGGGGCATTCATGTTATTTTGTATGGCAATACCATCCATCACCAGCTTCTCCTTCAGGCATATAGGCTCCATTTTCTGCACCTTCTCAGCAGATACAGATCAAAACCAAAATCTGCAAAATCTGATGCTGGAAAGATGATGTTTTGCCTCAATTTGGAATTCAAGCCTGGAGGAAAAACAAGAGCTGGGGCTCGGATCCTGTCTGACTCAACCTCCCTTAGGCCTCTGATCTAGTTCTTGATTAGTGAAAACATATTTGGTTTCTAATATGGGGTATTGTTTATTAAACTGCCATCCTGTCTGCCACTGCTGTGCCACTCTGTATCCTAGATGTGCCATGTTGGAAGTTGAACTGCCATGTGTTTGTGCCACCCACTGCTGTCACTTAGCTTAGTCAGCCAGCTAGCTCGGTGCAACCTTTTGGCTTAATCTGAATGTAAACAATATTGTGAGCTGTGAGGTGGTCAAAATTTACTGGAAATGACTGGAAATTAATGCTATTGAGGTTAATAATACTGTAGGAACAAACACAGGCCCAAATTATGTGATTTCAGCTGTTTTATCATTTAAAAAAAAAAATACAAATACAAAACCATAACACATGAGGGCGGTTTTGGCAAAACTAAAACCAAAACCTGATGATGAATTAGAACCAAAACCAAAACACGGGGGTTGGAGCACATCCCTACTATAATCTAGCGGCTATAACTTGTGCCAGCGCCATCAAATCACAGGCTATTACATTTGGGCCATGGTATTATATATACCTGGTGCTCTGTGTCACACGGGAGCTTTGCTTTGCACAACAAGGGAAATAATTGGTTGGGGCAAAATGCCTAGCGTGATACATACTTTTGTGGCGACTCTTCATTTTGCAGTGCACAAGCAAAGCCCCATCAGCGTGCAACAATATTGTACATGGAGCCCACGAAAGGTATGCCTGAGTGCTTTAAATGACATGGCCATCTTTTAGTCCTAGTCTGACATTGTATAAGGTTAATAAAGGGATTCATTATATGCATGGGTCACACACACAAAAGTGGAGATTTGTTTGACCTTCCATAGGCAAATGTGCATTCTTGCGCTGTAATACAATGATTATTTGTTAAATTAGTAGTAACACGGGGTAGAAATTTTCAAACATTCTTTAAGTTTTGTTTTATTTAATTTAAAATAGACACATTTTATTTATTGTGCAGGTATGCAGGTATTTCCCAGTGCCTTTAAAAAAGTGCAAAATAATAGACAACAAAAACAAATCATCATGTTTGAACCCTGCATTTTAAACTGGGCAGCACAGGAGCCTGGACATCATTTGCCGTCAGACATCCCTGCATTTGGACTGCCTCCTTGTCAGACAGGAGTAGATAAGAGTCTTAATTTTTATTTGCAAAAGTTAAGTGTGTGATGATCTGAGAACTGGGTATTAGGGGAGGAGGGGTCTGTAAACCTTGCACTGTTCTGGGGTCTGCATTGTATGGTCACTCTAGATTTCGGTCCTGCATTGCATAGTGTTCCCTAGTTTGCACTGTTTTTACATAATGATTACTATTATACACTCTGGGGCAGAGTCTGAGTCGTATGCAAAGTGGCTGTATTTGTGAGCAGCTCTGATGCCTTATTTACTATCTCTTGCTAATATGAGATTCCGTTCAGCTAATGCAGTGGTCCATGCATCTGCAAGCAGAAAGCCACGCCACCCATTGATTTTACACCAACCACTGCAACCGTCATCATTAGGATTAGTGATGTGCGCCGACCCCGTGTTTTGGTTTTGGTTTGGCTTTGGATCTGGATCTCCCCTGGTTTTGGATATGGATTGGTTTTGCCAAAATCTCACCTTCGTGTTTTGTTTTTGTGTTTTGGATCAGGATTTTTTCTTAAAAAAAAAAAAAACAGCTAAAATCACATAAAATTGGCCTTTTTTTGTTCATACAGTATTAATAAACTCAATAACATTTATTTCCACTCATTTCCAGTCAATTTTGACCACCTCACAGCTGACCATATTGATTTTTTTATCTAGTTAAAGGGCCAAAAGGTTGCATCCAGCTTGCTGCCTCAAAACTGATTGATATAATTATTAACAGAGTTGAGGACTGTGCAAAGATCATGGTTGGGATACCCTTGGCTGTAAAATTGATAATAAATTAATTTAAAAACAATTTATTGGTGCAGCCCCTGCCTGTAAAATTGATAATAAATAAATTATAAAACAATTCATTGGTGCAGCCCCAGGCAGAATAATTAATAATAAAAAGAATTTCATTGGTGCAGCCCCTGGCTGTAAAATTGATAACAAATTTATTTAAAAACAAATCATTGGTTCCTAAACCAACCATAACATTAATTTAAAATGTCAGGCAGCAATGCCCCAGCCAGCACATAATGGAAAGAAAAAAGGTGCAAGATGGAATAGCCCTTGGGCCCTCCCACCCACCCTTATGTTGTATACGAAACAGGACATTCGCAGTTTAACAAACCAATCATTTCAGCGACAAGGACTGCCAATTGTGGCTGAAATGATTGGTTTGTTTGGATCCCCATAAAACAAGGTGCCAATGTGCATTGGACATGGAAATGAAAATGCTCCCATACACAAACTGGCTTTACATTACAAGTTGTTGTCGTCCTTGTCCTCGTCATCCCCATCAGTGTGTACATCCTCTTCTTCACACAATATTAAGTTGTCCCCGCTGGAATCCACCATAGGTGCCTCTGTAATTTTTTGATGTAATTGTTGGTAGAGGTCTTCCTCGTGGAATTTGTAATTCATTTTAATGAACATCATCTTTTCCATATTTTGAGGAAGTAACCTCCTACGCTGATCACTGACAAGGTTGCCAGCTGCACTGAAAACTCTTTCGGAGTACACACTGGAGGGTGGGCAACTAAGTAATACAAAGCCAGTTTGTGTATGGGCTTCCAAATTGCCTCTTTTTCCTGCCAGTACTGAAAGTGACTGTCTGACATGCCTATTAGGATGTGCTATATAATGATATAGTCCTCCACCATTCTGTGAATGGAGACCGTATCACACATAGGGCCTGATTCAGGCCAGCTTGCAAGCACTATGCGCTCACAAGCGGGTCGATGGTGGTGCATTGTGCATGCGCGATGTGCACAATGTGCGTGCGCAAGCCCCGGAGCAAGAGAGAAATTCTCTCGCTCTGGGGCTCGCTACAAATGGGGCGGCTGTCGATGTTGATCGATAGCTCATCCCATTTTGTAGGCAGGGTGGGGGTTGGCTGGACAAACGGAGGCATTCCTGAAGGAACGCCTGCCGTTTGTGGCGGCCCTACTGACATTATGAGTGATGTCAGTAGTGAGCTTACGGCTCTATTAGAGCCGGAAGCTCACTGGGGCTTGCAGCAGATAACACCCTACCACAAGGGTCTCGTCACAAGCCCGATGGTTGCGATGGTCGCGACCATTGTGACCATCACCTGGCCGCTCGCAAAAGCTGTGGGTGGTCACCCACAGCTTAGTGAGTGGCCAGAAGGCCGGACCAGAAAAAAAAAACACCCTTCAGACCTACAAGCTTCCCCTGGCTGTGAGCAGGTCTGAATCAGGGCACTAGTCACTGTAGAAGACATTTCACTAGTAGGCAGTTCTCTCAGGCCCAACCAGATGTCATTTTTTGGTGAATGATCTGCATGACCAGCAGGCATTCTGTAAGGAAAATTGAGTTTTCTCCTTGCAGCTGCAGAAACTGAAGGAGGAGATGATGGCGTTTCATGTGCGGCTGCAGCTGACAATTTTTTTACCAACAGCTCTTTTCATAGCTTTAGATTTAGGTCTGTTGGAAAAAAACTCACAAGGTAGGACTTAAACCTAGGATCCAGCATGGTTGCCAAAATATATTTTTCAGATTTCAATAGACTGATGACTCTTGGATCCTGGTGAAGTGAATCAAGGGCTTGATCCACCAGTCCGACATACCTTGTGCAATCGCTCCATTTCAGCTCCTCCTTCAGTTTCTCCAGATGTTTTTGCAAAGGTCTGATGAGGGGAATGACCTGACTCAAGCTGGCAGTGTCTCAACTAACTTCACATGTGGCAAGTTCAAAGGGTTTGAGAACTTTACACATCACGAAAATTATTCTCCACTGTGCTTCAGTAAGGTGTATTCCCTCTCCACGGACTATGTCATAGGCCATTGTATAGCCCTGGATGGCCTTTTGCTGTTCCTCCATCTGCTAATGCATATAGAGGGTAGAATTCCACCGAGTTACTACCTCTTGCTTCAGCTGATGGAAGGGAAAATTTAACACTACCTGCTGGTCATGCAATCTTCGACAAGCGGTCGCCGAATCTCTAAAATGTCCGGATATTTTGCAGGCCACTGAGAGCATCTCCTGCACGACTGTGTCAGTTTTTAAAAAATGTTGCACCACCAAATTAATTGTGTGAGCAAAACATGGGACGTGTTGGAAGTCGCCCACATGTAATGCTCTCACAATATTGGTGGCATTGTCTGAAATCACAAATCCCGAGGAGAGTCCATGTGGGGTAAGCCATTTAGCAATGATTTCCCTGAGTTTTTCTAAGAGGTTCTCAGCAGTATGCCTCTTAGTGAAACCAGTTATACAAATAGTAGCCTGCCTCTGTATCAGCTGTCTTTTGGTAGATGTTGCTGCTGCTGTTGCTGTTGTAGGCAATACACCTACCCAGTGGGCTGTCACAGTCATGTAATCCTTAGTTTGTCCTGTCCCATTTGCCCACATATCAGTGGTCAAGTGGACAGTGGGTACAATGTCATTTCTGATGACATTAATAAGGTTTTTTTTTATGTCCTTGTACAGACTTGGAATTGCTGTTCTAGCGAATTGGAATCTAGAAGGGATCTGGTAGTGAGGACACAGGACCTTAATTAACTGTTGAAAACCCACTGCTGTAATGGCGGATACTGGACGCACATCTAATACAGCATAACTGTTATGGTGTCAGTAATCTGTTGTGCAAATGGGTGATTGCTGTCATACTTGTTTTCCCTTGCAAACGATTGTTTTACAGTTAATTGTTTTTTGGAGGATACGCTACAAGTAGTCTTCCTCCTGGTCCCCTTCTGGGATGAAGATCCACTCACAGCAACAGCAGCAGCAACAGGCGTAGCCATCAAGGATCCTTCTGAGGAATCACGGATAGGAGAGGAGTCAATCATGCTTCGAATAATAACATTGGATGCAGCAGGACTACTCCCAATGATGAATGAGGATGTTGATGATGCAGGTGTTGATGTATGAGATCGAAGGCACTTGGATCCCATAGAGAGGGAGCAGGTAATTGACACTAGACTTGCTACATTTTGAGTTTTGGAACTTGGCGACATACACTTTGATATTTGATGAATGCTCTCCAAGTGATGTAACAAGGAGGAGGTTCCTAGGTGGTTTAGGTCCCTCCCTCTACTCACTCTTGCTTTGCAATGGTGGTCACATATGGCTTGACAACTGTTGTCTGGATTGGGGTGGAAATAATTCCACACGTGAGAAGTGGATTTTTTTGTCTTTTGCCCCAGCATGACAACAATGGGCTTTGGCTCTTTCAATCAACGGGCAACAACTGTTGCCTTACTTATACAAAGGACATCCTCAGGATCAACATCCTCATCACCAACATCTTCATCATCAACATCCTCATCATCCTTAGTGCCTTCAACTACTAAAATATCCTCTTCCTCCATGTGCAATTCCACAGCAGCTTCTTTACTGACTACATCTGCAAGATGTTGACTGCCCTTCCCCACATTTACAGAGGGCACACAAATGTTGGAACTTGGTGGATCCTCCAGTACACTAGTATTTAGGTCTGGCTCACACATGGCAACTGCGGACACACTTGCACTCTCCTCGGAGATTTGTGATTTCGATTTCTCAGGGCACACAGTTGGTTTTTCCAGAGTTGTCTTACTCTTTTTAACAACTTTACATTTTTTAATGGTACCACCACCACTACTACTACTACAAGCAGAAGGGCTATCAGAATCAGAATCAGAACCAGCAGTCATCATAAATAAAGGCCAAGGCCTTATCCTTTCCTTGCCACTTCGTGTAGTGAATGGCACATTGCCAATTTTTTGTTTATCTAAAGGCAACTTGCCTTTTGATTTTTTTTTTCTCAGTAAAAGTAGCTTCACCATATCCATGGCATGACTTAAGCCCTGGGGCATGAGCCTTCATAGAGGATGAGGAATTTGATGGCCTTGCACTGCTGGCGGCAGCTACAAAATGTGGTTCTTGGCCTTGCTCTCCTGTCATGTGACAGCCCTCCATATTTTCTGCAGTCTTGAAGCTGTGTCACAAGCACCAATAGTGTAGCCAAGGTGCTGTTACAAAATTCACACACGTGCAGTCTTGCGCACACTGAAAAAAATTTGACAAAAAAATACACTATGTTTTATTTTTTTTGCCGGCCCACAACTTGGTTCCAGAGCACCGATTGATGACGACTGGAGTCGGGCAGCACTAGGTTGCAACTTGCGTTGCTGGCTGTATCCTGTGCGGCTAAGCCTAACACGCACACACAAACAAAACAAAATTAGAGCAAAAAAAAAATACACTATGTTTTATTTTTTTTGCCGGTCCACAACTTGGGCCCAGAATACCGATTGATGACGACTGGAGTCAGGCAGCACTAGGTTGAAACTTGCGTTGCTGGCTGTATCTTGTGCGGCTAAGCCTAACCTGCACACACACACAGAACAAAATTAGAGCAAAAAAAAAACACTATTTGTTTTATTTTTTTTGCCGGTCCACAACTTGGTCCCAGAGCAAGGTTGCGCTGCTGTATCTTGTGCGGCTAAGCCCAACACGCACACACAGAAAAAAAATAAAAAGACAATATATTTTTTTTTTTGGGAGGGGGGTCCAGAACTTGGGGCCAGATGGATGCAGTAGATAGCACAGCACCAGCCCAGATGGATCAGCAACAGCCCAGATGGATGCAGCAGACAGCACAGCACCAGCCCAGATGGATCAGCAACAGCCCAGATGGACACAGCAGACAGCACAGCAGTGACAGCACCAGATGGATCAGCAGGGCACCAGCCCAGGACACAGAAGACAGCACAGCACCAGCCCAGATGGATCAGCAACAGCCCAGATGGACACAGCAGACAGCACAGCAGTGACAGCACCAGATGGATTAGCAGTGCACCAGCCCAGGACACAGCAGAAAGCACAGCATCAGCATAGTACCGGCACCTCTCCCAGCCCTACACTACCCACCCTCCCTGTTCAGTCTCCACAGCCGGAGTGAAATGGCGTCCGCCGCTTGGTCCCTTATATACAACATAGATCATAGAGACGAAAGCTCGTGAGCCGCGAGATTTTCAACTCAATGTTTTGCCTCGGATTGAGATCCGGGGCCGGTGGAGGAACCGAACCCGCTCATCTCTAATTAGGATCAGCACTGGCACCAGGTCTACTAGGTGCAAAAGATACGACAGAAGCAGGCTTCCCTTCCCCATACGCATGATGAGGAATCGATTTTTAGCTACACACTCATGACTCCTAAGACAATCCTATAAGACCGGGCAGTTACGTGCGATTGCATTGTCAAGGCCCAGTTACCGCCCCAAAACTCCCAATATCATGGAAAGACAGATCCGGCCAAGTTCAGTCCAGCTCAGAATATGACGGACATACGCAAAAATTAGTAAGTTGTCATATTAAAAAATCGTTACTACATTGCTATCTGTAGTATTTATCACTTATATTCTGTCACGCCTGAGGGTTGGTTTAGGTTGGAGCAGGCGTGGGAGGCTGAAGGGGAGATCAGAGATGCGTGAAGGAAATTAGATGGCTTGAGCCAGGACTTCCTCATGTATTGATGTGAGGAGGTAGAGATACGGCAGTGGATGATGGGCCTGAAAGCGAGAACAGGAATAGAATGTCTTTATTAAACAGCAGGTTGGAATGGGACTGGATAATACTGAAGTGAATGATAAGAATCAGATTAGGACCGATGATGCTGGATCGAGAGCTGGATCGGTTTGAGACCGATGTTTATGAATTGAAGAACTTGATGGATTTGAATCTGATGTTGATGAATTGATGATCTTGATCAATTTGGAACCGATGTTGAAGAATAGAAGAACTTAATTGATATGAGTCCGATGCTGATGAATTGAGAACTTGTGGCCTCATTCAGACCCATCGCAAGCGGCTGTCCGCTCGCAAGTGGGTCGATGGTGTGCACTGCGCATTCGCACGACGGAGTGAGCTCCGTCGTGCGCATGAGTCAGACGCGACGAGCGAAGGACTTTCCTTCGCTCGTTGTGTCTGATCAAAGGGGGCGTGCTGTCGATGTTGATTGACAGCACGCCCCCTTTGGTGGGCGTGCCCGGGGCGTGCCTGCCAGACGGAGGCGTTCCCAAGGGAACGCCTACCGTCTGAAGCCGGCCCCACTGACATCACTAGTGATGTCAGTGGGAGTGATTTTGGTTCTGATAGAGCCAAAATCACTCCAGGGCTTGTGGTCGAAAAACTCGACCACAGGCTTCTGGTCGCACTGGCGATGGTCGCGATGGTCAGGATCATCGCGACCATCATCCTGCACACTCGTATGTGCTGTGGGTGGTGACCCACAGCTATACGAGCGTGCAGGAGGACGCTCCATTTTTATGGAGGACCGCCCTCATTCAGAGCGAGCGCTCTGCTCAGAGCGTCCGGCTCTGAATGAGGGCCTTGATCGGTTGGGACCGATGTTGAAGAATTTAATTACGTAATTGATATGAGTCCGATGTTGATGAATTGATTAACTTGATTGGTTGGGACCGATGTTGGAAGCATTGGATGGGACCGATGGTTGGAGGTGTCGGTTGGAACCTATGGAGGCTGAAAGAGCAAGTCTCAGTGGATAAACCAGACTGGTGTGAAAGATGTTATAAGAGACTTGTTTACCAGATTTAGGAACTGGATATAATGGACTGTTATCGTTCAGATACAGAGTTCCTGGCAGCTCAGCATAGAGCTGTAACTTCAGCAAGAAGTGACGTTGTACTAGCAACAGAGGTCAGTCAAGAAATGGAATTTATAGGGGAGGATCCCCAGGGATTGGATGCTGTGATCAGCTGGTCTGGTAGCAGCGCTCTGAGTAGAGGAAAAGTTCCAGGAGACAGAGTCCAACATGGCTGTGCCCATACTGTGGTTTAGGAGGGAACTCTGGCATGCAGCTTGTGTGCCATCATGCTGGGAAGACACGCTAAGAGCAAGGGGCTGCAGAGATCCATCTCCATTCTCAGTGACAGGACACTGAGCAGACGGGGCAGGAGCAGCAAAGACGCATCACAGACAGGCCTCAGTACCAGCCGGGAGCGATGTGCAGCATGAGCGGACCTCTGTGCTATCCAGGAGTGATGCACAGCAAGAGCAGACCTCAGCGCTTGCCTGTACAGGCACCGGAGATGTAAGAAAGTGTTTTTTAAGGGCTGGAGTGTGACATATTTTCTTTGTAGTAATCACAATAATACTGGTCAGATAGGCTACATGATTATAGCCATACTTGCCTACTCTCCTGCAATTTGCTGAAGGGGTGGTCAGCAATAAACTGCAGCACCTCATCCCATACTTGTAGGGCTTGGTTAATCGAGGAGCGATCGTCAGTCAATGCTGGTTTGTTTGTCAAGAGGAGTCAGGTTAGGCTTGGCAAAGTTGTTCCATCATCAATGATGATACTGTATGTCTACCCATAGGGGCATATTTAATAACAAGTTATATTCTTGTTACTTGTATCACTCGTTACTAATCTTAAGTGGTGCTCTAACCAATCAGCTCCTGTCATTTTTCAAACATATGACAGTTAGGAGCTGATTGGTTGGAGCACCATTTAAGATTCGTAACGAGTGATAACATGTATATCAGTGTTATTAGATATGCCCCATAGTTTTTTCTAATAGCACAGATACTATTCCCCTGGCCTGATAACACTATGTGATACTAGGGAGGCCCAATCGAACTGAGCATATGAGGTCATTAATATATATATTTTTAATCCAGGTGTATCTATTCCCCCATATAAAGGAAAAAATACATTTGTGGTAAAGAGGTGATGTCATTGTTATGGTATTTTGATGCTTGGAATAAGTATAATAACAACATGGAGGCCCAGTAAGGGGACCTGGAACAAATTACTTCTGTTCCAGATCCCTGATCAATGGACTGCATGCTCCGCTGAAAAGATTAGCCACAAATGCAGGCCTACAATAATATTATATGGGAAGGGATGGTAGTATCTGAGGGCCTGATTCAGAGCCGGACGCAAGTGGCCGTTCGTTCGGCGTACGAGCGAAAAAATTTAAATTCAAGCGCTGGCTCGTATGTTCGCTCACAGCTAATCTTCCGCCCCATAGTCTCCCAACCCCTCCTCTAGCTAGCGAACGTTCTAAATAGCGACCGTCCGTCTCCTCTTTGGTTGCAGGGAACGCTCGCACAAGTCAAATCCGGAAGTGGCTCTGTCATTTTTCGATTGCCTGCTATTTCATTCTGCAAACATACTTGAATCGATTAATAGCAATCAGTATATTCATTAGCTTAATTGGTATTCACATCTTTGCAATCTGTTTTTTTTTTCACTGTCAATAAACTTTATTATTGTTCGTGTGTGTCATTTCTTCCGCAGAATACGTACGTTTGTACCAAGGGGATGGTTTTTCAAATTTTAAAGTTTGTTTGAATGCTACTATTGTTTTGCGTTAGTTTATATGCTGATTTTTCATCTTTATTAATAATATTTAAATTAGCTTACGGATGTCACTGCATCAAGCCTATCATAACTCACATTATATTTGTGAGGGTGTAGGTCACATGACTCATACAATAACCAATACAATGCTTTCTGTTATTTTTCAAAGTACATTAGCCAATCAAATTTTTTCTGGGACCTTTTTTGTGTTGAAAAAATCATTGCCATCATGAGAGCCGCAGCATTTACTCGCAGAGAACTCCTGGTCCTGACAGATGTGATGGAGAATCACAGAGCATCCGGCCCCCATCACTAACCTCCGCAAGCGGCTCGCCTATGCGGAGGTGCGGCGCCGCCTGCGTAACTTGGGCTACCGCCGCAATATCGGCCAGCTCGAAAGGCGCTGGTCAGATCTCCAACGCAGATCCCCACGCCTTTTGGCCAATTTGCGTTAGCAAATTAGCGAAAGTAAGTGTATTTTTTTAACATTTTAAATGTAAGCATACCTGCGTGTGCATGTTTTCCCTCTAGCCCTGTTTCTTTATTTAGGACATACCTGGGTGTGCATGGTTTCCGTCTAGCCCTGTTTCTTTATTTAGGACATACCTGCGTGTGCATGTTTTCTGTCTAGCCCTCTTTCTTTATTTAGGACATACCTGGGTGTGCATGTTTTCCGTCTAGCCCTGTTTCTTTATTTAGGACATACCTGCTTGTGCATGTTTTCCGTCTAGCCCTGTTTCTTTATTTAGGACATACCTGCGTGTGCATGTTTTCTGTCTAGCCCTGTTTCTTTATTTAGGACATACCTGCGTGTGCATGTTTTCCGTCTAGCCCTGTTTCTTTATTTAGGACATACCTGCGTGTGCATGTTTTCCGTATTGCGCTTTTTTTAATTAAATTTTTTGGTTGTGTAAATTTTTTACAAAACCCCCCAAAAAAATAATCTTAAAAATTTTTATCCATCATTTAGGGGCTGAGCGCAGACTAGGACGTCTACTACGTCAACGACGTCGGCCTCGTCCCCTATCCCCCACTCCCACCCAAACCTCCTCTCCCCAACCTTCCCCAAATTCCCCCTCCACCCCAGACTGGCCAGACCGTGATGCCCCTCCCTCTCCTAATATTCCCAGCCCTCAAAATTCACCCTCCCCTCCACCCCCCCCTCTTTTCATCACCCTCCCCTCCACCCACCCCTCTCATTTCCTCCCCCTCCACACCAAGTCAAATCACCCCACCTCCATCCGACCAGCACTGGCCCACCTCGGAGGAGGACGATGTCGGGGCTCCAGGACCAGTCATCATTCTGACCGGTATGTTTCCCTTTTAAACTATGGTTGCTTTTGCATTTTTTTGTTTTTGGGTGATGTTGTCCTTTTGCCTGCGCATTTCCAATTTGTTAAGTATTTCTAATGTTTTGGATATATATCTTTGCCAAACAATGTCTAGGATGTTTTCCCCTTACACATATCACACATGTCCAAACACTCATACTTGTGTCTTTCTTGTTTACGGTACCAACAAATGTAGTTTTTTGGCGTACTTCTCCCTTTTTTTTGTTGTATTTTTATGTGTAATTTTTTAAGTTTTTATTTATACAATCTTTGCGTTTGCCATTACTTTTTTTTTTTATTTGTTTCTCTTTTCTTAAAGTATAGTCTGATTTTTAAGTTGTTTGGTAACATATAAATTAAGGTGTCAGTGTAGTAATCCACTCATTTTTTTAACCCACAGAGGACCAGAGGCAGATGCAAGAAATGCAGGATGGCTTGCACAGGTTGAGGGGCCATGTTGTAGGCATGCTCGTGGTCCTGGATCACATGTTGGCGCTCCTGCGCCACTAATTTTTTTGTTTTTTCACCCTAAAAATGTAAAAAAAAATAAAATATATTTTGATTCATTAAAGTCTCATTCCTTGTCTGTAAATATTAGATTGTTTAACATTACATAAGTCGACTATTGGAGCATGTTTTATTAAGTAATGTAAATTAGATTGTAGAAAGCTCAAGTAAGTATGTAAGCTGGCACATTAAACACCTAACAATGCCAATAGGTTTGTAGAATTACCAGCAATTTTTTTTTTTTTTGGTGGGTAATGTAAATATTAAATCTAACCTGCTTAGGCCTAGATTAGAAAACATATTGATTCACCATAATACCTTTGGTGTTTGTTTTTAGCCACAAAGCATGGTAAAATACTTTACAATTTAACACATTACAGGATTAGCCATTTAGCAAGTTTGCCTTTTTTGGACCAGATTACACTTGCGTGTATATTACCAAGGAAATGTTTTTTTAACGTTAACCTAAAATTTATTCCACACAAATAATAAAAACAAAGTGAATTGTCACAATCAATTCACACAGTGAAAACACACTCAAAAATACAGCCAACACCAAAAATAACAAAATAACAACAACAATCAAGAACTGTTTGAAGAAGTAGCATGCCAACATGAATCCACAAATGAGGCGAAGAAATAATTGTTCCAGAAGTTATATCCAATGTGGCCACATGAAGTAAATTTTTAGGATCAGGTAGTAGGCATCGTTTTTTCGGTTAATTTTATGGAATAAAAGACCAAAAAAAAAAACCTCAAATTAAAATTGGCCATTAAAATCTTACATGTCTACATTGTGTCAATTGACAAAATTTTTAACAATAATTACCTAAAAAGTCTGGCCACCACATCATCGCGTATGGCCCCCCCACATACTGACCTCTGACCAACCTCGGGGGGGCCATCCTCAGGCAAGGCATCCTCTGGCTGCATTGGGACACCACTCCTTATAGCGATGTTGTGAAATATCCCACACAGGACCACAATTTTCGAAAATAGCCGGCAAATACATGAGCTCGCCACCAGAGCGGTGGAGGCACCTGAAACGGCCTTTTAAAAGGCCGATACAGCACTCCACCACCTGCCTGGTGGCTGTAAGTGCGGAATTATACTCACTTTGTGGCCCTGGTGTGGGAGCCAAATAAGGAGTGAGCAGCCAGGGCATGCAAGGGTAACCACTGTCTCCTGTGAAAAAACAAAAACAAACATCATTGTGTAACAAGCTTTGCATTGGTTGCAACAGAAGGTGTCTACTTACCCAGAAGCCACGCATCACCAGCTTGTAGGTTGTCTAATTTGTGCCAAATCCCTGATTGCCGGATGACGAAGGAATCATGTGCACTCCCGGGGAATTTGGCATTCAGGGACAGGATCTGGAGGGAGGCATCACATACCACCATTACATTCAGTGAATGAAAGTGTTTGCGGTTCCTAAAAATAGCCTCCAGCCTTGCTGGAGGCTGAAGTGGTATGTGAGTGCCATCCACAACCCCTATGATGTGTGGGAAGCCAGCTATTTCGTAAAAATTGGCCTTTGCCACACTAAGGGAACCCATATCCAATGGCATTGTAATAAAATGATGGAGGTGTTTAAAAATGGCATCCATCACTGCCCTGAGGATCCTTGAAAAGGAGGATTGGGAGATTTTGGCAACTATTCCCACAGTGGTTTGAAAGGATCATGAGGCACAGAAATGTAACACTGACATTAATTATGTAAGTGGTGGTATTGCTGTAGGACTGTCAATTAGCCATTCAAGATCACTCTCTATTAATGAGAGTGTGTCTAGGATGATTTGGGGAGGAAGACGGTATCGTCTTAATACCTCATCAACTGGCATTCCAAAAAGGGTGACACGTGTTCTATATATCTGGGGCCTTGCACGCCTACGAGGCCTATGCCTGGGACGAAGTTGAGGTTGGTCGGGTTCTGGAACCATGGCCAATATAATACGACCAACATCAACCTGAAATGGTAAGCCAGGTAGTTATTGGTTTAGACAAATGTGTAAAGAAAAATATACTTATCTTTTCTATGAAATCCAAAGATGCTTACAGGCCGGGGTCTTGTCATGAGTAGAACAACCTACATTTCAAAAGTAGAAAATATTTTTTGCTTTTTTTTGGAAAACTTGGATTGTAAACACATTTTTTTTGGTTAAAAAATAGAGAACACATTAGTTTGGAAAATCGCACGCTACATTTAGTGGGAAAACATGATTTTACAATGAAAAAAACAGAACACATTAGTGCGCTAAATAGTACGCAATTTATACAGTTAAATAAGGAGAAATTACTGCGCTAAATAGTACATTCATTTTAAATTAAAAACAACTCAAACATTATTTCGCAAAAGAGTACGCTATATTTAGTGGTAAGACATGATTGGTCCAAGGAAAAAAAAAGATTACTTAGCGAAACATATGCGAAGACCAACACATCGAAATTGTAACTTCATGAAACTAAAAACACTTACCAAAAACAGACAAATATCCCAAAGTACAAAAACTTCAATGGGGCAATGCCAAAATAACTGTAAAAAGAAAAAAATTTAAAATAAGTACTAACATTTGTAAACTATTTACTATTATTTTTTACGGTGGTTTGTAAAAAGACTTACTCAAAAACTCCAAAAAAAAAGCTAAACGATAAAAAAAAAGCGAACGGAAATTAAATAAGTAAGAAAACAAACAAAACGATCACAAGTGTAGAAATCCGCCTCAAACTCCAAATACCGCCAACAATCAACTCCTACGCCAAACCTCCAACATCCATAACCCGCCACCTCGACTCGAGTTACACCAAGCCATAAATAGTCTTTATTTTCCCGCTCAAATTAAGGACGGACAATAGGAGCGCACAATCAATGATGTGGCTGAATAATGCTGACGCATGTATAAAAACGTCACTGAAAACCCCAATCAGTCTGCTGTAGTGAGACCTGAAAGTCAAAAATGGCTACAGAGCAGCAAAGCACTGGCCAAGAGGCGCCAGGTAAGTATTTGTCTTTTTGGGACTAAAGGATTATGTTTAACAATAATTTGGGTAACGTTTGATATTATAATTTTTACAATCTTTTTAAAAAAAGGAGTGGAGGATGCCATGGAAGAGGCTGCTGGGCCTAGTAGGCCAACTAAACCCCCCCAAAAAAGGTAGCCACAATTAACAAGAAAGGAGATGGAGGTTTTGGTGCAAATGTGCAATGACAACCTGCCACAGGCACCAAGGAATATGGGTGCAAGCCAGAAATAGAAAATGTGGGATGACATAGCCAGTGGTGTCAATAGGGTGGGTGATTGTGAACGGTCAACCCGGGAGGTCAAACGCCGATACGTAAAAACTATATTTTAGTAAAATGTGTTTACAGGTCCAAATACCGCAGGAATTATGCCAACTTTTTACCCCACAGATGGAGCGACTTCAAATATCGGCTTAAGCAAAAACTGGCTGATAGGGCTAGGCATGCAGGGGGGACAGGTGGGGGTCCCACCCCTGTGTCACTGGAGCTCACAGATTTGGAGGAGCTGGCCCAGGTGTGTGTGCAGGATGAGGAGGTGTTTGGCGTATCGAACATGGATACCGACATGCCAGACTTTGCGGCTCCTCATGTTGCCCCAGGTTAATGTTGTAATGTTAACAACTCAGAAATGTGTTTGGCACAATATCTAGATTATAATGTTACTCTTTTCTCTTTTTTCTCACAGAGACACAGGCGAATGAGTCTGCTCCAGAGGGGAGCTTTGGCCGCAGAATTTCTTCTGGCTCTGCAGGGGAGGAAGCAGTAGATCCGGCTGTGGACCCTGTGGCAGACAGTCCAGGGCATTCCCCCTCACAGGCAGTGAGCCTCCTCAGTGATCTCAATATTAAAACGGATCAGCAGACCGAGATTCTGCTGAGGATGGACGCCAATCTGCTACGGGTGGCGGACGCCCTGGAGCAAAGTGCTGCGGCCAACGTGACCATTGCTAAGGCCCTGGCGGAGAATACTGGGGCCAACGTGCGAATAGCAAATGCCCTAGAGCAGCTCGTTCGCCAGCACATGTTGGAGCCGGCCTCCCTTCCTGCCGGAACATCAGGACCCTCCACCTCTGGCACAACAACAGCCATCCCTCCAAATGTGCCTAGCCCTATGCCTAGTCCAGAGGCCACAACATCTGCCTCTGGCCAGGCCAGCAGAAGGACATCCCGACCCCATTCAGGCTCCCTCCCTACCCCGGCCAAACGGGCCAAAAGGCGATGACAGCACTGGCTAATTTTCCCACAATCCTTCTCTGTGTTTGCCCCGTATTCCTTAATGCCAAAAACCTCCCTCTCCTTTCTTGTGAATTTTTTGTTAATTGTGTTTGTTTGTGGATTTCAAATGCCACTTATTTTGTTTGTGTGTTTTTAAAATCAATTGTTATTTGTTTTTACGTTATCAAGTTTTTTTTATTTCACCAAAATTTGTTTAGAAATAAACAAAAAAATAAAAAAAATACTGTTGAAAATCTGCACAATTCTATTGTTAATTTATTAAAAAACTGGTTAAAAGGTAATCCCGCAAACAACATTACAAACAATACAAAGGAAATCTAAACATTTTTTAGGTAAAAAAAAACCAAGGGTTAAAAACAATTTATGAGTTTTAATTAACACTTAGCAAAAAACCAAAGGACGATTGTTTTCTTGGCCCCTAAAAAATGAAGAAAAACAACAAACCTGCGTACAATATTGTTGCCCGAAAAAAAAATACAAAAACAATTTGGCAAAAACACGCAAATGTAAAATAAATTTGTAAGCTAATTGATTGTCTAACCCAGAAATTATCAGCTGAGTAGTTCACCTGCGTACGGTTTTTTGCTACTAAAAAAAGGCTATTTGCTAAACACCTTACAAGCATTTTTGCAATTCAAAACTGATTGTTTTTGAGGCCTCAATTGATAAATCGGGAAACCATCGATGAGCTTCGGGAAGAACGAAGAGACCATCGTCATTGCGTTAGAGAATACCAGACCACAAGCTGAGCGAGCAGTTTGAATGGAAAGTGAATCAGACAGTGACATAACCCTTCTTCCATTCACATTGGCCGTTCGCATCAGATAATTTATGTACGCCCAAAAAACGCCTCGACACGCCTGCGTTTTGCCATCTCCACCCCCGTCACCGCCCCAAAACGGACAGTTCTGTCAATCACATTTAACATGTCACTTCATGTTTGCTATTCGACGAACGACTGAAAAAATGATCGCAAACAGCCGTACGCACATGCGCACTGTTACACCAACGCATGCGTGGTTTTACAACATCGGATGACTACGAGCGTACGACCGGCTCTGAATGAGGGCCTGAGTTTATAAGCAAATTCCAAAATGCTAATGTGGTATATAATACAGTGCTTTCCATTGCTAGCACAGGGGAAATATGATGAGCTGTACACATTAACCAGTAGTCTGTAATACAGTCACAGACTTTGGTGGTAAAGGCATTCAGTGTTTTATAACATATGGCACAGATCTGACCTTGCCTACAGGGGCTAGCAATCTGCTAATTTACGCTTCACATAAGGTAGGAATGTGCAGCCTTGAGTCATTTTGTGCTATTATATTAGGGTACATATAGTATAATTCATCCCCATTAACAAGTTGACCAATGTAAACTGTATGATAAGTTTTATTATATTTATTAATTATATATATATATATATATATATTTTATAATTTGCCACATTGTTTTCATGCTCACCTCTCTTACGGTATATGTATGTTGTACTATGTTGCATATCCCTTATAACCTGTATCTTTGTGTAGTAAGCAAAAGCTCCCTTGTCCTTTTTCGTATAGGCTTGTTATGTGAGCATTCTCCAGGCTACACGCTGCTCACCCCAGAATCAATATTCAAACAGGATCAATCCTGCTGCTATACTCTTGACATCTGACCGATAAAGAGGGTGGTGAATAAAATGAAAGGCAGTGAGTTGATTAGAAAAGAAGTAAGAAAAACCAAATTTTTAGGCAGAAGCATTTAAGGATGCTCAAAAATACAATTTATGTAAGAAACCAGCCATTCACAGCGGTAGAGGTCTGCAACTGTATGTATACTGCAGAACTCCTTAGTATAGGAAAGGTTATTATAGCTGACAATTCTTTATGTCTTCTCTGCAAAACAAACCAGACATAGAGAATTGACTGTTTATTGATGGAATCTTTACAGGAAAGGAGGAGATATATTATATATATGAGGAGGGGACTAGGTGGGTTTACAAAATAACAGACACCCATTGATATTTCCAACCAATAAGAGCATCCGTTTGGAAATGAGGAGGGGTATTTTATCCAACGGAATCAAATAGACATTAGGTCTAATTTTTTCCACAGTCTTTTTGTAAGCATAGAAGAAATTCATTTTTTTAAAACAAGTGCTTCATTTTTATTCTCTGTTTCTTTTGTATCAAACTGAGTACGGATCAAAGCAAAACGAGGAAAATACATAAAAGACAACACAAAAAAAGCAACATATTTTTTCTCCTGTTTTCTATATTTTTGCATGGATACTGTTCACTTGCAATTCAAATACGTGCAACAATATTGGATTTTATACTTGATGAATTTTCTATTAGAAAGGTAAGATATTATCTTTTGCCTTAACATAAAATCTATTGTATGTGGTGCAGATACAGTAAGTATACATATGTTAGATTATATGTTGTTGAGAATTTTATGTTAAGGTAATAGTGATTATTGTAACATAGATATTGCAATGTCTTTCAGTGCCTGCGGAATAACATGTTTCTTAAACTGACACAAGATGTGCCTGCCTGTCCGCATGTGCAGTTCTTTGTACCTCCAATCCAATTATTCAGCAGTCAAATCACAAACCGGTGGTCCATCTATTGCCATTTGTTGACCTATAGATTAGGAAAATATTACACTACAAATTACCTATTTTATGTATTGTCAAACCAATGTCTTGTTGCAGCTGTCACTCTCTACTTTGCAAAGGCTTATCAAATATTTTAGTGCAATCAGTGTATATCATTTTCCATATGATATACGTTATGCATGGGCTCAGAAAAGGGATTTGCAGCTCTTTGTGTGAAGTACACAAACAGGTGCAGCGTGCTCATGCGAGCGTGTGTTGTGAATAACTAATAATCTTTTTTATAGTGGTGCAAACAAGACTGCTTACATTACAGCTACTGTGGCTGGCCATCACTGATACTGACAAGAGCATGTATAGAAGTGTTTGAATGAAGCTGCATATTTAGGGATATTGAATAATTTTGCACTGAGAAGGTGTGGGTGCTCAAACTGAGCCTGCATGTTTCTGCTTTTTATTATGATATGATTATTATTATTAATATTATTATTATTAGTAGTAGTATTATTATATGAATGCTTGAAGATTGCGCATCTCTGTGTGCAGAACAAGTTATTCAATGCAACTTGTGAACTTCGGTGGTGCACATGGTTTTGGTACATGACACAGACATGTGTTTCATTGTCCACATTGTATGTACCAGAACAGAATATGGGATTGTGTACAGTTGGTGGGAGGAGGAGGGGAGTAATCAGATAGAAAGAGTACAAACAGCATCCCTAAAGAAACAGTAAGAGGATAGGGGGAAGGGTGCCATTTCTACAGTGTTGGTTGCTATGGAAACAGTACAGACTGCCCGCCATGCTTCACATGGGCTATGTGCACTGTAAAATGAATGGACAGTGAAGGGTGAACGGGGGAAGAGAAGAGTCAATGTGCAGAAAAGAAGAGAAGAAATAAATTGTAATGTCTGCTACTAGATGGCTAATTGTATGTTTTATTCTGGGGATCATGCATAATGCAGAACAGCATGTTCTACAGAGATCAGTTTTGGATATATGAAAAATCCACTATTTGTGAATAAATTGCAATGATTATTTATTCATTTTTTTGCATTGTGCTTGTGTAAGCCAATGCACTCCAGAGGATGTTAGTGAAAGGTTAAACACAGCTTGGCTTAATTAATGCGGAGACCTGCACTTGCATATCAATGTCATTTTATACATCATAGCTCAGGAAGTAAAGATGAGGCGATGAGATAATGCTGCAGAGTCATTAATATGTGAGTTACAAGCAGGACTCTGGTGTGTCTCCAAAATCACTGGGACAAAATATATAATTAGGGATATAAGTCTTACATGTAGTGTCATGGAGTAGGGGGAGCTTTTATAGATAATACTAGAATCACAGTGTGCCAGTGCGACACTCCTCATACATACATACAAACAATGGACTGAAGGCCCTGCTGTTCTGTCTTCTGACCAAGTAAACATTAATGCACCATATTAGGAAACACTTTTGGTCAGTCTTTTGTAAACAATCCACTATTCATTAAGTAGCATTTTACTCTGAGCTTATTATTTAGTATCATCCAGTTTGCTGTTGCTATTGTTAGCAGCTTAACATGAGTATATCTGCAGGCGGCCTGTACTAAAGTAACATAAAGTAACATATGATATAGTCACAAAATTCTCATCTTCCCAATCAGCTCAGCATTTGCTGAAAGTACAGTGCCTGTGGCTCTAGGGTCATAGGGAACCCTGGTAGATCCTGCACATGGAGTGTGGAAGGGAATACATACAGTATGCTACATTTTTTTTCTTGTTCGTGGATATAGGGGGTCATTCAGACCCGCTCGTGAGTGGCAGTACGCTCGCAAGCGGGTCGATGTTCACCCACTGTGCATGCGCACAACGGAGGGAGCTCCGTCGTGCGCATGCGCGAGACCCGGCGAGCGACGGGCTCTCCATCACTCCGGGTCTCGCACCAAAGGGGGCGTGCTGTCGATGTTGATTGACAGCACACCCCCTTTGGTGGGCGTGCCTGCCAGACGGAGGCGTTCCCATGGGAACGCCTGCCGTCTGAAGCCGGCCCCACTAACGTCACTAGTGATGTCAGTGGGAGTGATTTTGGCTCTGAAAGAGCCAAAATCACTCCAGGGCTTGCGGCAGCGAGACCCTACAGCAGGGTCTCCATCGCAAGCCCGATGGTCGCGATGGTCAAGACCATCGCGACCATCATCATGGACGCTCGCTTTAGCTGTGGGTGGTAACCCACAGCTATGCGAGCGTCCATGAGGACGCTCCAAAAAAAGGTAGGAGGGCCCTGATTCAGAGCGAGCGCTCTGGTCAGAGCGTTCAGCTCTGAATCAGGCCCATAGTTATCTTTGAAATCATACAGACATTTTTGTAATGACATGAATATTTACCAGAACAATGTAACTATAACCGCAGTCCAGACTTTCACTGCTTCCTGTATCTGTTCATTGCTGCCAAACTTTTTATATAATATCAGGGAACATAAGTCTACTCAGTAGGTAAAGCAAATGTAGTACAGTCCAGTCAAATGGCTTAGTTAAACTTAATGCATACAGCAAATAGGAGAAAAACATGGACGCGTAGGGGTGGTCTGGCAGCAGAGATGGTATAACTTTGCATATGAGTGAATATAAGCATTTTGCTCTGAGCACAGTGCATGAGCAATAGCGGCTGACTTGCATACAGTTCAGCATTGGTCGCTAAATTTTTATATGAAGTGTTTTTCATAGGCAACTATTTTAGTGTAATATTTTCAAACTAGTCTCAAAGGAACATTATTTACTATAGCTTATGTTCGATAAATGGGTGCCGGTGGCAAACGCAGGATTTTGAAGGGGGTTTTCCACATCCTTGGTTACCGAACCAATGAAAAAACATCTAGCCACAAATATATATATATATAAATATATATATATATATATATATATATATATATATATATATATATAAACATCTTACACAGGATTTAGGACCACTACAGTAAAATATACCACTCAGCCTATGACAGGGTACACACACACTGACTGACACAGACACACTAACCTCTATCACTAAAAAACATGAATGCAGCAGGCAAATAAATACAGACAGCATTATTTAAAAAAAAACCTCCCCCCAGTAGTGCCCCTTATACAGTGCCCCCAGTAGAGCCCTTTATACAGTGCCCCCAGTAGTGCCCTTTATACAGTGCCCCAGTAGTGGTCCCACCTATGCAGTGCCCCCAGTAGTACCCCTTATACAGTGCCCCCACTAGTGCCCTTTATACAGTGTCCCCAGTAGTGGTCCCACCTATGCAGTGCCCCCAGTAGTGCCCCTTATACAGTGGCCCCAGTAGTGGTCCGCCCTATGTAGTGCCCTTTACATATATAAAACAAAACACACACAGTATACTTACCTGAATCCCCACTCTTGCGACCGCCACTGTCGGCTTCTCTGTCCTCCCGTTCTGCACTAAGGGAGAGACGTCATAACGTCCAATACCCACTGCAGGAGCCGGAAGGCAGATCTCATGAGTGAGTTCCAGCCCGGCTCCCTCCGTGGGTGCAGCAGCCAAAGAGAGTATGCCTGTCATTGGCTGCTTAACCAAACACACCGCCGCTGGGTAGTACTACCTGGCACGGCAGTGTGTTTGTTACTATGTAGTGTGGACTGCACTCACTGCGGTCCACACTACACTTACCGCACTGATCGGTGGGCGGGGTGGGTTTCTGGGTACTCGGAAACCCCCCCTGCGTGCGCTTATGGGTGTAGGGTGTGTAGTGTACATGGGCCCCTAAGTCCAGGGGGTCCCGCATCGCACACCCTGCACCCATACTTTTTTCATGCTTACTGTACCTTTCTGATGTCCCACAGAGTAGTGCTGCTGGAAAATGCCTGGAAAATAGCCACCGCTGCCATTTTCCTGGCGTTTTGCACATGTGCAGTAGGAAATCATTGGGAAAATGGCTGCCACGCAGTTCACAGATGGCAACAGGGGAGAGAGGAGGGGGCCCCGGATGGAGAGTGAACACAGGCCTCCTCCTCTCTTAATATGCCCCTGAGCCTTGCTTACAAGAAAGCATTGCATCATTGATCATAATGAAACAGACATGATAGAGGGGTCTATTTACTACACTTTGGATGGAGATAAAGTGAACAGAGATAAAGTACCAGCCAATCAGCTCCTAACTGCCATGTCACAGGCTGTGTTTGAAAAATTACAATGAGGAGCTGGTTGGTTGGAATGTTATCTCCATTCACTATGGGCTGTATTCAATTATGTGCGAAAAGACATTTTTGGTGTAAAAATTTCGCCGATTACGTATTTCACCAGTGGCAACTTATCCCCGTATTTAATTGTGGAGACTTTTTCGCCGGTGTGGAAAGTCAATGCAATGAACCCGCCGAAAAAGTTTTGCCTATGAATAGCAGTCGCAAAAAAGTGCAGAATTGGGGTTTTGGGGTGCAGACATCCGGAAACCACTCAGCACCCTAGGGACAGCCCCCCAAAGGTAAACTGTGTCAAAAAAACACCTCAAAAAAGCACTTTCATTTTGGGGGCAAAAAAGACCGAAGTTGGGGGACAAACTTAAAAACTAGCGACATAGACTCCAGAGGGGTCCCCAAGTATGCACCAGGTGTTTTTGGGATTGCAGGTGGTTGCGGCAGGTGGATTTTTAAGTTTTTTTTAAACTTAACATTAATAAAGTTTAAATATGCGAGCACCCATTTTCGTATACCCCAAATTTGCTGGGTCTAGTTATTTTATTGAAAAAATATTGCTTAATGCCATTCTTCACCACTTATGCAAAGACGCTAATAGCAAGCAATTGAGAGAACTAAAGTACCCAGAATAGCTTTAGTAAGGTTACTAGGACTCACCTATAGTGATCCCCTATGTTAGTGCAGCTTTTCGGGGGGTACAGACTGTTTTCCCCATTGTTGACAGTACTTTTCGCCAGGTACGAATTCGCCAGGTGCCATTTTTGCTGATTTCTAATTGAATACGGGGAAAAGCGGGGACGCATGCAATACTTTTTCCCATGGAAAACCAGCGATGACGGTGAAAAGTCCGGCATGCGGAAAGTACTCAACTTTTCGCACCTAATTGAATAAGGCCCTATGACTCCAAACAAAGCTAGTAAATAGACCCCATTGTCTTCATCCCCCATCACAAGGATGACATAGGTATTACATTCTCTACACCTACCTACGCTCTTGGGCATTACGATGCTATTGATGTTCATAATGCTCAAGTGGGAGACACAGTACAATAAAAAACATGTACCAGTGAACACTGACAAAAAACAACTTCCTATATACAGTACTGTATGTTCAAAGTGGCTCTTCAAGTCATCAGTACAGTTACTGAGCAGGTAATACCCGTGTTTGCTAATATTAATTGTCCATTTATTGTGTGCAAAGAAAATGCTATGTATTGCAGCTTCTACCTGGGTACTGGAGTTCCTCTACAAAAATGTGGAATGGAACAGAGTGCCAGCTTGGGCAGTACTCCGGTTAGTGGGTAGAGTCCAATATTGGGGTACTCAGATACCAAGTAAGGTTTTGGGGCTATTAGCCTTAACATTTTCATTTAGGAAACATACTCCTTAGATGGTCAATAAATTGTCCTTGAAGAATGAAAGAAATAAAAATGTTGGTGCAATAGACCAATAGGAAGTGAATACTTAACATAGTGGCTGTGGTTCCTATAAGGCCCTGTGGACTGTTAGTCATTCTAAGTGTCTCCGCATTACTCTGTCCACGAAGATGGACAGTTGTCATAGCGTACTAAATAAGTTACTGAAAACAAAGATGGTAGTCAGGCTGATTATAGAATAATAAGGAATGTACTAAACTGAAAAAAAAGTTAATATATGTTCTAAAATTCTAAAATAATATATGTTCTGACTTCCTTAGGAATAAAATGATAATTAAAAAGAGAAATACATGCTACATTTAAACAAGAAACAGGGCTGTGATTGGAAAGGTAATTTTGATAAATAAAATATATATTGTGTCAAAGAAGTGGCCAAAAACAATGTATTGATACAGATGGATCCTTTTTACTGTTGCTTCAGTCACGCCTCTCTAAGAAAAATAGGGTAAGCTGCTCCTCGCAGAGGATCTCCGTTGCACGCAATTGTTGCGTCCTACATATGCATCGCAGTGTGCGTGTGAAAATACTCCACTGCGATCGGGACTGCGATCGCTAGTGGCGGGCTGGGCCGGGGGGCAGGGTGCCATGTGCCCCCCGGGCCGCAGCGTCATGCGGGCCGCGGTGCAGACTGTGTCACTGTGACACAGTCTGCACCGCGTGTGTAGCGCTGACCGGACGGAGTTCGGTCAGCGCTACACAGCACAAACACACAGCCGCCGGCGCCGGCAGCTGTGTGTTTGCTTTAGCAGCTGATGAGAGTCAGACAGACTCTTATCGGCTGCTGCTGCTCCCACTGCCAGAGCCGGACATCTTCCGGCTCCCGCAGTGGGTAAAATGGGAGTGACGCGTCACTCCCATGACGCGTCACTCCCATAATGCAAAGCGGCGGACGGAGGAGCTGATCTCGGCGGCGGGACAAGGAGCAGGAGCGGGTGTCAGGTAAGTGTGTTTTTCTTTTATTATGTCTCTACTGGGGGGAACGGACTACTGGGAGCACTACAAGGGGGGGACTCCTGGGAGCACTACAGGGGGGGACTCCTGGGGGCACTACAAGGGGGGGGACTCCTGGGAGCACTGCAAGGGGGGGGACTCCTGGGAGCACTGCAAGGGGGGGGACTCCTGGGAGCACTGCAAGGGGGGGGACTCCTGGGAGCACTGCAAGGGGGGGGACTCCTGGGAGCACTGCAAGGGGGGGGACTCCTGGGAGCACTGCAAGGGGGGGGACTCCTGGGAGCACTACAAGGGGGGGGACTCCTGGGAGCACTACAAGGGGGGGGACTCCTGGGAGCACTACAAGGGGGGGGACTCCTGGGAGCACTACAAGGGGGGGGACTCCTGGGAGCACTACAAGGGGGGGGACTCCTGGGAGCACTACAAGGGGGGGGACTCCTGGGAGCACTACAAGGGGGGGGACTCCTGGGAGCACTACAAGGGGGGGGGACTCCTGGGAGCACTACAAGGGGGGGGGACTCCTGGGAGCACTACAAGGGGGGGGGACTCCTGGGAGCACTACAAGGGGGGGGGACTCCTGGGAGCACTACAAGGGGGGGGGACTCCTGGGAGCACTACAAGGGGGGGGACTCCTGGGAGCACTACAAGGGGGGGGGACTCCTGGGAGCACTACAAGGGGGGGGGACTCCTGGGAGCACTACAAGGGGGGGACTCCTGGGAGCACTACAAGGGGGGGACTCCTGGGAGCACTACAAGGGGGGGACTCCTGGGAGCACTACAAGGGGGGGACTCCTGGGAGCACTACAAGGGGGGGACTCCTGGGAGCACTACAGGGGGGGGACTCCTGGGAGCACTACAGGGGGGGGACTCCTGGGAGCACTACAAGGGGGGGACTCCTGGGAGCACTACAAGGGGGGGACTCCTGGGAGCACTACAAGGGGGGGACTCCTGGGAGCACTACAAGGGGGGGACTCCTGGGAGCACTACAAGGGGGGGACTCCTGGGAGCACTACAAGGGGGGGACTCCTGGGAGCACTACAAGGGGGGGACTCCTGGGAGCACTACAAGGGGGGGACTCCTGGGAGCACTACAAGGGGGGGGGACTCCTGGGAGCACTACAAGGGGGGGGGACTCCTGGGAGCACTACAAGGGGGGGGGACTCCTGGGAGCACTACAAGGGGGGGGGACTCCTGGGAGCACTACAAGGGGGGGACTCCTGGGAGCACTACAAGGGGGGGACTCCTGGGAGCACTACAAGGGGGGGACTCCTGGGAGCACTACAAGGGGGGGACTACTGGGGGCACTACAAGGGGGGGAATACTACTGGGGGCACAAGGGGGGGACTACTGGGAGCACTACAAGGGGGGGACTACTGGGAGCACTACAGAGGGGGAATACTACTGGGGGCACTACAAGGGGGGGACTCCTGGGAGCACAACAGGGGGGGAATACTACTGGGAGCACTACAAGGGGGGGACTACTACTACTGGGAGCACTACAAGGGGGGGACTACTACTACTGGGGGCACTACAAGGGGGGTACTACTACTGGAGGGGACTACTACTAGGGGCACTACAAGGGGAGGGGACTACTACTAGGGGCATTGCATAGGGGGGAGAGGACTACCACTGGGGGCACTGCATCGAGGGACCACTGCTGGGGGCTCTATATAAAGGGCAATAGTGGGGGTACTGCATAGGGGGAAGATTACAACTGGGGCCACTATTTAAGGGGCACTGCATAAGGGTTACCACTACTGGGGGCACTATGGGGCTTACTACTGGGGGCACAAGGGGCACTGCATAGGGGCAGGGGAGTAGCGAGGGTGGTTCCAGTGGAGCATGAGCTCCGGGCGCCAAAATGGAGAGAGGGCGCCATTCAGGGTTCCGGAATTCATGGGGCGCTGCACAGTATGATGGCCGCCTGTTAGTTTTATCTTGGTGTGTTTGCTCTATATCCTAAATAAGTTACGGATCTGAGATCTGTTTCTACATTTCATGCTCCCTCAGGCTGCCCAGATTTTTTTCCCTCTGGCCCTCCCTCCTTTGTGATCATCTTCTGTCACCTCCCCTCCGGCCCTCCCTCCTCTGTGATCATCTTCTGTCACCTCCCCTCCGGCCCCCCCTCCTCTGTGATCATCTTCTGTCACCTCCCCTCCGGCCCCCCCTCCTCTGTGACCATCTTCTGTCACCTCTCCTCCGGCCCCCCCTCCTTTGTGACCATCTTCTGTCACCTCCCCTCCGCCCCCCCCCCCCTCTGGGATCACCTTCTGTCACCTCCCTTCCGGCCCCCCTTCTCTGTGATCATCTTCTGTCACTTGTCACCTCCCCTCTGGCCCCCCCTCCTCTGTGACCATCTTCTGTCACCTCCCCTCCGGCCCTTCCTCCTCTGTGATCATCTTCTGTCACCTCCCCTCCGGCCCTCCCTCCTCTGTGATCATCTTCTGTCACCTCCCCTCCGGCCCTCCCTCCTCTGTGATCATCTTCTGTCATCTCCCCTCCGGCCCTCCCTCCTCTGTGATCATCTTCTGTCACCTTCCCTTTCCTGTCGCACTGATTATTTACTTCTCACCTCTATAATTTCCTCCCCTCTCTACCATGTGATCGGCTCTTTGCCCCTCCCCACTCCTCTCTTATTGGCTTCTGTCAACACCCCTCTCTGATCGGCACTTTGCCCCTCCCCTCTCCTTTCTTATTGGCTTCTGTCACCACCCCTCTCCTCTCCTTTTCTTATTGGCAGGTATGAGTTTCAAAAAAGTCATTGCTTTGCTATATAAAGTAATGAGGTGTTCCCAGGCATGACCACTCAGTGGTATCTGAAAGATCTTTTAAAAAATACTGTATTAGTAGACCTTATATAATAATAATGGTGGTAGACAGAACATGATTAGTAGTACTCACAGTAATATAGGTGCAATGTATATTTGCTAAGTAGGAGCATAGCTGAGAATGGAGCTTCCTATAGGTGTCCCCACTCCAGTGATAGCTGCTTGGGGCAGTAATTGCAGTAATAAACTGTGTACCCTGTGTAATCTCACTCTAGCACATTTATTCTGTCTATTTCAGTTAAATGATCAGAATATATAATACAATCTCCTCTACTGACTAATAACAATGATTCAAATGAGATAAAAGTTAGATCCTAGGAGCTGTACATAAATAAAGCAGTGCCAAAGCAGCTACCCCTTACTGTCAGATAGTGCATCACCGAAGCATTATATTCCCCTATTGGGACCTCAATGCCCAGCATGATACTGCCACTGTTTCCTGTTTTTCTCTTCACTTCAGTATTCCCCCACAGGCTGGCCATATCCCACTGGCACAGTTCAGTACAGGGAGGGGGGCGCTATGATATGCACTTTCTCCGGGTGCCATGGTTCAACGCTACTCCTCTGCATAGGGGGGATCACTACTGGGGGCACTACTCGAGGCCTGCATAAGGGTGTCCTCCTGTGGCACAGGGTGGCACTGCATATGGGCACTACGACAGGGGGCTGCCCCATATCTTTATTTTTACCTTACATAATCCCATATGGACCCGCCTCCTCCCTAGAACACTTGAGGGGGGGAGGAGGGCACCGTAGCACGCACGTTCTTTCGAGCACCCTGGCTACACGCTACTCCTCTGCCAGGGCCGCCTGCATGCATTTGCCCCCCAGGCTAAAAGTTGCCAGCCAGCCCCTGGCGATCGCAGTGACTACGCAGACCCATCGCATAGTGATTGTCAGGAAGTACCATTTGGGGGTGATGACGGGGGGGGGTCGGCGAAACGCAGGCATGCCAGTGCATTTGAACGCTGTTGCAGGGACATGCATAAATTATCCACTGCGATGCCTTACGCAACTTGTGTACTCACTGCGTGCGATGAGGTCAGCAATTCCTGAGTAAGGTCAGAGCTTGTGCAAGTGTGTGTGAGTCTGCAATGGTACTCGATGTTACCAATGGTTTCGCAGTCTTGCAAAGTATTACGGATGTGTGTAAGGTGGGCGTCCTTATACTGGGCTGCGACGGCATTGCGATCACAGTGGATTAGCATACTATAACAGAGAGACTGTGTGCGTAATCGCTATTGCAATCCCAGTTGCGATCCGTATTGAATCAGGCCCAATGACAACTCTCCATTGTTGAGCATTCAAACACAGGTGATTCAGTCTGGCCAACAGCCCAAATCACTTATGGCTTTTCGAAACTGCAACCACAGTTAAGTATCCATTGGTGATCTCACTCATACCCATATTTGTTGCAAGTTACAATATTAAATTAGGCCTTTTTTTTTTTTAAATAGTCAAGGACTATAGATTGTAAGCTTGCGGGCAGGGCCTTCCTACCTATATATCTGTCTGTTATTACCCAGTTTTATTCTATTAATGTTTACAATTGTAAAGCGCAACGGAATATGCTGCACTTTATAAGAAACTGTTAATAAAATAAAATAAGGACAGCTGATTAATAGCCTGAAAATCTGAATTAGTATATGAGTACCGCAATGTATAATGAGTGTGAATACTCAGGACCTTAGCTAGGGTAGTGTGGCTGGTGCCATCGCACAGGGCACCACAGGTCAGTGGGCGCTGTTTGGGCCTGTCAAATTTCTGTTTATTATCATTCTTGCTTGTAGCTTCCTCTTATTTCATCCCCAGCATCTCCTGGCCTCTCCTGTCTCTTCCCTGGCCCTTCCCCATGAAGCCATGGCCCTTTTTTTTTTTGTGGGTGCATTATGTCCCTTTGAAAAATGAGGGGGGCACCAATGCTCTTTCTGGTACAGGGCACCAAAAAGTCTAGTTACGGCTCTGTGAATACTCCTACGTTTTATTAATTTACCAGAGATGCTGACAAATCCTGAAGTTCTTTACATCCAAGTTACACAGTTTTCTGATGTACCTCTAGCAAAGTGTATCAAAGCGTAATACATCAGAAAATACATAGGGCCATATAGAGTGGCCTAATACTGACTACACAGCATGTAATCCATTAGTCCTCTCAATAATTAATCTGTGTTATGGAGCTTCAACTACATGTGCAATAGCCAGTTAAAAACAGAAATCAAAAATGACCACGCTGTTATTTGGAAGAACATTCACAGGATTGTTTTTGAATGAGAAGCAATTTGCGACCTGCATCATCAGCGTCCGCTGGTTCCCCACATCATTCTGGCCCACTTACATCCATCCCCCCTGTACTCCCATGATAGCAGCCCTGCCCCATGACAGAATACAACCCCCTGCAATGGTACTGCTCCCCACCACCCCTACAGTGGCGTAACTATAAATTTTGCTCCCCCATGCCAAAAAAGTTTCAGACGCCCCCTTCCCCGTCCAAAGCTCAAACACACCCAAAGACGACATTAAAGGTGTGTGGTTACATGATACAGTAACGTGTCTTACACATTATGACACACTAAGTAAAGCCACTTATAACACAGTATACCACACCGGAATGCCCCTTACAACACATTATGCCACACAGCAATCCCCTTACACATGCCACACAATAATGCCACGTATAACACATAATGACATACAGTAATGCCCTTATAACATATTTATACCACACTGTAATGCCCCTTTTTCACATTATGCCACACTATAATGCCACATACAACACATTATGCCACACATTAATGCCCCTAATAGCACATTGTGCACACAGTAATGCCAAATACACATTATGCCAAACAGTAATGCCCATTACATCCCACCCTGACAGATCTACTTCACCAACCCTCCTCTCTGCTCCTGCCAGTCTGTCACCTCAGCTGAAGACAGGTTGCACAGATTTTATGCCCGTGTAGAACCAGATTATTGGGAACATAGGCCCTCATTCAGAGCCGTACGCTCTGAGCAGAGCGCACGCTCTGAATGAGGGCCGCCCTCCATAAAAATGGAGCGTCCTCCTGGACGCTCGTATAGCTGTGGGTCACCACCCACAGCCTATACGAGCGTGCAGTTTGATGGCCGCGATGGTCGTGACCATCGCGACCATCGAAACTGCGAGCCGGAGCCTGCGGTTGAGGTTTTCAACCGCAAGCCCCGGAGTGATTTTGGCTCTATCAGAGCCAAAATCACTCCCACTGACATCACTAGTGATGTCAGTGGGCCGGCTTCTGACGGGAGGCGTTCCCATGGGAACGCCCCCGTCAGGGAGGCACGCCCCCGGCACGCCCACCAAAGGGGGCGTGCTGTCAATTAACATCGACAGCACGCCCCCTTTGATCAGACACAACGAGCGAAGGAAAGTCCTTCGCTCGTCGCGTCTGGCGCATGCGCACGACGGAGCTCCCGCCGTCGTGCGCATGCGCAGAGCACAACATCGACCCACTTGCGAGCGGACAGCCGCTTGCGAGTGGGTCTGAATCAGGCCCATAGTTTATAACCTGTAAACTGCGTGTATCAAGTTAGTGCCCCTTATACAGTGCCCCCTATACTAGTGCCCCTTATGCAATGCCCCCTGTAATAGTGCCCCTTATGCAATGCCCCCTGTAATAGTGCCCATTATGCAGGGCCCCTTGTAGTTGTGCCCATTAAAGTAGTGCCCCCTGTTGTTGTGCCCCATATGCAATGCCCCTTATACTAGTGCCCCTTATGCAATGTCCCCTGTAATAGTGCCCCTTATGCAATGTCCCCTGTAGTAGTGCCTCTTATGCAATGCCCCCTGTAGTAGTGCCCATTATGCAGGGCCCCATGTAGTTGTGCCCATTATGCAGGGCCCCCTGTAGTTGTGACCATTAAAGTAGTGCCCCCTGTAGTGTACCCCATATGCAATGCCTCCTATACTAGTGCTCCTTATGCAATGCCCCCTATAATAGTGCCCATTATGCAATGCCCCCTGTAGTAGTGCCCATTATGCAGGGCCCCCTGTAGTTGTGCCCATTAAAGTAGTGCCCTCTGTAGTTGTGCCCCTTTTAGTAATTCCCCCTGTAGATGCGCCCCTTATGCAATGTCCCCTGTAATAGTGCCCCTTATGCAATGCCCCCTGTAGTTGTGCCCATTATGCAGGGCCCCATGTAGTTGTGCCCATTATGCAGGGCCCCCTGTAGTTGTGACCATTAAAGTAGTGCCTCCTGTAGTTGTACCCCATATGCAATGCCTCCTATACTAGTGCTCCTTATGCAATGCCCCCTATAATAGTGCCCATTATGCAATGCCCCCTGTAGTAGTGCCCATTATGCAGGGCCCCCTGTAGTAGTGCCCATTAAAGTAGTGCCCTCTGTAGTTGTGCCCCTTTTAGTAATTCCCCCTGTAGTTGTGCCCCTTCTAGTAGTGCCTCTTTTAGTAGTGCCCTCTGTAGTTGTGCCTCTTTTAGTAGTGCCCCCGTAGTTGTGCCCCTTTTAGTAGTGCCCACTGTAGTTGTGGCCTCTCCTGTAGTTGTGGCCTCCCCAAACCTCTCTCTCCTTCCCCTCCGCTTCCCTCACTTACCTGACTTTGCGCGCTGTCATTCGCGTTGTCTCTCCCGCTGCCACGCTGACTGGATCTAAACAGATCCAGCAGACGCGGCCACGCAGGTTCCCCAGGTCGCGGGTGACGTTATGACGTCACCCGCGCACTGCATTACTGGGAACGCTGGCCTCTGAAGTGATTGGAGGCTTCCTTAGCCTCCGATCATTTCAGAACCCAGCGCTCACAGTTGCAGTGGCGTAACCACTGCCCCCGTCGCCCCCAAGCTACCTGGCACCTCCAAGCCACCGCGGGGGCTGCGGGGGCAGTAGTTACGCCACTGCACCTTTAACTGAATACTCCAGATCAGTACTTTTTGCATCTACAATAAATATATAATTATAAACCAATGTGGCAGTGAGTAGTCAGTTAAAAAAAAAAATGGATGCCCATACAGTAGGTCACAGGTACAATAAAGCTGTGGGCCTCTACACTATTCAGACCCCTTGTTTATGTACTGGTTTTAACCACGTGATGGCAACCCTAAAGCTAACTATCGGCTATTTAACTAGGATTGCTATAGTACAAGTACTGTTATTGTCATCTGATCACCGGAGGATGGCGATAGTTGTGGGGGGTAAAGGAAAAATATGCTTTGTTAGCAAAATACAGCAGCTTTTCCTTTCCTATATGCAGGGCCGGACTGGGACTAAAAATAGGCCCTGGCATTTTAAAGCACACAGGCCCACCTCGCGTCAGCACCTGGCTCCTGGCATAGACTCCTCCCCTTACTAATCCTGACTCCTCCCACATCTTAGTCTATGCGCTTACACATATAATTAATATTAGAACATAAAAGTGTACATCATTCTCTGTATTAAAATACACACAAAAGAGCACATCCTACAGAGGATTTAAACATGTGCCATATTTAAACATTTGGTATTTGGTTGGCTCTGTTAGGTAAAGCTGGCGCTACATTAGTATATGTCACGCACAAAGTAAAGGAAAGGCATTTTCCCAGTTGACCAAGGCCTAGCAGTTGTAGAGGATTAGATGGTGTTCACTGTAGGAATTTTTTAGGGCAGGGGAGCTGAGCAGAGGAGGACACGTCTGTGCCACCAAAGCAGAGCTGTTACTACACATTTTGATGCCCTGTAGACATAAAGAGCTTTGGTTCCCCCGACACAAAAGAATATGGTAGTATGCGCATCGTAGGCGCGCGTCGAAAAAAACAGTTGTGTGCTCGCTGAGAAGGGGCGTGAGCACACAATAGTACCCCCAATTCAAATTATTCCATACCATAGTGCCCCTTTGTCACATTACACTGCAGAGTAGTGCCCCTCATTCAAGTTACACACAGTAATGCCCCTTACACCTAGTGATCGCGCTAAATGTAAAAAAGTGTGGGTCCCAGGGACCCCTCACTTTCAAAAAAATGGGGTCCTACTCCATAGTGTCTGGGTCCTATGACAATTTATGCCTCACTGTGTGTAGCACATAAAAAAGCCCAGAACAGCATGCCCGGTACAGACATGAGGAGAATAGGGGGCACTTAGTACACAGAAAAGCAGAAGGGGTACAGACATGGGGAGAGGGGAACAGGGGTCACAGAGATGGGAGGGCAAAATACACGGGAGAGCAGAAGGGGTACAGACATGGGGAGGAGGGAACAGGGGTCACAGAGGTGGGAGGGCAGAATACACGGGAGAGCAGAAGGGGTACAGACATGGGGAGAAGGAAACAAGGGTCACAGAGGTGGGAGGCAGAGTATACGGGAGAGCAGAAGGGGTACAGACATGGGGAGAGGGGAACAGGGGTCACAGAGATGGGAGGGCAAAATACACGGGAGAGCAGAAGGGGTACAGACATGGGGAGAAGGGAACAGGTGTCACAGAGGTGGGAGGGCAGAATACACAGGAGAGCAGAAGGGGTACAGACATTGGGAGAAGGGAACAGGGGTCACAGAGGTGGGAGGGCAGAATGCATGGGAGAGCAGAAGGGGTACAGACATGGGGAGAAGGGAACAAAGGTCACAGAGGTGGGAGGCAGAGTATACGGGAGAGCAGAAGGGGTACAGACATGGGGAGAGGGGAATAGGGTCACAGAGGTGGGAGGGCAGAAGGGGTACAGACACGGGGAGAGGGGAACAGAGGTCACAGAGGTGGAAGGGCAGAAGGGGTACAGACACGGGAGAGCAGAAGGGGTACAGACATGGGGAGAGGGGAACAGGGGTCACAGAGGTGGAAGGGCAGAGTACACGGGAGAGCAGAAGGGGTACAAACATGGGGAGAAGGGAACAGGGGGCACAGAGGTGTGAGGGCAGAGTACAGAGAGAGCAGAACATGTACAGGCATGGGGAGAGGGGAACAGGGGTCACAGAGGTGGGAGGGCAAAATACACGGGAATGCATAAGGGGTACAGACATGGGGAGAAGGGAACAGGTGTTACAGAGGTGGGAGGGCAGAATACATGGGAGAGCAGAAGGGGTACAGACATTGGGAGAAGGGAACAGGGGTCACAGAGGTGGGAGGGCAGAATACATGGGAGAGCAGAAGGGGTACAGACATGAGGAGAGGGGAACGGGGGGCACAGAGGTGGGAGGGCAGAGTACATGGGAGAGCAGAAAGGGTACAGACATGGGGAGAAGGGAACAAGGGTCACAGAGGTGGGAGGCAGAGTATACGGGAGAGCAGAAGGGGTACAGACATGGGGAGAGGGGAACAGGGGTCACAGAGGTGGGAGGGCAGAAGGGGTACAGACACGGGGAGAGGGGTACAGGGCTCACAAAGGTGGGAGGGCAGAGTACATGGGAGAGCAGAAGGGGTACAGACATGGGGAGAGGGGAACAGGGGGCACAGAGGTGGGAGGGCAGAGTATACAGGAGAGCAGAACATGCACAGGCATGGGGAGAGGGGAACAGGGGGCACAGGTGGGAGGGCAGAGTACACAGGAGAGCAGAACATGTACAGATATGGGGAGAGGGGAACAGGGGGCACTGGTGGGAGGGAAGAGCAGAACATGTACAGACATGGGGAGAGGGGAACAGGGCATAATGGAGCTTGAGAGCAGAATGAGTACAGAAATAGGGGGAGGGTTAGGTTTAAGTACGAAGGGTGGAGGGTTAGGTCTAGGCATGAAGGGGGTGGAGGGTTAGGTTTAGGCACTAATGGGGAGGGCTAGTGGGAGAAGGGGGGAGGGTAAGTATGAAAAGCTCAGTTTTTAACAAACAAAGAAATTTGATGAAAAGTGAGAAAAATATGGGTAACAATTAGGGGTGAGCGGGTTCGGATTTCTGAAATCCGAACCCCCCCGAGACCCCCCGATCCGAGTCCGATCCGAGTCAGGCTCGACTTTTCCCGCCTGACTCGGATCTGAAATCGAGGCAAAACGTCATCATCCCGCCTTCCGAGTCTCGCGGGTTTTGGATCCTATATAAGGTACCCGCGTCGGCGCCATTTTCTCACTCGGCTGTGGACAGTGAAGAGGGAGGGTGGGAGTTAGGGCTGGCTGGGCTGTGTAGTGTAGTGTAGTGCTGCTGTTGTCCACTACTTCAAAGTCCATAGGGGCTGGCTGTGTTGTGCTGTGCTGCTGTTGTTAATAGGGGCTGTGTCCACTACTTCAAAGTCCATAGGGGCTGGCTGGACTGTGTTGTGCAGTCAGTTCTCCATAGGGGCTGTGTCCACTCCAAAGTCCTGTGCAGTGTTCCAGTCCTAAAGGGGTGCTGTAGTGTTGTCCAGGGGGTGCTCTGTCCATCAGGGGTGCTCCCCCCAAGTGCTAAAAAAATTATATATTTTCTGTGTTTGTGAATTGTGTGCGCAGTAGCCGCACGTGCATCAACAAAGTAGTGCCAAGCGTGCGCCTGTGTCATAAGTAAAGGGCCGGCTGGCTTGACCGTTAAAGGGTGCTGTAACCCCCGAAAGTACACTCCAGTCCAAACCAAAAAAAAAATTATATATTTTCTGTGTTTGTGAATTGTGTGCGCAGTAGCCGCACGTGCATCAACAAAGTAGTGCCAAGCGTGCGCCTGTGTCATAAGTAAAGGGCCGGCTGGCTTGACCGTTAAAGGGTGCTGTAACCCCCGAAAGTACACTCCAGTCCAAACCAAAAAAAAAATTATATATTTTGTGTGTTTGTGAATTGTGTGCGCAGTAGCCGCACGTGCATCAACAAAGTAGTGCCAAGCGTGTGCCTGTGTCATAAGTAAAGGGCCGGCTGGCTTGACCGTTAAAGGGTTCTGTAACCCCCAAAGTACACTCCAAAACAAAAAAATATATATTTTCTGTGTTTGTGACTTGTGTGCACTGTGGCTGCACGTGCATCAACAAAGGAGCAGCGCCAAGCGTGCGCCTGTGTCCCATAAGTAAAGAGCCGGCTGGCTCATTTCTTAAAGGGTGGTGTAACCCACAAAGTGCACTACTCTCCAGCAAAAATAAAAAAATATTTTCTGTGTTTGTGTGCGCTTTAGCCGCACGTATATATCAATATAACATAAATGGAGGACCAAACTTTCTCCGATAAAAATAAAATAGGGAAAGATCAAGAACCACTTCCTCCTAGTGCTGTTGCTGCTGCTGGGAGTTGTTCATCATCCCAGAGAGGAAGTAGGAACATCACTACTTTTACTAAACAATTGACCCTCCAACAGTCCCTAGCGATGAGGATGAAGTACGACAGCAGTCATCCTGAAGCAAAACGTATAACTGAGGCCTTGACTGCTATGTTGGTGTTAGACGTGCGTCCGGTATCCGCCATTAGTGCAGTGGGATTTAGACAATTGATGGAGGTAGTGTGTCCTCGGTTCCAAATCCCGTCTAGATTCCACCAGCATCCTCAAAGCAGCAGCGACAAGCGTGCGTCTGTCTGTTAAAGGGTGGTGACACCCTCAAAGTGTGCTACACAAACAATAAAAATATTCTTCTTTTTTCTGTCTTTGTGAATTGTGTGGGCTGTAGCCGCACCTGCATCCTTAAAGCAGCAGCGACAAGCGTGCGTCTGTCTGTTAAAGGGTGGTGTAACTCTCAAAGTGCTCCAAAAAATAAAAAACTATTTTTTTAATGTGTTTGTGACTTGTGTGCAATGTAGCCGCACTTGCATCCTCAAAGCAGCAGCGACAAGCGTGCGTCTGTCTGTTAAAGGGTGGTGACACCCTCAAAGTGTGCTACACAAACAATAAAAATATTCTTCTTTTTTCTGTCTTTGTGAATTGTGTGGGCTGTAGCCGCACCTGCATCCTTAAAGCAGCAGCGACAAGCGTGCGTCTGTCTGTTAAAGGGTGGTGACACCCTCAAAGTGTGCTACACAAACAATAAAAATATTCTTCTTTTTTCTGTCTTTGTGAATTGTGTGGGCTGTAGCCGCACCTGCATCCTTAAAGCAGCAGCGACAAGCGTGCGTCTGTCTGCTAAAGGGTGGTGACACCCTCAAAGTGTGCTACACAAACAATAAAAATATTCTTCTTTTTTCTGTCTTTGTGAATTGTGTGGGCTGTAGCCGCACTTGCATCCTTAAAGCAGCAGCGACAAGCGTGCGTCTGTCTGTTAAAGGGTGGTGACACCCTCAAAGTGTGCTACACAAACAATAAAAATATTCTTCTTTTTTGTGTCTTTGTGAATTGTGTGGGCTGTAGCCGCACCTGCATCCTTAAAGCAGCAGCGACAAGCGTGCGTCTGTCTGTTAAAGGATTACATCAGTGACAGCATCCAAGTAGGCATGTCAGACAGTCCGTACCTGTACTGGCAGGAAAAAGAAGCAATTTGGAGGTCCCTGTACAAACTGGCTCTATTTTACCTGAGTTGCCCCCCCTCCAGTGTGTACTCCGAAAGAGTGTTTAGTGCAGCCGGGAACCTTGTCAGCGAAAGGCGTAGGAGGTTGCTTCCACAAAATGTGGAGAAGATGATGTTCATAAAATGAATTATCAACTCTTCCAGGGAGACCAGCCTCCAGAACGTACAGAGGGACCTGTGGTTCCAGCAGGGACGAATTAATACTCTGTGAGGATGAGGATGTACACACTGAAGAGGGTGAGGAATCGGTGGATGAGGAGGATGAGGATGACATCTTGCCTCCGTAGAGCCAGTTTGTGCAGGGACAGATTAATTGCCAGCTTGTTTTGTGGGGGCCCAAACGAACCAATAATTTCAGCCACAGTCGTGTGGCAGACCCTGGCGCTGAAATGATTGGTTTGTTAAAGTGTGCATGTCCTGTTTATACAACATAAGGGTGGGTGGGAGGGCCCAAGGACAATTCCATCTTGCACCTCTTTTTTTTCTTTGCATTATGTACAGTTTGGGGCCTAGTTTTTCAAACTGCCATCCTGTCTGCCACTGCAGTATCACGCCTAGATGGGTCACGTGTTTGTGCCGCCCACTCGTGTCGCTTAGCATAGTCATCCAGCTACCTCGGTGCAACCTTTTGGACATAAAAACACTATTGTGAGGTGTGAGGTGTTCAGAATAGACTAGAAATGAGTGGAAATTAAGGTTATTGAGGTTAATAATAGCATAGGAGCAGAAAAACCTACAAATTCTGTGATTTTAGCTGTTTTTATGCTTTTTTTCAAAAAAATACAGATCCAAAACACAAAACCCAGAACCCAAAACACGGAAGGGTGGTTTTGGCAAAACCAATCCAGATCCAAAACACGAAGAAAGATCCAGATCCAAAACCAAAACACAAAACACGAAAAGTGGCCGGTGCACACCCCTAGTAACAATATGTGTTTCCAGCTGTTCACACTAGCTGTAATGTGTCCAAGGCACACAGCAAACAACACTCAGGGGCCTATTCATCAACACTAAAATAACGTTTTTAAGGACGTTTTCCTTAAATAACGTTATTTTGGTATTCATGAACAGACTTAGCACAGGAGATATCACAGATATCTCCTTGCTAAGTTCCCCTGCGTTCATTTCCACACTCCCCATACATTAGTATGGGGATGTGGAAATTGTGGTATTCATCAAATTCCGAAAATTATGAATTTTCGGAATTTGATGCAGTCACTATTCGCCACTGTGAGGTGGCGAATAGCAGAATCGACTTACCTGTATCCGCGTGTGCAGGTCCCCCGACGAGTCCCTCCGGCGCTCTGCTCTGTCCTTAGGCTCCGGAGGCTGGTCGGACATGTGTGCTCCCCAGCAGAGCACAAGAAAGTTTAGAAAAAGAAAAAAAAAGTTTTGTTTCTTTTTCTAATCTGTCATGTGGTCTGCTGGGAAACCACATGACAGACCAGCAGGACGGAACCGGAGGCTGCTGCGCGGACAGGTAAGTCGGGGGGGGGGGGGAGGTGAGCGGAGGGGGGAGGGGGGTGGGGAGTGTCGGGGGGGTACACTACCTTAACGCATCTTTAGGCAGTGCTGCGCATGCGCTGGTTTTACAGATGTATCAGCGCATGCGCAGCACTGTTTCCAGATGCGATAAGGTAGTGTAGGCAGGGAAAAGTATCTATTTCCCGAAAAGCTGTCATTGCAAAAATGACAGCTTTTCGGAATAGATACTTAAGGAGAGGTGGAATGATGAATTCCACCTATAATTAGGTAGAACTCCATGCGAGTTCTAAACCTAATTATCTCCATCTAATTTTTAGGTTTAATGAATAGGCCCCTCAGAGAGGGCTATTGCCGCAATCCAATAGAACATGTTGTGGATATATAAATAAGCATATGGTACAGTACACAAGCCTCCTCCTCTATCCTGCCCAGTCACCAGCAGCTTGTAGAATCCCAGCCATATAGACAGGGGCAGCCAAAGCCCAAATTTTTCTGTAAGCAAATATATTTTTGGGGGCCCCCAGGCATATTATTGCGCATGCCTAAACAAATTAAGGGGCCGTGGTCTCATGGAAAAAGCCATAATCATTACACATACCCCTTTCTCGTCACTCTGGGAACAGTCCTTTCCATATCCCCCAGTGTCCCCCCAGTAGTTCCCATTATACACTACTCCCAGTATGCAATGCCCCCAGTAGTGGTCACCCTATGCAGGCCCCCAGTAGTGATCCCCCTTATACTGTGCTCCCAGTAGTTGTCCCCCCCCTGTGCAATGCAGTGCCCCAGGAGTGGTCCCCCTTATGCAGTCTCCCAGTAGTGCCCCTTATATAGTGCCCCCAGTAGTAGTCCCTCCCTATGCAGTGCCCCCAGTAGTGGTCCCCCCTATGCAGTACCCTTTATACAGCACCCCCTGTAGTGGTCCTCCCTATTCAGTGCCCCCAGTAGTGGTCCCCCTTATGCAGTGCCCATTGTGCCCAAGGAGAGGTCCCCCTTATGCAGGCCTCCAGTAGTGCCCCCAGTAGTGATCCCCCCTATGCAGTACCCCTTGTGCCCCGAGTAGTAAGCCCATTATATAGTGTTCCCAGTAGTAGTGCCCCCTATGCAGTGCCCCCAGTAGTGGTACCCCTTATGCAGTGCCCCCAGTGGTAGTCCCCCCATGCAGTGCCCCCAATAGTGGTACCCCTTATGCAGTGCCCTTTAAATAGTGGCCCCAGTTGTATTCCCCCCCTATGCAGTATCCCCAGTATTGCCCTTTATATAGAGCCCCCAGGAGTGATCCCACGATGCAGTCCCCCCAGTGGTAGTCCCCCCCTATGCAGTACGCCCAGTATTGCCTTTTATATAGAGCCCCCAGTAGTGATCCCCCGATGTAGTGCCCCCAGTATTGCCCTTTATATAGAGCTCCCAGTAGTGGTGCAGTGATCCCAGTGGTAGTCTCCCCCCTATGCAGTGCCCCTAATAGTAGTCCCCTCCCCTTGTAGTGCCACTAGTAGTAGTCCCCTCCCCTTGTAGTGCCCCTAGTAGTAGTCCCCCTTTGTAGCCCTTGTGGTGCCCCTAGTAGTAGTCCCCCCCTTGTAATTCCCCTATTAGTAGTCCCCCATATGCAGTACCCCCAGTAGTGGTCCCCCGATGCAGTGCCCCTACTAGTAGCCCCCCTTGTAGTAGTCCCCCTAGTAATCCCCCCACAGTAGTACCCCTAGTAGTTTTCCCCTCCCTTGTAGTAGTAGTCGCCCTAGTAGTAATCCCCCCACAGTAGTAGCCCTAGTATTTGTCCCCTCCCTTGTAATAGTAGTCCCCCTAGTAGTAATCCCCCCACAGTAGTAGCACCCCTGATGCAGTGTCCCTAGTAGTTGTCCCCCCCCTTGTAGTAGTAGTCCCCTTAGTAGTAATCCCCCCACAGTAGTGCCACCCCCCAGTAGACACACACATAATGAAAAAAAAAAAACACTTACCTGAAAGGCAGGGGAGGCAGCATGCAGGTCTTGCCCAGGATTTTGCTTAACTAGCTGCACCCTGTTACTAGAGGTACAGCTGGTCCTGGCAGCAGAACATGGCAAATGAAGACCTCTCAAATGTCAATGTGCTACGATGTCTCCTATGAGGCGGTGGCCATTTTGGGAGAGACAATTTCAATAGTAATGTATCCATGTAGATGGACAGACCGGCCCACGCAGCCATCGGCCCTTCTGGCATTTGCCAGAAGTGCCCGATGGTCAGTCTGGCCCTGCCTATATGCATAACAATGTATTTCTTTTTACATTTTTACTAATAATATAGTGTCTGAAAAGTATTTCTATTGCAGTAGAGTAGATCCCCACATCTAAAACTTTCCATCATTGTAGGGATAGGAGAGTTGTAGCAGGGCTAAAATACGCCCTTGAGGGGGAGGAGCTGCCTTGACCCGCAAGAAGCTCAGACTCTCCAACAATACCCCTTCCATCCAGTACAAAAAGCTCTGCTCCTGGATTTCTCTCTTAATTGCTTAATTTGTGATTGCAGCCACCTGTGGTGATACAAATGCCTCATCTATTAACAAGCTCAACATAGGTTTCTGCAATCATTAATTAGGTGGGAAGCCCAGGAGCAGAGCATTTTGTACCAGATGGAAGGGGACATGTTGGAGGGTAGGGAAGCGTAGTGCCCGGAGCGTCCAAATGACGCTTTCCAGGCGACACTTCAAGATGTAATGTGACTACCCGGATTGTCCTAAGGATGCTCTAGGCGACTTTACAGACTGCAGAATGCTATTCCAGGCACCCTGCAATCCAAATGCAAGCGCCATAGGGCAACAATGGTACCACCCCCTGGGCCCTGCGCGTCACCACTCGCACGCCCCTAGTTATGGCCCTGACAGATAGCATACTGGACAGATTTCCTTCAGTCATGTCATGTTTTAATAACAAAGCGCTGAAGTAAGTGTGCCTATAAACTTCAAGGCTGTGACAGAGTATGAGGAAAATTTCATTACTTTGGTTCCTATTTTGGGTTTTGTTGTGTTGTGATTGTTCCACTTATAGCTGTGCAGAGGCAGAGTTTGGATGTGTCTTCAGGTTTATAGTAGGTTCTTGGCTTGTGTTCTGCCTGAATTTCCCATCCTCCCTCCTCCCTGGTATGTTATTTTGTCTGCTTTGTAGTGCTAGGTGGGAATGAATGGCAGTCTGGTAGCCATCTTGCTGCACTGTGCACTGCTTCATTACACGGGGTAGGTTTATATATACAGTTTATGTATTTGGTTATCAATACTGACTTAGGAGCAGAAGCTGCCACTAGCCGCTCAAGCGTTTAATAATTACACTATGTTTTCATACATTTTGTTATATTGATGGTTTGCTTCATTTTTAAATAACGCATACAATTTTTCATTACACTTTGTCAACTGATGTCAGCAGTTGGCTTACCTATATATAAATGACACAGCCTGATACAGCATACACATTTTTTAAAAAAAATTTTATTTTAATCTATGTAAATAAAAATACTTGAATGTTTTCTGTATTCGCAGAAGAATAAAAATAAAGTACTAAAACAAATGCTCACTGCCATAAATATATTATAATATATATATAATAGTTTCCCTGTTCAGAGCTATTTGCAGCTCTAACTAATAGGCGGAATGCCACCAAATTTAATATTCAAACAATAGGGAGAAGGATTCTGTGAAATAAAAAATTAGTTCCAAAATTTGCCTTTAGGGGAAAAAATGGCAGCGTACAAGGTAAACTGCATGAGAAGGTACAAACAAATGAATAACTAAGAGAAACCTAAAATTAAATTTCCAAAACATATTTTAACTTTTTGTAAAAACTGACTTAGGAGCACCACTGTGCCAGACTGTCCCAGATGCCACAATCTACCATACAAGTGGCCACAATCTACCTGTAGATGAACTAACCCTGTTTTCCTGTCTCTGGTCTAAAATAAAGTCCTGCACATTATTGTATATGCATATCACACACAAACTAACATAAGTTACAGTATCATACCATGTGAAAGTGCTGCTTATGATTAAACCCATACTTGCCAACTCTCCCTCATTGTCATGGAGACTCCCTGAAATAGTAGCAATCTCCCTGTCTCCCTGAAGAGTACCCCAATCTCCCTGATTGCACTTTACCCCCATTATGAAGTTGTTATATTAAAAAACAAAAAACAGATATATACATTAAAAAAAAAAATGACATCAATTTTATGGCACGCCTCTCAACTGTAGCACTACACAGTCACTTTCCCGCTGCGCTGATAGGTGCTGCTTTCACAATCTCCCTGAAATGCTTTTTCAAAAGTAGGCAAGTATGGATTAAATTTATAATATAATACTGTAATGCAATTTAAAGTAAAAGCAAATTGCCACTTCTCGTGTTTGGGAATTCTGGCATACAAAAAGCATGCTGTTTGGCAATTATAGGCAAAGTAAATTATAAATAGTCCTCTGCTGAGCACAAACAATAAGTATAAAACACTACAGTATGAGACTGTAAACTTGCAAGCATGGCCCACTTACCTTAAGGCTTGTTTTGTATTGTAAAGTGTTACAGGGTATGCTGGTGCTATATAAACACATATTAATAGCAGTAATAATAATAGTTAAAGGTATACAAAAAGCAAAACAGTGTACTGAAACAAAGGAACATCAACGCTGATATCCACATTGCAATCCCAGAATCTGTAATGCTCTTCCAGCTGTGACCATTGTGATTGTGCCATACTTGGCTTTTGTCTAGAAGTGACTGAGTACAAATGTGCCACATGCCCCAGACATTGTACAATTTTTATACAAGCTATATTGCCTGCTTAACTTTATCTGGCATGTCCATAGTTGTCAAAAGCAGATGGAATCCATTTATGTCATAGCTCAGGCACTACAGGAGGCTGTGCTTCAGCAGACCACCCACTAGTGTTGCTTAGAAAGCACATTGGAAAGTCTAACAGCTGATAAGTCACATTGCTGTGTAGCCAAAGGCAGTGTACAGAACCTGGCTGCTGAATTGAAGAGGCATTATAGGGAAGAGCTGGGAGGAGATAAATAAACTATTTTTTGAGGTTACTATTGATAAAAGTTTTTATTAAAAAAAATATTGTTGACAAATTCTACATCATAAAAGAGGCTTATTGTTATTATTTCTACCATTGGTCATGTCATGTTAGCTTACATATTAACATAGTGGTAATGAAGATGACACAAGTCCATTACTGCAAGTGCAACACAACACCCCTTCCAACACTCCAACACCCCTTCCTTCTGCCTGTTCTCTGTGAGGCAGTTGAAAACCACATAGAGAAAAAAAAAATCTTCCTGACACTCATAATAGTAATTTGATTAATTCCCTTAGATTTTGATTGGAAACATGCACAACGGAAGCAAAGGGACTATGAACAACCCATGAATTGGACTACCAAAGGCTTCATGTCCTCAGCAGTGCTAAGGGACATGACAAATCCGATAAAGCTTATCTCCATTTATCAAAGAAACAAAGTCATCACAATAATTGTTAGTATTAAGGCTATGTGACTGTGAGTTGCTGTCAGCAATATCTCTGGCTAAATAAATTTTTGTGCTACAGGATCTTCAGGGTATGAATTAACATCACTGAATCAACATTAGACTGGCCTGGTACAAGGTCCTGAATGCTGTATGTTTGCCAGTGGCATGCTGGAAGCAAGAAAGAAATAACAAAGTGTTGTTGATTTTTTTCCCCCCCACTAATCTTTCCGTGCCCCTTGGGTGCTGTAATCTATTTAAGTATGTCAGAAACACAGAAGACATCCACATGAAAGTGCTGAAACAGGCACACAGTCAGAAACCACAATAGTGATGTGTATAGATATACAGAGGGTGGTAATACCACCAGCCTCTCTCATTGTGTAAAGAAAGAATAATCTGTGTACAAATAAACATTCAAACTTGTTACTTAAGCTGCATACACACACAACGATGTTAGTAACCAACTATTTTAGTGAGCGATTTTCGTTCAGATTTTCCTTTGAAAAAGTGAACGAAAATCGATCACTAAAAATCGTTGATTACTAAGATAATTAACGATTTTCAAAAACGATGAACGATGAACGATTTTTTAATCATGCATACAGTGAATGGAAATTGTTCATCGATTATCGTTCATTCTGCACAACATGAACGATTTTCTGAACGAAAATCGTTTGTTGGACAGTCAGAATGGACGATGAACTACAAACTACAAACGTGAACGCGCATGAACGATTATCGTTCAGCTTAAAAATATGAACGATTTTACAAGCAATTTAACGATAACGACATCGTTATAGTTAAATTGTTCAAAAAATCGTTATGTGTGTACGCACCTTTAAGTTTTGTGTTATAGTAACTGATTTGGATTAAGTCCCTAGAAAGAATATTGTGGAATAAAAAACACTGGCTTGTAGAACTGTATGACCTGTAAAGCACATTTGTTCTAGTGTAATGAGAGAACCACGGCAGCCAAAATTTGTACAGGTCACACCATGGGGAGCAGGGAGTCACTGGAGCATGGCTATACATAAATCCATGCAATGGGTAAAGCCCTAGAAGATTTAATACAATTATGTATAAGTGTTGATTGCCCGCTTTGAACTAAGACAAGTAGTAAAATCTCACTGCGACAAGACCTGTACATCAGCGGCCAGACTAATATAACACACCAGATAACTCACCCTGTCCCGGACCCCCGGTGCAACCAACAGGGGCAGCATATAAGTACAGCATCTAAAGAAGGACTGCAGTATTGCATCAGACTGTACAGACTGTACTATACTGCATAATAACTAAAGTAGTCCTGGCAGAATTTTCATCTCACTATAAACACTTTCAAAAGAGCATAAACATTATTAAACACCTTTTACACATCACCTTTTATACATACATAATATTTTTAATCACAAACTTGTGCTTTTTTCGTATTAATTATTATATCATTTATAAAACAGAAAAACTTTTGCTATCGGCGCTAACAACAATATACTGCAAATCTATATGTGTAGCAAATAAAACAAAGGGGATTTTGTCATGATTTGATCAAACCATTTAAGCCTGCAGCCCAGCATCAAGGGACCCCATTTTTCTGCAGGTCCCTAACACTAGCATATATGCCCAGCACATCATTACATTGTAGTTGAATGTACTTACCTCCTAGATACAGAGGAACACATCTATACAGGGGCTGGCTGTGAGCCACACCCAAATAGGCCTTTTATAGCCTTAATTGAAAGCTGTCATGATAGCACAAGGCAAATTTTTGAAACAAAACAGAAAAGGAATATGCCTGCGCTCGGCTTTACCCATATCATACATGGTACCAGCAGCGTGGCAATATTAATGCCATAAATGTATACAAAACAGAAAAACTTTTGCTATCAGCGCTAACAATATCATTTATAAAGAACAGCTGCATCTTCCTACAGGCTGAGCGCTGGGTATTTTACATCATTTATATCTGAATGTATAATTATTTCTAAATGGGGAACTGTGAAACTGTGGTAAAGGAAAACAGAAGGTTCCATTGAAAGCAATATTTGATAACCATACTGAACTGTAGGGATAGAATAAAAAGATTGTAAGGAAGTTAGTATACTATGGCCCTCATTCAGAGCCACTCGCTAGCGGCAGTACGCTCGTTCCGAGCGATGTTCGCACATCTGCGCATGCGTACGGTTTTTAGTACGCATGCGCGAACCAGTCAGTGCGGCCGAAAATCGTTGGTACGCAATATAGCGAGGGCCTGCTATTTTGAGTGACAGAATGAGGCATATGTGGGTGGTAACAGGGGAAGGTGCTTGAAAACGGGGAGTGGAGATCCGAACGCAGGCGTGCTTAAAGGTCAAAACGGGCGTTTTAAGGGAGTGCATAATTAATACAGCAGCGTCATTGACCACGTCACTTGTTTTTTTTTTACTCAGAACTGCTCGCAAAATAGCGGTTGAAAACACCAACCACAAGAATAGCGAGCAGTTCATACGCTGTACGATGTACTCGATTAATCTAATAAATAGCGGACATGACGTATGGTGCGTGCGGCCAGGGGGCGCTTTTATAAAAAAAACGAGCGTATGTTTTGCTCGCTCGTTCAGACTTAGAGGTGGGAACAGACTGCAATTTGCGAACGGATCATTTGAATAGCCACCCCTTGTTTTTGAACGAACGACCACAAATAGCGAACGGCTCTGAATCAGGCCCTATAAGTATAAATGACTATAGGCTCTCCTGAACCTAAACTAGATAGCTAAATCATTACTACAAACCTTCACCACACCAATTGGTGGTCTTCTAATACTACATAGAAATACATGAGAACATTTTAATACATACATCTGTGAAAGATACTTGTCTCTATCATGACAAACTCTCTCAACACATGTAAAAAGAGAAATTAAAGCAAAACTTGGTGTAGTATTTTCTTTGAGGAGCAAAGATACATCCATTACCAACACACCCCTTTTTACTGACTCTTAAGGGTCTATGTACTAAGGGGCTGATTCAGACCCGCTCGCAAGCGGGTCAGTGTTTGCTCCCTGTGCATGCGCCACCTCCAGCAAGCGCATGCGCGAGCCCCAGCGAGCATCTGAAGTTCAGTCGCTCCGGGGCTCGCTACAGGACGGGGTGGCTGTCGATGTTGATTGACCGCTCGCCCTGTTTTGTAGGCTGTGGTTAGCCAAACGCAGGCGTTCCCTTAGGAACGCCTGGTGTTTGCGGTCGGCCCTACTGACATCACTTGTGATGTCAGTAGTGGACTTCCTGCTCTATTAGAGCAGGTTGTCCACACGGGTTTACGAGAGCTGAGACCCTACCACAGGGTCTCCTTGCAAGCCCGATGGTCGCAATAATCGTGACCATCTCCAGCCCGCTCGCACAAGCTTAGCGAGTGGGCAGGAGAAAAAAAATTATTAAAAATCCCCACCCTGATTCAGGGCGAGAGCTGGCAAACAGCGAGCAGCTCTGAATCAGGTCCTTAGCCTTATAGAGAGATAAAGTGGATGGAGATAAAGTACCAACCAACCAGATCCTAACTGTCATTTTTCAAACACAGCCTGTAAAGTGACAGGAATTGATTGGATGGTACTTTTTCTCTGTCCACTATATCTCTCTCTCTCCAAGACTTAATACATACCTGACCGAAGTGTTCTTTGTTGTATGTCACAGGTTCTTTCTCTCGTTTTGGCAAAGTGCTCACAAATATTTTTCTTACTTGATTTTTTTAAAGCTCTGTGTTGTACCAAAGAGAGATTTTATTATATACAAAGATTTTATTATATACACTGAGAGGCCAAATTATTATGACCACCAGATATTTTTTTTCAAAGAAGCTATTCCGCAGATAATGCTGACGTAGGATGTCTGAATCTGTATAAGAACGGAAAGGCGAATGTATGCAGAGACTAATGAAGTGTATAACACATGAAATAATGAGTAAATGACTTGATCTGATGAACTTTGAACTTGGAACAATTGTTGGCGCTCACAGCCTCGGTCCAAACATCAGCAAAACGCCTGCACTGGTGAATTGTTCGAGGGCGGCAGTTGTTAAAGTTCAAACAGAATGAACCAGCAGTCAAAAATTGGGTGTGAGCGCAAGCAGGGCTGGTTTCCCAAGAGAAGTGGTAACAATATATAAGAGCAATTTACCTAAGACTGACCCTTGTGGTGCTCCAAAATGTAACAGAGGGGGATCCAGAAAAACAAACAATGATAGAGCCATTTGATAAGTAGGATGAGAACAAAGATAGAACAGTGTCCTAAGGTCTACAGAATGCATTTATATGAGAGAAGAGTGATCAACAGTGTCTATTACAGCAGAGTCATTATGAGAAGTAGAAGTGAGTAATGGCCATTAGATTTAGTAGTGATTAAATTGTTGACTACCTTAGTCAGTGCAGTCTCTGGAAAGGAGTTGGAAAGGAGGGTCCAATAGGTTATGTGAAGAAAATAAGTAGCTTAGGCTAGCATCTCAGTACATTTTCAGGCTCAAGGCAGCTAAGAGATAGGACAGTAGTTTGACCTACCATCATGTTTATGGTCTATGTGAGATAACAGCTGCAAATCCAGACAAACATATACAAACTCCACAAAACTCTGGATCCAGGCTTCCAATGTTACATGGCAGTAATGATAAAAAACTGTGCCATCCAGCGGATTGGTCCTAGGCTACATTGGGAGATTTATTGGTGGGCTGTTGACTCAGGAGACCCCTTGATGTGTGTGTATTTTACTTACTTATTTGCTTTAAATAAATATTTGTATCTACTCTGCACTCTCATCTGGCCCAGTTCTGAATCTTGCGTTCAGCATTGTCACCCTGAGCCCCCGACATTAATATGCTTCCTGAGCCGCATATCAGTGCAATCACATTTATCTATAATATAACACTGGTCTTTTTAAACAATTCATAATAGGCAAATACATCCTACAAATAAATTAGTTTTTCCTCTGTATTTATTTCTTTGATTGAGTAATATTTTATTAATTTTATAAACATACAAACAAATAAAACAAGAGAAAAAGGGGAAAATAAACATAAATGCATATTCTTATGATGTCTATTTTTGAAAATATAATATGTAATTATTGTTAACTACAATATTAAGGTATATTCTGTAGCAAAATAATAGCAGTTTTCCCACAACCATCATAAAACATTGTATACTGTACAAATATACATTTTCCAAAGTAGAAAAAACTAATATATAATCTATAAATTGCAGATTATGCAATTAAAAAAGGGAAAAAATTTTTTTAGTGAAAAGCCTCACTCTGCTATTACTGAGGTGACACCTATAGCCTCACCTAAAGTACAAAAACTTAGTAATCCCAACTGTTCCCACATAATAATCTTTTATATACAAATTTAGGGCACATATCCAATGCTCTACCCCCAAACTTCATCAAGCGAACAGGAGTTAAATAGGTACGATAGAAATTGTTTAAATTTAACAGCAGTCGTGGAGATTCAAGAAGTTTCAAGAGCTTTATCCCAATCTGTATCACTCATAGGGCCTAAATCTAGTTCCCACTTTGATCTAAGATGTGGCAAGCCATGAATCATGAATAATAAAGAGTCCTATGTGGACTTAGAGATAGAAGAAATGACTTTAAAGTGGATGTTTGAATTGGAGGAGGGCCATTCAAAAATGTTGCTTCGAGAGCATGCCGTAATTGTAAATACCTATAAAAATACATAAAATACATATTAGGTAAGTGATAGGCCTCTCTAAGCTGTACAAAGGATTTAAGGACAGACTTGTCATATAACTGACCCAATATAGTTACTCCTCTAGATCCCTGAACAATGCATCTGGGATAAAAACTGGAGAATGCCGCAAAGCATACAAAAATTTTGTCTGCACCCCCTTAATTCTACCAATAAATGTAAGGGGTAGCCTTCCCCAAGACCAAAGTTTATCTTTTGAGTAAACAAACAATATTCAGGGTGATGTATTCTTTTGGGGAATTGGGTATCCAAATACCTAAATACTTGAATTGATTAACCCAACACAATGGGAGATTAATAAGGGGACTAGTCGGACACATTCCAAGAGGAAGGATAGATGATTTGTCCAAGTTAATCTTAAAACCAGAAAAATCACCAAATTGTTCTATTACCTTAAGAGCCACTGGCATAGCTGTCACATAATCAATAAAATAATAATAAAAGATCATTTGCATATAGGGCTATTTTATCCATTAAATTACCCAAACATAATCCTAGAATATCAGGGTCTATAATACAGAGATCTATAGAGATCGTATAATACAGGCCAACGGCTCTATAGCCAATGCAAATAGGGTCGGGGACAACGGACACCCTTGTCTTGTACCCCAAGACAGGGGAAAAGATTGAGAAATAAATCCGTCTACAGAGATCATAGCTGTAGGGTTAGCATATAGTAATTTTTACCAATTTCAAATACAGTTTTCTCTTTATTTTTAATATAAATGTTTTTTTTACATCACTTTGTAGCTTACTCATTTGCTTTGTGGAATTATCAAAGAAGGAACTGTCATCTAGATTATGCTGCCAGTTTGTCTATGATATAAACTAAAATATCCTCAGACAATAATAAAGACTGCCTCCTAGTGGCCAATGTTATTAGCATTAGGTTTGTTTTCAGGGTCTTTATTTTTGCCCAGTGTAGTAGTGATTAATACTATTAGTAACATATACTTCATGCTGTCTCCCACTTTCACAACCTATTGTACTGTGGGCCTGATTCAGACCCGTTCCCTAGGATGTGTTCGCACGCAGCCATCAGCAGCCTGAGTATGCAAATCCCGCAATCGCTAGCAAGATATTAACACGCCCACTATGTCTGGCCGTACGATCGCGGTGTGTATTTAGACACCCACCAGCCTGACACAAAACACCCACTTAGTAACATACATCATCTCCAGGAAGTGTATTAAACAATCGGTAACATCGCGTAACATCGGACCCATACGCAGTACTTGTGGCTGACCATACCCTACCGCAAGCACTGCGAGTGCTGCTGTGTGTAATTCAGCCAGGTGACGGGTATGCTGATGCTGCGTCGTAATTATGCACGCCCTTTAAACGGCGTTCAGATGCACAGACACGCCTGCATTCGCACCACCACACCCCCGTTACCACCGACCAACCCGTCACCACCCACAAACGGCTCGTCCTGTCACTCATGGTAGCGGAGCATCTGTGTACAGGGTGTGAACGCTTCCCGATAGCATGGACTAGTTTGCGCACACGCACTGTGTCTTGTACAAATGCGCAGATTGCAAACATCGTCAGGCTACGTGCGAACGCAGCCTAGCGAACGGGTCTTAATCAGGCCCTGTGCTCACTATGATGCTCCCTATAATGTCTGGTGATCACTGGGAAGCGCTTTGTATACAGCGGCATTAGGTTGCTATCTGTATATCTGTATTGTATGGTGGTCACTGGGATGCTGCTTGTATTTATTTATTTATTTATAGTTTCTTATATAGCGCAGCATATTCCATTGCGCTTTACAATTGTAAACATTAATAGAACAAAACTGGGTAATAACAGACAGATATATATAGGTAGGAAGGGCCTGCTCGGAAGCTTACAATCTATAGGGAAATAGGCATTGATACACGAGGATAGGTGCTATATATTGCATTTTGGTCCAGCCAGAATGCACAGTTGCATGACCCATTTACACCGGAATGTCAGCCAAATGTCATGAGGATGTGAGAGAAAGACGATGTGTGAGGTTGTGTGTGGACTGTGAAAGGGGATGTAATTACATATGGAGGCTATGAAGGTTATGTGGGTGGTTCTGGGATCTGATAAGCTTGCCTGAAGAGGTGAGTTTTCAGGGATCGCTTGAAGGATTGGAGACTAGAGGAAAGTCGTATTGTGCATGGTAAGGCATTCCATAGAGTTGGTGCAGCCCGAAGAAAGTCCTGTAACCGTTAATGGGAGCAAGTAATGCGTGGGGATGAGAGACGCAGATCTTGTGCTGAGCGGAGAGGTCAGGTAGGGAGATATTTAGAAATGAGTGAAGAGATGTATGTTGGTGTGGTTTGGTTAAGAGCATAAGTAAGAGTATTTTGTATTGAATACGGTAGAAAACCGGCAACCAGTGGAGGGACTGACAGAGCGGGGCAGCAGACGATGAACGTTTGGCAAGGAAGATAAGCCTTGCAGCTGCATTCATAATTGATTGTAATGGAGATAGCCTGTTTTTGGGAAGACCAGTAAGGAGGCTATTGCAATAGTCAATACGGGAAATAATAAGTGCATGGATTAGAGTTTTTGCAGTGTCTTGTGTGAGATATGGTCAAATTTTGGATATGTTTTTTAGATGAATGTAACATGATTTTGAGACAGATTGAATGTGGGGAACAAAGTACAGTTCAGTCAAGGATGACACCAAGGCAGCGAGCTTGTGGGGCAGGGTGGATTGTCGAGTTGTCAACAGTGATAGAGAGATCAGTTTGCTAACTGTTATTGGCTGGTGGAAATATAATTAATTCTGTTTTAGAAATATTAAGTTTCAGGTGGCGAGATGACATCCAAGATGAAATTGCAGAAAGACATTCAGTGACACGGACCAGTACAGATGGTGATAAATCTGGGGAAGATAGGTAGATTTGAGTATCATCTGCATACAGATGGTACTGAAATCCAAAAGAGCTGATTAGTTTGCCAAGAGAGGAGGTATAGATTGAGAATAACAGAGGCCCTAAGACAGAGCCTTGCGGTACTCCAACTGATAGAGGTAGTGAAGAGGAGGCAGAATCAGAAAAATGAACAGTAAAAGAGCGATCAGATAGGTAGGAAGAGAACCAAGAAAGAGCTGTGCCTTTAAGACCTAGGGATTGTAGTGTTTGTATGAGAAGAGAGTGGTCAACAGTGTCAAAAGGAGCAGAGAGATCTAGAAGTAATAGGAGTGAGTAATGGCCTTTAGCCTTGGCAGTGACCAGATCATTTACTACCTTAGTCAGTGCTGTCTCTGTGGAGTGTTGAGAACGGAAGCCGGACTGAAGTGGGTCCAATAAGTTATGTGAGTTAAGTGTGTGAGGCGGGTGTAGACAAGTCTCTCAAGTAGCTTGGAGGGGCATGGGAGCTGGGAGATAGGACGGTAATTTGAGAGAGTGATGGGGTCAGAGTTTCGTTTTTTCAGAATAGGAGTAATCACTGCATGCTTGAACAGTGATGGAAAGTTACCAGTAGAGAGAGAGAGAGATTACAGATTTTAGTTAGGGTTGGGATAAGCACAGGAGACAGAGCTTTACTGATTTGTGAGGGTAAAGGATCTAGAGTAGAGGTAATACAGTAGGAGGAAGAGAAGAGGGAAGATACTTCATCTTTGTTTGTGAGATCAAATGAAGAGAATGTGCCAGAGGATTCAGGTAGGGAATTGAGCAAGTCACTAGCTGAAGAAGAGCGTACCATTTCATTTCAGATCTCATCAATCTTGTCCCTAAACTCGGAAGCAAAATCTTGCGCACAGATAGTAGCCGGTGGTTTGGGTGAAGGAGGGGTAAGAAGCAGTTTAAATGTATTAAAAAGTCGCTTGGGGTTAGAGGCTTGAGCAGAGATAAGAGATTGGAAATATGTTTGTTTGGCAGTGTCCAGAGCAGCACGATAAGAGTTGTAGATAGTCTTATATGTGAGGAAGTCAGTTGGAGTAAGAGACTTTCGCCACTGATGTTCAACTTTACGTGAGAGTTTTTGTAGATGCCTTGTTAGGTTAGAATGCCACGGTTGACGTCTAACTCTACGTGGTGTGTGATGGGTAGCTGGAGCTACTTCATCGAGAACTTTTTCTAGAATCTGGTTTAGGTGTGATCCCGCAGTCTCAGGAGAAGTGAATGTAGAAATAGGTGAGAGGTGTTGTTGTAGAGAGGTAGATAGTTGTTGAAAGTTAATAACATCAATATTTCTGTGGGTTTTAGGTTTAGGTTTGGTTAATTTCAAGGACGTTGATGTAATGGAAGAGAGTGTGCAGGTAATAAGGTTGTGATCTGAGAGAGGAAAGGAGCATTAGTGAAATCAGAAAGTGAGCATAGGCGAGTGAATACAAGATCAAGGCAGTGGCCCTCCTGATGAGTAGCAGAGTCAGTCCATTGGGAGAGGCCAAGAAAGGATGTTAAAGAGAGGCATGAGGAGAGTGTGGACTGTCAATGGGGATATTGAAATCACCAAGTAGTTTGTAGTTAATATCTGACACTAGAATGGTAGACAGAGGCATTGTGATTTATGTTTTCTATTACACTGTAAGGAAACATGAAACCTGTGGGTATTTAATGGGTGGATGAGACCACAGAAAGAATGATCTATTTTATGATAACTGATTCATCCAGCAGTCAGGACTTTTTCTATTACCACTTCAATACTAATGGGAATAGTGCTGGAGTATGTGGTATCACTCATATAATTAATGTTTGTACCTGACCCATTGGTGTGCTAACTCTGAACACTTTTTTGCTGCACCTACCGGTGCAATGCTTCACCTACTGGTGTTATCTCTACCTAATGTGACAAGATCCTCCTGCAGTTGCTTCACTGAACAATATAGACTATACGTGTAAAAACAAATCTATGCAAGAGAGGAAATATCACATACATTTAAAACTGCACATGATTGCATGAAGGTCTATGCAGAGTATACTGTATATGCAGTAGGCAGGATGAGAGAGGAAATATCACACACATTTAAAACTGCACATGATTGCATGAAGGTCTATGCAGAGTATACTGTATATGCAGTAGGCAGGATGAGAGAGGAAATATCACATACATTTAAAACTGCACATGATTGCATGAAGGTCTATGCAGAGTATACTGTATATGCATTAGGCAGGATGAGAGAGGAAATATCACATACCTGAGGGATGAAATGAAATGAACAGATGATTAGTCCATATTCATGCAGGAAAACTGTTTGATTAACTGTTATGTTATCACACTTTGAGCCTTTAACACTTGGTGCTTTTAACCCCAGCTGCCAAACAGCCCCAGCTGCCTCTATTTAATAGTACCACAATTGTAATTGTGGTTAGTACCTATCTTATAACTCTTCACTTTTTAGTTAAATTGTTATTATTTTAGATCGGTGTATGTGTTTCTTTTTATAGTGCTATAACTTTTAAAAATGCCTATTTTCAATATATATTATATGAAAAATATTTAACTGAATAAATTAGTCACACCCAAAGTACAGAAAAGTGCGTTGATGCGAAATGTGTCCCAAGATAGCCACCAAACAGGCACCTGTTGGGAGTGAAATGAGTTGAGAATACTCGATCCCTGGTGCACGTTGATGATGATGACGGAAACATTGTGAAAGTGATGTGTATGTGAACTAATAGCAGATTTACAGTGCACTGAACACTTGGTTTTAAAAAATAAAGCATGTTTTCTACTCAGTTTAGGAAGGCGAAGTCTGCTGATGTTTATTAGTGTGGACCTTGGTACTTACGTATTATCTACACTTACTGGCCTAATACTGCAATGTGTATGAGTTGTGTTTCTGTCCATATTTTTGCACACAGTAAAGCCAACTGATGTATATATGGTGCATCTGCTCCTGTTATTTGAGGGCCTGGAAGTTGTACTTGCTATCTATGCAGCGTAGATCACATCTCACGTTTGCGTTTAGAAACAAATTGGGACCAAATCTTAATTAGGACCATTATGAAGGTGATTGATGATTGGGATTTGATCTAATGGCCACTTTTCAGGAAGAACGAGGAACTGAAGTATTTGAATAAAACTGAAGTTGGTTAAACCTTATGGCTGTGGGCAGAATCTGTTTGTTCTTTTATGTAGGGCTTTATTTGGTGAATTCCCACCATCCCATCCCATCCCTTTAAGTTTTGCCTTATTTTGCTGTCTTGGTGTTGGCTATTTTGGGCAGGGAGAGAACAGCAGACCAACAGTCCATGCTGCTATGAGCTAGCCTGGGGAGGGTCCGGGAGGCTGCCGGCACTGAGCAGCAGCAGTCTCTGCTCTCTCCCTGCTCTGCTGTATACTCTGCTGTGCTACTATAGGTGGTGTCAATATTCAGACTAGTTGGGGGTTTACTCATTTATATTTGGTGACATAATATTTAATCCTGTTCTGTCACTTCCGGGATATTGGATGAAATACTCTCTTTCACATGTAGTCATCATGGAGTCATTATTCCTTAATTTCTACAAAAGTAGGTTAAAATTTAAATTTTCACCTACTTTTGTAGAAATGTACATGCATTATAAAGGTAACACAGGAGATATCATGGATATCTCCTGCTTAGCTTTCAGTCCCGGTGTTCCCATGCAATAGTGGGCCTAAATTCAGCAAGCGCCGAAAATACCACATTTTCGGAGCTTGACAGCGGGAACCTTTGCTATATTCAGATGGCACTAATTCCCTATGGGTAGGAGTCCCAGTTTGAGAAAATCCGCCCCTGCTCCATTCCCTCCACCAAAATTCACACATTAGGTGTGCATGCTTTAACCCAACTTCATTAATGCACAATAACACTTGCCGAATCAGTCTAGGCAGTGTTAAGTTTTACAATAGGGATCGCAAGTATAGCTCTTCATTGGGTCAGATGTCTCTACACTTGCAGTGAGTCAGATACCTAATCCTCAGTGACCACCCAGCCCCCGATAAGGAATAAGCCCCTAAAATTAGCTGGTGATACAACATACATAAGAATCCAACAATTACCTCACAGTGTTCCAGAAGATATAGTTGATTGCAATTTCCGTAGTTATCCCATGTGGGAGGTAATCTGTAATGTACTTTCTGGTGTAGAAATGTGAATTTCTCTATTTTGCTTGACGTGCGTTTCATAGGAGTACATGCCTACTTCATCAGAAGCGTATAATATTGTTGATTTTTAAAAGCTGTTCAATCCGTTCATGTCATTTCTGCAGTGAGACCATAAAGTAGCAAGAACTTTTTATTTTCTTCTGTCATAAATCCCTTATCATGTGGCTCAGATAACATCAGCTGTTGTAGAGACACTAAGTGCATCGTTGCTAATATGTACAGAAAATGAAAAGTTAAAAGACTTTATTAAGAGGTGGAATAATTTTGCTGCCAATCAATTTGTGCAAATCTCCTGAATCCAAGATTAAAAGGAAGACACGGTAGTCACGATATCATTACTACTGCTTTTTTCTGTATAACAAAATCAGCAAATCAGTTTGGACATCTATAGGTAATTGATCTAGGAATACAGACTTGGGGGTATATTTACTAAGCAGCGTCTTATCAGAGCCGCCTCTTGTCTATGGTTCTGGCCACAAGATTTAAAATGCCAATTTTAAATGCAAAAGTCTCCTGGTTTTTTATTTAATTTTAATCGCCGTTTCAGATTTCTTGGCCAGAACTGCTGACATGTGGTGGTTGGAAAAGCTGCCGTTGCTTTGTAAATATACCCACGGGACTCTGACAATGACAGTTGTGCTGCAATTTGGTGGCAAGGCCTCTGCGCTTCATAAGCTTCTGATACTTCTTGCTTCATGTCTGCTTTAGATCCCTCTATTTCCTGAAGCATATAAGAGAAGCTGGTCTGTGTTTGGAGACACGTTCACCAAATCAAGAAATAGGCTAATATGTGAAAAACTAGACAGTCTATCTCATTCCAAGCCAACTGTCAGCTATCAGAAGAAATAAGAGCTTCTGATAAAAGTAGCTTAGAAAACTAGGCAGATGAAGCAAAGTTTCATTATGTATCATTTTTTTTCTTCATTATGTGTTTGCTTATTTACCTAATAAGTCTGTTTTACAGTGTTGATGTTGATTTCCTGAAAAACTATTTGTAATAAATAAAGCTTAAAGTTAAAGCAAGTTAATTTGTAATGAATATCAATGTTGAAAAGGGGTTGTGGCTCTGCTAAATTCCCCCCTCTGATCCGCCTCTGCGAAGAGGTGTAAGGAAAAGTTGATATACTGTATAAGATAGTAGAATACCAAATGTAGCAAGTAGGGATAGTAAGTGTGGCTATTGCTAGTCAGCAGCATTATCAGCCACCAATAATAAAGCAGTCATTGGTTACTAGAATTTATGTGCAATTACCAACTACCCTAGTGTAGTTGGTGTACTTGACATCAATTTTATATTTTATAGTACTGACTGTGCCCAAAAATGATTAGCAGTGCACCTATTTTTAAATTCTACATGTGTTACTTTAAAAGAGTTCCAGAAGCCCCGACGGTGAGTGTTAGGGATAGCTTTAGGGTTAGCAATTAGGGTTAGGCACTATAGGGAGGGTTAGCATTAGGCTGCGGGAGGGGAGGTTAGGGTTAGTCTGCAGGAGGAGAAAGTTAGGGTAGGCTGTGGGGGGACGGTTATGGTTAGGCTGCAGGAAGGGAGGGGAGAAGAGGTTAGGCTGCAGGAAAGGTGGGTTAGGGTCAGTGGTAGGATTAGGGGAAGGGTCAGAATACTTACCTGCATGCATCAGAATTTCCACCATCGGGATTACACTGCTGGGATTCTGACCGCCAGGATTATCAGCGCAGGGATTTTATACCCAAACCATTAATACATACTAATAGGAGTCCCTTGTCCTACAGCTCACTACAACGTACATCAGTCATTAACAATAAACACACCTAGGTAAGAGGAACATCTAGCAACAAAACATTTTAATACAGAATAAAATTATAACCAGGTAAATCTGACATCATATCTCTCATCACCTACCTTGTCATCTTATAGATTTTCCACACATTTTGTTTTAATTCCTTTTTAGATTGTAAGCTCTTGAGAAGGGTATTCTTTCCTATTGTGCTCCCATGTTGGATAAAATAAAAAATTGTATGATTTTTATTACACCCTCTATTAATGTGTTGCTTGGAGCACAGTGCTGTGTGAAATAATAATAATAATAATACAGACAATTATTATTAATTATACAACCTCAACATTTTATTGATAAAATATGGAAATAGATGATTTTCTATCACTGTGATAGACAGAAAACCTGTACTATAAATATACTGTTTACAGTATTTTGTGTAAACCTAGAGAACTCTTAAACTCCTTCCTTTATGTTATAGGTTATCCAGGTTCTAGGTATTCGTTCTTCCATTTCAGCAGATTTGCGGAGCTAATGTTTATGTTACACTATAGCTTATAGTTTATGTTACAAAAAAACACACACAAAAGTTTATTGAATGTTTTTATCTTCATTGCTGCACGGTTAGACGGATGATCAGACATTAAGCATTAAGTTAATCACTGTGTGCTTGGTCAGGCTTAGCATCCAACAGCACTTTATTTGACTAGTCTTCGAACCTTTGAGTGCAACATAAAATGTAATATCTATGTGTATACTACAGTAAATAACTTCTGTCACACCTGTGTTTACATTTTGGAGATGTATGCCATGGCTTGCAGGACTTCTTGGTTTGTACAATATTTTTTAATTATATTGTATATCAGGGTGGCTCTAATAATCTGTACATTTCCCTTTTCTTCTATTGTCTAGAATAGTTTATGCACATGCTGGTTTCTATTGGTAACTCCTAGATATAACTGTTTGCTGTACAGGTACCTGAGAGCTTACACAGATACACGCTGCTGCTGATAATGATGATGATGTTGTCCACCAGAACTAGCTAGCGGCTAGCTCCTTATGATTGGCTGGTTGCTTATGCATATATTATATGATTTTGAGGACATAGGATATTCAGAGATGGATGCTAAATTATGCTAATTCAGCAAGAGGTGTCTGAGGACAAAATACGCCTCCTGCCAGCATTGCAGATCCGAGTGCTGTGTCCGAAGATGCAACATCGGATCACCATCGCGACAACCAATGAACATCAGCCATCTGAGTAAGCCTAAGCAAGAATAATGGGGAGTGATGACCATGGGCAGTTTAATTTTTTTGGGGGTCCCAGGGCAGTTCACTTGTGGTGGTCCCCACCAATAAAATGTACTCCTTTCCCCCACCACCCTCAATCTCCATATTGTGGTCCCCCTGTGCACCACTGTTTCCAGACCCTGCAACTCTACTCCTCCGGTCTTCAATGACCAGTAGCATTCCAATGTCATTACATCACGCTGTTGGGATCAGGTAGTGCCTGAAAGTGGAGACAGGGATTGTGATCTGAGCAACTAAGGAGTCACCGTCGAGACAAATATTGCGGATGTGTAGGGTCCCCAAATATGTGAGCCCCTAGACAACCATCCCATCTCCCCCATCTGTAATCCAACACTGATGATGATGATTCGATCACCATGCACCAGTCTCTCAATGGCACAATCTGTATCATAGCGGAGATGAAGGCGGTCTCTTGATGCAATTTGCAATATCAGGCAGTGCCCACAGTTGTATAAATGATGTTAATCACATCCTTATGCACCACTGGTGGGTCCTGATGATGTGAGAAAGAGCAGCAGGATCTGGGACCATGTCCTATTCTCCCAGTAAGACTCCCCATTATTCTAAATATGATTATACTGTACCTGCCGAATTATATGGAGTTTTTTTCTTTATTTAAATCAAACCTAATAGTGAATACATATTTCCTTATCAAAATAAATATTAAAACAAAAAACTTTTCTATTGCTTATTTTAACCAAGTTGGATTGGAAGTATTTGCATGAGCCCCAAAGTGAGCATCGCATAGAAAGTCATGGATGATGCCTGATCTCCACCACATCACGAGAAAGAAATTAAACAAAATAGCTGCAAGGATTGAAAGGCACTAGAGGCACCCACCCGGACCATGAGCTTTCCTCTAAACACTCATTCCTTTAAGCACATTAGACTATTGTGTCTCACTACAAGAAATCTCATTTTACTTTTGGGCACGGTATCAAGGACATCACCCATAAGCAAGAAAACTATTTTATACATCCACAGTCACTGCCATTCACATGCATTAAGCCATGCGCTTCACTTCAAAAACATATATATAAAGTTATGGCACTCCTCTAATGAATGAGCAATAAGATAATGCTGAACAGCTGTTTATTTCAGTAGCTGCTATGGGCAACTACTATAATAAACAGGCATTCAGTGTTATATTGTTGTTCATTCATTCCGGTGTGCCCCAACTCACAACATACTTTTGTTATTTGGATCAGTGTAGTGTAACCTATCATAAACACCTTATACAGAGTGACATTTTTATATGGCCTTTACAAAAAATACATTATTCATGTTCATTTTATATCAAGGATTTTCCAGTCATGCAGCAATGCTATAGCTTTACAGAGGACCTATATGGAGATTCACTCACTACTGATCAGCTTTACTCTTTATTGGCCATCATTAGTCAGGGACATCATCTGGAGAGCTGACTGATGGAGCATTTTCTCCACACTGTGGGCTCTGAGACAATAACTTTTCTTTGACAATTGGCAGCTAGAGTTCTGAAATGAGCTATACTTACCTGTGCACGTGCTGTCTACCCACACATTTAGGATAAGAATAGCAAATGTGTTGTGTATTATGACTACTTCTAGTACTTTTTGCTTGGCTTATCTGTGAAAGGTTCAGAGTTGTATTTTAACTTATACTTATATCTCGAAGCCTGCCATGCTATGTATCAGTATATATGGAGAGATCACATGCAAACATTGCCACCAAGACATATGGTAGGCCTGGGAAATACAGAGGCGTGGTCAAATCCGGGCAGCGTGGACATTCTCCTTCAAATAAAAAATATAAAGAAACTATGCATGCTGCCACGGAGGTTGTCCTCCACAACAGCATGTGGGGCCCCTCGGACAACCCCAGGCCGAGGAAATTAGTACCCATTCTCCCCTCATCTCTGCGCCCCTTCAAGCAAAGTGCATATTGATAAAAATAATGTATATAAAATGTAAATAATTGAAGTTAAATACATATTGTCCCTTCCAAAGACCAATGATATAACTCTATTCACAAAATTAATTTAATATACTGTACAGTTGTTGGGCATGCTAACCTGGATATTTGACATTGTGGTCATTTGCTAGTTTGATATGTTGGTTATTTGTTGGTTATTTTAATCTAAATCATCACATGGTAAGCCAATTTAGTAATATCCTTTTCATTTCTTCTTTATGAAATGTTTATAATGTTATGAGTATGATGCAATATGTTAGATATTAGCTTAATATTACACTGATAAAGATAAGTAAATAAACTAGAGATGTGCGCCAACCCCCGTGTATTAGTTTTGATTCTAATTCGTTGTCGAGTTTTGGATCTGTATTTTTTATTTAAATAATTTAAACAGCTAAAATCACATAATTTGAGACTGTTTTTGTTCCTACAGTATTATTAACCTCAATAACATTAATGTCCAGTAATTTCCAGTCAGACCACCTCACAGCTCACAATATTGCTTTCATCCAGTTTAGGCAAAAAGGTTGCACCGAGCTAGCTGGCTGACTAAGCTAAGCAACAGCAGTGGGCGGCACAAACACTTAGCAGTTCAACTTCTAACATGGCACATCTAGGAAACAGAGTGGCACTGCAGTGACAGACTGGATGGCAGTTTAATAAATTATACAAACCTATATTATAGTGTTCACTCTAACTTTGGCGACAGGCAGGGCGCTGGAGCTAGAGAGGGCACTTCCCGAAAAGGGGGCATGGCTATTGAAAAGGGGGCATGTCTATAAGTCTCATCCCCTTTTCGTCACTCTTGGGGGCGTGCCCGGCACTTATGGACACACTGGGCAGCTATTCACCGGCGGTGACCAGGTCACCTCACATTTCACCACCTGCGGGACACTGCGACCCACGGGTGGAGATGGCTGTTTTAGCGGGGCACTGCGCGGTAAGGGCAGGGTGCTCCAGAAGGAGGGCAGGGTGCTGTGCTGCGCCCCGCTAAAACAGCCTAGCGGGAATGCTATATTAGAAACCAAGAATTAATCAAGAACTAGATCAGAGGCCCAAGGGAGAGGGAGTATTTATTTAGTTGAAGGCATGTAAATAAAGGATTGATTAGTTGCGAAATTGAATGTAATATTTGGATTCTGAAGCAAATGTATGAGGGAGGAGGGGAGAGCAGTTATAATTATAAGAAAAAGCAGATCAGAGAAGTGGAAGGATTGTTGAAAAGCAAGCATCCAAAATCTCAATGAATGTTGATTGATTAATTATTACAACTGAGTGAACATGTCTCAAGAATGTTTCCATTATTCACAAACTAGATTAGAGGCCCAAGGGATGTGGAGTATGTATGTAGTGGAAGGCAAGGAAGGAAAGGTTGATTATTAGTCAATTGAATTAAAATGTTTGATTCTGAAGCAAATTTATGAGGGAGGTGGGGAGCACTTTAGAGAGAATATTTTAGCCTATCACATTCATCTCTGCCCGGGTGGAGTTATAATCTATGTTTCCTAACATATGCAAATACACGTACACACTAGGGGTGTGCACCGGCCACTTTTCGTGTTTTGTGTTTTGGTTTTGGATCTGGATCTTTCTTCGTGTTTTGGATCTGGATTGGTTTTGACAAAACCACCCTTCCGTGTTTTGGGTTCTGGGTTTTGGATCTGTATTTTTTTGAAAAAAAGCATAAAAACAGCTAAAATCACAGAATTTGTGGGATTTTCTGCTCCTATGCTATTATTAACCTCAATAACCTTAATTTCCACTCATTTCCAGTCTATTCTGAACACCTCACAATAGTGTTTTTATGTCCAAAAGGTTGCACCGAGGTAGCTGGATGACTATGCTAAGAGATACGAGTGGGCGGCACAAACACGTGGTCCATCTAGGAGAGGCACTGCAGTGGCAGACAGGATGGCAGTTTGAAAAACTAGGCCCCAAACTATACATAATGCAAAGAAAAAAAAGAGGTGCAAGATGGAATTGTCCTTGGGCCCTCCCACCCACCCTTATGTTGTATAAACAGGACATGCACACTTTAACAAACCAAACATTTCAGCGCCAGGGTCTGCCACACGACTGTGGCTGAAATTATTGGTTCGTTTGGACCCCACAAAACAAGCTGGCAATTAATCTGTCCCTGCACAAACTGGCTCTACGGAGGCAAGATGTCGTCCTCATCCTCCTCATCCACCGATTCCTCACCCTCTTCAGTGTTGTGTACATCCTCATCCTCACAGAGTATTAATTCGTCCCCGCTGGAATCCACAACCACAGGTCCCTCTGTACGTTCTGGAGGCTGGTCTCCCTGGAAGAGTTGATAATTCATTTTATGAATATCATCTTCTCCACATTTTGTGGAAGCAACCTCCTACGCCTTTCGCTGACAAGGTTCCTTGCTGCACTAAACACTCTTTCGTAGTACACACATTGGAGGGGGGGCAACTCAGGTAAAATAGAGCCAGTTTGTACAGGGACCTCCAAATTGCTTCTTTTTCCTGCCAGTACAGGTACGGACTGTCTGACATGCCTACTTGGATGCTGTCACCGATGTAATCCTTTAACAGACAGATGCACGCTTGTCGCTGCTGCTTTGAGGATGCAAGTGCGGCTACAGCCCACACAATTCACAAAGACAGAAAAAAAAAGAATATTTTTATTGTTTGTGGAGCGCACTTTGAGGGTTATACCACCCTTTAACAGACAGACGCACGCTTGTCGCTGCTGCTTTGAGGATGCAAGTGCGGCTACAGCCCACACAATTCACAAAGACAGAAAAAAGAAGAAGAATATTTTTATTGTTTGTGTAGCACACTTTGAGGGTGTCACCACCCTTTAACAGACAGACGCACGCTTGTCGCTGCTGCTTTGAGGATGCAGGTGGAATCTAGACGGGATTTGGAACCGGGGACACACTACCTCCATCAATTGTCTAAATCCCACTGCACTAATGGCGGATACCGGACGCACGTCTAACACCAACATAGCAGTCAAGGCCTCAGTTATACGTTTTGCTTCAGGATGACTGCTGTCGTACTTCATCCTCATCACTAGGGACTGTTGGAGGGTCAATTGTTTAGTAAAAGTAGTGATGTTCCTACTTCCTCTCTGGGATGATGAACAACTCCCAGCAGCAGCAACAGCACTAGGAGGAAGTGGTTCTTGATCTTTCCCTATTTTATTTTTATCGGAGAAAGTTTGGTCCTCCATTTATGTTATATTGATATATACGTGCGGCTAAAGCGCACACAAACACAGAAAATATTTTTTTATTTTTGCTGGAGAGTAGTGCACTTTGTGGGTTACACCACCCTTTAAGAAATGAGCCAGCCGGCTCTTTACTTAGGGGACACAGGCGCACGCTTGGCGCTGCTCCTTTGTTGATGCACGTGCAGCCACAGTGCACACAAGTCACAAACACAGAAAATATATATTTTTTGGGTTTGGAGTGTACTTTGGGGGTTACAGCACCCTTTAACGGTCAAGCCAGCCGGCCCTTTACTTATGACACAGGCGCACGCTTGGCACTACTTTGTTGATGCACGTGCGGCTACTGCGCACACAATTCACAAACACAGAAAATAATTTTTTTTTGGTTTGGACTGGAGTGTACTTTGGGGGTTACAGCACCCTTTAACGGTCAAGCCAGCCGGCCCTTTACTTATGACACAGGCGCACGCTTGGCATTACTTTGTTGATGCACGTGCGGCTACTGCGCACACAATTCACAAACACAGAAAATAATTTTTTTTTTGGTTTGGACTGGAGTGTACTTTGGGGGTTACAGCACCCTTTAACGGTCAAGCCAGCCGGCCCTTTACTTATGACACAGGCGCACGCTTGGCACTACTTTGTTGATGCACGTGCGGCTACTGCGCACACAATTCACAAACACAGAAAATATATATTTTTTGGTTTGGAGTGTACTTTGGGGGTTACAGCACCCTTTAACGGTCAAGCCAGCCGGCCCTTTACTTATGACACAGGCGCACGCTTGGCACTACTTTGTTGATGCACGTGCGGCTACTGCGCACACAATTCACAAACACAGAAAATAATTTTTTTTTGGTTTGGACTGGAGTGTACTTTGGGGGTTACAGCACCCTTTAACGGTCAAGCCAGCCGGCCCTTTACTTATGACACAGGCGCACGCTTGCCACTACTTTGTTGATGCACGTGCGGCTACTGCGCTCACAATTCACAAACACAGAAAATATATTATTTTTTTAGCACTTGGGGGGAGCACCCCTGATGGACAGAGCACCCCCTGGACAACACTACAGCACCCCTTTAGGACTGGGACACTGCACAGGACTTTGGAGTGGACACAGCCCCTATGGAGAACTGACTGCACAACACAGTCCAGCCAGCCCCTATGGACTTTGAAGTAGTGGACACAGCCCCTATTAACAACAGCAGCACAGCACAACACAGCCAGCCCCTATGGACTTTGAAGTAGTGGACAACAGCAGCACTACACTACACTACACAGCCCAGCCAGCCCTAACTCCCACCCTCCCTCTTCACTGTCCACAGCCGAGTGAGAAAATGGCGCCGACGCGGGTACCTTATATAGGATCCAAAACCCGCGAGACTCGGAAGGCGGGATGATGACGTTTTGCCTCGATTTCAGATCCGAGTCAGGCGAGAAAAGTCGAGCCTGACTCGGATCGGACTCGGATCGGGGGGTCTCGGGGGGGTTCGGATTTCAGAAATCCGAACCCGCTCACCCCTAGTACACACTAGGGTTAAATTATGTTGGGAGCCAATTATTAACCTACCAATTATTTCCCTATATTTTTGGAGTGTGGGAGGAAAATGGAGTACATGTAGGAAACCCACACAAGCAGAGGGATAATATAAAGACTCCACACATGAATGGTGTTGAGAATTTAACCATAAAAAAGGCAAACCAGAGAAGTGTAAAGCATTGTTAAAAAACAAGCACCAAAAATCCCAAAGAAGTTGATTCCTCAGGATTTAAAGCCTAGTCAATTTGAATAATGAATTATATGATTTGTTTATACTAGTCTGCATCTGCTGAGAAGCTGCAGAAAATGGGGCCTATATGCCTGGATGAGAAGCTGGTGATGGATGGCATTGCAAGATACAAAAGAATATGAATGCCCCAGTAAAGTACAGTAAAATACAGTACACTGCCTGTCAAACCACACAATCTTGGCAAAGCCAATAATGAATAGTGGTGCAAGATCAAATTGTCCTAGTATATTAAAAAGAACATGCACAGTTTAAGAAACCAATCGCTTCAGCGACAGCAACAGCGACTGCCACTCTTGTGACTGTAGTGATTGGTTTGTTTGGGCCCCCACAAAACAAGCTATCAAAGGGCAGGTAACAGTGTTGTTGTTGTTAATGATGAGCTTAAGGCAGCTAAGCTAACAGTGCTATCAATGACAGTGGCAAGATGTAGTTGTCATTTTCATCCTCACCCTCATCTTCATCAGTGTCTTGTTTACTGACTTATACCTCTATGCCCTTGAGCTCCGGCTTTAGTAGATGACGTTGAAGAACTAGTAACGTCCTCATGATTGGAAGCAGCAGCTGCAGTGCTAGTACTTGGTTGCTGCTCCAGCTGTTCTATTGATTGATCGTCCTGATCCATATTGATGCACTATACAGATATTGTTAACACAGTGACCCTGAAGCTACTGTGCATTAGTCTTGTATCATGGGCCTAGCTGGTGTTCACTAGTTTGAAAAGACTCGAATTATTTAAAACAAGAAAAATATGATTTGATTATTTTTTATAACTCCACACAAACTGTCTGTGACAAACAGCACAGATAACACAGTGGCCCTGAAGCTACTGTGCATTAGTTTGCATCATGGGCCTACCTGGCATTCACTAGTTTGAAAGACACAATTTAAAACAAGAAAAATATGATTTTATTTTATAACATCGCACAAACTGTCTGCGACACACTACGCAGATAACACGGTGACCCTTAAGCTGGTCTTATATCATGGGCCTGCCTGGCATTCAGTAGTCTGAAAGACACAACTTATCTTAAACAGAAAAAATATTATTTGATTTTTTTTATATAACTCCAAAGAAACTGTCTGCAACACACTCTGCAGATAACATGGTGACCCTGAAGCTACTGTGCATTAGTCTTAAGGGTAAATTTACTAAAGTGGGAGTTTTTAGAAGTGAGTTTTAGAAGAGATGTTGCCCATAGCAACCAATCAGATTCTAACTATTATCTTCTAGAGGGAGCTAGTTAAATGTTAAGTAGAATCTGATTGGTCTCTTCTAAAACTCACTTCTAAAAACTCTCACTTTAGTCAATTTACCCCCTAGTCTAGTATCACGGGCATGCCTGGCGTTCCCTGGTCTATACAAAAAAAACATACAAATTTAAAATAAAAAAGTTTTTTTTCTATTTTGTTTTAAATTAGTGACCACCACAAACAATATAAATGGATTTGTTTTGTGACCAATAGTGACCAGACAGTTTGACACAAAGTGCCCACTGCCCCTGCTTGAGACTCCACACAGACACAGTGCCCCTGCCTTATAGGCAGACAAGGGACACTCTGTGACTGTGCACTGCTGCTAAGTACTGCTGCCAAGCTTACTAAACTAGCCTTTTTTCTTTCTAGCTAGAGCCCTACCTACACTACCTCCCCGACCGATCTCCAGTGTGAAATAGTGGCCAAACACATGGGAGAGACTTTTATATGCAATCCAAAACACCACGAGATGCAACAACAGGAAGATGACATTTTGCCTCGTTCCGGGATCCGAGCCTGACGGAGCTAACCGAGTCAAGACTCGGTTCCCTTTAGATATGCAAAGTTCGGGTGGGTTCGTTTTCGGAAAAACTGAATTCGCTCATCTCTAAAATAAATCCATCTGCTTACTGTTGTATTGCATCGTTTGGAGTGTTACTTTATCCTAGCTAACAAATTTTCTAAAATTTTTTGTTCACTGGAAAATGATTTAACTGAGAAAATTTGGGTAGCATATTGTTTATGACAAGGGGTAAACTAACATGGATGAAGGGGGTATTGCTGCTATGGTATCAAGAAGTATGTGTTGGGGGTTGGGGGAGGGGGGCTGCCTTCAATGTCAAAGACCCATATTTATATTAGAGATGAGCGGTTCGGTTCCACATGGTTACGTGGTGTATGGCATTCCTTCAAATGGTTAGACTGCTTCAAGGTTACTCAAGTATGTCTTCTGGCCAGGGGTGTATAGCAGTGTTTAGTGCATTCAATATTCTGGGTAGAAAGTTTTCAAACAATATTATTGGAAATATAATTAAATTGAAGACTGAAAGGTTATCAGAATGGTTTCATTTGCATTTGCTGCGTGTTTTTCACACTTATATTGCCTTGTCTGTGGTAGACAAACAATATGTCTTTCATACCTTATGAAGATGCTGATGGGGATGTCGCAATGTTAAGTTTAGAGATTTAATATATTTTGGTCTGTTTTTATTGGTTTTGTGTTTAAAACTTTAAATAATACCATAAAGGCAAAAAAAGTGAATTAAAAACAATGCTGATACAGTTAAAAATATAAATCACAGTATGTGCAAAGAACATACTAAATGTATTGCACAGGTAGTGTTTAAAAAGCTCTTTTGGGAGTAAGTGAGGGAGCCGGACAGCAGGGTTCTGGATAAGAGCAGGAGAGCAGTGCCGTGTGCATGATGTTAAAGAGACACTGGTGGCGGCTGACTAAACTGTCCCTATGCTCACCTTAAGTCTTCTGGCAGTGGTCACCTCTTCCTTTCTCCTGGAAGGGTCTGGTCCTTCTTCCCCGCCGACGCTGTTCGTGTGGCCAGAAGTGCCAGAGTGGCCGGCCGTGTCACTTCCAATTTGGCGAATGCCGGGTATCCCAGTATCCAATGCATTTGGTGTACTCAGACACTTTGTCAAGGATACTGCTTGGTGCTGGTGATCCATTTTTATTCAGAAATGTTTGCAAAAACTTTATTAGTATTGGTTGTAAGTAACAAAAGGAAGTCCTTGAGCAGATCTTGTATTAAAAAAGGCGGTCAGCACATGTTTTGTGCTCCTAGTGTTCAGCATTGTTTAAAGAATAATGTATAAAACTTGTGTTAGGATGTATTTAAAACATGTTGAGGGCAATTTTAGTGGAGGCAGTGCCTGATGAAATAATGATGAAATCTATGGTAAAGAAATTAGATTAACCAATAAATTATAAGGAAGTGGAAGTGGATTAAAATGGATTGTATAAAAAAGGAATTGATGAAAAAAATGAAGAATATTATAAAAAGGCATTAAGCTCTATATCAAAGTTGAGACCCTTTGGTCTTAAGGTGTTTAATAATATTAAGATCCATTTTGTGTCAGATTTTTTAAAATTTGTTACCAAATCTCCTCCCCCCCAAGAGGGGTTATTTTCTGGATGGCGGTGTATTTCAATCCATGGGGGCTCTTTCCGTGGGCTTCAGCAAAATGTTGCGATACGCTGTGTGTAGCCAATCCCCTATTGATGTTATAAATATGTTCAGCTATATGTGTTTTCATTTTGCTTCTTGTTTGACCCACGTACAGTGAGCCACAAGGGCATTCCAATAAATATATCACCCCTTCAGATTTGCAGGTGAGGTGTTGTTTTATCACATGGGCCCGTATTCAATTAGCCGCAAAAAGTCCCAGACTTTTCCCCTGCTGTACTTTCCGCCGCACTCACCTGTTTGGGACGCAAATTTGCAGCATGCGCGTCCCCGCGTTTTGCATTATTCAATTGCAGAACAGGCAAAAACGCAAATCAGCTAATGCACAACAGGCGGAAAGTACTGAATAGAGAGGAGGAATCAGTCTTTACCCCAAAATAAGATGCACTGACCCTGGAAATCATTATAGATGTGTACTATTAGCCCTTATAAATGTACTTTGTGTCCTTAAGTTGTGTTAAATGCTTTCTAGAAGCTTTTTTTTTTTAAAGTGGTGAAGAATGATAGAAATCAGTATTTTTTGGGTGAAAATAAATAGTCTAGTCAAATTTGGGGTACTTGAAAATGTGTGTTAGCATATTTTTGTGTCTCTAAAGTGCACTTTTAAAAATAAAGTGAAAAATCAACCTGCTGCATGCACCTGCAATCCTAAAAACACCTGGCCCATCCATACAGCCCCCCAAGAAACCTATTTTGCTAGTTTTTATCCTTGTCCCCCACTTTTTTCATTTTCACCCCAAAAATTACATGTCTTTTTTTTGGTGTTCTGAGGTAATTTATTTATTTTTTTTGCCTGATTTGTCCTTTGGGGAGGTGTTCAAAGGGTTCTGAATCAATTCCCCAAAATAGAGAAACTTTTCCTCCTGTTTCAGTGCACTGAGTTTTCGCGTACGTGAAAACGTCCTGGAATTGAATTTGGAGATAAGACGCAAACAGGCAAAAAGCGTCAATAGGCGAAAAGTCGCGGATTACGACTTTTCACGTCTAATTGAATCCGGACCATAGTCTTTATTGGTTTGGTTGGATTTAAACTTTAGTGTTGGTTTTGTAGTTTTCTTCTCTGTTATTCTAAATGCCATACACTTTAGACAGGTGTAGAACCCCTTTGTATCTCTGTCTGTATTTTTTTTTTTTCTGTTGAAATAAAACTGTGTGTCAATTGTTGTTTAAGAGTTTTATGCTCATCTGTATATTATTTGTGGGTTAGATGGGATGATTTTTCGGAGGTCTTCATCCAGTAATAAGATTTGCCAGTTTTTCATGATAATCTTTTCTATTTCAGTGTGATTTGAGCTGAATTGTGTAATGAAGGCTGTAGATAGTCTATCGTTGTTGGTACTTTTCCCTGTATATTTCATCATGTCTTGTCTATTGAGGTACGTCACTCTTTATATTTCTTTGTCCAGTAATTGATCCCCATAGCCTTTTATATGGAATTCTTATTTTATCTCTTGGCTCTGTTGTTTTAACATCTCTTCTTTAGTGCAGTTTCTTTTGAGTCTTCTTAGTTGTCCTCCATGGATGTCGTTTAACCACTTTCTGTGGTGGTTGTTGCTGTAAGGAAGAAAGTTGTTTTCTGTCAAACTCCTTTATATGGGTTTTTGTGATAATTGTGTTGTCTTCTATAGGAATTTTGAGATCTAGAAAAATGACTTTTTCTTTACTTGTTGTTGTGGTGAATTCAAGGCCAATGTTATTCTAGTTCATGTACACAATTAAATCTTCTAGTTCTTTTTGTGGTCCATGTCAAATAAAGAACACGTCATCAATATATCTGTGCCAGCAGGTTAGGTTGTCACGAAATGTATTGTTGTGCCAGATGGCATCATCCTCCCATTTTGCGGTGAACAAATTTGCATAACTGGGTGTGAATGATGTGCCCATTGGTCCCTTGGTCTGTAGGCAAAAAATCTCCATCATACCAGAAATAGTTGTTGTTCAATATGTACTCTCTTTGTTCCATAATGAAGTTGACGCAGAGGTGGATTTAGACCTCATGGGACCCTAAGCAAGATATCAGTTTGAGGTCCCACTCCCTCAACTGCATGCAGTTTTACCCACATACACTGCCCCCATAGCCGCATACACACACACTGCCCCTATAGCCACACACACTCTGCCCCCATAGCCGCACACAAACAGGGCCCCCAAAGCCACACACAGGGCCCACATAGCCGCACACACACAGGGCCCCCATAGCCACACACACAGGGGCCCCATAGCCACACACACTGCTCCCATAGCCATACACACACTGCCACCATAGCCACACACACAGGGCCCCATAGCCGCACACAAACAGGGCCCCTTAGCCACACACACACTGCTCCCATAGCTGCACACACATAGGGCCCCCATAGCCACACACACACAGGGCCCTCATAGCCACACACATACAGGGCCCCCATAGCTGCACACACACTGCCCCCATAGCCGCAAACACACAGGGCCCCCATAACCACACACACTGCACCCATAGCAGCAGATACACAAACGGCCCCCATAGCACATACACACACTACCACCATAGCCACACACACACACTGCTCCCATACAGTAATTGCACACACAGTGCCTTGCTGACACCCCAAACTGACAGATACCACTTGACACAGACCCCTTACTGGCACAGACACAATTACTGACACACACAGACACCACTTACAGACATACTTACTGACAGACACCCCTTACTGACACAGATATAACTTACTGACACTCACACACAACACTTACTGACACAAACACACTTACTGACACAGATACAACTGAGACACATGCAACTTACTGACACAGACACCACTTACTTAGACACACACTTATTGATACACAGACTGACACAGACTTATTTAATCTGCATTCACAAAGCACACACAGCCTTTCATGATATACAACCCCCCTGCTGCCCCCCCCCACTCCTCCGCGGTCCCCCCTTCACAAAGTGCATATAGCCTGCATGATCTACAACCCTCCCGTCCCTTCAGAAAGCACACAGCTTTCATGATATACAACCACCACCCACCCACACGGCCACCCCCACTCTCCCCCTCACTCACCTTCCAGTCAGCATGGTGGGCTCCTCTCTCTGTGGGTGTGACGTTACTTGTCACACGCAGCACAGCACAGAGCTGGGGAGTGGAGGGATGTGAGACAGAGCGGCACCAGGCAGCTGTTCAATCAGTGTGCTGACAGTCAACCGGGGCTGGAACTATATAAAAAGCATCCACTATACAGCCCTGTCGGCGGGCCCCCTGGGACCAGCCGGGCCATAAGCGGCCGCTTGTATTGCCTAGCGGTAAATCCGCTACTGAGATGACTTGTTCATTCGGTATGTCTATTTATGTAGAAAGATAGTGTCTTTTGTGATCGCATCCTAATGTGTGTTGTATGCAGGTGTAGAGTGATTTAACGTCACTAGTACAAAGTGTGTATGAATCTTTCTATTCAATGGTGTCCAGTATTTGTAAGATATGTATTGTGTACTTTAAATAACTTTTTTTTTTAACTAGTGGCTGCAGAAAATGGTCTATGTAACAGGATAGGTGTGAAGTGAGGGATCCAATTCGAGAAATGATTAGTCAACCTGGTGGTTTTTTCCTGTGTTCTTATGGATTTTTGGTAGGTGATAGAATGTCGGTATCTTTGGGTTTTTTATTGTAATGTATTCTTGTTCTTTTACGTTGATGATTCCCATTAATAACCCTTCATCCAACTGTGCGTTGAGCTGTTCCCACGTGCGGTCCCTTTATATGTGTAGGATAAAACTTTGAGTTTGGTCTGAAACCTGTGTGCTGAAATGTATCAGTTTTGTTTGTGGGTTTCATTAATGGATCCTTGATGAAGAATTTTTTTATGCATAGTTTGCGTACAAATTTCTGTACATCGATGTAAACATCAAACTTGTTGGTGACTGAGTGGGGGACGAAGTTCAATCCCTTTTTTAACAAATGAGTTTGGTCTTGACTGAGGGTTTTCAGGCTTAGGTTAAAGATGGTCTGTTTTTCTTCAGTTTCTAATGTTGGTTCAGGTTTCTTGTTCTTCTTTCCTCCTCGTATGCCTCTCTTTCTGGGAGGATGTTTATTTAAATTTTTTGTGTGTTATCGATTTTTCCTCCCATATTAAATTTTAAAAATCATTATCAATTTCTTCTTCTTGTTTTTGTTCTTGTCCATTCATTAGATCTCTTTTTCTCTGATTTTTTTCCATAGTTGTCTGTCGTCTTATCTGTTTGTTGGTTTCAATGTTTTCTAATAGTGATTGGACTTGTTGTCTTTCTTCTGCCTTGGCTGTCTGTGTTCCTGATCTAAATTATTCTTTTATTAGTTGATGTGTATTTGAATTTTTTTCTGTTTCTGTTGTATGATGCTTCTTCTATCCCCGCAATCTTATCATTTGTCATTTTTTTGAGATTTTTAAAGTTTCTGTCTTCTATGATTAATTTTATTAAGTTCAGGAGCAGCTAATAACTTAGCAATAACTGCCAGAAGACTTACGGTGAGCATAGGGACAGTTTAGACAGCTGCCTCCAGTGTCTCTTCTACATCATGCACATGGCACCACTCTCCAGCTCTCATACGCTCTTATCCGGAACCCTGCTGCCCGGCTCCCTCACTTAGGGCTCTATTTATTAACATTATTTTTACTAAAATAAAGTAAAAAAGGGTGTTTTCACACCCTTTTCACATTATTTTAGTTTCACCTACAGTTACTATAGGGCAATTGGAGTAGAATTCGTAAAATTCTACTCCAACCCCTAAGTATCACTTATTTTTAGTAAGCAGATCACATTTCCCATAATTGTAATGGGAAATGTGATCCGACCAGAGTTACTAAAAATAAATTGTAAAAAAATACCGGGGAAAGCCCTGGGATAACACCAGGTGGTGTTATCGGACTCCTGCCCTGCTCTAACGGGGAGAGCAGAGCCGGGAGTCGGCCCAAGTAATCAGCTGTGTGGTCTAAACAGGCTCCAGGGAACAGTGGTCAGGGCTCCGGGTGATGTCTTCCCTCCGGTCAGCTGGTCTCCCATGCTGCACTGCGGCCCGGTCATCAGGTGATCGGGTCCCAGTGAAGTATCACCTGACCGGAGGACACGGAAGACATCACCGGAGCCTGGACCATGCAGGTAAGTGTAATTGAGGGAGAGGGGGGGTCGTGTGGGGCAGGGCTTAATGATGGGGGCAGGGCTTAGCACTGGGGGAATAGCATCGACGGTCGGTCGGCGCATGCGCTGGGCAATGGTCACGGTATTTTTTTGCGAAGATACTGTGACTAGTGTGCAGAGGGGATTCGCAGGGACAGAGCTTTCTCGCAAGCTCTGTCCCTGCAAGGGATTTGTAGTAAATCCCTGTGATATTGCCTGAATTCGCAATGTGAATTCAGTCGGTAATATCACACTACAATCTGCATTACAAATGCGGATTGCAGTAAATATAGCCCTTACTCTCAAAAGAGCTTTTAAACATTACCTGTGCAATACATTTACTATGTTTCTTTGCACATACTGTGATTTTTATTTTTAAGTGTATCAACATTGTTTTTAATTCACTTTTTTTTGCTTTTATGGTATTATTTATAGTTTTATACACTACACATTTTACAAGCGCTCCTATTTGTCCACAATATCTGAATAACCATCACAAGCAACTAATAATAACGTAGCACACATACCCTTCTATACTGTTTTTATTGGTTTTTGATATTTCTCATTCAATGTTAACTGTTGTCTCTGCTGTAGACAAGGTCCTGTTAATTAGGATCATTTCCAAAACTGTACCACACAGTACAAATGCAATATGCGCTTGTCATTGAACAAATGTGTCTGTGATTTACAGAGTGCATATGGCTATTACACATGGAAATGATGGCATCTGTGGAAGTGCTAAATATTGTATCTGCGGAGATAGAGAGGGAGGGAGGAAGGAGTTGTGTCTTTGCTCATTGCAGTCTGGGCAAGTTGCAGCACATCAATAGACATTGCACCGTGTTATTATTTAAGCCCTCTGATGTCCATGGCTGACTTGCATGAGAAATTAATTTTCTTTTTTTAATTATAAAAGCAATAACATGGTATCTATCTAGAATATGGATTTATTTTCATATTGTTTTAAAAAAATTTACTAAAAAAACTAGGGCTTCAGACCAAGTCAGCATAATAAGATGTATTTGTCTATTATGAAAAAGCCAATCATTACTGACAAGCTAGCATTGTGCCTTTTGATGGTCACATTCTGATGAAACACAGTATATTACTTTAAAGACATTACCAAGCAATATTGTAGAAATTTGCTCACATTGATTGGCCGCTGTTCTTCCTATAGAACGTTTCACAAAAGCTAAATTTTTTCAAATTTAATTTAGTTTAAAATGTATGTTTAAAAATATATGTAACCTCCCCTGCAGTGTACATTGTGATGCAAGGTGCATTTGAAGTGATACACTTCCCATTGCCGCAGGCTAGCTCTCCAGGGGGTGGGCAATACCTGAGAAGGGGGTCTCTGTCCATGCAGGCTTTATAACCAATAAGACGGTAGTTATACCACTGAGGGGGAATGAGAGCAGTGGTGGTTCTAGGTGTAGGCAGGCAGGGCTATTGCCCAGGGCACTGCAGCCTGAGGGCGCGGCTGCAGTCTCCCCGCTGGCGCCATCTAATTATATTTAGATGGCGCCCGCCTGCTTTTGCCCACTACAGCACTGTCGCCTGAGACATTAATCCACCAGCACCATGATGGCCAATTTTTCCCTTCCACTGTCTCTCAGAATGCCTGTGCGGCACACCATGTGATGTCATTGTGGCCACGCCTAGCATTCTGGGAAAGTGAGCTGCCGCAAGGGAGAGAAGACCAGGATATGGAGAAGCAGCCTGCATCCTGAGCCTGGAGGGACACTGGAGGAGGCGAGTCGCTGGGAGGGGGGCAAAGGTGAATCACTGTGGGGTAGGTGAGTTGCTAGGGGGCAGGTGATTCACTGGGGGGTAGAGGGAGTTATTACAGTGTGGCATAATGTGTATAGGACATTACAGTGTGGCATAATGTTTAGAGGGTATTACAACGTGGCATTATGTGTACAGGGAATTACAGTGTGGCATTATATGTAAAGGGCATTACAGTGTGTGGCATAATGTGTAAGGGGCATTACTGTGTGTGACATACAGTGTAAGGGGCATTACTGTGTGTGGCATAATGTGTAAGGGGCATTACTGCATGGCATAATGTGTTATAAGGGGTACTACTACAGTATGGCATAATGTGCATAAGGAGTACTACTGTGTGGTATAATGTGAATGGTCTCTGTGTGGCATAATGTGAATGGACTCTGTGTATCATAACATACAAACTCTTGCAGTGCCTTATTCACAAACTGTGCTGCTGTTCTCAATCCCTCCCAGTCTCCCAGAATGCCGGTGGTGACGGGTGTGACGTTATCACCCATGGCATTCAGGGAAGCCACACACCCTTTTCGGGAGAGCAGAAGTACACCCTCTTTGATTTTTGCATTCTTTTTTGAGGGGAGGGGGGGTGCCCTGAACTCCACAAGGTCTAGAACCAACCCTGAATAAGAGTAATACAGTATAAATGTGTAATTAGAGTAATATGGTATATATGTGTAATGAAAGTTAAATAAACACCTTTATTTTTTGTGAGGTTAAAACTGATTTTCAGTTTTTTAGGCAATTTTATTAACTCTTCAACTATTATAATCATAAGACTTAAGAATTTTGATTTTGTCAACCTATAAGTTCTTGATTAACCTTGACTGTGAATCATTGCTGACACTGTTATATATTGCGTCTCATTGCATCCTTGCCTATAAGCATTGGTTTATAGTACAATAATACTGTATAATCCCTATGGGCCTTTGTATTAAGGGCCTGATTCAAACCCACTCGCAAGCGGGTTGATGTTTGCCCCCTTTGCATGCGCCGCCTCCGGCGTGCGCATGCACGAGCCCCAGCGAGTGAATTAAGTTCAGTCGCTCCGGGGCTCGCTACAAGACGGGGCGTCTGTTGATGGTGGGTGACAGCTCGCCCCGTTTTGTAGGCAGGGGGGGTGATTAGGCAAACGCAGGCGTTCCCTTAGGAATGCCTTGTTTGTGGGCGGCCCTACTGACATCACCAGTGATGTCAGTAGTGGACTTCCTGCTCTATTAGAGCAGGAAGTCCACTCGGGCTTGCGGGAGCTAAGACCCTACCACAGGGTCTCGTCGCAAGCCCGATGGTCGCCCGATGGTCGCGATAGGCTGGAGGAAGAAAGAAAAAAAAAAAACACGCCCATCAGACCTGCGAGCTGCCTCCGGCAGCGAGCGTGTCTGAATCAGGCCCTAAGTTCTTCAGTCATATCAGCTATATCTTTCCTAGTAACAATCTTTTTATAGAAGGAAGTGTAATTCCTTTCCTGATTCCCATTGTCCTTGTAGTTTCTAGAATTCCATCTCTCTACTCCATTACTTTTTTTAAAAATATTTGATTCATTCTAGGTTTGGAATCTTGTAATTTATGACTAATTATCTTTACATTTCTAACTCTATTCCTTTTCATATTACAATTTTATTTAGACTACTTTGGTTTGTTTCATTCTCATTAACTCAATCTCTAGTCTATCCAATGTAGACTGAGAGATTATTTGTAAATTAATTTTCTTTAAAGGTTCCAATTCCTTTTGTATTAGTGATACAGGGGTCTTTTCATTAACAGGGGCACCCGATAATGAAGTATCCACCTCACCACGGGTGATACTTAGCTCTTCAGCATTGCTACGTTGCAGGGACAGCTGCTCTGAAAAGCAGATGTCCCCGCGATCAGTAACACTGCTACTTATGTCCCCATTGTCAGCTTCTGCACATGTGTGTCTCCACTCCGGGGACAGTGGCAGGTGGGGAGTTTGACTGGGGCGGTACACCTGTCAAACTGTAAAACAGGTGTCCTAAGGCAAGCTCAGGGAGGACAGAAACCTCCCGTGGAGCAGAAGCTGTAATACACTATGGTCACTTTCCTTCCTTACAATTACAATATATTGTGCTACTTGCATCCATTTATTAAAGCAAAGATTTTTTGCAGTGTCAGTCAGTGATAAATTTACATGCAACCAAATATTGTAGCCGTGTTGCTTCCTAGTGGTTCAGACGGAGTACCACTTTCTATCAATACCACCAGGAAGCCACTGTAAGTATAGGGTTAATATAAGTTAGGTTCACTCTTTTAATGACTGTGACCTTCGTCTTACTGTATGTACCCTCCAAATATCCACACCGTAGCACAATGTTGTTATTCATCTAGTGATGAATATCATAGCATCCACATAGAAAGTGCCTCTGACAAAGCGAGGATGGGAAGCGTACATTGGCTGCTCAGCTGCGTACAGGGGGACCCGATGGTCTCATGAATGTTTAACTAAATAGCAGTAATAAATTAAGTGTTGCTGACCCGAAAGGGAATTTGTGAATGTGCACAGGCACTTTGTATGGCACTCTGGATGCCTATTAATCACTCATTTAATGTACTCTCAATTTCAGTACCCAAATCCTAGTATTATAACCCAATCAAATGTCATTTCCACCACTCAGCATATTCCTGCCACTGAGAGCCATTTCACTTAAATATAAACTGGCGCAACTCTGTGTGAGTTCATCTACTGTAGATGTGTTGTATATCAGATAAGACTCATGGACTCAGGAGTGCAGAATTACATGTTTACTTAGAGCAACATCAGTAACTGAACTGAACACAAACAGGAACTCCCCTCCCAGCATGCATAGCCCCATGGAAAGTCTAATCCTGCAGGGTCCTAGCAGAATACATATCTACATCCCTCCCTTCATGAAGATGATAGAAAAGATGTAACACAATAAAAAGAGAATAACGAAAGGAGAGAGAATGGGTGTGGATGGTTATGTGACATAAACACGGAATCGGGAGTTGGGCCTGCATACGCTTCCTGACTTGGTGGTATACGGTGCGGAGTGGGTGCCTGGTCATTTCAAGGTATATTTGTTGGTGCCGTTGAGTTCAATGGCGGTTCATTATCAATTAAGGAAGCCACCGGTTCTGACAACCCAGGGCTTGGTGCGATGTGAGAGGGGTTTGTGCCGTCCACTGTTACATTGGGCGCAGTAATAGTCTCTTCAGGCATACTCAAGAGGTGGCGACGATTACGCTCATACACAGTTCCATCTGTTTGTACAACATAGCTGTTGGACCGGTCAGCTTCCTTTAGAACAGTAGCAAGTTTGTCATATCCTCGAGCAGTCTGTAGTTGAACAACTTGTCCTGGGACTAACTGAGGGGGAGTGTGTACTGTACGGTCATAATTCCTTTTATTACACATGTGCTTAGAAGCCAGCGCTGCCTGCACTTGTGTCTGTAATTGAGGCTGTAATTGCTGTTTGGTAATTGGGATTTGGGTTCTGGTGCGACGTGATTACAACCATTGGGCAGGGGATGGTAATCCATCTCGTGGTATGTTACGTAAGTTAAGGAGTGCCAGCCAAATGTCAGTCTGGTCTCGTGCGCATTCCTCTAATAGATGCTTGGCAGAGCGAACAGCTCTTTTAGCGAGTCCATTGGATTGGGGATATAGTGGACTGCTGGTGATGTATGTGAAATCCCAAGTACAAACAAACAGCTTGAACTCATTGCTCGTGAACTGTGTGGCATTGTCTGTAATGTGTTTCTGAGGTATTCCATGTGTGGCAAAGTGCCGTTTGAGCTTGGTAATTATGGTGGTGCTGGTAACAGTGGTTAATTGATCGATTTCAAACCATCCTGAGTAAGAGTCTACAAGAACTAGGTACTCCTTACCCCTCCATACAAAAACATCAGGAGCAGTGACAGACCAGGGAAGATTTGGTATGTCATGCGAATGCAGTGGCTCTTTAGGTTGGTGTGCATGAAACAGAGACCTCCTTCTCTAGATCATCAAACATGGTAGACCAATAGAGCAGTTCCCTGGCCCTGCACTTCGTGGCCTCCAGACCAGGGTGGCCTTGGTGCAGTTGGTTGGTGTAGTACTTTTGCAATGTGTAGGGTATAACAAATCTCTGACTTCACAAAACAATCCCATCTGATAGTGATAATAACTCATCTCACATGGCAAAGAATGGGCATAAGACTTGGGGTAGCTCCCTGGAAGACTGTGGCCAGCCTTGCAGGATAACCTGAGAGAGACGTCGACATAAATCATCCACCAAAGATTCTGTACGCAGCTCCTCCATTCAGGCAGTGGACAGGAATTGCACAGTCATTAAATCATAGTCATCATCAACCTGCAGCGGAGCAGAATGGGGAAGGAATGCTCTGGAGAGGGCATCAGCCATGAACATTTCTTTGCCACGCTTGTAGATGACGTCTAGGTGGTACCTCTGTAATTTGAGCATCATCCTTTGAATACGGGCAGATGCATTGTGCAGGGGCTTTCGCAGGATGGTAATGAGCGGTTGGTGGTCAGTTTCGATGGTGACCTGCCGCCCGTAGATTAAATCATGGAATTTGTGGCAAACAAGCACCAACAGCTCTTTATCGATTTGCGCGTAACGAGATTCAGTGTCCATCAGAGCCCTGGAATGAAAAGCAATTGGTCTATTCTTCTGGAGCAAAACTGCACCCAGTCTGTGCTGTGAAGCATCAGCTGAGATCACTACCAGTAAGTGTACATTGAAGTATTGCAGAATAACAGAGCTGGTGTGTATACATTTAAGTTTTGACACCGCGGCCTGGTGCTGTTCCAACCAACACCACTCTGTATCTTCTTGCAGAAGATGCCGCAGGGGTGCAGTTATCTCACTGTAAGTGGGGAGAAATTTTAACAGGTAGCTAGTAATTCCTAAGAAGCGTTGGAGGCTAAGTTGGTCCACAGGCAAAGGCATGTCTTGGATGGCTGCCTTTTTGTCAGGTTCGGGTTTAACACCATGGTTAGTGAGGAGGTGACCCACGTATGGGACTTCAGCCACTCTGAATCTGCATTTATCTGGGTTGAGCTTTAAGTTGATAGCACGTATTCTGTCCAATACCTGGCGTAGACTCTCGTCATGCTCTTGCATAATACGGCCCCAGACGAGGATGCCGTCGACTATAATCTCACAGGGGTACCCAGCAAACAATTGTTCCATACACCGTTGAAACACTTCACTGCCAGTAGTCAATCTGCATTGCATGCGTAGAAAGGCATATCTCCCAGCTGGTGTCATAAAAGCCTTGAGGAGTGACGATTCTTTGTCTAATGGGATTTGCCAAAACCCACATTTCGCATCTAACGTGCTGAAGACCTTGGCTTCTGGCATGTCAGCAATAACTTGTTCTACTGTCATCATTGAGTGGCGGGGTTTTAGCAGTGCTTTATTGAGGTGTACAGGGTCTATGCAAATCCTGACAGTCCCATCTTTATTTATAGCAGCAACCATTGCAGATACCCACTGGGTCGCTTCATCAATAGGGGTAATAACACCAAGTGCAGTCATGCGCTCTAACTCAGCTAGGACCTTATCCTTCATGGTGATTGGAACCCTCCGGGGTGCACACACTGTAAGAATGACAGATTCATCTAAACGCATGTGGTATATGACAGGTACTTTGACAATGGTGTCGCATGTGAATAAATCCTTGAAGTGGCGGAACTTTGGAGTGTCTTGTTGTATCATGTGTACTTCAGGCCCCAAATGTATCAACCCAAGGTGCACGCTGTCAGGCAGTCCAAGCAATGGCCTAACGTTACTATCTACATTGTGGAATAGCAGCGGTGCACACGTATATTCGATGGTCCTGGTGCCCACAGGCTTGATAATATGACCCCCATATGCCACTAAGTTTACAGTGTCTGTGTGATCTATTGTTGCCTGCGGGCTGGTTTTGTGTAGCAGAGTTTTGGACATCACGTTGCATTTAGCACCAGTGTCAAGTTTAATCTTCAATGTATTGTCACTCTTTTTATCACATAAGTTAGTGAAAATCTCTCCTTGGTTTGCAATTAGATCAACACTTTCACAAATACTGTCTCATCGGTATGTGCTGTTGACTCCGTGCCCACGTGGTTGACTTTATGCATCTGTCTGTCTACCTGTGTTACTTGTGGTTCACTGTGTGTCACGGTTTGTCTGGATCTGCAACACTTTGCAAAGTGGTAAAGCTTATTGCAGCAGTTGCAGCGTTTGTTAAAGGCAGGACACATCTCCCGCGCAAATGCATGGCGTCCTCCACAGTTGTAGCATGGCCTGTATTGCGTTTGTGTGCGCTGTTCACTGCATATTTCAGCCTCCCTCTGTAACTCTGTTGTGCCCTGTTCTGGTTTCTCGTGCAGCATGCAGATGTGAATGGCGGAGTCTAAGGTTAGATCCTTTTCTCGTAGTAAGTGTGCACGTACTGCGTCACTACCACATACAATATGGTCTCTGATCAGCTTATCAGTAATTGCTCCAAAGTTACATTTGTTTGCCAATAGTTTCAGGGTGGACACGTATGACTATATATTTTCCCCAGTGTTCTGGTTTGTGGAGTTGAATGTGTGTCTGTCAATTATGAAATTTTTTACAGGCATACAAATCTCATCAAACTTTGCAATTAATACATCTGGGTCTTCTTTGTTTTCCCCTTCTGCATATGTGAATGTGTCTGCTTTAGTGACTGCCTGTGCACCAGCCAGATTAAGCAATGTGTATTCTTGTACCTGCTTTGATTTTTCGGACAGTCCAGCCATGCGGTACACAGCCCATTCTCTCCTGAACTGCACCCATCTGTCAGCGATAGTTTCATCAAACACAAGGGGGTCGATGCGGCGGAGTCCTTGAGCCATGGTATCCCGCCTCTGTCACCATGTAGATGTGTTGTATATCAGATAAGACTCATGGACTCAGGAGTGCAGCATAACACGTTTACTTAGAGCAACATCAGTAACTGAACTGAACACAAACAGGAACTCCCCTCCCAGCATGCATAGCCCCATGGAAAGTCTCATCCTGCAGGATCCTAGCAGTATACATATCTACATCTACACAATAATTAATTATTGTAGCCTTACTGATATACTATTGCAAGTAACATAAATGGTCTGGAGCTATAAGAATAGGCTAATAACATTAGTTAACAGCCAAGAAATATGTACAACTCTTTTTGGCAAAACCACTCTCAAGTGTTTTGGTCATGGATTTTTTTTTTCATTTATAAAAACTGCTAAAATTATGTAACTTTTTGTTCCTATAGTATTATAACATCACTGACTTTGATTTCCAGTCATTTCCAGTCAATTCTGACCACCTCACAGCACCTGAAATCATGAGGCAGGGCTTTACATGCAAACCAAATTACGTAAGATCAGGTTTTTAGATCCCAGTTCCGAACTTGGGATACACATGTCAATGCAGCTGAAGTCATCAGGCACAAAACATCCATCCCACTAATACACCTTTTTACACCAGTGCTAAAATCCGGGTTAATGCAGAGTTAACCCGGGTAGCTCATTGGTGTAAAAGGGGACAGGGTTGGATTCCCGGGTGGAGTGACACGACAATCTAACCCAGGTAACTTCCTGGATTTAATACGGGAATAACCCGTGAAACCCTGCAGTGTAAACGGCGTGATCCGGGTCAGGGTGCCCTGGATTGTGCCACGTGGCTGCTGATGGGCCGGCTTCAGTGGTGCTTGGAGATGACGTCATCGCCAAGCATCCACTTCAACGCCAGAAAAACCAGGTCTCTTCAGACCCGGCTCCGGTGTGAACGGCGCCTACTCGGGAATATCCTGGGCCGGCGCCGGGGAAATTCCGGGTCTATCCGTATTGGAACCCTGTTCCAACCTCCGGGTCAGACCCAGAATTTCGTTATAAAAGTGGTAAAAAAAAGGCCCTACATGATTTAATTCGCTCACCACAAATATCCCTCTCAATATGTGTATGTGGTGACTGAGTTATAGGGATTGTGGATGTAATTGCTATTGTTTGTAGAAAAATGCACGTGCTTGAAAAATTTATGGTTCCTATGCAGAGTGAGGCACAACTTAGGGCCGTATTCAATTAGTTTCGCACTGGCGATAATTTTTTGCATGACGAAGTTTTCGGTTACATCACTGGTTTTGTATGCAGAAAAGTATCGGGCACGCTTCCGCTACTCCCCGTATTCAATTATAAAAGACGCAAAAACAGCACCCGGTGAAACTGAAACAGACGAAAAGTTCTGTCAAAAAAGGGGAAATCAGCCTGACACTCCCCAAAAGATGCACTAACATTGGGTATTTGGGGCATTTAATTTGTGACAATTGGTGCCAATTAGTGCATTTACACAAGTGGTGAAGAATAGCATTAAGCAGTATTTTTTTTAGAAAATAACTACTCACAGCAAATTTGGGGTACTTGAAAATGGGTGCTAGCATATTTTTCAGTTGCTAAAGTGAAGTTTTAAATAACATAAAAAGTACACCTGCTGCAAGCACCAGCAAACAAAAAAACACCTACCCCATATTTGGAGACCCCTATTTTCACTTTTTTTTACACAGTTTATCTTTGGGGGACTGTCCCAAGGGTGCAGGGGGGTTTCCCAAAGCCGCAATTCTGCACTTTTTCCGCCTGCTATTCATAGGTGAAACTTTTCCGCCGATTACATTGCATTGACGGCCCTTAAACTTACTATACAATGGAGGATATGTATCAAACCTCCTAAAGAGGACAAGTTTCACCACCTAAAACACAGGGAGATGTATCAAGGCTTGGAGAGAGATAAAGAGAAGTTTTCCATAGCAACCAATCAGCTTCTAACTGTTTATCTAGTAGTCTATAAAATGATAACTAGAATTTGATTGATTGCGATAACTTCTCCATCTGTCCTCTTTAGACAGTTTGGTACATCTCATGCTTAGAGAGGCTTATCAGGACAAGCAAGTAAAGACCAAGTACATTAAGGGCAAATAATTCAGTAAATGAAGCACCACCAAATATGGCTGAGAGGAGGTGTACCTGGTACTTCAATCCCTTGTGTATATGCTAATAATGTAACCTTGCTAGTATTAAAAAAGTGTAACATAAATAAATGTTAATAAAACATCTCCCAAAAGAGCTCCAAACATTAGCACTCATAGCCTAGACTAGTAATGGCAGAATTGACATATGCAGGGTCATTGAGAGCTGTCTCAGGCCTGGGTACTGACTGAGGGCATGGCGTGGCAACTCCCCCTAAAAAAAAATGACAGGTGATATTATCCAGTGACGTAGCTGCTATTGCTGAGAGGCTGCAGTGATGGAACACAGTCACAGCAGGAGAGCCCCGGGGTCACTAGCACTATGCACAGTGATGTTAGGGGGAGTGTGCCGGCTGCACAGTGCGTGACTCGGCCCCCGGTCTGTTCTCTCACTCTGAGGTCCCTGTTGGTACTGCCATGCTCTCACTCACATGTTACATCCCCGGCTCTGGTGCCAGTCGCTGTAACATGGTGTAAGCATTGTCCACCATGTCCTCTCTCTATGTGCATGGTGTTGGGTGTGTGAGCTGTTCATAGAAGGTGTCAGGTTCCTGGCATTCAACCAATCAGGTCCATGGGGAAGGGGCCGAGCTGTGCTGCAATTTCCCCTTAGCAACTCACCATACTATGCACAGCTCGTAAAGTGTTGGCACCCACTGCAAAGGGGAGAATTGTCCAACAAGACCGGGCCTGGGTAAACAGCACCCGCCCCTCGCCTCTCTGAGCCTGTGGGCGTATAAACAGAATGTTGCCCACACAAAATTACTAGTCTAAAACTTTGTCGCAGTGTGTTTGCATATGTTACCCAGGGACGGACTGAGTCTATCAATTGGCTTCGGCATTCATTCCATGTATGCACCTACAGTAAAAAGCACGGAAAAAAGTCAAGGGGGCATGTCATGAGTCAAAAGGTGTGGCCTCGCATTTGAACCGCTCCCCTAGTATGCGGCTGCAACATGACAGCATGATTTCACGTCACGTCTGTGAATTAGAGAAAGGCTTTTGGCTGGGACTCCAGATGGCTGTGCCAGCCCATCAGACCATCGGCACTTCTGACATTTGCCAGAATTGACAGATGGCCAGTCTACCCCACCCGCCAGCCTGGACCCGATACCCCTAGGGGATTCAGCCTTGTGATGAACAGTTTAGGGTTGGTGCACATTACAACTGGAAGACCCAACACTGCAGGCCTTGCTGTCCCCAGCACAGACTGTCATATTCTGGTGTTGGCAGTGGCATTTGCAGGGGCACCCATTGCTGTTTGCCCCCTAATTTTACTGTTAATACCCTAGGTTATGAACAATAGTTCTAATCACTTTAGGGAGGAGAGTCTCATTATTGTTTCTATTATATTAACTATTTAATGGAAATTAAAAATAAATAAACATTAAAGTACCAGGCATCACATTCTAGTAAATGGTGCTCCTTTACTAATTGGAAAAGAACATTTTAAATTTCCCAGCTCCTTTGACAGTGCGGTCATGGAGCACCAGGAAATGAAAAAAATACTTTCCTAACAGACAAGTATAGGTTTCCTGTGCTGACATTGTATTGTCATAAAGAGGGATTACAGTGCAAGGATAGTATTGCAAGTTGGGACATAGGACTGGTACCATGTGATAGTCCATCTACCTGTCTTTGGTACTCTACGGGTAAGTGCAGTCCATGTAATGAGTGGGTTTTTTGTTGAGAGTGAATGTAATGAATGTGGTAACTGAGTGGGGTGGTTGTGGGGACTAAAACCTTGATTCAGACCCACTCACTGCCGGAGGCAGCTCGCAGGGTCTGATGGGTGTGTTTTTTTTTGTTCTCTGGCCACTCGCTAAGCTGTGGGAGACCTGCCACAGCTTGTGTGAGCGGGCTGGAGGCTGTTGCGATTATCGCGACCATCGGCCTTGCGACGAGACCCTGTGGTAGGGTCTCAGCTACCGCAAGGCCGAGTGGACTTCCTGCTCTAATAGAGCAGGAAGTCCACTACTGACATCACTAGTGATGTCAGTAGGGCCTCCCACAAAGTTCAGTCACTCGGCGGGGCTCGCGCATGCGCACACGCCGGACGCGGCGCATGCGCAGGGGGGAAACATCGAGCCGAGCTCTGAATCAGGCCCTAAGTTTTGTGCTACATACTGTAGGTGCTCAGACATAAAGTTCTGTACTTATAACACCTTTGGAGCAAGATCAGAGGTCTGTGTCCACTGTAAGTTTCTGGTTGTACTAGCTATTTTTTAATATCTTTACCAGTCTGTTTAGCTAGCAACAACTTTTATTGTTTCACATTACATAACCACATTGTAGATTACCTACTATATTTCATGATATTACTTTTGGTGTTTTTAATTCAATTTAATAACATTATAGAGGAATAAACCAGCAAAACAAATCTAAAATTAAAAATAATAAAAAAATAAATATACTGTATGACTCTCAGGTACTCTTATGCTTAGTATTTAATAAAAAAATGTATACCACATTCTTTCGCTGTCAACTTCTGAAACATTACTGGGGATTTAATAGTAGAAGTAAATGGGAATTTTAGTAGAAGGAGTATACCTTAATGAACAAGATGTTTCACAGTATGATAATAATTGGCAACTGGTTTAAGTGATAATGACTGTTCAAAAACCTGTAATGATAAAATTCTTCGGACTGATAATGAACAAGCTGTGTTGTATAATGATGCTGATTGTGCATACATTGGAAATGAATACACTAAATTATATACTGATGAGAGTATACAGTAGATGTGCATTGTCTGGGATATGGTGCCAGCTCAGTATTGTTAGAGTCCCTTTTCTAATCACAGATGTCTTGGAGGATGGATCTGAGGAACTGTATTATCCCTTAGAATGCCAATCAAGAGGTTTTTGCAGGAGGTCAGCAAAATGCTTGGGATTGCCCTGGTTGCTGACTGTTAATAAATTTAGAACATGCAAATTTGTAGTAAAAGTAATTTAACCCACATATGCAGTCTGCAATGTTTCATCAACATTATTGGGAAAAATAAAGACCATTATGATCACTCATTAGCTGAATTTGAGGCACCTTCAGTCGGGCACTTAATGCTAATATTTTTTTGCATCCTCTAAAGCAGTTTTAGCAACCCAATAGACTTCAGGGCTTGCATGGGCGGCCCTATGTTTCAAAACATCCGCACATTACCCTGATTCTCAGTAATAAGTTAAAACAATACACTGAAGAGGTAACTATCTGTAATAAATATCAGAAAGCATTTTAATCAAGTGGCATAAGCTATAAAACAATTCTGAGGGAAAAGCAGAAGGAGCTGAGGGCATCAGGTAAAAGTTTGGAGGACCACATCCTTGTGCCACCTGTGCCCATCGCTAAAGAAATTACATGAGACCTGAGGCTGTTATTTCCGTTATGGAAGGTGTATGAAAACTTCAGATACTGCTTGTTCTTCTTGAGATTCAGATGTCTATTTAAGACCCTTCTTCTTTATTGCCCATAAACTGTAGTCTCTGGGCCTGATTCAGACCCGTTCACAAGCGCTGTGCGCTCGCAACCGGGTCGATGGTAGCCCACAGCGCATGCGCACGACGGAGCCGGCTCCGTCGTGCGCATGCGCGAGACCCGGATAGTGACGGGCAATCCGCCACTCTGGGTCTCGCACCAAAGGGGGTGTACTGTCGATGTTGAGTGACAGCATGCCCCCTTTGGTGGGCAGGCCGGGGGGGGTGGCTACCCAAATGGAGGCGTTCCCATGAGAGCACCTACCGTCTGGTGCCGGCCCCACTAACATCACAAGTGATGTCAGTGGGAGAGCTTTTGCCTCTGTGTGAGCCGAAAGCTCTCTGGGGCTTGCAAGGCAAGGGTCTCGATGCAAACCCGATGGTCGCGATGGTCTTGACCATCGTGACCATCTTCCTGGCCGCTCGCTATAGCTGTGGGTGGTCACCCACAACTATGCGAGCGGCCAGGAGGCCGTCCTTAAAAATAAAAAGACCGGCCCTGATTCAGAGTGAGCGCTCTGTCAGAGCAACCGGCTCTGAATCAGGCCCTCTGATCACTGCTATTCACAGCAAAGAGATATTTTGTTTTTGGGAAATTATCAGGAGCATCTGTTAAAGTTGGCGAAGAGAGGGAGCCAGGGTGTGCACCGCCCCTCCAAAATCTCACACAGCAGACAGTGAGCAGGGTGGAGTGGGACAGAAAGGCGGGTGGAATCGGGCAAAGGAGTGGGCAGTGAACAGGTGGGACAGGACTATCAGAGCAGTGGAGAGAAAAGAGGGCAGAGCAAGACAGAGCAGAGGGGAGGATAGGTTAGAGAAGAGTAGTGGGTAGACTGAGGGGACCCATCTGTTATATGCACGTCTCCGATCTCAATGGTTCTCACTGCTGTGACAAATATGGGACAGAAGAATATGGGCAATCATCACTGGGGGGCTGAGATGCCCAATCCTCAACTCACATAAGGCAGATGGGATGAAGAGGAGAGATGGTGGACAGCATGCAGAGATGAGAGGGGGAAGATGCCATGTAGAGGAGAGAGGTGCAAACGGCATATACATGTGAGAGGGCCAGACAGCACATCGAGGAGAGAGAGGTCAGAGGGCATGTAGAGGTGAAAGGGGTCTGATTGTGTAAAGGAGATGGGGAGAATGGCATATAGAGGTGAGATAGGATGGACAGCATGTAGAAGAGAGTGGGGTCCGATGTCAAGTAGAGGAGGGGTTGGACGGCATGTAGATGATAGAGCGAGCAGATGGAATTTAGAGATTAGAGGGTCAGATAGGATTTAAAGGAGGACAGTTGGTTGCATGTAGAAGTGAGAGGGGGAGGATGGCATGTAGAGGAGAGAGGGGCCGAGGGCATAAACTGGTGGGACAGGCCGACAGGATGTAGAGTAGAGAAGGTTCCGGACTGGTTGTAGTGGAGAAATGGGGCAGATGGGATGTAGAGGAGAGAGGGGGTGGATGGAATGTAGGAAGAGGGAGATAGAGAACAAAAGAAAAAAAGAAAAAAAAACCTTGTGGCGCCGGCCACAATAGCTAGTGACTCAGTGAATAATGGGTCCAATATACTTATACAGTATATACGAAGGACGAATTCTGTATTTCACCCCACCTATTATTCTCTTGGTCGCCATGAGGCTCAGAATAAATTGTTGAAATCTATTGCCACAAGCCCTCTGTAATGACTATTATAACCAAATCAGCATTATGTAGAGATTTGTTCCTTCTTCCAAAAAGGAAAATATAGAAAGGGTTCGCACTGATTATTTTAAAAGAGTTTTAAGTTTGCAGTGATTCAAAACAGCAGTATTCAATTTGAGCCGAGCCGCGATACTTTTTCTTGGCCCGGACTTTTCGCCTACTTCTCCTGTTTTGCAGGCGGAAAAGTATCGCGCACGTGCCCGCTTATCCCCATATTCAATTTGAAAGTACACGAAAACGGGACCCGGCGAAACTTAAACAGGCGAAAAGTACTGTCAGAAATGGAGAAATCAGCCTGACACCCCCCCAAATGATGCTCTGACATGGGGGTTCACTATGGTACCCCCCGATTTGGCTTGCTGAAGGTATTTGGTGTTTTTAAACGGGCTCAATAGCTGCTAAATAGCGTTTTTGTATACGTGATGCAGAATAGTATTCAAGAGTATTTTTTCCAGAAAATAACATCCCAGCAAATTTGGGGTAATTTGCTAAAGTGAAGTTGAAAAAATCATGAAAAATCCACCTGCCGCAAGCACCTGCAATCAAAGAAACACTTGGAGTATACTTGGGGAGCCCCCCAGAGTCAAGTTCGCTAGTTTTTAACTTTGTCCCCCAACTTTTTTTTTTCACCCCCATTTTCAAAGTCATTTTTTGGGCTGTCCTTAAGTGTTTTTTTTTTATTTTTGATGCAGTTTACCTTTGGGGGACTGTCTGAAGGCTGCACGGGGGTTCCCGCAACGTTGCACCCCAAAACTCCAATTCTGCACTTTTTTCCGCCTGCTATTCATAGGCAAAACTTTTTCGCCTAGTACATTGCATTGACTTTCTGCTTAGGCGGAAAGTCTTTCAAATTGAATACGGGGTGAAAGCAAAACAGGCGAAAACTACGTCATCGGCGAAAAAGTATCGCGGATCCGGAGTTTTTGCCTCAAATTGAATACGGTCCTTGTAAAGTGCAGACAATGTGTGATGCTGGGAATGCATATTAGTAATTGAGCTTACGGTTTATATCCAAGTATGATTGCTGGCATCATCCTTTAATAAAACTAATAGATTGATATGTCCTTAATAACTTAATCAGATACAGTCCAGAGTACAGAATTTAATAAAACAATAAAATACCTTGTTGAGAAGAGCAGTAAGTTACTGTGATAAGACTACATTTGTCATATTTTATTGATTACGTTGACAAAAAATCTCTCTCCTCTGAGGCATCAGAGTGAATCATTGATGACATGCATTTTGTGCCCTCATAATCTTTCTTTTATCCATCGTCCTGAATTTCCCTTTCCTTGGACTCTTCCTTCTCCTCCTCCTCTTCAATTACAGCAAATTAGTGATCACAGAAGCTTTCAATCTGAATGAAAAGAAAGAAATAAAGCTGTATGCTTGTTACTTAGGGGCATATTTAAAAATGAGTGATATTCTTGTTATCACTTATTTCAAATCTTAAATTGGTGCTCCAACCAATCAGTTTCTGTCATTTTTCAAACACGTGACAGTTAGGAGCTGATTGGTTGGAGCATCATTTAAGATTAGTAACTAGTGATAACCAGAATATCACTCGTTATTAAAACTGCCCCATAGTCTCCTACTTTCCTGGGATATCTGGGAGGCTCCCAAATGGTGGGTAGCACTCCCGGACTCTCAAGACAGTAGATTGGCCTCTGGGACCCACTTCCCCAGAGAAATGGGTAGTCTGGGGTCTCGATGAGGCAATTACAGTAGGCTTATTAATTGATATTGTTACTAATACAAGCAGAACTTATATACACACAGTCATGTTTCAGCTAAATATTCATGTATATATTCTGGACATCAGCCTGTGCTTGTGCTAGTTTTCACTCAAACTCTTGTGGGTGCAAACTTGTATGTCTAGGATATTGTCCATGTATTCTCATTCATGTATTTAATGGTAAAAACATCTATCCACTCTTTACTGTATTTCTCGTTAATTTTATAATTATGTTTAATAGTTTAACTTTTTAATACTATAGTGTTACAGAAAAATATTTGTAAAAAAGAATATCTAATTGATTCCTAAACAATATCATAACATATACTTGAATACTGCATTTTTTTAATGCTATTAGATAAAGAAATGTTAGCTCTGCAACACAAAAACATTTTCCTAGAAAACAGTTAATCAGGATTTAAGTTCATGTGAAATATGTAAAATGACTGTACAGATACCCAAATACGGGGACGCACATTTATTTGCATGTACATGACACCTTCGCTTGCTTGTGGCTGGAGAAGGGGAAGGAAAAGCGCAGACTAACGTGGGCCAAGTATAGTAGTCCTTACCTATGCCCTATTCCTACTGTATGTCATGGAGAACAGACGTAGGCTGTCACAGTCGCTTATAAACTGCCCCCATCCTGATTTTCTAACCTCCCAATGTTGACAGATATTCACATTCATAGGTTCACAATCATTCCACTGATTTGGGACTGCCTCCTGGAGTATGACTCAGCCCTTCCTTTTGTCAGATTGTGGGTACAGCTGAAAATGTGCTTGGTGGAAAGTGTAAAAACATCACTTTCAAGTCCTAGTTATCATTTTAGGAACACCCCATTTATTAATTTCATCCCCATGAAACATAGGCCATGGCTTTATCTACACCACTGAGGAAATAGAAATATTTGGCTAGAGTTTTTCTTTCAGCCTCCCCTTGTTAACCAAGGAGCGTCTCTAGAATTCATACTCTCCGCCCTGAGAATATTATTTATATACTGTATCATGTCCTGCAAAACCTTGTTTTTACATAGAAGGAGCTGCACAGGGTGCAAATTTGGGTGCCGTTGCTGGCATCTGCACACCGTTGAAACGGCTACTGGCCCCCTTCGCGCGTAATTGGATTGCCCCGATAATTTATTTAAAAATGTCATTTGTCTCACATTGTTGCACTTCAAAAAACGACCTCAATAAAGTCTTTAACACAGAATAAATATTTACCTTTTGTCACATGACTGCTTCAGAAACTTGTGTCCCATACCATATGCTGCTAAAAGTAAGCAAGTCGTTTCTTATACATTAAATATCTTCCCTAGAAGTGTTTTACACTAAGTTATTCATGCAGAAAATGAAAGCTGTATATGATTTGTGACAACACATAAAAAATAAATGAGGAATTACAGGGAAAGTGCATGGACTAAATGTGGGACATAGGGATAGTAGAGGGCTGGAATAACAGTTACATTTGTTAATGAAAGCATTAGTGGTAGCATCATTAAATACATGTAGGAGCCTATGTAGGATCTTATTTTAGTAAGAACTCTGAGGAGCTGATAATTATGGATTTCTTTGCATCTTGGAAATGTAGATTATTTTCTTTTTAATTTATGTCTTTATTCTGTAGTTTCACAACCTTTAAAATGTCATGGTTCAAGCACATATATATGATAATCTGGGAGAAATGCCTGATATACTGAGATCACAAATATAAGACTACAATTTTACACATTTAATGAAACAAATATCTACAAATGTTTTAATTCAGTAAAGATCAGTATTATATATTTGATATATGTGTTTGATATATGTTTGATAAATTGAATTTATACATTTAAGCCAAGGGTACTAAAAGGAAGGGAGTTGGTGGCTACAATGTTCCAAGGCCTTGGGGGCATACAGTGGGGATGATGGTGGGGGCAGTTGGATCTGAACTAATGTGATACAAGACTACACCAACATACATCTCTTCTCTGGTCTCAAAATGTCTCCAAATTTAACGATTCTCATTGCACTAGATCTGTGTCTCTAATCCACCCTCATTACCTGCTCCCAATCTTGGTAACAGGACTTTTTCTGGGCTATTCCCACTCTATAGAATGCCTCCTCTGCACAACTTTCTTCTAGTCTCCAAACTTGCAAGCACTTCAAGATCATCACATTCCAGAACCACCCAATTAATCTCACGTAGCTATTGTTTTCTTTGTATACACAAATAACCCTCTGACCCAAGCCAAAATTGCTGTCAACATTGCTGTATGACTGGGTCATCCAACCCAATAAGCTATTTTTACCATTACAATCTGACTGGATCATTATACAATATGTAGCACTTATCCTCGTGTATCAATGCCTATTTCTCTGTTGATTGGAAGCTTGCGAGCTGGGCCTTCTAACCTCTATGTCTTGCTGGCCACACATGCACATATTGCTGGCCCTCTTCACTGGCAGCCTAACCCTGAGAGAAAGGCTCCACATAGCAGCGTGTTTGTCACGGTCCGGTCATATTTTCTGTGCCGCTGGGTCACTTACCGCTCCTGTGGCCAGCCGGCTCGCTCCCTGGACTCGTTTGTGCATCTACTGTTATCCCTGTGAGATGCAGGCTTCACTTGTTTCTGGCCTGCTAGACCACAGTCCACATCAGAGCCTAGCCTGGAGTACTGTTGTGACAGGTCCCGATCAACTGACCATGGCCCATCCAATCCTATGCCAGACAGACCACCTAATTCTGCTCAGCCTCTCACAGCTAACCCAGGGGTATAAGTTCCATTCACTGGCTCTAGCAAAGTGCCAGTGCAACGTTACACAGTTACCACTGTGGCATGCATTCCTGAGCCTTAGGGGTAAATTTACTAAGATACCAGTTTGGTCAAGATTACAATCTCGGGTGAGTGTAAGCATTTTTTTAAACTTGCAAATTTACTAAAGACAAACTCAAATGAGATTTCTCTCTCTTCACTGAAAAACTCGGACGAGATTGCAAAATCGAATAAACTCACCATCGGCCAAACTCGGAAGTACTTTTCATGAAAAAGATACAACTCGGGAATTTACTAATAAACGAGATTACAATTTTGAGTGTAATTGTAGCAAACTCACAGCTAAACTGAAGTTTCAAATAGACCACCTCCTGATCTGCAAGTTTGGCAGAAACATACACAAATCATTGTGATTTGTGAAGGTTCCTAATGGAAACACAATCTAAAGGGTTAATATATATAAAAAAAAAATTACGTAGGGCCCCCCTCAAAAAAATAGCAGCCCCGGGCTGCTCAGCCAGTCCTGGTTCCTAAAAATACGGGGAAAAAACGAGCAGGGTTACCCCTTATTTTAGGAACCAGCACTGGGCTACTGAGCCTGCCCTGGTTTTAAAAATAAGGTGGAAAATGTAGAGTTTCCCCTATATTTAAAACCAGCACCGGACTCAAATCCAGCCGGGGTGTAATGCCACAGCCAATGGACCCTATCACCGGGTCACCCCAGCCAAAGCATTATCACCCCAAGCTGGTCAGCCCGAGCCAGGGATCTCTGGGCAGAAGGGGACCCCCCAATAGAGGGTTCCCCCCTCTCCCGAGTACCCCAGGCTTAGTCTGAAACCCAGGGCTCTTCCCCGCACCCCTGGAGCACTGGGTACGGGGGTAATAGTAGTGTCAAAAATTAGAAACTATTGTTTTTACTATGGAACTACAGGTGTCAACATGCCTGCTCTTTGGCACTTGTGGAACTACAAGTGCCAGGCAGCCAGCACCCGTACAACCACTGTAAAAAAAAGTTAAAAAACACAACACACACCGTAGAAAGTATAAGTTTATTACATACACCTACCACACTCACACATACCTGTGAACAAAGAACCTATACTCACCTCCGCGGTCTCCGAAGCATCCCCGGTAAGTCCCGAGCACAGCAGACTTTAGCCGTCTATGTGTTGTCACATAGACGGCTACCCGGTTTCTGATGGGACACCCCACATGTAAACTATCAGAAGCCGGGCCTGCCAGCAAATCAGCTGTTGCTCTACAATTAGCGGCCGCGGCTTGGCTGGCGGGCCCAGCTTCTGAGAGATATCACACGGAGCTTAGATGCACGCCCACAACACTCCCACAAGTCGGGGTAGTAACGTGCGATTTCTATGCCACGGCCCAGTTCAGGCCCCTAAACACCATATTCACGGAATGACAGATCCGGCCAAGTCTGAAATAGGATGGAAATACACAAAAATGCACAAAGCGCTTCTGCATATGCTTTGTATGAAAATACTCGCCCTTTGCTTCCGCAGCGATTGAGCCGTTTGACTCAGAATCAGCCCAGTATCTGATATATTCTTTGTATAGACCAGTCTTAAAAACAAATCTATACTGTAGCACAAAAACCTTGGGGAAAACAGAGTACTGCTGAACAAATAGCACTCTAGGGTAATTAAGGCCTGCTATAGGTGAAGTCCAGATGTAATTCTACAGGTTTATTAGGAAGTTGGAGGCATACATTAGTTACATAGGCAGTCACATGGCCACCAGTTCTTAGGAGTCCAACTTGTTTCACTAACCATCCTCACATAATAAAGACTATTAGTGCTTTTAGTGCCATGGTAATACTTGCCTACTCTCTTGGAATGTAGGTGTGGACATCAGGGGTGTATCTTGAACCCCCCTGGCAAAGTAATGGACTGTCACCCCACCCCACCCCCCGTGTCACTCCAGGCTCCCCTGTGTCACTCCAGGTTTCCCCATGTTACTCTAGGTTTCCCCCCCATGTCACTGCATGCCTTTTCTGTATCTTCCCAGGCTCCACCTATGTCACTCCTTGCCCACTCTGTATCACTCCTGGGCCACCTAGTGTTACTCCTGGCCCTCCTGTGTCTCTCTAGGCTCTCCCTGTGTCACTCCTGGCCCACCTAGTGTCACTCCTGGCCCACCTAGTGTCACTCCTGGCCCACCTAGTGTCACTCCTGGACTTCCTATTTCACTCCTGGACCTGCTGTGTCACTCTAGGCTTCCCCTGAGTCATTTAATCCCACCACCACCCCCTCTCCTGTCTCTCCTCAGTTCCCCCCTGTGTTTTCCTCACCTGAATGGTATATTATATAAAGTGGTATATCAGAAGGCTATGCTTCATTAATAAGTATAGAAAGCTCCTTGGGATGGAGCAGGTGAAACTGGTGTTGGTGACCAGAAACCGGGCTACAGAGAAGGAGCTGGGCACCCAGCCAATCGAGATTACAGCTGCTGTGAATTGGCCCAGTGGGGAAGGGATGACTACCCTGGGTAGCACCACCGGGTGATGCTCCCCCTCGGCCAACGACCCTGGCAAGTGCCATCCTGGCCAAGGGGTTGATATGCCTCTGGTGGACACCTATATTTTTGGTGAGTCCCACAGACATGTCAACCTCTCAATGAGCAGTTGAATCTCCCCTCCAGGACCTCTCCAGGAGGGAAGATTTCACAGTTGGCAAGTATGGCCATGGCTGGCAGTAATTAGGAAAACTCTAGTAACACCCTTTGTTTGCTCCATCTCTAATAACAGCAGAGCCCAGAACTAAGTACCCTGGGTGATATAATTAAATTGGAAATGTTATATGTTATGTCATTATTATCCTTTATTTATATGGTGCCACAAGGGTTCTACAGCGCCTTACAAAGTACATAGAAAACAGAGACATACTGTACAGTGCAAAATACTGCAGGATAAGGAGGGATGCTGTCAATATCCTGGGAACTGGGATGACGGCGCTTAGAATACCGGCACCCGAATCCCGGCATTTGTAAGAATTGTGACCACCGGCATCCCGGTAAGGTAAGTAGCGGGGTTAGAGGGTGGGTTAGGGTTACGGTTAGGCACTAGGGTGAGGGTTAGGCACCTGGGGGTTTAGGTTCAGGGTGTGGGGAGCAAGGGTTAGGGATAGGAGAAGGGTTAGGATACCTACCGACAGGTGATTTTGACCGCTGGGATCCTGAGCATTGGCAGGGAGTATGAAATAGATGTTAGTATAAGTAAGGCAAGGAAAAGAACATGAGGGAAGAGGGCCCTGTTCGTGCAAGCTTACATTATAAAGGGGAGGGGCAGACATACAGGGTGAGGGACAGACATCCATCATTTCATCAGTAAAACTTGGCAGGTGGCCAATTAAGGGTGCAAGAAATCTTAGAAACCCAATCCCCAGTGGGTTTTTTGTTATAGCTATACACGGAATATTAACTGTGCTTTTAAGAAAAATTTTCACTACTCTGTGTTTTCACAAACAGCTCAAATGCTAGTCTAGGAATTTACACTGTTTTTCAATGTGTTAAATTGCTCACCTTCTAATTATTTACCAAATTTCAGCTAAACAGATGCAGTGTTATATAAGTTATGGCACAAACTCTGAAATAGAGCAGTAAGTTTTAAAGATAACACAGCTTATCATTCAATTAAACAGAAATATAGGCATCAAAGAAAAAAAGCATATATTCTCATATATTACTTTAGATAACAGTAGTTAAATATCACTTTGCTATTACAACAGATTTTTAAATCATTAATTCCTGCTCTCTAAATACTACCATAAAAATATAATATATATAATAAAAATATAAAGGTAGGGAGATAAACCATCTAAGGGTGCTAGACGTTTCAGAGGTTGACACTCTTTTATCAAGACATCATCGTTTGAGCAGTGCAGCCCAGAAAACCTGGAATTCAAACTTCTATTGTAGATGCAGAATGTGCCAATCTTGTTTTCCTCTCCCTTGGAGGGAGCTGATCCCAGAATATTGGCAATTCAGGTGAGAGACCACCCCTCTCACCACTATATATATATATATATATATATATATATATATATATATATATATATATATATATATATATATATACTTGTACAGTACAGTAGTCCGGCACTCACGAAAATCCAAATCTGCTCAGGTGCCTCCCACTAAGGAAAAGTATGCAAGACAAAATGTAGTGGCACTCTGTGACTTAGCAGCAATTAGACAACGTACATCGTTTATTCCAAAACCAGGAACATGGACCAACGTTTCGGGGCAACACCGCCCCTTTGTCAAGGTAAGTGAACAAGAGATGAATACAAATCCTACCTTAAATACCTCCGAGAAGCCCGCCAGTGTAGAAGCGTGTCAGGAAGCAGAAAGAGTGTGCGCGGCTGCAGTGTCCCTGGGTGATGACGTCACCCCGTTGGTGACACCCGGTTGTCCGGGTTACCAAGGACGCGAACCAGCCTATGTGACAAGAAGATATAGCTGGTGATCAACAACACATGTATAACATGTGCAGGACCCCGGCACTCAAAAGCCCCTCCAACAACACGCGCCGGTGCCCTCCTAAATTACCAGCCCTATGCAGGGATGGAAACACAAAATCCAGAACAAAATAGGCGGCACTCTGGCAACTTAAAAAATACACTGGACCCCTTATCTACGGGGTCCAGTGTATTTTTTAAGTCGCCAGAGTGCCGCCTATTTTGTTCTATATATATATATATATATATATATATATATATATATATATATATACACACACATATACATACAGGAAAGGAAGCGTCACGAAAAAAAGGACAATCAGTCTCCCAGCTTATCAGTCTTATGATAGTAATCCACTTCAAAGATTGTGGTTGTTGTAGGCGATGAAGGACTCTGTTGAGTACAAGATAGCAGCAATTCTTCAATAAATCCCAGGACCAACTGCATCCAAGCAATCATACTGTAGTTATTCAAATTATTTTTGAAAATAAAAGGAAGATTAAAAGCCCATACATAAAATTAAAAGTAGATTAGTATATAATATAATTCAACAAATGCCAACAACACTCAAAGAGTGGGAGCTCCAATGGCGGTAGATCTTCCAAGATGGGCGGTGACAGAATACCAACAGGAAACAAAACAACTCGCTTCTTAATTCATATGGTATATGTCAACATGAAGGTGCTTAAATAGGGGGGGGTTGAAATAATATAATCAGACAACTATGCAAGTTCTCACAATTACAACAGTGTAACTGTTTGTGATCCAGAGCTGACAAAGATCCAAGCAGGAAAAACAGCTGCCATATTGTTTTATTATGGTATCATTTTATTATTGTATTACTTTTCTGTAGGTGTTCATTATATTAGCGCACTTAGGGTTTTTATGTATGTATTTTATTTATATACATATATACACACACAGGGTGGCAATACAAGTATAGACAAAATAAGTCTGCTTAAATAAGTTTATAATTACTGCATAGTGTAAACATTAAAAGTGTTAGGTAAAAATATTAGTTTATGTACAAATATACTGTAAGTAAACGTTTGAACTGTATTTGTTTTCTTGGACTCATAAAAATCAGTTAATTGACTGAGTGATCTAGAAATTAAAATGTTAAGGGGGAAGAAGCAGTTTAGCAAAAGCTCATTTTTAGTGTTTTTTGGTAAAATAGAATAATGTGAACTGGGGCACCATCTGGCAGAATGTGAACTGGGGCTTTTATGTGGCACAATGTGAGCTGGGGGCACTATAACTACAATATTTGCGAGCCTGTCTCAGTCACAAATAGCTGATAACTGAGTGGCATAATGTGAACTGGAGGGACTACAATGTGGCATACTGTGAAATAGGTCACTACATTGTGACATAATGCTATTCCCTAATGGGTGATGTATATAATATATACTATATATATGTATTTTATGCTAATCCATACGTGTGTGTGTGTTGCGTGCGTGCATGTGTGTGTGCGCATGTGGGTAGATAGAGGTTATTATTTTGTGCATGCTTTTCTCTTTCATTAACAGTGCAGCATGAAGCAGGACATATCTATCCTGACTATTCGGGACAGTCTTCCGAAAATGGGAACTGTATCCATGATACCTAGATAAATATGACACCACTTCCTCCCTCTGAGCCCCGTCATAAAACGAATAGCATTCCCACTTAGTATAAAAATGTATACTGATTAGACGCTTTCAAGCTACATGATCTAGGGGTCTATTCATCATCACTTCATTTCTACAAAAGTAGGTGAAAATTAAGATTTTCAGCTATTTTTGTAGAAATTAAGTGTCAGGGTATTTCATCATTCATGTAACATTGATATCTCCTGGTTACATTTGTCCCCCGATAGTTTCCACAGTCCACATAGTATAGTATGGGGATGTAGAAATGATGCACTTCATCAAGTTCCGAAAAAGCATTTTTTTTTTAAATTTGACAGTGATAATGTACGCCAGTGGTTAAAAGGGGGGACACCCACCGCGTATAAAAGCCTTCAATGATAAACGGGCTGGTCATACCCTATATAGATAGCCGTACAACATATATTTAGACACCATATTGTAATGAAGTATATATCTAGATTAATATATGCTGATAGGCAGTGGCGTAACTAGGGCAGGGCAAGCGGGGTTCGTGCCCTGGGCGCTGTTGGACCGGCGGCGCGGGGAGGCGCCACCGGCCACGGTACCGGACCGCCCGCCCTAGTTAGCCAGTCTAGCGCCGACCGCAGTGAGTGCGGTCAGCGCTACACATTTGCACAGGACCTGCGCTAGGCTTCCAGCGCCGTTCCTGTGCTGCAAGCCTGAGCCCGTTCCCTCCCCCTGAGCGCTTGCCCAATAGCGCTAGGAGGCGGGCTCAGGCTGTGCATAACACTCGCATCGCCGCCAGCGCTGGCGGCGATGCGTGTGTTAAACAGCAGCCAATGAGAGTCAGATAGACTATCATTGACTGCTGCAGCACCCACTGCAAGAGCCGGACTTCCGTCCGGCGCCTGCAGTGGCTAATGGGACTGACGTCATGACGTCTGTCCCATAATGCTGAGCGCGCCAGCCCGGGCGGACTGACGGGCGGGAGCGGCATCGCGGACAGGAGCAGGAGCAGCTTGGAATCAGGTAAGTATATTTTTATATATATATATATATTTTTTTTTTTTTAACCTATCTGCACAACGGGGGAGGGGGGTAGCTACTACTGGGGGGACCTCTACTGGGGGAGGTGTGGCTACTACTGGGGGCGCCATTGGGAGGACCTCTACTGGGGGGGCTACTCTACTGGGGACTACTACTTGGGGGAGGGGGAACTACCACTGGGGGCATTCAAAAAGGGGCCTATTACCAGAGGCACTGCACTCGGGGGACCACTACTGGGGGCAATAATAGGAAGGGCCACTACAGGGACCACTGGATAGGGAGGGTCACTACTGAGAGCCTGCATCAGGGGGACCACTACTGGGGGCACTGCATGGGAGGGGGGGGGACTACTGCTGGGGGCACTATATAAGGGGCTTACTGCAAGGGGCACTGCGGGGACCACTACAGGGGGCACTAGATAGGGGGTATCACTACAGGGTGCCTGCATAAGGGGACCAATACTGGGAAAACTGCATGGGGGGGACTACTGCTGGGGGCACTATATAAAAGGGTACTGCATAGGGGGGGCTACTACTGGGGGCACCATATAAAGGGCACTGCATAAGGGGATACTGCTACTGGGCGCACTGCATTGTGGGGACTGCTACTGGGTGCACTGCATAAGGGGGAACACTACATGGGGCACTGCATTTGGGGGGGCCACTACTGGGGGTACTGAGTAAGGGGAACTAATTGGGGGCTGTATAAGAGGGACCACTACTGGGGATACTGTATAAGGGGCACTACTATGGGCCTGCATGAGAGGGACCACAACTGCATACTGGGGGTACTGTATAAGAGGTACTACTGGCGTTAAGGTGCATATGGATAGGAATGTTCAGTTTGAAAATAAAGGGGTGTGTCATGTTGACACGCCCCATTTTTAAGTGACCACGCCTATTTTTTTGCCGTGCGCGCTGTCGGTGCGCGCACATCGGGGGCGGGTGGGGGGCTTCCTTTTCAAATTTGCCCTGGGCTCCAAATACCCTAGTTACACCACTGCTGATAGGGTATTGTAATATAATGCAGTATTAGTACTAGACTCGTGGTACAGTAGATTTTTTATATAAAGGCATGCACAGTGTGTATAAATAAATACACTGAGAGTGGTATGACTCTGTAAACAATCATAGCATTTATTAGAACTGTGTTATAAAACCATTGATATAAGATCAAATACAGCTGTAACCAATGTGCTATTTAAAAGGGACTAATACCGATATACAACATAAAAAACAACATTTGACAAGACATTCAAATTGCTATATGACACAGTGTGTGTGCTGTGCAGAGTAATACGCTGGAAAGCATTTTACTCCGCATGTGATGTAGATGGTAAGTCTGTGGAGGTACTGATCGGACTGAGCGCAGTGTGACTGATGCCACTTTAGGTCAATTTTCTACACCGCACAAGGTATTCCTGTACCGTGCGTGTGGTGGTGTGGTCAGTGTCGCGGAGGTGTCCAATCTGGCTCCGATTCAGTATGGTCGGTATGTCCGTGCTTTAAGATTCTTTAGCTAGGTATGTAATTACCTTGATCTTCCGGGTGCAGTCCCTCTCTGGTGCAGTACCTGGATGCAGCCCTTGAGAGTCCCGTGGAGCTGGTTGTCTGCTGGCAGACTTCCTAGGACGGCCGCAATAAGAGCTGTGCGACACGTGTCAGGATCGACTCCTCTGCAATCGATGCGTTTCACCTGTAAGGCTTCCTCAGGATAGCAGATATCAGTCTACCCAGCTGGGGCTCTATTTATGTCGTACAGTACGGCATGTATGTTGCACAAATGCAGAAGTCCGGAGTAACCAGAGCATGGATATGTAACAAGGCTCACTGGCGACTTGTGACATTTTTACTCAATTCCCAAATCTTAATCAGGTCCTATGTACAGTACCTAATCCAAACTGACATTTACCTTATACATTCTATAAAATCTGTACAAATGTAAATGAAATTGCTTTACAAACTTGGAGCATTTCAGGTGATGTCACATTTTATTTTGATGCAAGGAATTGATTTCCTCTTGTGCTGGCATTTGCCATTTCTTGGCGTCCTTTTTTGGGGTGGCTGACTGATATTTTCCCAAGACTTAGGTTTCTTTGTTTCTTGTGTGTAACCTTTGTATGACAGTCTGCAAGCTGCTATTCCTTTTATGTTCCTGTTTGCCCTTTGCAGTTGTGTCCTATGTAATTTCTGGTTGATAAGGATTGTTCAGTTGTTGGTTGTTTTATAATGTTGTTCAGCTCATCATATCCAGTGTGCACAGAGGGGATTTTAAAAGTAAGTTATTATGATTAATATAGCCCACATGACGATGACCACAAGTCTGTTCATGGAGCATATTATAAGTTTTTGGCTCTGCACATGCTCTGGAACTAAAAATATGCAACTACTGTTGTGCACGCCAACCAATTGCATCTCAACTTGTGACTCAAAAGGGTGTAATGCAAGGCACAGAGCCTTGAGGGTGGCACCGCCTCTGCCCCATGGCATCTGTATTTGGCTTGCAGGGCGCCTGGAACGGCACCCTGCAGACTGTAGAGCCACCCGTAGCGTCCTTATTCCTGTCCTGGCAGCCCAGCCCCCATGTTGTGATGTCATGTTGTCACATGTTTGGAGGCGTAGCCCTGCTATGGCCATGGCTTTATGAGATATGTTTTTGCATATAAAAGTAATAAAATACTTGTTTTCACATTGTTCTGGGACTTCAGTGGAAGTCCTAGTGGAAGTCCTGAAGCCACGGCTTGCACACCTCAGGTGTACTGTATACAGTGCTACAGACGGATTCAGTATAATTTACCGCCGGCCGCAGCGGCAGCCCGACAGGGGTAAAAATCCTGATCGTCAAAAGGTAAGTATTCACTAACCTAATTCTACCCCCTAACCATAACCCTCCATTAGGGGTGCCTAACCCTAACCTCCCCCCCAAGTGCCTAACCCTAACCTCCCCCCCAAGTGCCTAACCCTAATCCCCCCCCTAAGTGCTTAAACCTAACCCCCCCTTCCCTGCAGCCTAAACCTAAGTCCCCCGGGGGGTGCCTAAACCTAACCTCCCCCTGGGGGTGCCTAACCCTAACCCCCCCTTCCCCTAGTCTAAACCTAACCACCTGGGGGGGTGCCTAATCCTAAATCCCCCACGGGAGCTCCTAACTTCACCCTCCCCCCCGCGGCTGTCCGCGCCCGGCTTACCTTCGATTAGTAAGCCGGGTATCGGGCTCCTTGTGTAGGTCTAATGACAGGCATCAGGATTCCAACGCCTGTCATTAGTGCCTTGCTGGGATTAGACAGTCGGGAAGCCGGCAGTCGGGATTACGTCCGTCGGCTTCCCGACTGCTTCCCGCTACAGATATTGTAAAAACAACATTGAAGCAATGAGATGAAAAGTAAAGTAGTAACTTATTCATAGCTAAATTATATTATTTGAGAAGAAGGCTGAAAACCTGCCAAAATGAAAAATGTGTGATATGTAAAATGATACAAAGGTGTAAAAGTAGAACACATAATAATGGCTTCAGGGATGAATAGAACATTATTATGCAAGATTCATCATACAGCACACATCGACCAGCTGCAAGGGATATTGATTGGAATGAGTGCTTGAAACAATGTGTAATAGTATATCTTAAAGACTACAAGCCTGAATTCAGCATGCTAAACAGCGAGAACAATTGCATTTATATCAATGTGGGAAAACAGCAATTTTTTTTGGGGGGGGGGGGATTGAAACCTCTGCACATTCCAGCGATTTTCACTTCCGAAACCTTGTGTTTACTATCCGCCAGTTTGAAGGATGTGTAGAAAAGACAAAGGGGAGAGGACATTGCTCACGCAAGTTTAACATTTAATGGGAATGTGAGTACAATTTGTTGGGGATATGGGTGGAACAAAAGGTAGAAAACAGCAGAGTGGAGAAAAGAGAGACTGGAAACTTAAGAAGAAGGGTGGTAAGTTAGAACGAAAAAATGGGGCATGCTTGAAGGCTGGAATAAATTCTAATGGAGCTTGAAAGGGCATTTCATAGGATGGGAGCAGCCCAGGAGAAATCCTGAATATGAGAGTAGGAAGTGGTGGTCAGGCAGCAGTCATTAGCAGAGTGAAGAGTGTGGGAAAATGATGTAGGTGAGAAAGATGAGTTCTGAGTGGTATAGAGAGCCAGTGGAGTTACTGGCAGAAAGAGGCAGCAGAGGTAAAGCGATGAGAGAGTAAAATGAGGAGGGCAGCAAGGATGAGGATAGTCTGAGGAGGAGAAAGGTGGGAGTTTGGCGTGTCAGAAGAATGGCTTGCTGTGTATCTTGCCATTAGATATATTGGTGAACACAAACTATTGGAAGGAACTGTGGTGTATTATACAAATGCCGCTGGAACTGGCACTGCATTATAGACTTTTAAACTGAATGGATTAGGTTTTGTCTAGTAATTGGCTATGATGTTTTGTTTCCTAGCAACTATACTTGGCTTTATTTTTTTTTCTAGGCAACACTATACTCTATACTGCTAGACTCCATAATTGATTCTGTTTCACACATTAGCTTCAAGAACAAACTCTGCTTTATGCTATATGCTATGTATTATTATCAGTATTTGTTTTATATATATATATATATATATATATACATATATATATATATATAATATATATATTGAATAGTGAAAAATCCCAAGAGCCAATAAGGTGAACTGATCACAAAAAAGTTGCATGAGTATAAATGGAAAAGCAACTTATCCTTAATTAGAAGAATCTTCGATCTCCTTACCAGCCATAATTCAAACATAAAAAGCAAAATAGAGGCAAAACATTGTGTGTAACATCTTAACACTGCATTAATCAACAAACATAACTGTGTAAATTAGGAGTTAATCCCCTTGAAGAAGTCTTATCTTAGCAAAGACGAAACGCATTGGAACCATTTATCCTGGACCCTCTTATGATGGACAGATAAGCCCTTATTATATATTGTGTCTGTACGTTGTTTACCTGCATTTTTTTCATGGATATTTTTATGTAATTAAACTGTGATGTTGTTACTATTTGGAGTTTTTGTTTATGTGGGGGACTAATGATCAGTTCCATTAACTCCTAACTTACACAGTTATCTTTTTTGATTAATGCAGTGTTAAGACGTTACACACGATGTTTTGCCTCTTTTTTGCTTTTTATGTTTGAATTATGGCTAGTCAGGAGATTGAAGTTTCTTCTAATTAAGGATAAGTTGCTTTTCCATTTATACTCAGTTCACCCTATTGGCGCTTGGGATTTTCACTATTCAGCTGTTTATGTATATGGTTTTCACCCTATATGATTTTTTATCCTAGCAGCCACTCTTATAGGAGTTAGGTGAGCTTTCTGACATTATTCACTTATAGTTTGTTTGAAGGATTATTGTTTTTCACTTGTGCGCTCACTATTCCATTTTTGTTTTTTTATATATACTGTATGTGTGTGTGCGAGTGGTTTAACATACAGTTCCAGCAATTGGATGGAAGCCTTATTCTGTTTTTCAGCCAAGAACACATTTTCTCTTAAACATCCTTACGTGCCTGTTTGTCAGGTTTGGCATGCTGATAAAGTTATGAGGAACTACAAGATGCTGATGACAGTTTGGTGATTACCAACCAGTGTAAAAAGACAAATGTATGTGCTGAGCTAAATAGTTGGATACAGATGTGTCTTAATACACCTAGCCTCAATACGCCATGCGGTGCGAGACGAGCATCTTTTTTTCAAAACATCCGTCTTAGTCGCAATGCAATGTGCAGAGTGAAACCGCATCAGAATATGCAAGATGTCTGCCTTACCTATAGCATAAAGAGAACATCCACAAGGGAGAGCTATATACACAGCTGCTAACTGAAACATTGGGAACAAGTGAGGATAACAACTTTCAATCACCCACATGAAAAAACATATACATGTATAATTATCATGAACATTCTTCTAGAAACAATATAATAATAATAATCCTTTTTTGCATACTTACAACTATTACCCCTACAATGGCCACAGCTATAGAGGCCCTTCAGAGTAAAGGGGCCTATCCACTAGGCAACCGAAAAGACTGAATGACTAGCGTTCAGACCTTCAGGTCGCCGAGGTGCAGTGCCCACACTGAACGGCGTTCACTGAATGTCATTCCGTGCAGGAGTCCGACCTCCTATCTCTGAACTTGCCAAACCTGACGAGCATTGTCAGGTTGACGGGCATGTTCATTATAAACAAAAGTGATAACAAGTGCGCAATAAAATCAAGGATGCAGCAAGGGGTGAAAATATAAATGAGTAGACACCCACTACTCCAAAAGAACATGCACAATAAAATCACCTCCTAGCGCTTCCCCAATCACAAGTGCACATAAGTGACAGGAAAAGAGAGATAATCACCATAAATCGAATCCACTTGGTATAGGATCACATAACCATATATAATTTGCAGTCTTTAATGGTAAATGAACAAAGCTTGATCACAGCAATCCTCATATATGGAGATAAAAAAAAAAATGCAGACATAGTATAAATCAAACTAAAAACACAATCTGTTTAATAATAAGGTACACTCACAAATTGCAGAAAAAAAATCAGGCATGTAAAATCCATTAAAAGTGGCACTGCAGCAACATTCACATGAGCTCCCTTCTTGTAGTCCCTGGATGGTAAAAGGAAGGCAAAGAATACCAGCTCCGGATGCAGGGGTATGCCCAAGATGAAGCAAGTGAAGTCAGTTGTCCACCACACAGTAACAGATACGATCTTTAAAGCCCAAGCTTAACACGTTTCAGACCTATTAGTCCTTCTTCAGAAGCGTGCTTATGGCTTTTCCTACAAGCGTATATATACTCTAACTAATACATAAAACACCTGAATACATTTACCGCTAATCGGCGCTAATGGGTATGTGCGCATGCGCATTACATCATGGACCCAGAAGTCTAATGGCCGTGCGTTCCACCAAACAGGAAGTGGTAATGCTGTGCTTTCCACAGCCTCCGCGAACCCGGAAATGGCACAATTCTTGCATTCCAAAGTCATTTAGAGGACCCCTTCTACACATTGAAGGAGTATCATGTTCCACATCCTCTACCCGGCCAGAGATAGATAGCGTCCAGTGTCTGCAGGATGTTTAAAGTCAACGCCCACTGTGGAATTCATATACTTCCTAGTTGTTACAACTCATAGTGGAAAAGTCCTCCATATTATACTCATCAATCATAAGTAATGGTACAAAAGATGATGTCAAGTCCATAAATAACGTCCATTCACAGATGACATACAAAAAAATTTAATAAAAAAGTGGGATAAAAAAATTACTTAAAAATGCATCAAGATAGAATAAAAGACATAAATAAGACATATAAAATGGCAGAACAATAACATTAATTAAAAAAACATTTTAATTCAAAGTCACCATTTAATCATCATCATTTACCATCCAAGGACTACAAGAAGGGAGCTCGTGTGACTGTTGCTGCAGTGCCACTTTTAATGGATTTTACATGCCTGATTTGTTTCTGCAATTTGTGAGTGTACCTTATTATTAAACAGATTGTGTTTTTAGTTTGATCTATACTATGTCTGCATTTTTTTTATATCTCCATATATGAGGATTGCTGTGATCAGCGCATATTAACTGGAGGATAAGACAAGCTTTGTTCATTTACCATTAAAGACTGCAAATTGTATATGGTTATGTGATCCTATACCAAGTGGATTCGATTTATGGTGATTATCTCTCTTTTCCTGTCACTTATGTGCACTTGTGATTGGGGGAGCGCTAGGAGGTGATTTACATCTATTTTATTGGGCATGTTCAGTAGACAGTCGGGGTCGGCAAGGACCCAGCGTGCACGCGCATCGCTGGTCCTTGCTTGTTATCCATTACCCGACTTTGTGAACAATGCCAGGAGGTTTTGGTCGGATTGTTCACAAAGTTGTGTAATGGATAGGCCTCTTTAGGGTAAGAGTTAAGAGTAACAAAATAAATTGCTGAATAGTGTATGGACAACCAGACAATCATAGTTCGGTAACTGTAGAAAGCATGTCAGCAAGTATCAGATACATTTCACATAACTATACTGTTATAAAACAAACTTACAACACTTCATACCTCATGGAATTATATTTAGAAAATAACAAACAGTAATGGCTACTCTTTGGCACATACTTAGTATATAACAGCATTGCCTAATTTGCCTATTTTTAAATGTATCCCATTCTTTTGGACTAAGCCACAGATTCCAAAAGCTTTGTGTGGATTTTTTATTATTTTGCAAATTTCTATATTTGCCTGTTACTTTTTTTAATTCAGTACTCTAATAAAAATAAATCCAAATCCCACAGTTTCTATTCTTGTCAATGTGAATAGATGGGGTTGGTAGTACATTGAAAATATGGATTTAGTGGGCTGGACACATCTCCTAACTATTGCTTCTATATGCATCCCACTGGGTCATATGTTTTAGCAGACATGCTGGAGCCACATACCACAGGTGCAAGTGATCTGAAGACTGGAAGAGCCCCAGGTGGGGGTGTTGGCTAAAGGACTGTGCATCTAAAGCCCCCACATCATGGGAACTTGAAAAAGTTTTAAATATTTGCAAGGAGAAGGGATCTCCTACTCTCCTGGAAAATACTGCTGCAAGGTTATGGCTCCAATCAGACTGGTTACAGGGCAGCAAAGATTCAATTGCAAGTCAATCATAAAGTCTCTGTTGCTATGGTGTGTACCCATTAAGGGCATAAACATATGAATCTCATTCCCTACCACACCAGTAAAGTAGTGAAAAGCGTGGCTCAGTATCTGCAATTGTATATCGAAGTCACTAAGAAAAGACTCTGGTAAGGTAAGTTATAGGAGTCTGTAATTTGCAGTGTGATGAACCCTTAGGTTAGGGTTAGGTAACCTTTCTCTCTTTGGGTGCCAGGTATTCGACATTGCAAGCTAAACCATTACAATATTAAAATAGATTTACAAAATAAATAAATGGTTAAAAAAATATTAGTCATTCCTATTTTGAAGCTAGTTTGCTCAGTTTAGGTTGATAGCTTTCAGACCAAGACATGCTTTAAAACTCTTTGCTCTCATTTGACTGTGAGAAGGATTAACTGTAGCAGGGGTTTACTCACCAAAGGCCCAGGCTTCACTAGTATGCAGGCCTCAGACTGAAGAGGGTCCAGCATCCCGAAAAGGTCTCCTCTGTGAGCATAGGAGGTGGAACAGGAGGGGTGGTACCGCACAGGGTGAATGGTATGAGAGCCCATGGGTGCTACTCAAATCCTTGTGTGCCAACTTGTTTCACTAGTGCCAAGCATTTCCTACTCCTGCCCTAGGTATTTGTTTTCCAATTACCTCAATTTTTGGGTTGTACATTTTAATTTTAAAAGGCTGTGCCTTTCACTATCTATTTGCCTAGATGATAGATTTAACCCACATCACCATACCAGGAAGGCCAGGAGCAGTGTGGAAAGCTAAACATTACCCAGAATCCTCACTGAGTCAGTTGCTAACAAAACTCAATGCCGATATGCACGCAGCTGGCCAACCTTGTAAGTACTGCACATGAGTCGTAATGGTTACCGCATGGAGACACAGAGGGAACGTGGACACAGGAAGTTTGGATGTTAGTGTGCATTCCATCAAGGCAACAAGGGGCTGGCTAGGCAGATGCGGGTGTGTTGATGTCAGCGGCTGTGTCTAAAGAGCCGCTCACACAGAAATTGCGCCTGCCGCCACAGGGCTTGTGCAAGTTTTGATGGTGTCTGTGAATTGGTCTTGCAGGGGCAGCCAGGAGTCCCAATTCTCCTCTAAATCAGGACCCTTTTACCTCTATGTTATTACCCGGTCTTTTATTTAATTACTATTTGTTCTCAATAGTAATGTGAAGTATGCTGGTGTTGTATAAATAAATATTAATAAATAATTATAATAAATTAGAATGAAATATGTTTTTCATATTAATACATGTAGAAAGCTCTCTGTGTTAGAAATAATATTCAATTTAAAGAACTTAGGGCCGTGTTCAATTAGACGCAAAAAGTCGGAAAGGTTTTGCCTGCCGCACTTTTCGCCTACATCGTGTGTTTTGGCTGTGGAAACTTATCGGGCGCGCCCCGCTATTCTCCGTATTCAATTCGCGAAAACGTGTCACGGCAATACTCAAACAGGTGAAAAGTGCTGGAAATCAGCCTGACACCCCCCAAAGATGCACTAACATTGGGGATCAATATAGATGTCGCCCATTAGCCCTACTGCAGCTATTTGGGGTACTTAAGTGCTGTCAGTTGCCTCTTTTTAGCGTCTTTGCACAAGTGGTGTAGAATAGCATTAAGCAGTTTTTTTTGTGAAAATCAGTCGTCCTGTCAGATTTGGGGTACATGAAAATGGGTGCAAGCATGGTTTAAAATTGCAAAAGTGAAGTTTTAAAAAACGTAAAAAACACACCTTCAGCAAACACCTGTAATAAAAAAAACCACCTCCCATATACTTGCAGACCCCCCAAAAGTCTATTTCACTAGTCTAAAAGTTTGTATCCCCACTTTGCACTTTTTTGCATCCATTTTCAAAGTAATTTTTTGGGGTGTTCCTGGTTTTTTTCCCTGGATTTTTTGACACAGTTATGTTTTGGGGGGCTGTCCCAAGGGTGCTGAGTGGTGCCCCACCTTTGCACCCCAAAACCGCAATTCTGCACCACCTATTCATAGGCGAATCTTTTTCGCCTATTACATTGCATTGCGTTTTAACTATTTGGAATTGAATATGGCTTAAAGTTTCCGCCTGGTGAAATGACGTCATCCTCGATACTTTTTTGTGGAAAATGGCTTTTCGCGTCTAATTGAATACGGCCCTATGAATTAAAAATCAAGTAAATGTGGCATATCATCAAGACATGGGACTTTTTAAAATAATGTGTCTTTAAAAAGAGTCTGTAATTTATATGTTTCTCTAATTTTCTCTTTCTGTGTCTCTTTTAGGTTTTGTTCGGAGCTACCATTTTTTTGTAATGAAGACAACTTTTTATAAAGTTTACTAAACAAAAATAGAAGTCGAAAGTGAGTTAAATGTACATAGTCCTTCATTATTCATCATTTGAAGACTTCAAAAGCACCGAAGCCAAATAACAAAGGCCTCTTCTTCCATACATCAAAAAGAAAATTATATTTGTTACTGTCACAAATTACCATAGTTCTGGACTGCCATGTATCATCTCTTAACGGTGTTACTCAGTGTTACCCTAGATGTTCTTGGTGTGCACTCGGCACTCAGTGTTGGTGCTGGAGAAAGTCGATGGCAGATAAACCAAACACAGGCAATGCCAATGCTGCTTGCACACATGAAGCGCCCCCAGGTATCTCAGAATGCCTCTTCAGGAAAGAGCCAGATGTTGCCAGATATGTGCAATGGGTATTATGATGTGATGGGGCAGTATGATGCCTCCTTTAACTGTACCACAGGCACATATCGCTATTGCTGTGGCACGTGCCATTACCGCTTTTGTTGTGAGCATCGTCACAAGCGATTGGATCAAGACAGCTGTACCAACGATAAAAGCCCTTTCTGGGCACATACAACCCAGCCTATAACTACCAGTGCTAACAGCAAACTGAACGATAATGGACATGCAGATCAGACCAATAGCACCGTCTACGTCATCTGTGGTGTCATTAGTTTCACCCTAGTCGTGGGCATCGGAGCCAAGATTGCCTTTAACAAGGCCTCCCGGCGCCCACGAGGGAGAGAGATTAATGTACCCAGGTGAGTAGAGAGAACGGAGGTCTAGAAAATTATTATTTTCTCTTTTTTATTCCCCTAATCACAAAATGGCAAAATAAAAGGCAATATTGATAGTGCTCACCAGCATTTAAATGTAAAGTGGATATAAAGTACAATGGGCCTGATTAAACAAGGATCGCAGTTGCTAATAATCAGCCGGTTGTTGCATGTGTACGCATTACAGCGCGCGTGCGCAAACCGGAACTGCGATCGGGACTGCGATCGCAGAGGCTACGCAGACCCATCGCAGAGTGATTGACAGGAAGTGCGAAGCCATATGCAGTGTGAGGTCACTTAGTGTGCGCTGCAGTTAGCAATTTCTGAGTGTGGTCTGACCTTGTGCAAGTGTGCGTGAGGCTGCAATAGTACTCGATTGTACCGATGGTTTCGCTATTCTTCTAAGTATTACGGATATGCGTATGGTAAAGTGGGTGTCCTTATGTAGTACTAAGTTAACATTGCGATCGCAGTGGTTTGGGTTGCTATCGCAGTTGAACTGCGTGCATACGCAATATAGTGATCCGCAGTGAATCAGGCCCAATGTGCTTTTGGGGTTGAAAAGTCTGGGGGTTTTTTGCTTGAGAATATAAGACCGGAATCCATGTGTCATGCATGTACTGTACTTACTGCATTGGGATAGGAATTACAGTAAGTAAAGAGTACAGCATTTATAGTAATTTGTTTTAGTTTGTTTAAGTAGATTACAAAATAATTAATGTTTTTAACACTACTTTTATGTACATATTTTGGAGGCTTACAAAGAAGTCTTTTTAAAGTTATATTATAGTAACATCATATGTATTTAGCTTCAGCAATTATTTTTCACTTTTCAACTTCTTTGACTTCCAACATTTTAAAGTACAGTAGCAGTGGTGTAACTAGGGGGAATTGAGCAGGGCACGTGCCATGGGCGCTGTCTGACCCAGCGGCAAGGGGGTGTGTGTGTGACGTAGGGCGGACCACACTGACCTGGGCGGCGAGCGGCTTCTCCCACAGTGGCACTATACACTACAACAAACACACCGCCGCCAGCTACGGGTAGTACATTCAATGACAGTGAGTGTACTACTCGGTGGAGGTGTGTTTGTTTTAGCAGCTACTAAGAGTCAGATAGACTCTTATTAGCTGCTGCACCCAGGGCCTGCACCAGCCTGCAGCTCGCTAATGAGCTCCGCCTTCCGGCTCCCACAATGGGTGAGGGGAGAGACATCATGACGTCTCTCCCATAGTGCAGAGCAGGATGGGAGGAGCGGACGGTGGCGGGCGCAGGAACAGGGATTTAGGGAAGTATAATTTTGTGTCTATGTGTTTTATGTGTAAGGGGCACTACTGGGAGCACTGCATAAGGGGCACTACTGGGGGACACTATTGGGGGCACTACATTAAAGGGCATTACTGGGGGTACTGCATAAGGTGCACTACTGTGGGTACTGAATAAGGGGCACTACTGGGGGCACTGCATAAGGGGCACTACTGGGGGCACTGCATAAGGGGGCACTACATAAGTGGCACTGCTACTGGGGGCATTGCATAAGGGGCACTGCTTCTTGGGACAATGCATAAATGGCACTACTACAGTGGGCATTGCATAAGGAGAACCAGGGCCGTAACTAGGGTGCTGTAACCTGTGCCATGGCAAAGGGCACCGCAGGGCAGGGGGTGCTGTTTGGGCCTGTCAATTTTCCTATTTATTATCATTCTCACTTGTAGCTTCCTCTTCTGTTATCCTTAGCATCTTCTGGCCTCCCCTATCTCTATCCTGGCCTTTCCCCATGAGGCCATGGCTCTTTTTCGGGTGCACTATCTTATGTCCCTATTTGAAAAATGGAGGGGGGGTGCCAAATGCTCTTTCTGGCACAGGGCACCAAAAAGTCTAGTTACTAGGGGCATTGCATAAGGGGCACAACTACTGGGGACATTAAGGTGCATATGGAATGGAATGTTCCCAGAGTGACGAGAAATGGTGGCATGTCTTGTTGACATGCCCCAATTTTTCAGTGGCCAAGCCCACTTTTTTGGGGGCACCATTATTCTTCTTGCCCTGGATGCCAAATACCATAGTTACACCACTGTACAGTACGTGTTGATTCAGTTTTAACTCTATTTACTACAATCCGCATTTTGAATGCAGATTGTAGTGTGATATTACTAACTGAGGGCCTGATTCAGAGCCGGATGCTCTGACAGAGCGCTCGCTCTGAATCAGGGCTGGCCTTCTTTTTTTTTAGAGCGGCCTCCTGGCCGCTCGCATACCCACAGCTATAGCGAGCGGCCAGGAAGATGGTCGCGATGGTCAAGACCATCACGACCATCGGGCTTGCGACGAGACCCTTGTGGTAGGGTCTCGTTGCCGCAAGCCCTAGAGTACTTTCGGCTCTAACAGAGCCGAAAGCACTCCCACTGACATCACTAGTGATGTCAGTGGGGCCGGCCCCAGAGGGTAGGCGTTCCCATGGGAACGCCTCCGTCTGGGCAGCCATGCCCCCGGCCTGCCCACAAAAGGGGGCGTGCTGTCACTCAACATCGACAGCACGCCCCCTTTGGTACGAGACCCAGAGTGACGTTTTGTCTGTCGCTATCCGGGTCTCGCGCATGCGCACGCGAAGCCAGCTCCGTCGTGCGCATGCGCACTGGGCCACCATCGACTCACTTGCGAGCGCATTGCGCTCGCGAGCGGGTCTGAATCAGGCCCTGAATTCGCATTGTGAATTCAGGCAATATCACAGGGATTTACTAAAAATCCCTTGCAGGGACAGAGCTTGTGATAAAGCTCTGTCCATGCGAATCCATTCCACAGCCTTATCATGTTATTTTCGCAAAAAATACAGTGACAAGTGCCCGCTCATGCACAGACTGGCCACCACTAAGCCCTGGCTTTGTCGCTAAGCCCCGCCCCTAGCGATCGCGACCCCCCATGACCCCTCCTCCCTTTACACTTTCCTCCGGTGATCGGTGCTCCGGTGATGTCCTCCGTGGCTCGGGTCAGCTGACATCCCATCCTGCACTGGGACCCGTTCAGGTGACGACCGGGCTGCAGTGCAGGATGGGAGACCAGCTGACCGGAGGGGAGACATCACCGGAGCTCCGATCACTGGTGCCTGGACTCAGGTAAGTTATTTTATTTTTATTTTTTTTACAGTGCATCAGCGTGTGGTCTGTTTAAACCACACAAATATGGACCCAAATGGGTGTTCACCTAGCGCTCACTCGGGTGTTACTATGCTCAATGGGTGGGCAGCAAGGTTCTAGAGAGATAGCCCAACTTAGCTGCATTCACGGCTGACAGATACGTGACATATAATGATCCATCTCAGGCGCAAGTCTATACTGTATGCTACCACATACAACTACGTAAGTGCTGTTTAGACCACACAGCTGATCACTGGGTCCGGCTCCGGGCTCTGCTCTCCCTGTTAGAGCAGAGCAGGAGTCCGGTAACTGGGGAAGAACCTGGATAATCCACCTCCAGGTGACGTTGTTATCCCAGGGCTTTCCCGAGTATTTTTTCACAATTTATTTTTAGTAATTTTGGCCAGATCACATTTCCCATTATAATCATGGGAAATTCGATCTGATTACTAAAAATAAGTGATAATTAGGGCTTGGAGTAGAATTTTACGAATCCTACTCCAATTGCCCTTTAGTAACTTTAGGTGATACTAAAATAATGTGAAATTGGTGTGAAAATCTAAAATAATGATACTAAAATAATGTTAATAAATAGAGCCCTATGTCATTGCAGTTTATTAAAGATCTTATTTGTGCTATTTTTCATAAACGGTTTTATACATAACCTGCATTTATTAAAGGGCCATGAAAAAGTGCTATAGCAAACTCACTGATCAATGCTGCACAAAAGAGTTTTTGAAAATCAATGTCAGAGACACTATTCACAATATAATAAGTTGTTCACAATGTAATGAGTTGAAGTCTACTTTCACTAGAACGTTTGTGATCACTGTACCACCTTTGGATGTGAATATTTTTTTGCAGAATTACAACCCCTACAAACACAGGTGAGCAGGGCGTGCCCCCCAGCGCTATCTCCCCAGGTCCCCAGCGCCATCTACCCTACTCCTGTATCACCCACAGTAAGTGCCCCCTGCTCCTGCACCACCCACAGTAAGTGCCCCCTGCCACTGTATCACCCACAATTAGTGCCCTCCTGCCCCATATCACCCACAGTAAGTGCCCCCTGTCCCTATATAACCCACAATTAGCACCCCCTTTCCCTGTATCACCCACAATGAATGCCCCCTGCCCCTGTTTCACCCAAAGTTAATGCCCCATGCCCCTGTATCAACCACAATGAATGCCCCCTGCCCCTATATCACTTACATTAAGTGCCCCCCTGCCCCTGTTTCACCAACAGTTAGTGCCCCCCATGTTGCATCCCCCCTCTGCCCCTGTATCACCCTCAATAAGTTCCCCCCTGCTCCAGTATCACCCTCAATAAGCGCCCCCCCCTGGATCACCCGCAGTAAGTCCCCTCACCCCCCTGCCCCTGTATCACCACTGCATCAGTATTACGTTACCTCCTCCCACAGGAGCTGATGTCCCAGTTGATGGGCTGGTGCTCGGTTTGCGGCTGGGGCTGTCTGTCATGGACGGCTTCTCTGGCTCGTCCTCCTCACTGCTGCTAGCGGTAGCTGCTATGGCGGAGGGTTCTTCTCCTCTTCCGCCATGATGCTGCTGCTGCTGCTGACCCGGGTCCGCCCACCTTCAGGCTCCTCCTCACTGCTCTTTTATGGCCAATCCGCCCCTGCAGGTGAGGTATGAAAGACCCTTACAAGATTTAAAAGCACTGTTCGCTCAGAAACAAGAAATCCTCCATACATCAGGTAGAAAAATATTTAGTACAGACAATTCAGAATATGACTTTAGTTTAACGAGTAAAAAGTATTAAACTGATTCCTTGAAACACGTACGAAAAGTGGTACTCTATACTGGGCTGGATGGAGATTGGCTGGATTCTGTGGAGGGCAGCTCTAAATGCTCAAATGGGTAATACAAAGTCATCTTAATAAGAGTGTAATGCTGATCTATTATATAAAATCATTCTATATTTGATTTATGGAAGTTCTTCTTCCTGTGTACTGAGAGCCTGATTTAGCAAGGATCGCAATTGTAAAGCTGCAAGTGGGCAATCCTAGCAATATTGCAAATGCAGCAGGAGGTGTATGACAACCCCTGCTGCATTTGGGATCCCAGCACTGCGGCGGAGGTCGCAGGCTGGGATCACCATTGCGACCATCAGTGGAAGATGGCGATTGGCGCCGGCCAGCTGAGTAAACCTCACAGTAGCAAATGAAGGATTTTGAAAGGGGGGTTTCCAAATTCTTGGTTACCAAACCAAAGACAACTAGTCACAAATAAATTTTAGATAGATAGATGGATGGATGGATAGATAGATAGATAGAGCTTACACAGGATTTAGGACCACTACAGTAAAATATACCACTCAGCCTATGTCGGATTACACACACACACCACACACACACACACACACACACAGACACACACACACCTCTATCACTAAAAAACATGAATGCAGCAGGCAAATAAATACAGCCAGCATGATTTATTAAAGGCCCCCCTCCCCCAGTAGTGCCCCTTATACAGTGCACCCAGTAGTGGACCCCCTATGCAGTGCCCCCACCCCTATGTAGTGCCCCTTACATATATAGGACAAAAACACAAAAAAAATACAACACTTACCTGAATCCCTGCGCCTGCCGCTGTCTGCTCCTCCATCCTCCCAGCCCGCTCTGTACTATGGAAGAGACGTCATGATGTCTCTCCCATCACCCACTGCCAGAGCCGGAAGGTGGAGCTCATGAGTGAGCTCCATCCTGGATCCGGCAGTAGGAGCAGCAGCCAATGAGAATCTGTCTCTTATTGGCTGCTAAAACAAACATACCGCTGCCAGGTAGTACTAGTGTACTACCCGTCGCCGGCGTGCTTGTTACGGTGTACAGTAGTGCGAACTGCACTCACTGCGGTCCGCACTACACTTACTGATCGGCGGGCACGGGGGGGTTTGGGTACTCAGAAACAACCCCTGCGTGCGCGTATGCCTCAGCTTACTCAGACTGGCCGGCATGCATGCCCAGCAGAATGCATATGTCCACGCAGTCCCTGGGCTGACCACTCCCGGAAAACGGGGCGGACCAGGAACGCTGGTCGACCCCGCCCCGCACCACCTCTTAAATGCCTCTGCCTGTCAATCAGGTGGAATGAAATGCATTATGGTGGAATGCATTAAGGTACAGCCGCTGGGACACAGGCTCAGATAAAAGCTCATCCTGGTGAATAGTAAAAAAAAATGTCATCATTTACACAATCACAGGACCGTCTCCCAAAAAATGTGGTAAAATGTAGCCCATAGTCTACAATATCTAACACTAAAGATGGTTAGCTATCTGTGCCAAGCTCCGGAAAGCTTGGTACTGTACATATCAGATTTTAACAGCCTCCATACAAAGATTGGCTGGTTGATTTTGTGAATGAAAATGGAAGGGACCTCAGTAAATATCTCCAATATCTTCTACCTACGGCCGTAGAGAGCAGGGAGTCCCTCAGCCAGGGGCAGATAGAGGAGGGAAGGGGGGGGTTGTGATCAGTGTGATCGCTCTCCCCAGTACATCATACAGGCAGAGCAGACTGCTCCTTAGCACACAGCAGCATGTACTGGGCTGGTGAGAAAAGCTGCTGTCGCTGACAGGTAAGAAGGGGGGAGGATGGACCCAGGCCCCCGCAGGCCTCCTCAAAGAAGTATACAGTATGTATAGTATGCACAGGCAATGTTATTTATTTACATTATCTTATAAAATTCCTTTTAGTTTTGTTTTAAGGGTATATTTACCCAATCTACAAACTTTAATGCTTCTCTGAGCTGATTAAACTTTGCTTTGTAAAATTCACAGCGTTTGTAGCTCGCCTTCAAAGCATTTTAATAGAACTTAAGGTAAATGTTACTAGTATTTTGTGATCTATGGGCCTGATTCAGACCCACTCGCGAGCGGCTGTACGCTCGCAAGTGGGTCGATGGTCTGCACTGAGCATGCGCACGACGGAGGGAGCTCCGTCGTGCGCATGCGCCAGACACGACGAGCGAAGGACTTTCCTTCGCTTGTTGTGTCCGATCAAAGGGGGCGTGCTGTCAATGTTGATTGACAGCACGCCCCCTTTGGTGGGCGTGCCGGGGGCGTGCCTCCCTGACGGGGGCGTTCCCACGGGAACGCCTCCCGTCAGAAGCCGGCCCACTGACATCACTAGTGATGTCAGTGGGAGTGATTTTGGCTCTGATAGAGCCAAAATCACTCCGGAGCTTGCGGTTGAAAACCTCAACCGCAGGCTCCGGCTCGCAATTTCGATGGTCACGACCATCGCGGCCATCAAAATGCACGCTCGTATAGCCTGTGGGTGGTGACCCACAGCTATACGAGCGTCCAGGAGGACGCTCCATGAAAAAGGAGCCCGGCCCTCATGCAGAGCGTGCGCTCTGCTCAGAGCGTACGGCTCTGAATGAGGGCCCATATTCGCTAAATAAATGTCACCTCACCTGTACATTAATTATACTATCTGTCATTAGTTAGAACCAAGTCTAGCCGAGCTTCCCCTCTAGCTGGTTCTTCTGTCACTTGGGAAATATGTAAAATTGCCTATTACTATAATATCTACAATAGGCTACATTTATACACTGTTCCGAAGGGTCCCAAACTCCGTCATTACCGTCCAGGTTTTAAGGATATCCAAGCTTGAGCACAGATGACTTAATTAGTACCTCAGTCAATTTGATTTAACCATCTGGGCTCAAGCATGTATATGATTAAATTTGACAGTAATGGTGGACTTTGGGCACCTCTGCACTATACGATTTGTATATAATAGTTTTAATGTCCTAATTTCTATCTGGATTGTTAAGGAATTTCAGCATAATTATTTATGATAGGGGGTTTATAACAATCCATAATCAACAAAAAGGAGGGAATTGAATTGGCAGTGGTAGCAAATCGATCCCCCGGGGGGTTATTCAATTAGACCCAAATTCTACAAGAGTTTTTTTTTCCCTGATAATCAGCCCCTTTACACGATCGCGGACGTGAAAACACATTTTATGTCTTTTCGTGTGAACAAAAGATTTTTTTTGGGGGGAGCAAAAAACGGGGACTAATTGAATAGCCCAAACAAATCGCATAAAACTCCAGTTTTTCGCACCCAAAAAAATATCGGGGCTAATTGAATTCCCCCTTAATTGTTGTAACTTTCTCTATAGCTATATTCAGCCAAATAAACTTTACAATTACATAATGTTTGACAAATATTAAACATAAATGTTTTTTTAATAAACACAGTCCCACCTACCATTTTTAATTGTAGAAATCTGTTTACCTCCTTTTCCAACTCCCTTCCGCTCTTCTCCCATTTCTCTCAGTTAAGCCCCATTCCCTGCGTGTTCTAGCTAACAAACTGCTTATGTTTAAATATTAAATGTTCACCTTCCCCATGAAAGCAAATGACATCTGAAGACACTGCCCTTAAACCACTGATGATTTTGCTCTGTGCATGCTTAGAACATTAGCACACTTTCATGTGATTATACAGAGCCGTGCGCATAATAAATCTGACAACTGGAGATGCAGAATGAGGATGGGAAGACGCGTTCTTACATAGGCAAAGTTCAGCAATGGCATGTTCACTCCGATACTGTATGGCTCATGCAGACCAGCAATTCTGCACATATACGCCTGTGAGAAGGAGTGTTTTTTGCATCCGCTATAGGGCTGGCGCAAGTGTTGATGATGATTTGTTATAAACTAGGCGCATATGCCGCCGATATGATGGCATACGCATCTCAACACGAGTATGGATCTGTTTTTTTTACATTTACACCCATTTTGCTACAAAGTCTGCATCAGCCCCAGTTTAATTCGGAAATTAAAAAAAGAACTAACATCACTTTCACATATATTGAAAGACACCTTATACAGGAAGTTTTATAAGGTATGTTTTCTTTTGATTTAGAACCATGTACTATACATCTAACTAATATTCATAGCAACAAATGTATGTGTTTTTAACAAGATAAGAACAATAATAATAATAATAAAATTACTTACACTCTGTGACACTTAAAACAAATTATTTAGTAGAATTCCTTTGTTTAGCAAAATGTAAAAATATAGTTATTAGAAGTGTTGATAAAGTTAAATGCAAAATGCCTAAACAAAGCTATGAATAGCGAAACGCGCATCCATGGATCACTAAGCATTATTTAAAAATGTCAGAATGAGATTGCATAACATTACAAGAGGAGCTGGCTTAGAATGTGGGCTAGCCTGCTAGAGACATTTATACTAGATAGCCAGTGTGAATACATACTGTATAAAACCAGTGTGAGTGCCCTGCATAATATATAGGCCACCAGTGTTACTAGTAGTTGTTCGACTACTTATTTTCTGATAGACTACAGCTAACTCATCATACTGTAGGTGTGATAGAAGAGACAGGCAGCTAATAATTATTGGTGTCTGAATAATCACTTCCTTCATTCCGTACATAGGACGATTATAAACAATGATCTGTGGTTACTAATTGGTTGGCATTTTGCAGCCTATAAATGATAACAATAATGACACAAATAAATAATATTGTCATTGCTAGGTCAGTATAACAACACACAAAGGAGGAGCATACCTATTGTGGCTGAGACATCTAAACATACATTGTTAATGTGAACCACAAAGCAGATGTTTTAAGAATATACATGACATAAAAATAATAAAGGAGGAGATGTATCAAACTTATTAAAGAGTACAAGCGGAGGTATTGCCCATAGTAACCAATCAGATTCTAACTATTATTTTTAAGATGTACTATATAAATAATATTTAGAAGTCTGGTTAATATAGGCAACTGCTCCACTACTCTTTAGAAGGTTTTGATACATCTCCTTATGTCTTAGGAGCTGGTGAAGGAGATAATAGCCATTATATATATTATAATTGTATTATATGTCAATAAAGTATACAAGATGTATGTATATAGAGATATAGAGACACGTAGCAAGCCAAAGCATGGATATGACATAAGTCAGATATAACTATACAATAGGCTGAATCATTCCTGAATCCATACATCCCAACAATTGGACCTCTTAATTCAGGACAATGGCACCAAAAAAAGAGTATGGACATGGGGAGGGGACATGGCTTCATGGCAAGCCCCCCATTTTCATCAAATGGCTGGTCTGCTCCCAGTCTCTCCGACCTGCACTGTTTAGGGGCCATGCGGCAGCTATATGGTGTTCACCTGCTGCTCTGCTAACACCAAAATTATGAAAAAATCATCTGTCGATATTCTTTCCCAACATTTGCAATGTCATTGGGAATGTTAATTGTATCAATGTTGACATTCTGAATGTCGACGTTATGGACATATATCATTAAAACGACATTTACATGAATAACAGTCCCAATTACATTACTTGCTTGGTCTCTATAGAAATGTATGAGACAGAGGGACCCATTTATCAAAGTGTATTTCAGGTATAAACCCCGAAAACACCTGTTTTCGGGGGATTACCTCAAATATTAAGTATCCCCCGTATGTATTAAGGAGTAACCGAAGCAGTGATCCCTCCATTACCGCAGGCAGCTGCATCCCCCATAGGTTTCTATGAGGGATGCGATGCTGCCAAATTTACCAATATACGGAATGCGATGTATTCCAGATATTGACCCCCGCAGATATTGTCATCTGAAGATGGCGTTAGCCGCTGTAGCCTATGAGCTACACCGCGCATAATTAGTAGGCAGAGGGATCCGCCGGAACCCTCCCCGGCTATGGCGGCTGTGCATGTGCAGTCCACTGCCGGCCAGCTCTCCTGAGACATCCCGTGTCCCTGCATGTCCGGATGATACATCCGGCCGGTATGATCACATTTGCAATGCGATCCTGGCCGTTACTGGCATGCTCTAATTGCGTTGCAAAAGCGACCATTGATAAATGGGGGCCAGAGGGAGATAATACATAGCAATTTTTAACTTATTACCGTAACTTTATCAACACTTCTCATAACTACTTTTTCTCATTTCAATAAACAAAGGAATACTACTAACTAATGTGCTTTGAACATCATTAGTAAAGTGTATGTCTTCCGGTGCGCAAATGTTTTTGAACACACATTTTTGGTTTCATTTTGTGTATTGGATTATACGACTAAGAGTTCTGAGGTCGCACACTCCTTTGTATTATATAATATACAAATAATGATGGGGGTAAGATTACTGTGATTGGAAACGAAAATATAATTGTTTTGTGGTACTGGAAAACGGGTTGGTGGTTTGTGTCTCATTTGTTATCACAATCAGAGAAATGCCCAGGGGAGCCAGCTTCTCAGCCATTCTCTCTTACAGACATCGTTGGTATTAACTACATAGACTTGTTGGACGTGCATTGTTTATTACTGTCGTTGTTTCAGAGCACTTGTGGACATTCTCCGTCACCAGTCAGCTCAGGGGAGCCATGGAGAAAGAAATAACAGCACAACTGTGAGTTCAGGAATACATGACAATGGACCATCTCGTCCTCCAAAAAACCTCTACAACCCAGTAAAACCTGTGAAGAGCAACCATGGTGAGTATACATGGTAGAGCCTTTCCCACACTGCAATATGTATTCAGGGAATAATAATGTAATGTTAATAAAATACAATGCTATATGCCCAATTTGCATTGAATAGGCTAGAGTATGTTCTACGTGTTAACACCCAACGATGGGGGCTTCCCTACCTCCCAACAATTGATAAATGTTTTTACCCCAGAAACATTGAGGTGGCAAAAGAGAATTCCTATATTCAGCTAGAATCACCTGTGTACTGAAGAACAATATTGAACAACTAAACTACTATCATTTATACAGGTCAGAGACGCCCATTACATTCAGGATCCCTTAAGTAATGTCACACACAGTGCTGTCTGTGATGCTATTGGTTGCTGCCTCGCCATGTCACGGAATATTGGTGCGGTGCCAAACTCCTAGTCTATTAATAATATGGAGGAGGAGCAGCGGGCTCAAGTTAATATAAATAATTCCACAAACACGTTCTTACCCATTATAAGCTAATGAGTATGTATAAAGTAAATCATCACAGCGGTCAGAGCCCAATGCAGGAGTGTCGGGAAAAATCAAATACCTAAATGAGTGACATGATGTCATATTTGTTTTAGATGCCACTGACATGTTGGTGCTTAAGTTGCCGAATGGTACCACCGGCCATGGATTTATAATTGTATTCATACTTGAGGGTATGTGAGAATGGGAGCGGGAGGAGTAAGACACAGCTTTTTATTGATTTTGCATATGAAAAGGATGTTGACGAGTTTATATAAACCTTTTTTATTGTAAAGAAAACAACATTGTAATTTAGGGTGTAGATAACAAAAACAACAGGCCAATAGCTCTATAATATAAGTTACAGAAGTGGATTGGAAAAGAAAAGAGTTCAATATTTAACTGTGTAACCTAGTACTACCATATAAGCACATCCGTACTCTTGTACAAGCATCTTTCATCTTCTTTACTCCAATCATTTCACTATTAGGCAATTTTTGTTTCCAAATCTCCTACATTTAAGGTATGTATGGGCATAACTACCATAGGTGCAAGGGATGCAGCTGCTATGGGGCCCAGAGCTTAGTGGGGCCATCTTCCTTGTCAAAGTTACATGTGTTATATACTTTTTACCATTGGCTGGTACATAGGGACCCTTACAAACTTTTTGAAGATATGTGTTGGAGAATGATGTCCTCCTAGTGTTAACTTATTAGCAAACAGCTGGATTTCAATCTTCTAATACCCCTTTTCCACCTAAATTCCGGGTCTGACCCGGAGTTGGAACAAAGTTTCTATCCGGATCAGACCCGGAATTTTGCCGGCGCCGACTCGGGATATTCCCGAGTCAGCGCTGCTCACACCGCAGTCGGGTCTGCATAGACCCGGCTTTTGCGGAGTGAAAGTGGTCGCCACTGAAGCCGGACCAATCGGCCGGCTAGCAGCGCACTCCAGGTCATCGTGACCCGGAGTGCGCTGTTCTCACAGCAGGGTTTCACGGGCTACGCCCGTCAAACCCTGCTAGTTACCTGGGTTGGATTGCCGGGTCACTCGACCCGGCGATCCAACTCTCTCCCCTTTTACACCAGGGAGCTGCCCGGGTTAACCCTTCAAAAACCCGGGTTTTAGCTCCGGTGTAAAAGGGGTATAACTCGTCTTTACTACAATGTTTCTCTTTTCAAAAGGCTAATTGTGTTGTGGCATTGGGCTTGGTTTCCTAAACCTCATAAAGAGGAATATTTTGTGTGGTTACACTGTCACTGTGTACAGTTTGTGAAGGCTCTAGTGCAAATATATAAACACCAAAAAAATGCAAAACAGCTGGCGCTGAACTAGCAGTACTAATTAAACTGACAACTCGTAGGTTCTATAAAGGGGCAATTACCTATTCTATAAAACAAGAGCACAATATAAATATAAATAGTAGCGCTGATTGTCACTATAATATATTATATATAACAAAACAAAAGCATAAAATATACCACATATTGTTAAAAATATTATTAATCAACATGGGATGGCACACTTGCAATACTTAATCAAAAATTATATATGCAGTTTTACATATAATGCAGCATGCATATGAATAATTGCAGTCCTTGATGTTATTATGGTTATAGAAGCAGCAATAGTTGTATTGCTGTACATTTAGCTGCGAATATTTGATTCAGTATTGATGTTAGTATAGCTGTAAGTAATGCATTGAGTTAAGCACGCATATAGAAGTAAATAGCAGTGTGTATCTGTTAAAATGTAGCAATCATCAAAGATAGTCATTAGCTGTGTTTGTAAGCAGTTCCCCCACACAGCTTGGAATGTCCCAATCCTTACGGTTTACAGTGCTCTATTCCCTACAGCAGGGGTGGGGAACCTTTTTTCTGCCGAGGGCCATTTTAATATACAGCCAGGTGCATAAATATTGGGACATTGACAGAATTTTCATATTTTGGCCTCTATTCACCACCACAATGGCGGTGTGAATAGAGGCCAAAATGTGCAAACAAGATGTGCTTTAACTGCAGACTTTCAGATTTAATTTGAGGGTAATTACATCCAAATCAGGCGAACGGCGTAGGAATTACAACGGTTTCTATATGTGCCTCCCACTTTTTAAGGGGCCAAAAGTAATGGGACAAACTAAACAATCCTAAATCTGACTTTCACTTTTTAATACTTTGTTGCAAATCTTTTGCAGGCAATTACAGCCTGAAGTCTGGAACGCGTAGACATCAACAGACGCTGGGTTTCACCCCTGGTGATGCTCTGCCAGGCCTCTACTGCAAATGTCTTCAGTTCCTGCTTGTTCTTGGGGCATTTTCCCTTCAGTTTTGTTTTCAACAAGTGAAATGCATGCTCAATCGGATTCAGGTCAGGGGATTGACTTGGCCATTGCATAACATTCCACTTTTTAGCCTTAAAAACTCTTTGGTTGCTTTTGCAGTATGCTTTGGGTCATTGTCCATCTGCACTGTGAAGCGCCGTCCAATGAGTTCTGAAGCATTTGACTGAATATGAGCATATAATATTGCCCTTAACACTTCAGAATTCATTCTGCTGCTTTTGCCAGCAGTCACATCATCAATAAATACAAGGGAACCAGTTCCATTGGCAGCCATACATGCCCACGCCATGACACTACCACCACCATGCTTCACTGATGAGGTGGTATGTTTTGGATCATAAGCAGTTCCTTTCCTTCTCCATACTCTTCTCTTCCCATCACTCTGGAACAAGTTGATCTTTGTCACATCTGTCCATAGGATGTTGTTCCAGAATTGTAATGGCTTTTTTAGATGTTGTTTGGCAAACTCTAATCTGGTCTTCCTGTTTTTGTGGCTCACCAATGGTTTACATCTTGTGGTGAACCCTCTATATTCACTCTTGTGAAGTCTTCTCTTGATTGTTGACTTTGACACATATACACCTACCTCCTGGAGAGTGTTCTTGATTTGGCCAACTGTTGTGAAGGGTTTTTTCTTCACCAGGGAAATAATTATGCTGCATAGATTGTGGCTGCAGGGTGCCATTCTAGGCACACTGCTAGCCAGATGAGGCTAGTAGAGAAAAGCTCAGGGGCGAGACCAAAAGAATCCGTGGGCCTTATACGGCCCCCGAACCTGAGGTTCCCCATCCCTGCCCTACAGAATGATTTCCTTAAAAGCTTGTAATAGCAATATAACTCTCCTCTGTGTTGAAGTAAGTATAGCACAGTATGTCCTCCCAGCTGCTGGCAGCTCTCCTATCATGCAGCTATATCCATCAGTGGGTCCTCATTTGCTCAAATTAACACAGTGCAGGACAAATTACTGGCTGGTCATTTAGTATATGGCAGTTCCTTATCGAGTTTCCCAGCCTGCTGTAACGTCCCGAGTAAGAGCAGCTATATACCACACTCACATACAAAATTCCAAGATTCAGAAGCAAGATTGGGCCGTGATGCGCCATTGGCGGCGTTCCATGCCGTTACAATGGCAACTCGCCTCCCCATTACAATGACAACTCGCCTCCCCTAGCTGAGTCCACTTGAGTTTCCACACTGCCTGCTAGACATCCTTTTTTTTTTGCACAAGCCAATAGATGGGTGTTTCTTAGGGTTCCAAAATGTTTAAATCACACTTGCTCATTTGTCACCATTAGACTTCTTCACACATGAAATTGGCAAGGTACCAGCTCTGTTGTAGCTTCTCTCTCTACCAGTGACGTGCGGTGAGGTCAATGGCTGGGAAGGCACACATGGAAATGGGTCTGAGTGCTGGGAGCCTGTCTCAAACCCTACTCACTGTAACTCTCCCCTCACTACACTAAGCTTCAGTATCAATGGATTCTCCTCCCTGCATCATGTCTTCTCTTGCTGCTGCTGACTGAGTTCCAATCTCTAAACACTGCAGTGCACTTTCTGGTCACATGCCACATCCAAGGTATCTATCAGTGCCTAAGGCATGCCCCCGATACTCATAGGCTCTATTAGCTCTCTTTCTGTGCAGCTTACTGCCCGTAGTGTGGCCCCATCCCCAGCTCTGCAAGCAGTGTCTGACTATACAGAAGTGAGGCTGAGCTGTTGCTGCCTCATCTCTCGTTACCTTACAGTCCCAGGGAGCTCCACAAAGCTGGTGAGTGTCAAAATTATTACAATAAACAAAAAAGATATTTATAAGTTATAAATATCTTCTTTGTATTATTCTAATCATTTTTATATTAAATCTGCCTACCCTGACTGCACATCCCTGCTCTCTACCTTATTTGAATATAAAACAAAGATTACATCCACCAAGATGCATCAGGGAGAGTCTCAGGAGTGAGTGCATGTACAGCCCAGGGGCCCAGAAGATCAGGTTCATGTCAGGGAGAGTCTCAGGAGTGAGTGCATGTACAGCCCAGGTTCCCAGAAGATTAGGTTCATGTCAGGGAGAGTCTCAGGAGTGGGTGCATGTACAGTCCAGGCAGGGCTGTTGCAGGGTTTCTTGGCACCCTAGGCAAAACTTCAGCCTACCGTACACTCCGCAACCACCACCAATTACCCAATTCCCAGCCAGTAAGGTGAAAGTGCGGAGGTGGCGTCTCATAAGTTCCCCAGCTACCTGCCTCCATTGAGTACAGCAGAGATGCCTCTCTTAACGACATCCTTAATTATGTGATGGACAAACTCAGTGGCACCCCCCCAGATCCCGGCACCCTAGGCAGCTGCCTAATGGTAGAGCCAGCCCTGAGTCCAGGGGCCCAGAAGATTAGGTTCATGTCAGGGAGGTCTCAGGAGTTTTTACATGTGCAATACATGAACCCGGCATAGGAGGTTCTTAGCCTGCTAAAAAGGCCAAAAAAATACCTAGAGGGGACAGGGCCTCAGCAGCATCCTGGTTGGGGAACATGCACTCAATAATATTGTGCTTAGAGGCATGCTGACCCACAAATCCTCCCTTGAATGATGTCTCTGTACTAGTACTTGCAGGAAAATTTCTGCACTTTTTTCCTCCTCCATTCACAGGCGAATCTTTTCCGCTGGTTACAAGGCGCAGACTTTCCGCACTGGCGAAAAGTCTTTGCAATTGAATACGGGGAAAAGTTCTTGCCTGGCGAAATGACGTCACCAGCGATAACTTTTCACTGATCTCAGCTTTTCGCCGGCAATTGAATACGGCCCTTAGTCTGATACTACAGTATAGAATAGCACCTTTACTGCAGTTCCTAAACCAGTTAGAAATGTCAGGATACCTGATGCTATTTAACAAGGGGATGCTATGACACTTTCGCAAAAGTAATCACATGAAGAATAATATAGTAAAGCAGAGATAAAAGTAGACCTCTCTTTCTAAATGCCAATAAACGTTCTATTTTTCTAAGGAAGAATTATCATACATATCCATGGAACTTGTTAAAAGATTATGGCCCTCATTCAGAGCCGGACGCAATTAGCGCTCGCTCATCCTGAAAATAGGGGTGGCTATTCAAATGAACCGTTCGCTGTTTGCGGTCTGTTCACGCCTCTAGGTCTGAACGAGCGAACAAAACTTGCGGTCATTTTTTGGGAGACTACGCCCCCTGGCCGCTCGCATCCTACGTCATGTCCGCTATTTATTAGATTAATCGAGTACATCGAACAGGGTATGAACTGCTCGCTATTCTTGTGGTCGGTTTTTGCTACCACAATTTCTACTTCAGGGTCCATAGGGTATCCACAGGATACCTTGGGGTATAGGTGTGACGTCAGTCGCAGGGCACCAAAGAGTTAAGCTTTCAGCCTCCCAGGATGCACTAGGTCCCCCTCCTATACCCCGCCCCCGGGCCAAGGCACCTCAGTTTAGTTTGGTGCCCGGCCGGAGTCGGGTGCACCTGTTGGAGTGGGGGCTAGAAGAGCCCCTGAAGCTTATTCTTCATGCAGCTGTGGCTGCACATCTGGATGTACAGCATGGACAGTCAGTCCTGACGTCCATGCTGTCTTCCCTACACCCCGCCGGTACCAGAACGCCGGTACTGATCCGGGGATGCTGGTGGGCGTCTGGGGTCACAGCTAGCGGTGACCCCAGATGCTCCGGACCATGGCCGGATTCAAGGGGGACAGAGGTAAGCAGCGGGGTCCCGCGGTGGGTCCCCGCTGATCACATGGTCCTAAGTCCCCAGGCAGGGGGCTCCCTGGGGACTGGCTGCAGCGTGGAGCCAGGCGACCAACCTGCGCTTCCACTACCCCCTGGGACAGCGGACCGCAGCAGAGCGGTAGCGCTGCGGCGTCCCAGGGGTTAAATGCATGCCAGGGGAGCGCGCCTTCCCTGTCTCACAGCCGGCACCTCCCCCGCTGCACACAGCCCTCTCTGCATGCTGCCGACTGGTCCTGTGGCAGCGCTCCTCCCCCAGGCCAGCCTCCTCTCTGCTCCTCGGCGGCCATCTTCTCCAGAACGCATGGTGAACGCTGCTGGAAGCGCTGGACGGAAGCATCGTGGTCTGGGTCCCCCCGCATACCTCTCCTCCGCTGTGGTCAGGTCTGTGTATGCAGCGCTGTGTCCTACCAGGCCCTGTGTCTGTGTAGTTGAGTGATCAGCGCTGTTAGTGCAGGAATTGTTATTTTTCTGCATTGTATGTGACTGTGCTAGCGCTGCTGCCTGTAATCTTTTCTTCTCTAAACTGTCAGCTTTATTACTGTCCCTGTTCTTTCTGCTAAAGCCCTTGCGGTGCGGTGCTGCAGGGTGGTCTCTCGCCTATTTAATACTTAATTGGTGAGAGAGGTCACATACGTGGTGCCATCATGTCTGAAAGTGATTTTCCCCTCCGGCTACAGTGTACCACGTGCAAAGTACCGTTAGCGGAGGGGGAGGGTAGCGCGGAGGGCCTTTGCCGGCAGTGTTTGTCCATGGCGCGGCCTATTACGGTTACAGCACCGGTACAGGAGCCGCCCTGGGCTTGTTTCGCTCAGGCGTTAACAGCTTTAGTGGGCCAGTTAGCTCCGCAGCCCGCGTTTACTCCGATGGGTTTGTCCCAGCAGTCTGTGGTGTCGTCACCCATGCAGGGGTTCCCACGACAATTGGTGGTACCCCACAGTCTCCCTATTTCCCCGCTCCCGGGTTCTCAGGAGCCAGCGTGGGTTAACTCCCTGACGAGTTCTGTACAGCACTTGTCGGATGTGTTGCAAGGGGAGTCTGTGATGCGGTCTCATAAAAGGCCGGTGGCGTCTCTGTCCGCTCCTTATGAGGATGACGAAGGGACGTCTGATGATGGGGAGATTCTAGATCCTTACGATCAGGAACCTCTCCATACTAAGGACGCTGATGCTAAGTCCAAAGTATATATTCCTGGACTTATTCGGGCGGTCCGCACAGCCTTGGTGATTGAGGACGAAGTTCCCCCAGCGGCTAAATCTAAGTATGCCTTTTTCAAAGATGTGAAGGGCGATGCCACAGTCTTTCCTCTTTCGGGTCAGTTGGTGGACCATTTAGAGGAGGCGTGGAAACAACCTGGCAAAAGATACCAGCCGCAGAGACGCCTGGCGGTGGCTTATCCGTTCGCGGATAATTATTTTGCGAAGTGGGAATCCCCTCCACAGGTGGATTCTCACGTGACCCGTCTTGTCCGTAGTGCCACATTGCCGATGCCATCCATGTCCTCCCTTAAGGATGCTACGGACCGCAAGGTAGAAATCTGCCTGAAGTCCGCTTATTCCCTTGCTGGGGGGGCAGCACGGCCGGCTATGGCCATTTGCTGGGTTGCCAGAGCGATGGAGCGCTGGGCGGATTCATTAGAGGCTTCTTTTGAATCCGACTGTCCGGCCGATCAGGCGGAGTTGATTGGCAATCTCCGTGATTCGGCCACCTACATCAACGAGGCGGCTCTAGACATTAGTACTCTGGTGTCTAGAATTTCTTCAGCAGCGGTAGCTGCTCGTCGCACCTTGTGGCTGCGATCCTGGAAGGCGGACGCAGATTCCAAGAAAGGTCTGGAAGCGTTGCCGTTTACCGGAGAAGTTCTCTTCGGTCCGGATCTGGATAAGATTGTGGCCACGCTGGCGGCAGCCAAATCTGCCTGTCTCCCGTCGGCCGCTGCTCCTTCTGGTTCGGGACCATCGTCCTTTCGGTCATCTAGGGCCCAGGGCAGGCCCAAACCACAGTCGTTTCCTCGACAGGCTGGCCCTAAGAAATCGGTCAAGCCCCGGAAGCAGGCATGGAGTACCAGACGTCCGGCCCCCAAGCCAGATGGCAAGCCTGCGGCCTGACGGTCCGGGCCTCCCTTTGGGGGATCCCAGGGTGGGAGGCCGCCTGCTACAGTTCGCCCAGTGTTGGTCGACCACTACGACAGACACTTGGGTTCTGGAGGTGGTTTCCCACGGATACGCCCTCTCCTTCCGGCACAGACCCCCGGCTCGCTTCTTCACCACGGGTCTCCCATCAGACCGGAACAAGGCTACGGAGCTGCGGAAGGTATTGCACACTATGCTCCAGGCTGGAGTTATAGTGGCGGTTCCATTCTCCCAGAGGGGCCAGGGTTTCTATTCAAATCTATTTTTGGTACAGAAACCCAATGGGTCATATCGTCCGATTCTCAACCTCAAAGCACTCAACAAGTCTTTGCGGGTCCCGAAGTTTCGGATGGAGACCCTACGGTCCATCATTCTGGCGCTGGAACCTGGGGACTACTTGGTGTCATTGGACATACAGGACGCTTACCTGCATGTCCCTATTCTTTGGCGCCATCAACAGTTCCTCAGGTTTGCAATCAGCAGCGACCACTTCCAGTTTCGGGCGTTACCTTTTGGCCTGGCAACAGCACCACGTGTTTTCACCAAGGTGATGGCGGTCATGGCGGCTTCTCTGCGGCTGCAGGGAGTCCGCATGTTGCCGTATTTGGACGACCTGTTATTGGTGGCAGGATCTCCAGAGCTCCTGTTACGCCACTTGGACCTGACCATTGCACTGCTGCAACGGCACGGCTGGCTAATCAACTGGCAGAAGTCCACTCTAATCCCGTCTCGGAGGATTCTGCATCTTGGAGCCTTATTGGACTCGGGACAGCAAAGGATCTTCGTGACGGAGGACAAGATCTCTGCTTTACAGTCAAGGGTGCGCAGTTGTCTGCACAGCCGCCGGGTGTCCTTACACTCGGCGATGAGGTTACTGGGCTCCATGGTGTCGGTGTTCGACATGGTGGAATACGCCCAGTTTCACTCCAGACCTCTGCAGCACCTGATCCTGTCCAAGTGGAACGGGCTGACTCAGTCTCTGAAGTCCCAGACGATTGTGCTCACCCAGGAGGTTCGCCTGTCCCTTACGTGGTGGTTACAGACGACCCACCTCAACAAGGGACGTCCGTTCTGGGTTCCAAATTGGGTCCTGTTGACAACGGACGCCAGTCTTCGGGGCTGGGGAGCAGTTTCGGGTCCACACTTGTTCCAGGGCAGGTGGACGCCGACAGAAGCGGAGCTTCCAATAAATATCTTGGAACTCCGTGCGGTCTTCAATGCTCTCCAGCAGGCACAGCGGTTTCTCCAGGGTCGCCCGGTGCAGGTCCAGTCGGACAACGCTACCACCGTGGCCTACATAAACAGGCAAGGAGGAACTCGCAGTCGGGCGGCTCTCGTAGAGGTCTCTCGGATCCTGGTTTGGGCGGAGCGCAATCTTCCGGCCATATCAGCGGTCTTCATCCCGGGAGTGCTCAATTGGGAGGCGGACTTTCTAAGTCGCCAGGACGTTCATCCGGGGGAATGGTCCCTGCACCCGGACGTTTTTCAACTACTGGTGGACAGGTGGGGTCTTCCAGAAATCGACCTCATGGCGTCCCGGCACAACAACAAGTTGCCGGTGTACGGGTCTCGCACAAGAGACGAAGGGGCGTCTCTGGTGGATGCTCTGTCCGTCCGGTGGACGTTCCGGTTCGCATACCTGTTCCCTCCGGTCTCCCTTCTTCCACGGGTAATCCGGAAATTCAAACAGGAAGGAGGGACGCTCCTGTTGATAGCTCCCGCGTGGCCCAGACGGCACTGGTTCTCAGACCTTCAGGGTCTGTCCGTGGACATTCCTCTGCGGTTGCCGCTACGACCGGACCTTCTGTCTCAGGGTCCTTGCCTTCACCCGGACCTGACTCGGCTGTCTTTGACGGCGTGGCTGTTGAGACGGCCATGCTGAGGTCCCGGGGGTTTTCCAGCTCTGTGGTGCGTACCATGTTACGAGCTCGGAAACCGTCTTCCGCGAGGATATACCATCGCGTGTGGCATACGTTCTTCCAGTGGTGTCGACCGAGAGGTTATGCACCGCGGGAGTTTCGTCTGTCTCGGATTCTCGCCTTCCTGCAAGCGGGACTAGATCATGGGCTTCGCCTTGCTTCTTTGAAGGTACAGGTTTCGGCCCTATCTGTCTGGTTTCACCGTAGGATTGCTACAATCCCGGATGTGCGCACCTTTATGCAGGGTGTTCTCCGCATTCAGCCGCCCTTTGTTCCACCTGTGGCGCCTTGGGATTTGGCTGTGGTCCTGAGGGCTCTCCAAGGACCGCCGTTTGAACCACTGGGCTCAGTGGATCTTAAATGGCTAACAGCTAAGACTGTTTTCCTTCTGGCCATTGCTTCGGCCAGACGTGTTTCTGAGTTAGGGGCTCTTTCTTGTAGACCCCCTTTCTTGGTTTTTTATGGGAACAGGGCAGTGCTCCGCACTCGGCCCGAGTTTCTTCCCAAAGTTATTTCCCAGTTTCATATTAACGAGGAAATAGTTGTTCCGGCCTTTAACTCACCGGGTCTTTCCGTGGGTGAGGCCTCTTTGGATGTTGTGCGGGCCTTAAGGACTTATGTTGACCGCACTTCTTCGTTTAGGAAGTCGGACGCTTTGTTTGTCCTCTTTGGCTTCCGTAAAAAGGGTTGGCCTGCTTCAAAGCAAACTTTGGCAGCCTGGATCCGTATGGCTATTTCTGAAGCTTATCTTCATGAAGGCCTACCGGTCCCTCCTTCTCTGAAGGCTCATTCCACTAGGTCTGTGGGTCCTTCGTGGGCAGCTCGACGTGGTGCCTCGGCAGTTCAGATCTGCAAGGCTGCTACGTGGTCTTCTGTCCATACCTTCGTGAGGTATTACAGGTTTGACACCTTCGCCTCTCAGGATGCTTCCTTCGGGCGGCGGATTCTCCTTTCTGCACAGGAGCGTCCCCACCCTTAAAGGATACTGCTTTGGGACATCCCCAAGGTATCCTGTGGATACCCTATGGACCCTGAAGTAGAAAATATGAGATATGGTAAGAACTTACCCTTGTTATCTCTATTTCTACGAAGTCCATAGGGTTCCACAGGACTCCCGCCCTGTCGCACCTGTGCTGCAGATGGGCTTTGCTCTGGTCACCGGTTTTCCGTCTCCCTCTGGTGAGAATGTGATTCTTGTATGTGTCCAGATCTTTGTTCTCTCTCTTCCTTCTCCTCCTCCGGCCTATGGCTTGGTAACTAACTGAGGTGCCTTGGCCCGGGGGCGGGGTATAGGAGGGGGACCTAGTGCATCCTGGGAGGCTGAAAGCTTAACTCTTTGGTGCCCTGCGACTGACGTCACACCTATACCCCAAGGTATCCTGTGGAACCCTATGGACTTCGTAGAAATAGAGATAACAAGGGTAAGTTCTTACCATATCTCATATTTTTGCGAGCAGTTCTGGCTCTAAAATAACCCAGTGACGTGGTTAATGACGCTGCTGTTTTAATTATGCACACCCATAAAACGCCCGTTTTGACCTTTAAGCACGCCTGCGTTCTGATTTCCACTCCCCGTTTTCAAGCACCTTCCCCTGTTACCACCCACATACGCCTCATTCTGTCACTCAAATTATCAGGCATTCGCTATTTTGCGAGCACATGAATTTCGACCGCACTGACTGGTTCGCGCATGCGTATAACGATCCGTACGCATGCGCAGTTGGCCAAACATCGCTCGGAGCGAACGAGCTGGCGCTTACGAGTGGCTCTGAATAAGGCCCTATATTTATTCATTAGAAATGACAGTTAAAATTGAAATGCTATAAATACAGAACAAGCACCAAAACACACACACCTAGGCGCCTGATCAGACTATGGAGATATCAATCTTAGTACCCAATCCACGCTGCAGCTTCTTAATAGAGATAACTGCTACACCTCTTAAAAGTAAAAACCAAGAAAAAAGAATAATAAAAAGCGCTGCTGATTGGAGACCTTCTGTCTTAATAATAATAAATACCGTTTAATATAACATACAAATGGCCATATATAAAACACATAAAATTAAAACACAAGACAATTTGCATAAATAACAATGCATAGGTATAAATACTTCTGGAATATCAGGTTAATATCTGAGCATGTGGTTATATAAAGCAGCCGAGATAATAGCAAGCTGCCGACAACTCCACATATGTTGCTATGATGTGGAAGTAAACATATAAATACAATATAATAAATGAAACAGCTCCACACTTCACTAGACTTTCTCTGGATTATATCCCAAAATGACACTTCAAGATTCCAAGTGTATTTTAATCCATACCATTTTATTAGGTCAAGGACCAATTGAATAACAGTATTTTTTATTCCTTGATGGTTGGAGAGGACTTGGTTATAAATATATGTGAGTACACGATCTCAAATTTTAATGTCCATGTAATAGTTGGGAAATTTCTCATAGGGCTCTATTTACAGATTGTAGTGTGATATTACCGACTGAATTCGCATTGCAAATTCAGACAATATCACAGGGATTTACTACAAATCCCTTGCAGGGACAGAGCTTGTGAGAAAGCTCTGTCCCTGCGAATCCCCTCCGCACACAAGTCACGGTATTTTCGCAAAAATATACCATGACTAGTGCCCCGCGCATGCACTGCCCGGCCTCCGCTGCTACCCCTGCCAGTGCTAAGCCCCACCCCCATTGTTAAGCCCTCCTCCCCCCTGCGACCCCCTCCTCCCTTAATTAGACTTACCTGCATGATCCGACCTCCGGTGATGTCTTCCATGTCCTCCGGTCAGCTGATCTCCAATCCTGCACCATGACCCGGTCAGCTGATGACCGGGCTGCAGTGCAGCATGGGAGACCAGCTGACCAGAGGGGAGTCATCACCAGAGCCCCGACCACCGGTCCATGGGGTCAGTTAGGTGAATTTTTTTTTCACTTTTTTTTTTTGCAGTGTATCAGTGTGTGGTCTGTTTATACAACACAGCTGATCACTGGGGCCGGCTCCCGGCTCTGCTCTGCCCGTTAGAGCAGGGCAGGAGTCCGTTAACCGGGGGAGACCCTGGATAACACCACCTCTAGGTGGCGTTATTATCACAGGGCTTTCCCCGGTATTTTTTTACAATTTATTTTTAGTACCTTTGGTCGGATCACATTTCCCATTACAATTATGGGAAATGCGATCTGATTACTAAAAATAAGTGATACTTAGGGGTTGGAGAAGAATTTTACGAATTCTACTCCAATTGCCCTATAGTAACTGTAGGTGAAACTAAAATAATGTGAAAAGGGTGTGAAAACACCCCTTTTCACTTTATTTTAGTAAAAATAATGTTAATAAATAGAGCTCATAGAGAGATAAAGATCCTCCCATTTCCCTTAGTGGGATATATATATATTCAGCCAGGTACAAGTAGTCTCCGCTATCCTTCACCCGTTTTGTAAAGAATCTTATTAATGCCCAGGTGATGGTGTTCACTGAGAGTTATCCTGAAGAATGGAAATAGAGTCATTCTGTCTGAGGAAGCCGCTGAGGTATACCACGAGGCGGGGAAACGCGTTACAGGCTCCAGCTCCACACTATCATCCACTAAAACAGTGCGCTCTGTTGGATCAACTTCACTGTGAGTAACCACATCAAGATAACTCTTAGTGAACACCTTCACCTGGGCATTAGCAAAATTCTTGCCAATATCTCTGTTTACAAAACAGGTGAAGGATAGCGGAGACTACTTGTACCTGGCTGAATATATATATATATATATATATATATATATACATCCCATTAAGGGAAATTGGAGGATCTTTATCTCTCTATGAGAAATTTCCCAACTATTAAATGGACATTAAAACTTGAGATCGTGTTCTCACATATGTTTATAACCAAGTCCTCTCCAACCATCAAGGAACAAAAAATACTGTTATTCAATTGGTCCTTGACCTAATAAAATGGTATGGATTAAAATACACTTGGAATCTTGAAGTGTCATTTTGGGATATAATCCAGAGAAAGTCTAGTGAAGTGTGGAGCTGTTTCATTTATTATATTGTATTTATATGTTTACTTCTACATCATAGCAACATTTGTGGAGTTGTCGGCAGCTTGCTATTATCTCGGCTGCTTTATATAACCACATGCTCAGATATTAACCTGATATTCCAGAAGTATTTATACCTATGCATTGTTATTTATGCAAATTGTCTTGTGTTTTAATTTTATGTGTTTTATATATGGCCATTTGTTATATTAAACGGTATTTATTATTATTAAGACAGAAGGTCTCCAATCAGCAGCGCTTTTTATTATTCTTTTTTCTTGGTTTTTGCTGTAAATACAAAGCTGTCATACAAACATTTAAAGGTACAGATAGTGGAACTAATAGAGAAAAGTCCACTATAGAATAGCTGATTGTCTGCAGTGCTGGTTAGGGCATTAATCTATTATGTACATCTGCAATAACCTTAGAATAAAACAAAGTACTATTTGCAATGTGTGGAACTAATTGACCTGAACTATTTATTCATGTTTTACTTAACTTCTTATAACGTCACTTCTGAGAAACTGTAGTATGTGTGATATTATATGTATTCGTTGTTTTCACATATACAGGCGCTATTAAATTGCCATCTTCATTTAATAACTGCAATTCCTTATTTATTCAATGAATAAATTGACACAGACTTTCACAATTCTTTTTCATTATGTTAAATCAGGGAATTAGATGGCCAAAAAATATATATATAAAAAGCTGTTAGATTTTTGTAACTATTGTAAACTCTTGAGGTTTATGCTGATTTATTCAAATTCAGAAGCTCTTGTATGGAAAAACTATAACCAGGGTAAGGTTGTTACACTAATTGTTTCTTATTGTTCTCCAATGTATCAGTAGGAATGTTAGGAACGTTTAATACACTACTGTATGCAGTGATATATATGGATAGGGGTACATAAGGATTACTTGTGTAACTATGATATCCTATCTATACCTGGAGTATTAAAGTATCCTGTCTATAGCCGGAGTCTCTAAGTATATACGTTTATTGCTAGCTTAATATAAGTCTCTAACTTGGGCTTCTATGGTGGTATTTATTCAGTATAGATAAGATCCCTTTCTCAATTCCCTACCTATATTGACTTTGTATATTGTAAAATAATAACATGGGTAGCATGGTCTCTGATAGCCTCGACACGCGTTTCACTCTTTGCTTGTCAACAGATATTTTAATCTAGATTTGTATTTTTCTGAGAGCACTAGTGAAATTGTTTTTTGGTGTCTGTGTGTTTGCGTTTCTTAGGCTGGACTCTACTATTCTGGATATATAATGGAGCAGATCTCCTATGCTTTAGCAAGGGACAATAGAGACTTGTATATGTTCAATTTAAGTGTAGATATATTGAGCAATGCAACGGAGGCAGATGTAATAAGCTTAAACATTTACTTCAAAGTGAGATGCACTACTGGAAACTGCAAAAACACTTTCATAATAAAAAAAATCCTAATGGATTGTGGATCTTTAAGGCTTTGTCTATGTCACAACTCCTAAAAGAATGGAATAACACCTATTGGATCACTCTCAGGGTATGAAGTAAAAGGAAGCCCATATGCTTCTATTAAGCAACACAATCTATAGATGGCAATGATGATCGGGTGCATGCTTCGGAAAGATTCGCTTTCCGGAGCTTGATACATATGGGAAATGCGTTCAAACTTCTGAAAATGCCAGTTTTTGGGAGGTTTGACCACATTTTAGTGATAGTATATCCTACCCTGTATCTGTGTTCCTTCTCTTTGATACGATTGTTGATAATATAGAGAGATCAGGTGAAATCATCTCTTATACTGTACATTATATAGATTTACCTATGTTCAAATAGAAATATAGAATTACTAACAACAGAGCTGACAAATATGATAGATAATTAAAAATAAAAAGATTTCTCTGAATATATATGATTATCAACTAAATCAAGTATGGACAAATATTAGAAAATGTAATAACCAGAGATGTTATCTCGATCTGATTTATATCTAGATCATGTATAGCTTCTATAGATTTGTCTTATAAGCAAAATAGTCGAAGGGAGTCAGTACTAATTGTGAAAGGATTCAACTGAAAAGAAAAAATGGTTTAGTAAGATACCTGAAAATTCTGTCAGTAGAACTCAAGATGGTTTATAGACAAAGACATAATTCAGAGTATAATAAGATTATGATATCTAACACATCAACAAGACCAAATATTAGAGATATTCCATGACTACAACCCTTATGATCCTCTGTTCAAAAGGACATCAGAAAGGAAACAGATATAAGGGGGTATTTATCAAAGCTGGGAGAGAGATAAAATTGTGAGAGATAAAGTACTAATCAATCAGCTTCCAATTTACATTTTGCAGGCTGTGTTTATAAAATGATAGTTAGGAGCTGTTTGGTTGGTGATTTATTTTTTACAATTGTATTTCTCTCCCAGCTTTGATATATACCCCCTTAGAGAGAAAGGGTTTTTTTTTTTTTTGAAGAGTAATAATAAATTAAGTATATAACATACTTTTAACTTGTCCTCAAAACCTCTGACAGACTCCCAGAGGAGATTACCTACTAAAGATTTGAAACCCGGTTTGATCCCTATTGTCAAACTAAATGAATTTATCTCAACTACTTGCAGAAGAAGGGTGTTTTACCCTTAAATAATTAATAAAGAATAAATAAAGGCCAGGATTGGCTCCTACTGTCAAAAATTAAGAGAGGAAGGAATTACAGAGATAGATGATGGGTTATACTGACTACACACTGTACAATATACTGTTCAGTGTATCGGCTTGTGTGTACATACAATATATCTGTGAATCACGTTGTTCACAGATATATCGTGTCAGCTGGGCAGGATGGCAGATGCAATATATCTTGCAGATATATATCGTGCACTTCTGCCAGTGTGTTTGTGCGACCTACCAACCTGTGATGCTGGCCACAGGAACCGCCGACAATGACATCACAACCGGGCAGGAATCTAAATTGCCCGCCCAGTTGTGATGTCTCACCAGACATATCAAGTGGCCGATTGGTAAGTGTGTATGTTTACCAATTCGGTAGCTTGGACAGCGGGACAGTCGGCCAGGTGTGTACCCCAAATTAGACACCATCCCTACTGTAGTTTTGATACTACTGAAAACTGTAGCAGTTTTGAACGCAGATCCAAATACTATTCCACTCACTGTAAGAGCACAAAATAGAATACTTACGATTTTTTAAGGAATTTAACAAGAAATAAATACTCAGCTTTACGAGTGCTTAGGAATACTAAAGCCATCATAATGAAAGCTGCAGATAAAGGACAGGGTGCAGTCATACAGAACACATAATACTATGTAAAGAGGCACACGGGCTGTTATGGGATAGGACATTTTGTAAAGTTTTAAACAAGGATCAAATAAAACTATTTCAAAGTCAGATCATAGAACGGTTATTTAAGGTCCAGATAATCTGCTATCCAGACAAGAATGGCTGTTTTTATTTGACAAATATTCTATCACTCCCACATAATATTACCTCCCAATGTACACAAGTCACTCCTTTCACCTCCTAATGATTTCGGGAATTGGGCCATTGACCTCTTATTTATAATTTGACAGTAATTAGTTTCTTCAAAGTTATGTTGCCTTCCTGAGATACTGTATGAAATACACAATGAATATATTGACTATGACCACAGATGTGGAATGTGAAGATTATGTATTCTTTGCGCTTCATATTCAGACTTTGTACATATATACTCATATTCTACATTCAAATGGAATGTTGGTGGTCAATAGTTATTTTATCAATAATAGTGGAATCCCAAACAGGCAATGTGAAATCATTTAGGATTGTATCATATTTATTATTTCACAATATTTTTTTACTGTACTTTTTATTGGGACAATGATGGGCCCAAAGTCCGCTCCCAATTTCACTATATTACACATGGGGCAATTTGAAGATTTATTTAATTGGCAAGGCCGTTTGGGAACACACTTAAGCTCCGTACACACGGAGCGATCAGACAGCGATCAGATATCGTTGTCTGATCATCCTGCATGTGCTGGATGTTCGATATCGAACATCCAGCACATGCACCAACCCCAAAACAACTATAATCGACATCGATCAGGTTGCCTGCATGCACGGGCGATGGTCGATATCGATATTGACCATCCGTGCACACGCATCTACCATCGTTTGGGGGTTGGATGGGCCACAAGAACAGGATGATATGAACGATAATGATATGATCGATATTGTTATCGTTCTTATCGTCCTGTAATATCTGACCGTGTGTACGCACCATAAGTGGTATATTTACTAAAGTGCAGGTTTTTAAAAGTAGAGTTGTTGCCCATAGCAACCAGATTCTTAGCTATTATCTTCTAGAAGGTGCTAGATAAATGATAAGTAGAATCTGATTGGTTGCTATGGGCAACAACTCCACTTCCAAAAACTGGCATTTTAGTAAATATGCTTATAGGGTGGGGATTTGGCATTTAGTTTTGCCCCTTAATTCTAATCATTCACATGCCACAAGCCTGCTCAAATTTTCTGGATGACCCTTTTTTATATAGAGTAAAGGCGCGTATCCACTACACGATATAAATGGACGTTAAACGATAACGACATTGTTATCGTTCAATCATTTATTAATCGTGCAGTGAATATGCTGGCAACAACCAGCGATGCAGGCGCCCCCACTGGTCGTTGACGGCATCTGTCATCGACTGAACACACTGCCCAACCTGCCGATATCATCAGGTTGTGCATGTTTGGGGATGAGGGAGGCAATGGCGTAACTACTACCCCCGCAGCCCCCGCGGTGGCTTGGAGGCGCTGGGTAGCTTGGGGGCGACGGGGACAGTAGTAGTAACTATGGAGGGTGCAGGGGGTGCGGTCGCACCCCCTGCACCCTCCATCTGCCGGGCACCCGCTGAGTGTGTTACCAGCGGGCGCCCGGTTCCTATTCAAACCCCCGGCGGCAGCCGGAGGACGGAGCTCACTCCGTCTTCCGGGTCCCGCAGGGCACTATGGGAGTGACGTAATAATGTCACTCCCATAGTGCTGAGGAGCGGACGCCGGGGACGGAGCTCAAGAGTGAGCTCCGTCTTCCGGGTCCCGCAGAGCACTATGGGAGTGACGTAATGACATCACTCCCATAGTGCCTAGGAGCGGACGCCGGGGTATGGACGGCAGCAGCACTGGAGCGGGGATAAAGGTAAGTGTTTGTGTTTTTTTCTTTTGTGTGTGTGTTTGTTTGTGTGCGCGCGGAGGGGGGAGCAACTACAGAGGGCTAACTACAGGTGGCTAACTACAGGCGGCTAACTACAGGGGGCTAACTACAGGGGGCTAACTACAGGCGGCTAACTACTAGAAGGGGCACTACAGGGGGATAACTACTAGAAGGGGCACTACAGGGGGCTAACTACTAGAAGGGGCACTACAGGGGGCCCTGCATAATGGGCACTACTACAGGGGGCACTACTTTAATGGGCACTATTACAGGGGGCCCTGCATAATGGGCACTACTACAGGGGGCCCTGTATAATGGGCACTACTACAGGGGGCATTGCATAAGGGGCACTACTACAGGGGGCATTGCATAAGGGGCACTACTACAGGGGACATTGCATAAGGGGCACTACTACAGGGGGCATTGCATAATGGGCACTACTACAGGGACATTGCATAATGGGCACTACTACAGGGGACATTGCAAAAGGGGCACTACTACAGGGGGCATTGCATAAGGGGCACTACTACAGGGGGCATTGCATAAGGGGCACTAGTATAGGGGGCATTGCTTTTTGGGGCACAACTACAGGGGGCACTGTATAAGGGGCACTAATTTGATACACAGTTTACTGGTTATAAACTATGTTCCCAATAATCTGGTTCTACACGGACATAAAAACTGTGCAACCTGTCTTGAGCTGAGGTGACGGACTGGCAGGAGCAGAAAGGAGGGTTGGTGAAGTAGATCTGTCAGGGTGGGATGTAATGGGCATTACTGTTTGGCATAATGTGTATTTGGCATTACTGTGTGCACAATGTGCTATTAGGGGCATTACTGTGTGGCATAATGTGTAAGGAGCATTACTGTGTGGCATAATGTGTTGTATGTGGCATAATGTGTTGTATGTGGCATTACAGTGTGGCATAATGTGAAATAAGGGCATTACAGCATGGCATAAATTTGTTATAAGCGCTTTACTGTATGTCATTATGTGTTATATGTGGCATTATTGTGTCGGATTTGTAAGGGGCATTGCTGTGTGGCATAATGTGTTGTAAGGGGCACTCCGGTGTGGCATAATGTGTTGTAAGGGGCATTCCGGTGTGGCACACTGTGTTATAAGTGGCATTACTTAGTGTGTCATAATGTGTAAGGCACGTTGCTGTATCATGTAACCACACAGGAAGTTTTAATAACTATTTATATAATATATTGAGTCTCCAATATGAAATGATTGCTAATATGGTTAAGAATATGTATTTTATGTGGGGAAACAATTGATATTTTATAATGTGGTCATCATTTATAGTGATGTAAAATATTAATTGCTTTCCCGTCATAAATACATTTTATTGTAAACATCATATAAATAATATTGGTAGATTATTCTCTATTAGTCAATAATTTACCCCCCTAATATATTAATCAAATAATACCTTATTCAATACATAATGATAGCTCACATAATAAATGTAGTGTGTCTCCTCATCTTCTGATTGGCTGATACTGTGGGGCTGAATCTGAACAGTACAGATCTCTGCTCACAGTCAGTGTTTGCATACAGCGCATGCGAAGATGTGAATTTACACATCTTTGCATCCAGTGGCGTGACTATAAATTTTGCTCCCCCCTGCCAAAAAAATTTCTGACACCCCCCCATGCAGGGCCCCAGGTAGTGGTCCCCCTATGCAGTGCCCCTTACATAATGCCCCCAGTAGTAGACCCACTTATATAGTGTCCCCAGTCCTAACCCCCAGCAGTGCCTTAGTAGTAGTCCCCCCCTGCAGTGCACTTAGTAGTAGTCCTCTCCCCCAGCACTGCCCTTAGTAGTAGTAGTCCCCCCCAGCAGTACCCTTAGTAGTAGTCTTCCCCCCAGCACTGCCCTTAGCAGTAGTAGTCCCCCCTAGTGCCCTTAGTGGAAGTAGTCCGTCCTTCCCCCCCAGCAGTGCCTTAGTGGTAGTAGTCCCCCCCCCAGTGCCCTTAGCAGTAGTCTGTCCCCCCAGTGCCCTTAGTAGTAGTCCGTCCTCCCCCCCAGCAGTGCCCTTAGTGGTAGTCCCTCCAGCAGTGCCCCCCGCCCGGCCAGAAACACACACACACACACACAAAGAAAATAAAACTCAGCTTACCTTGATCCCCGCTCCGGCATGCTCCTCCGTGCAGCGTCCTCCCGGGCCGGCCCGCCTGAATGATGGGAGAGATGTCACGACGTCTGTCCCATCACGCACTGCAGGAGCCGGAAGCCCGGCTCCCGCAGTGGGCGCAGCAGCCGATGAGAGTCTGACAGACTCTCATCGGCTGCTAAAACAAACACACAGCTGCCGACGCCGGCGGCTGTGTGTTTGTTGCTAGTAATGTAGTGTGGACGGCACTTATGTGCCGTCCACACTACCGCCCTGCCTGGGTGACTAACAGATGCTAGAGGTCCAGTAGGACCTCTAGCATATGTCTCCTCCTAGGCGGCGGCAATTTTAGAAGGGGTGTTTACTGCAGATTTCATGTGGACGGCCAGTCCACATGGAATCTGCAGCCACCTCGCCCCACAAGCCTCGGCGCCCCCAAGCCACCGCGGAGGCTGTAGTTACGCCACTGTTTGCATCTGTCCTACTCTGAGTCGCATGGAACTTGGCTGGATTTGTATTTCTGTGAAATAGGACATTTTGGGGTGTGACTGGGTGGTGACCATGCAATCGCATGTAACTACCCTGACTTGTGGGAGTATCATGGGAGTATTGTGGGTGTGTATCAGAAGCTCCATGTGATTCTGTGTCCTGCGTACGGGGAAGGAAAGCCTGTTTTTTTTTTAAATTCAATTAGTTTTTATTGATATTGTTTGACTTACATCCAAAGGAAAAAAAAAACATAAACATGACAGGCAAAACTGCTAAGATGTGGCATATAGATGGTTTTACATCAGTATATATAAGAATGAAAAAGCTTATCAAGTAACACAGGATATACGCGTAACTCCCTATCATAAATATAGAGTATACAGTAGAAAAAACATGAAGGCGCCACTCGGGCTTACTAATCTTGAAAACAAATATAATTAGAGGAGGCAAAATAAAATATTTAAATTAACTGTCAGTATATCCAAAATATACTAACCGCATATCACACAAACAAATATATACCAAAATAACGAAACAAAATAAAGAAACCCAAAACAAATCTCCCCACAACCCCCCGCCCTCTGTAACCTAACCCAACCTAGTTATACTTGGATCCCCTAACACCCGCCCCCCCCTAAACTACACTAATCTACCTATAAACCCCCAACCCCCCCCCAAACCCAAATAGCGCATTATAAACTTACAAAAATAATAAGGGCAATATACTAGATGATCTAAGATAAGCTAGGCCCAGCTCTCTCGCTTTATACAAAACTGGAGTTCCTCCCATAGAGAATTTTTTAAATTTCACAGATATACTTAGAACACAGAGGATATGAAATAACATAAAAAAGAAAAAGCAGGATATGTAGAGTACACATTAAAAGTAACAATTAGTAAGGCCTGATGATGGGTTGCAAAATATATTTGAAGTTCCTCCTAATCAGACTTATATGGACAAAAAAATTACAAATAACGTAAGGAAAACATAATATATGAAATGATAACAGTGTATAAGACAAATAAAATAGCATATAAAACATTATGACAAATCTATAGATTCCAAAGATCTAATCTGACCAGGCCTCAGCCACCTGCTGGGAAAAAAAGAGATGAAAAAATCTGCCACATATCACTCAGGAGTATACACAAAAAAACAAAAAACATTTGCACAAGATATCACAGATCTTCATCATGAATGCTGGAAATGGAAAAAGGATTTTTAAACTCGCTAGAGCAGAATCTTGATGACCGGAGACAAGTTGGTAGGCAACCTTGGATCGAACCTGGAGCACCAAAGTGGGTAACTGATCTTGAACTTGAGGGGAAAGGAAGTTGGAATCAGGGATCAGGGGCTTATCCACATGGCAAGTAAGAAAGAGATTTATTTGCAACTCTCCAATTCTGTCTGCAAGTCTCTGGGTAGAGTCACTTATAGCCTGAAGGATCTGCTGAAGAGGAGCCATGATGACAATTGACAACCACAGTCAAAGAACTCACAGGCATGAGAAGCAGAACAGGTAAACAGTCCAGAAAAATATTAACTGGTACACAGCCATATCAGGTAACAACCAGGGGATATCAGGAACAAGTAGAGATCACTTAACTAGAAAATGGCCACCAGCACCAGAAGACATCCTCAGGAGTTTGAGACCAGTGGAAAGTCACAGCAGAGGCAGCAGGTATATTAAAGCACCCCAAGAGTAGGTAAACCAGATAGGAAGACTGCAGCCCAGGAGCATCGGAGCAGCAGGACGACTAGTGCAGCACTCAAAATGAAGCCCGGTGTCAAGATGGTGGTGGCTAGCACACCGCACACCCCAACCACCAGGATCCGCTGCTGGGAGCTGAAGAGGAGATAGATTACTGGACTCACTCTCAGGACACCTCAGAATGCAGTCTACGAGCCTGAGGCAACTCACAGGTAAGGCTGCGTAGAGAGATCAGCAGCGGGAGCCAGGAAAGGTAGCAGGAACACCAGGCTGGAGGAGGCAGATGACCCGGCCACACAAACAAAGGGGAAATATCCGGGAGGAATCACACAAACAGCTCACCACAGCACTCCATGGGAGCAGGAGAAGATGCTCCTCTAATATAGGTACACCAATGGAGGAACTGCCAGTGAAACAGGATAAATATCAGGGCATCTATGGGAGATCTGGCAAAATGCTGCCTACACCATGCTACTCCAGGCCACACCCCTGGGAAGCCTGTTTTTGATAGATCTCTAGCTGGTGCAAGTGCTGATACTAATGATTATGGTTGTAGTGGATTGTTTAGAATCACTGAACTGCAAAGGTTTCTGCTTACATACACACAAATCCCAGCATTATCTCTATTGATTCTCGCATTAGCACAAGGTAGTAAGTCTGGCTTCCGCGGCTACCGGCAACTACAGCCACTTTGCGTGGGCCTAAGACTCAGCCCCTGCAACTGAAACAGCTTGTCACAGCCATCTCATATTCTACTGGTGGTTTTTCAGCTATTTTTAAACTCGTCACTTGATAAACATGGTGATTTATACTAGGGATGTGCAGGCTCGGATAGGTTCGAGTTTGCACGTGGAGTTCGGATTTTTCCCTCCAAAAAAACGGAACTCACAACGAGGCAAAACGTCATCTTACATGGACGAACATCATCATTCCTGGTCTTTTGTCCAGGAATGATGATGTTCGTCCATGCAAGATGACGTTTTGCCTCGTTCTGAGTTCCGTTTTTTTGGAGGGAAAAATCCGAACTCCACGTGCAAACTCGAACCTATCCGAGCCTGCACATCCCTAATTTATACTTTCTGTTGAAAAATCGAGATGGAAATGTTTTACAAAATTGTGATGTTGTGGCGAAAAAACGGTGGCTTGGTTAAAATTCCCCTTAAAAGTCCTTACACGAAAAACAGTGAATATACCGTAAAGATACCTCAGGGAAAATTTACTAAGGTTTTATTTTTTGGGTGGTTTTGAAGCTGTTATAGGTGATTGTGCCCTGCAAGCAGCAGGATTTACTATCCATTAGTTAGGAAACCCAAACTGCTGGCGATGTGTGGCGGTTTCAAATCCCCCAACTTGTATGTTTTAGAGTAAACTACCATGAACTCTGTATAAAATATAAAGAACTAATAAACAAATAACCCTGGTCTCGCTTCTAAACAGTCCACACACCACAACATTGTGCCCAGTCTGACAGGGATGCCAGCCCAAAATGTTGACATTAATAGGAAACTGTGTCTTGTATGAAACTTATAATGTATTTTAAAGGCATTATAATCAAATTTATATATCAACAAACAAGAGTTCCGCTGCGTCATATGTAGGGTAAAACATGTATTCAAATTACATAACACAGGGGAGATCAAACAGGATAATATTAAACAAGATTACAGCTCTGTATATAAACATTACTACAGTACATAAATATAACCCGCCGATTACCTAATTATGTAGAGACCAAAAAAGGAGAGAGTCCTGCGCACAAGCCATTATTTTCTAGACACATTATAAGGATCAGGAGTTTAACACCTGAACTACAAAGCCCAAATTATTTAATGCACTTTATTAATGGGATTTTAGAATATTCAATAATCAAACCAGGGTTATATGGACCATTCTCCATTCATCTATTACAGTTCACTGTTGATTAGTCCATTAAGCCTTTAATTATTGGAAATTCCAAGATATTCAGCAAATAATTTAAACTAACACAGACTGTTTAGATACAAAGCATAGTACAGTGACTCATTACAACATCCCAGTGAAAATAATGTGGATGCACTCCTTTGCTTCCTCATATTAGTCACACTGTTTAGCACTCTGTGTATTGCCGCTCACAATAGCAATTCCTAAGGCCTTGCTTTCAATGTTCACGCATCAGCGGGCTGCTCCACTGGAAACTGTCTCATTTTGTCATACTTTCAAGCATTTAGTTATATTAAGGCTTGTTATTTGGCACTTCCCGAGACATCCAAATATGTTGCTTGTGTAGGAACTGACACAACCCAGTGCGGCTTTACAAGTAAAATGCTTCAATGCTTTACACAAAAGTATACAAAATGCCTTTGTACAGCCATGCTGACAAGCATCTTCATATCTTCTATATGATGAGAGAAAGGATATATTTGTCTACCTGTATTTAGGAACTAAAAGAAGGTGTAATCATTCACACACGCACAAGTCTTAGATGCTTTCAGAAAGGAATTTGTTTACGTTCAGCAATACTGGTTATTCTAAAATGATTAACCCTTTTGTTGTCACCTAGATAACTACAGTAATGCATTAGTGCAGCTCCTTGTAATAAATGCCTGACATACTGAGCATTGGTGGATTTACTGTGGGAATTACCGCCACCGCCAACAATATTTGACTTGAAAGATTAATGTTCACTTATTGCAACAGACATTTTGTTAGTTTAGTATCCAGAACCATGAATGAGCACTGTTAGTATTGGACTTGCAAGAGCAATGTTTCCAACATCCATTCGAGGGAAGAGCACTCAAATAGTAAGCTTGCGAACAGGGCCCTCTTACCCTTATGTATGTCTTTTACATACATACATACGTACGTATGTATGTATGTATGTATGTAATGTATGTATGTATTTATGTCTTTTACAACCCAGTAAAATGTTAATGTTGATTCAAATTATAAAGCAGCAACGGAATTTGCTGCTTTATATAAGAAACTGTTAATAAATAAAGCTTGTTGAACAGTACTTTAATAGCTTTTGCAGAACACAATAGAGGTCAACAGAGTTGCTGTGGGCACTACAGTGCCCCTCAATTTACAGAAGTGCATCTAGATTTCTGCATGGAGTGGGATTTAGGCAGAGCGAGGGCAAACTGCAGAATGAGTGCACCAGTTCTCCAAGACTAGCAGAGCAGTGAGAAAACAGCATTTCCCTTTGTGGAGCTAGATTACTGAAATGAGATGAAGGGATGCAGAGGCAAGAGATACTCCCAGCTGTGCGGATGGGCACATGGCCATCTCCACTCTGCAAGAGGACATGAATTGTGTGCTAGCTCAGAGCTTGCAGTCTAACAGTATGGTGCTGATAGGGAAATATATACAGGAACTAAATAGGATGCTATATCGCCAGGGAAGTACATTTATAGGTGCTGTCACAGAAAAGTAACAAGTGATAAAGGCAGTCATAATGTACCTTCACTCTTCATGTGACAAATAAGGCTAAATAGAGCAATACTTTACCATAAACAGTAAAGACTGCAGAGACTGTAGAATAGGCATGTACTTTACAGCATGCAGAACCGCTGTGTTTAAAGTGTGCCATCAAGTGCATTGTAAATTAGGTCCAGTAAATATAATGTGAGCCAGTGGCGTAACTAGGGCAGGGCGAGCAGGGTGCGTGCCCTGGGCGCCGTGGGACTGGCGGCGCGGGGGGGGCGCCGCCGGTCACGGTCCGGCCCGCCCTAGTTAGACACCAGTGTAGCTCCGACCACAGTGAGTGCGGTCAGCGTTACACATTTACACAGGACTGGCGCTAGGCTTCCAGCGCCAGTCCTGTGCTGCACACCTGAGCCCGTTCCCTCCCCCTGAGCGCTTGCCCAATAGCGCCAGGAAGCGGGCTCAGCGCTGGCGGCGATGCGTGTGTTAAACAGCAGCCAATGAGAGTCAGATAGACTCTCATTGACTGCTGCAGCACCCACTGCAAGAGCCGGACGGAAGCAGTGGGTAATGGGACAGACGTCATGACATCATGACGTCTCTCCCATTATACTGAGCGCGCCAGGCCGGGAGGACTGGCGGGCGGCAGCAGCGGCGGGAGAGGTGTCGCGGTCCGGAGCAGCAGCGTGGATTCAGGTAAGTATGTTTTTATATATATATTTTTTTAAAAACCTGTCAGCACTACTGGGGGCGCAACGGGGGAGGGGGGTGGCTACTACTGGGGGGACCTCTACTGGGGTGGGGGCACAACGGGGGGTGGCAACTACTGGGGGCACCATTATTGGGAGGACCTCTACTGGGGGGGGGGGGCTATTACTGGGGGCACCATTATTGGGAGGACCTCTACTGGGGCCTACTACTAGGGGCACTGCACTCGGGGGGACCACAACTGGGGGCAATGACAGGAAGGACCACTACAGGGACCACTGGATAGGGGGGTCACTACTGGGGGCCTGCATCAGGGGGACCACTACTGGGGGCACTGCATGGGAGGGGGGGGACTACTGCTGGGGGAACTATATAAGGGGCTTACTGCTAGGGGCAGTGCAGGGACCACTACAGGGGGCACTGGATGGGGGGGATCACTACTGGGTGCCTGCATAAGGGGGACCACTACTGGGAAAAGTGCATGGGGGGGACTACTGCTGGGGGTACTATATAAAGGGCACTGCATAGGGGGGGACTACTACTGGGTGCACTATATAAAGGCCACTGCATAAGGGGATACCACTACTGGGTGCACTGCATTCTGGGGACTGCTACTGGGGCACTACATAAGGGGGAACACTACTGGGGGCACTGAGTAAGGGGAACTAACTGGGGGCTGTATAAGGGGGACCACTACTGGGGATACTGTATAAGGGGCACTACTATGGGCCTGCATAAGAGGGACCACAACTGCATACTGGGGGTACTGTATAAGGGGTACTACTGGGGTTAAGGTGCATATGGATAGGAATGTTCAGCGTGAAAATAAAGGGGTGTGTCATGTTGACACGCCCCATTTTTAAGTGACCACGCCCATTGTTTTCCCCCCGTGCGCGCCTTCGGCGCGCGCACATATCGGGATGTTGGGGGGGGTTTCCCTTTTCAAATTTGCCCTGGGCTCCAAATACCCTAGTTACGCCACTGATGTGAGCAGATAAATAAACTGGTAGTGGAGATACCAGATATGCATCAATGGTGTTCATGCAGAGGTATTTTAAGGTTAGGGAGCCTGTGTGCAGTGTCACTGCCAGTACGTCGCCTATCACCATGAAGCAGTTCCCCCACCCAAGCCTGTTCCAATGTGCCTGCCTGTGTGGTTATTGCCGACTATATGTTCATCCATAGGCACCATCTTTCCAATGATAAATTCAGAAAGATGGCACTTACTCTAGCACAGTGAGAGAGAAAAGGAGGAGGGAGATAAAATACCAACCAATTAGCTCCTGTCATTTTTCAAACACAGGGGTCTATTCATTTAGATTTGCGTAAATTAATTGCTAATTTTCACTATATATTGCATCAGTTCGATGCAATATATAGCTTGGCTAGGTAACAATTCATGTATAGTTACCCTGCCGACGAAGCAATCCAGTATCCAGGTCACTGGTGATCCTGTATTCAGCTGCGGTCCTCTCGGGGAAGAGAGGAGTCAGCAGCCATGTCCGTTCTGCGCATGTGCCGGGTCGCAGTTCAGGAGAGGCTGCGGTGGTTGCTGAGATGTCGAGGGGCGGAGCCAGTGCTGGGAGCAGTGAAGAAGACAGGGAAGTAAGCAACTCCCCTGCCCGCTTCGTCACGGTGTTCAGACTACGCCTTCCTGAGTTGGTGAATCTGAACACATGGTAGAAGCGGAAAGCTGAGCTTTCTGTCACTTAATGAATTGCACTCACTATACCACAGTATGGTGATGCTGTTAAGCCACGGAGCGGGGGTGCTGCTAGAGAAGTAATGAACTTCTCTACTCTGTGAATAGCACCAAGCAGAGAAAAGCCTTGTTTACCGCAAAACAGGGCATAAACCCCATAGCCTGTAAAATGACAGAAGCTGATTGGCTAGTACTTTGTCTCTCTCCACTTTATCTCTCTCCAAGTTTTCCAGCATGGGCTCTCCCTTTATACAGCATATGTGAAGCTGGCAGCTGCCACCAGGGGTGCCAAGAGGGGGGGAGCAGGTACTAATTACCCGGGCACAGGCTTGCTGGAGGGGCCCTGCGGGGGCCCAGGTCTGGCTCTGCCCCCCCTCCCTCCTACCTCACAGCAGCCTCAGCAGTCTCCTATGCCTGTAGGTGGAGCGATCACACTGATTTTGCCCCCTCCCGGCTTTGCGACGAGCTGGGGGGCTCACAGCGCTGCAAAAGTTATTTTATTTTATTTTTTGTAAGGGGGCGTGGCCGTGCCTCCTTTACCCGGGCCCGCCATGGCTGTCAGCACCTCTGGCTGCCACTCTTCTATGTTTCTAGGTGGTGTGGCACCATGATATCACAGTCCAGCACCACATTCCCAAGAATAGTAGATGCCACCCTGACCCGGCTCCACATTAGATAAGAAGCAGGGTGGTAGCACCTAGGGGAGAGGTGGTCAGTGTGGAGTGCCTAGAAATCATGCACTTTATTACCCTTATGTTTAGATTAAAACTTTTGAAGAACTTGCTGTGTCCTGTAATAATTTCCCACATGTATACACAGGACAGCTTGAGCCCAGGAGAAAGCTGAAAGAAGGGACCTCCACAGGGCCGTAACTAGGGTGGTGCGGCCGGTTACCACCGCACAGAGTGCAGGATGCCCTGGGGCAGAAACGGCTGCCACTGAAATTGTTATATGCCGGGCCACCCAATGCTATTTATATCATCAGTGTGCACCAGGTTCCTTCACAGTAACCCCTGCCTGTGTATCAATCTCCCTCAGTGCCGCCTTCCCTGGCCGGCACCCACAGTCAGTGCACTTCCTGTAAGGTCTGGGAGACGTCATGACGTCTCCTCTCTACACTCTCACTGTGGCGCTGGTAAGAGTGAGGAGCAGTTGTATCTGGGCACACAGACACGGCGGCAGGTAGGGGCCAGGCCAGGTAGTACTCCAGTGATGCTGACAGTGTCAATCCAACTCCAAATTCAAGTGTCAGTCACTCAGCCTGTGCCTGGTCATAGAATATTATTGACCAGGTGAGTGCTTCTGATTGCATATAGAAGAGAGCCCCAGGGAAGAAGGGGGGGGGGGGGGGAGTTGGTTACAACATGACCTGATGTTATATTAATATTAAAATGATCTATACTGTGCTAAATATAAGGTTATAATGTAGCAGGTGACCAATAAATAATGGCTTCTTGTTTGCCATCATCATATTTAAATGAAAACACAGGAATCATCCTCTGTCTTCATTTAAATGGCAAACAAGAAGAAATGATTGTATATTTCATGATCAGCTGCTACATTAGTAACTTAGCACATTATGGATATATATCGTAGGGGGGGAGGGGGGGGGGGCACCAGTGCTTTCTCTCGCACAGGGCACCAGAATGTCTAATTACGGCTCTGAACCTCCATATTGTGATTTCTGTCCATAAAAGCTTCACTTACTATGTCACACAAATAGTAACACTGTTCAGTTTATATGTAGAGAATAAGAGCTCTTACACACTATTTAAAAGGATTTTACCTGCAATGCAGTTAGCTGTGCCCCCGGGATGGGTACGGGATGCCAACACTCGTGATGCTGGCGGTCAGAATCCCAATGCTGGCATCTCAACCAGTGTGCAATCCCGACCGCTCTAGGTAAGTAATCCTAACCTAACCCCTAACCCTACTCCTAACCCTCCCTCCCCGATGCCTAAACCTAACTTCCCCCTAGTGCGTAAACTTAACCTTCCCCTCCCCGCACCCTAAACCTAACCCTTCCCCCTTAGTGCCTAACCCTAACTCTCCCCCTAGTGCCTTAACCTAACCTCCCCCTCCCCGCACTCTAAACCTAACTCTTCCCCCTTAATGTCTAACTCTCCCCCTAGTGCCTTAACCTAACCTCCCCCTCCCCGCACTCTAAACCTAACCCTTCCCCCTTAGTGCCTAACTCTCCCCCTAGTGCCTTAACCTAACCTCCCCCTCCCCGCACTCTAAACCTAACCCTCCCTCCTTAGTGCCTAACCCTACCCCTAACCCCGCTACTTACCTTTGGGATCCCACCATACAGGATGCTGGTGCTGGTATCCTGATAAGTGTTGGGATTTCGTCGACTGCATTCTGAACGCCGGAATCCCCGCTGTCAGCATTCTGAACGCCGGAATCCCCACTGTCAGCATTCTGAAAGGATCCCGTGCCCCTCTCATGGTGAATGCAGCTAGAACAAGTACTAAGCTCGCCCCTCCATGCATCATGGCTGGCATTGCAAGATGTTCTATCCTCAAATTACTCATCTGCTTTTTTACTAAATTAGTTTTTTATTTTGCTGTGGCTAAAACACATCTTGATTCATCAGTTATCAGCACTTTGTTGACAAATTGTTCTGCCTTATCTAACTATTGTCATAAATACTTTACACATTGACCTTTGAAAAGGACATATACTATTTTTCCTTCTAACAATGCCTCCATGCAGTTCATTGTTATGTACTGTGGACATGCGGAGCTCATCTCTGCTGTTAGCTAAACCTAACTGCAGGTCCTTTACAGTGATATGTGAGTTCTGCTCTGCAAATGCCACCAATTTACAAGCAGCACTTTTAGGGTCTTTTCTGGGTCTTCCAATCTAGTCTAGACTCCAACATTTCCCCTAATTTCCATTTCTCAATGATATTCCTGGTAGTGGAAATTGCTAGTTTCATGTGTTTATAGTACTAGAGATGAGCGGTTCGGTTTTGGCTCGGATCTTCCCGCCAAGTTTGGATGTCAGAACGATGCAGAGCGTCAAGATGCTGCTTTACCACATTCTGAGATCCAAATTTGGCGGGAAGATCCGAGCCAAAACCGAACCGCTCATCTCTAGTTTATACATCTTTTTTTATAGTCATTCTCTCCTACTTAATACGATTATCTTTATTTCCATATTTCCAAGTCCTCAATAAGCTGCTTAGAGAGGCCTATCCTGAGAAGTTAGAAGGCACAAGCACATATGCAGCATTCCATATATACATACATACATTCTGTATATATGTGTGTGTGTGAGTATATATATTTCAATATATTACTAATTTGTATCATTCACAAAATATTGTGTTTTTAAAAAAAAATTCTCTATTATTATTATTATTATTATTATTATTATTATCCTTTATTTATATGGCGCCACAAGGGTTCCACAGTGCCTTACACAGTACATAAACAAATAAGCACACAAGAAAACAGAAATTAACAGTACAAACAATACAGGACAGATACATGATTTATACATTGCTGCATAACACTTATACCCCTTTTACACCGGAGCTAAAACCCGGGTTTTTAAAGGGTTAACCCGGGCAGCTCCCTGGTGTAAAAGGGGAGAGAGTTGGATCGCCGGGTCGAGTGACCCGGCAATCCAACCAAGGTAACTAGCAGGGTTTAATACGGGCGTAGCCCGTGAAACCCTGCTGTGAGAACAGCGCACTCCGGGTCACGATGACCTGTAGTGCGCTGCTAGCCGGCCGATTGGTCCGGCTTCAGTGGCGCTTGGAGTTGACGTCATCTCCAAGCGACCACTTTCACTCCGCAAAAGCCGGGTCTATGCAGACCCGACTGCGATGTGAGCGGCGCTAACTCGGGAATATCCCGAGTCGGCGCCGGCAAAATTCCTGGTCTGATCCGGATAGGAACTTTGTTCCAGCTCTGGGTCAGACCCGGAATTTACGTGGAAAAGGGTATTAGATAAGCAGCATGGTGTCTGTAACCAAGAGTTGGGTGCTGTTGTAAAGTAGAGTATAATTAAGTGAAGGAGAAGCACATGAGGGAAGAGGGCCCTGCTCGTGAGAGCTTACATTCTAAAGGGGAGGGGCCAGACAAACATGGGTGACATAGATGGGCTGGATACAAGGGTCACAGTAATCTAACATCTATGGAAAGGTTAGTCTAAACTTAAGAGAGAAGAAAAAACAATGAGTACATTGCTCTATATGCAATAATATTAGCAGTTGTAATGCTTAAATATGTTTCAGTTAATTACAATATTATTAGCAATAATATTGTTTGAATACATTTCAATGAATTATACGAATACACTCCATTCCATAAAACACCCAGGAAGCATGGTTACCTAAGTGGATACATAGAGTATAACTTGATGACTTTGTTGGTAATTAGTTACAATTCAAAGTGATAACCTTGTATCTCTGAGTATATCTTATTGACACATTAAAAGTTTCTGTAATAAAATGTCTTAGCGCAAAAGAGTTCAAGTATCTGTGAAATAGTCTCTGTAATTAATCTATTTCACCCCTTAGCAAATATATGAATAATGCTATCTATTGGGATTTCTCTATAACATATAATTGTCAGCAGTGTACTGATCTGCTGCAAATGAGGGTAGGGTTAGATAACACATTATTTACAATCTCCCTTCACCATTTCCGTGTTTATCAGTGACTTACCCCTACTTATAAATGTATATTTACTGCAACTGTATTTTATTCTGAAGTAATAGCTACTTCAGAAGCCACTTCATCATACCCTTTCAGCTAATGTTGTCAGGGGATTAGTTCTATGATTCACTGACTATATTACACAGTAATAGTTACATCTGCTTTGTCAGATTAGTCCACTGGGGAATTTTGTGTGAATAAAAGTAATGTAACACTAAAACTGTGTGTTTAATGATTAGCTACTAGTCCACTCCACAGATTTCTGGGCTATTTATCAAAGGGAGAAAGGATCCTCCCTATTTATCGATCCCTATAGCCTTCGATGGCCTTCATTGTGTATCACTGGTAGTGGCCATACAAGTGGCTCTCATGCAATGGCTTCTCCATGCAAAGGAGGGGGAACCTAGTTAGTGCACATTTATCAAGGACAGTGGTGATATCTGTACCCTCAGCTGTCCTCTTATGATATTACTATCTCGGGACGGAAATATCAAATGATGATTGGCGGCTTTGACAAACCACACCTTACTAAATCTACCCCTTTGTCTCCTGTTTATGAGAACAATAAATAAATCTGGTTTATCAGACACTTACCTACATTATGTAGTGCAGACCCACAGGTATGAAGTTTAGTTTTGAAAGTATAATAGTTTTTATCATTAATCTATACCGCAGGTTCTCAAACTCGTTCCACAGGACCCCACACAGTGCATGTCTTCAAGGTCTCACAGAATCACAAGTGAAATAATTAGCTCCACCTGTGCATCTTACAAATGTGACAGTGAGTAATGAATAACCTGTGCATCTGTTAGGTGACCTGGAAAATGTGAACTGTGTGGGGTCCTGAGGACCGAGTTTGAGAACCACTGATCTATACCATTACTAGAAGGCCACACAGTACCAGTGCACTAAAATCACTTGGGCAATCTATCTTTTTACAACAATGATGGATCATTCATAAGGCATCAGAGGCTTCATCTTTGCTTCCAGTGGGCACTGAAAGGTCCAAAGGACCATAACTTGTTTCATGTGAGATTTCTTGACAAAGAAGATTGGAGAAAGGAGTCCCAACCAGTATCTTGCCTAAGGCCCCAGGCTCAGTAACCCAATACCATTCCTCCTGAAACAATGGGCCTAATTCAGAGTTGCATGCAATTTTGTCTGATTGTTGTTAGCAGACTTAGGGCGGGATGTACTAACCTTGCAGAGTACCTCCCGCCAGTCACCGCATCCCTACTGATCGCATATGTACTAACATATATGCGATCAGTACTGCAAAAGGACAGCTCTTCCGATAAGAGCTGTCCTCTGCGATCAGTCTTGCGCCCTGTACTTCCAGGTTTATGACCCGGGAGTCCATCTGTGCATGCGCTGAGTGACGTGGAGGCTGCGTGGCATGCTGGGAGGGATTCGATCGGATCCCTCATACCAGCACAATGCGGCTTCTATAGGGTAACGCCAGCAAAAGCTGGTGTTACCCTCCATGTCGGAGCCCAGCAGCCAGCCAGTAATACACATGGAATTTGCGGATTTTACAGATCTAGTAAAGAGCTCACATTCCTGACAATTGATTTCCATTTGCTTTATAATTTGAAGACTGGAAGAGGGAATGGCTGGGGACACAGAAGGGGGAATGGCTGGGGACGCAGAAGGGGGAATGGCTGGGGACACAGAAGAGGGATGGCAGGGGACACAGAAGAGGGATGGCTGAGGACACAGAAGGGGGAATGGCTGGGGATGCAGAAGGGGGAATGGCTGGGGACACAGAAGAGGGATGGCAGGGGACACAGAAGAGTGATGGCTGGGGACACAGAAGAGTGATGGCTGGGGACACAGAAGAGGGATGGCTTGGGACACAGAAGGGGGAATGGCTGGGGATACAGAAGAGGGATGGCTGGGGACACAGAAGGGGGATGGCTGGGGACACAGAAGAGGGATGGCTGGGGACACAGAAGAGTGATGGCTGGAGACACAGAAGAAGGATGGCTGGGGACACAGAAGAGTGATGGCTGGAGACACAGAACAGGATGGCTGGGGACACAGAAGATTGATGGCTGGGGACACAGAAGAGTGAAGGCTGGGGACACAGAAGAGTGATGGCTGGGGACACAGAAGAGGGATGGCTGAGGACACAGAAGGGGGAATGGCTGGGGACACAGAAGAGGGATGGCTGGGGACACAGAAGAGGGATGGCTGGGGACACAGAAGAGGGATGGCTGGGAACACAGAAGAGGGATGGCTGGGGACACAGAAGGGGGAATGGCTGGGGACACAGAAGAGGGATGGCTGGGGACACAGAAGAGGGATGGCTGGGGACACAGAAAAGGGATGGCTGGGGACACAGAAGAGGGATGGCTGGGGACACCACAGAAGAGTAATGGCTGGGGACACAGAAGAGGGATGGCTGGGGACACAGAAAAGGGATGGCTGGGGACACAGAAGAGGGATGGCTGGGGACACAGAAGGGGGAATGGCTGGGACACAGAAGACGGAGGGCTGGGGACACAGAAGAGTGAAGGCTGTGGATACAGAAGAGTGATGGCTGGGTACACAGAAGAGGGATGGCTGGGGACACAGAAGAGGGATGGCTGAGGACACAGAAGAGGGATGGCTGGGGACACAGAAAAGAGTTGGCTGGGGACACAGAAAGGGAAAGGCTAATGACTGGGGAGGCAGAAGGGGAATGCCTGGGGAGACAGAAGGGGGATGGCTGGGGACAGAAGGGGGATAGCTGGGGACACAGAATGTAATTATTCAGAAAATATGGAAGGAGGGGGGCGCCAGTCCATTACTTTGCCAGGAGCGCTCAGACCCCTAGATACACCCCTGACCACACACCCTGCAACCATTATAGACACACCCTTACGCCCACAGGTATTAATCTATAGAAACTTTTGATCTGGAATTTTTTGACCCAAATACATTGAAAGTCTGTCAGAAAAAAACCTAGCGTCCATACGAGAGATGCCTGGTGCGACTGAGCCGCACCGAGAAAAGTAACATACCATCTTTTTCTTTCAAGTTTGCACCTTATCCTCATGACAGGCACAGCGAAACACAAACGTACTACTGACGCTGGGCTGCGACTTTAACCGCACAGGAATTAGTTTTAAATACATACAAAGTCGCAGATGAAGCACAACGGATTTCGGCATGAGAAAGAGATGTGGCCGCTGCATCATAGCAATTCATATATATATAGGGGTATTCATTATGGGTGCGATAACATTGGTTTTTTTGCGTTAATATCGCACTTTTTAACGTTTTTGCGTTAATATCACTTGATTTAGTTTTACACCGTATTCAATTTCAAAGACTTATCGCAGTTTTGAAAAGTCTTTGATAAAAAAACTTTTCACCATTGAATAGGTGTCGAAAAAAAGTGCAGAATTGGGGTTTAGGGGTGCAGGCTTAAAAAAAATAGCCTGCACCCCTGAGATTGACATTTAAAAAAGAACTGTGTCAAAAAAAGTTTTAAAAAAAAATAGGGACACCCCAAAAAATTAATTTAATTGGGGTGCAAAAAAAAAAATGGGGAAAAAATTGTTAAACAATAGGCAAATAGGTTCAGGGCTATTCTGCATGTATGCAGCAGGTGTTTTCTAGAATAGAATTATAGCGGCAGGTGCACAAATGCAGAATTTTTTAAAACTTATTTTTGTGACATCAAAATATGCTAGTACCCATTTTCATGTACCCCAAATTTGATGGGACCACTTACAAAAAAGAAAAAAATAACCTAATTGCTCTTCTGCATCACTTCTTCAATGTCGGGAAAAAAACACCTGCTGCGGCTATTTAAAGCCCCGACTTTCAATTAAAGGCTAAAACGGGGGTACCCATAGTGTTCCCCCATGCAAATTACCAGATTTTTACACAATCAATGGACTTTGAATGGAATGCCTTTTTTCACCAACACTTTCCAGTTTGTGTGCAAAATATCAATGTAAAAACATTAAAATGGTAATATATTTAAAACATAAAGGGTGGGATGTATCAAACATCGCATTTTCAATGCAATACATCCTGCCACTTACCGCATGCATAGCATCATTTATTAATTCCGTCAGGGCCGTATTATTCATAAGGCTGATAGGCTGATGCTTTGGGGCCATGCAGGCCCAGGGGTATCCCAGGGAGAAGTTTCAAGGCACACTTATAGTCAGTTGAAGTTTGTTTTGAGACAATGGGGTGGGAGACAATGGACCAATAGCACACCAACGCCAGGATTGTTACACCTCCATGAGAGGACACATGACTGCTACCATCACAGCTGCTGTCACCACCGCTACCTGGAGGAAGTTTTCTCTCCTCCAGACCTCAGCACACATAGGGGACAGGAGATTCCGCAGAACTTGCGGGGATTCTGGCCGCCCATTAGAGAACCATCAACGTGTGCAGTGCAAGGACACCCCATCATAAGGGTGGAGCCAGTGCATGCGCGAGCCACAGGGGACCCTGGGAAAGATCCTATTGGATCCCTCTCTGGGAATTATGTGGAAAGAAGCTTCAATTAGGCAATGTCATCTATAGATGGAGTTGCCTATTGGGTACAAGCTTTGTTTAGTTTTGCTTTTTGGAGCTTGAATCATATGGGGAATGAGGTCAAACTCCAAAAACTGCAGTTTTTACCACATTTTGCAGTTAGAACATCCCATCCAAAATATGTTAAAACGTGCTCTATATTAGGAGTCGTGCCGTAACAGGAGCTTCTGCTCCCTGTGCCAGCCACGCTCCATGATGTCATGTAGAGAGGGCAGGGGCAGCTGCCCTGGGAATTACAGCACTACACTCCTCAGGATGCTTCGGACGGCTGTAGAGTGTACAAAGGATGCCCTGGGCAGCACTGCAGCAGCAGTTTTGGCTGCAGTGTGCCATTCCATGCACCCTGCTTGAACACCCATATATACAGCCTTGATTAGGAGGATAACTGGAATGGGCATTTATTTTGCCTGCGCATACATGAACCAATTAACATGGATTTTGTAATACTGCGGTAAGCTGTGACAAAATCAGCAATATCACACATTTAAGAAATTTAGGGGTATATTTACTAATATTCGATTTTAGTGTGATTTGACATTCGATTTTCATTTGATTTAGCATTTGTAGATTTACTAAAGGCATAATCGAATATCAAATCGAAATAAAACCAAATTTCTCTCAAATCCCACTCAAATCGAACATCGAAAAAACATTGGTACTTTTACATAGACTAACACACAAATCCTTTATTTTCTAATATTCAATTTGAAATCGAACACAGAATCGAAGTTCAAATCGAACTTCAAATCCCTAAATGAATAGACCTGCTTCATGCTTTCGATTTTAGCAAGGTTTTGCAGGGTGACCCAGAGCAGGGTGATGAGAGAGTGTCTAGAATACCTGGATGTTCAGAAAGTGTTAAAGAAGTGCAGTCCTGTCTGCGCAGACCAGGTCCTGCAGTGACATCTGATGCACCTGCACGTTTCACCCCTTGCAGGGCTTGTTCACAGAATCGTCATGTCTTCTATTTCTATACTTCCTGCACTGGAAAAGTATTAAAGATTCTCTCATCCTTCATTCACTGTTCATGAGGCAAATGAATGGAAAGCAGAAATCATTGGTAACCCAGTACAGTACACTCTTTAATCGACTGCAGATACACTTATACACATTGAATGGAGGGAATGTCATTATGGAAAACCTGTATTGAGAGGTATCTCAATAACAATAAAGCACTTTAGGTATTACCTCTTATGGTATGTGTCTTTCGTACAATTGTTTAGATACATGGATTTGCACTGTGGAAGCCCCATGTGTTATTAGGGGAGATTACTATAGCTTTGTTTCCTTATTCTTTCCTCTCTCATACTAAACACATGAGATCATATTGTGGGTTGTTTGACATTGTTCACATGATCTTAATTTCTGTATACATTGTTTAAAGATGGGAATTATACATGGGTATCTAAGAGGAAACATATTTCTCTCTCTCATAAGATTTGACAAGCTAAATATTACATGTTTTCTCCTCCTAATCATCTTAATCTTCTCAAATAGTCGATAGTAAGGAAGTTCAGTCTCCTGGATTAATTTATATTGTACGGGAGGAATTTTACAGTGTCAGATACATTGTTTTAAGTATTTTCACCCTTAGTTATTGAATACAGCACAGTCTGTTTCATTGTGTACATTGACCAGATATGAATTATTTTGGTTCTGGCTAGATGAGCCAGTCATGAATAAGATTGTGTGATTGGTCCACTACATGCCCGGAGAGGCAGAATAATACATCTCTTTTTTCTAATCCTTATGCATGGATTAATCATATTGATTGAATTGGTGATTATCGCTGCAATTAAACCCTTTTTTTAAATGATTATAATAAAAGTACAAATTTTAAAACTGTAATAATACTGCAATAATAGTGCCCCAATGAAGGAATCACTGTTTTCCTATTTTTCTCTGTCTTTTGAGAAATTACCCATCTCCACTCCTCTTATAGTACCCGGTGTTCATTTCTGGCACAAATTAAACAAGGGAACAAGATTTTAAAAATGGCATGTTGGGGAGGTTTTAGGCTGTAGAGAGATGTTAGGCACTGTTACTTTATTAAAAGAATAATATATACCTATGGCAAACATTCAAAGCAGGTGGTAGAAAAGAAAACAGAAAAGAAATGATACATTCTTGAGTAAACAAGAATGTCTATTTTAAGAATAAATCCGATCAAATGTAAATGGGCAGATTTGATTCTTAATAAGCCTTCCACCAGCATATTGTATATCTGTCTTTCCATAGCCAGATGGCAGAGGTATTATAGATGTGCCAATTTCACCTTTTCCACCTTCATATCATGGTATGTATGAAGTGCTTAAAATATGATAAATTCAGAATACATTTAAGTCACTCTCAAAATAAATCTGCACCTTTGTAATTAAAAGATGCTTGTTACCTGGTTTTGTACAATGTCGTACATGTGGGCACCTGTGTAGGTACTAATGCATCTCATACCTCACTAGCTAATGACTGCGTGCAAGTATTCAGGCACACACATGGTCAAGCTAACTGCTCTGTGTGCAATCTCTACATAAAGCAAGATTGGCAATCTCTAGCTCCCTGTGAAGATGTTTCATTTACGGTTTCGTGGGTGCGATTCTACTGTAATATACTTTGGATATTTGACTTTGCTTTCTTTGTACTATGAGCCCGATTCAGACCCGCTCGCTAGGCTGCGTTCGCACGTAGCCTGCCGATGTTTGCATTGTGCGCATGCTATAAGATGCAGTCTGCGTGTGTGAACTAGTCCATGCGATTGGGAAGCGTTTGCACGCTGTGCATAGTTGCCTTGCTAGAATGAGTGACAGCGCGAGCTGTGTGTGGGTAGTGACAGGGGTTGGTCGATGGAAACAGGGTTGTGGTGGTGAGAACACAGGCATGTCTGGGCGTCTTAACGCCGTTTCAGAGACGTGCATAATTAAGAAGCAGCGTCATAAATAATACACATGCCATGGCTGAAATACACACTGAAGCACTCGCAGTGCTTGCGGTAGGGTATGGTCAGCCAGAAGTGCTGAGTTTGGGTCCGATGTTACTCGATGTTACCAATTGTTGCATACACTTCCTGGAGATGACATGTATTACTAATGGCAAGTGGGCGTCTTATGACAGTCTGGTGGGCGTCTATATACACATTGTGATCGCACTCCAAGACATAGTGGGCGTGCTAAAGGCTTGCCGTGCAATTGCCAGATTTTAATACTTTGGCAGCTGACAGCTAAGTGTGAACGCATCTAGCGAGCGGGTCTGAATCGGGCCCTATGTACAATAAGAACTACGATATTCCTGACATGTTGTTGCAGTTGCACTGCCAATTCCACTTTTGCAAATATCCTTTTTATTTTTCACAGATGTCCTCTTTTACACCCTTTATACAATCCCTTCTTTGCAAAGGTATGCACTATTTTGCCCAGACAGACATCCCCATTTTACGTAGATATCTCCTCTTGCACAGACACTCCTTTTTACACTGAGCTCACATCACAGGCTTCCCCAATAATGTATAGACACGATAGTGGAGATAAGCCAGGTACCTGCAATGCAGTGTGATAATGGAGGAACCAGCGTGTGCTACCAAGCTGACTGCATTTCCTTTTATATACATTACTGAGAGAAGATCCTGCCCATGCTGGTCAATCGTCATGGTGAAATGGATAACAGGTAGCTACAATGCACACTTTCCTTGTGGTGCTGTTATTTTGGAGAAAACAGCAGTAAGAGTAAAAGTGATATTAATTAGCCTATCACTCCACACTCAATACTCATATCGAGGCATTGCTGCATGTATTGGAGAATTCCTCCCCTGTCTTTAATAAGAAAGGTTTTAGGACTGTGGGCCTGATTCAGACCCACTTGTGAGCGCATAGCACTCGCAAGTGGGCCATTTGCGTGCGCACCGCGCGTCCGCGAGCCCCGGAGCGAGCGAGAAATCTCTCCCCCCGGGGCTCGCTACAAGACGGGGTGGCTGTCGATGTTGATTGACAGCTCGCCCCGTTTTGTAGGCGGGGGGGGGGGGTGGCTGCACAAACGGAGGCGTTCCCGAAGGAACGCCTGCCATTTGTGGGCGGCCCTACTGACATTACTAGTGATGTCAGTAGTGGACTTCGTGCTCTAATAGAGCAGGAAGTCCATTCGGGCTTGCGAGACCTGAGACCCTTCCACAGGGTCTCCTCGCAAGCCCGATGATCACCAGGCCGCACGCACACACTGTGGGTGGTGACCCACCGCTGTGCAACCGGCCTGGAGGCCGGTAAAAAAAAAATAGGGATGCCCTGATTCAGAGCGAGTGCACGCAAATAGTGTGCGCCTCTGAATCAGGCCTAGTAGCCTCTAGGAGAAAGGAAGAAGATTCCCAAAAAACTCCTAAAAGAGCATGTATATGACAAAAACTATTTTTCTCTGTTTTTTTTCATATACATGCTCTTTTAGGAGTTTATTGGGAATCTTCTTCCTTTCTCCTAGAGGCTACAGTCCTAAGACTTTTCTTATTAAATACAGGGGAGGAATTCACCAATACATGCAGCAATGCCTCCATATGAGCATTGAGTGTGGAGTGATAGGCTAATTAACATCACAATTAATTGTCAATTTAGTATTCAGGATGATGTTATACTAAACTCTTTTTTTTTTTTTCGAATCAATCAAGATCAGTTTTAATCACTGTCATGCACTATATCAAATGTAAGATTGCTTATTCCGTCATACTGAAAGGTATAAAAACAAATAAATTTTTTTTAAAAAGGTATCCACAACTCCATAGAAAAAGACCTATTAAGAACAATTTGGTTTTCCAAAAATATTCACTTCTTAAGTTTCAATATAAAATATACCTCTTTCACACATAAGCCAAAAACTTGCGTTTTTGCATGTGTGCGCATTGGTCCAGGCTTCTGTGTGAAAGGTGCAACCCGGGTTGACAGTTCCATGTCCGCGACTCGGGACGGCGACCCAGCTTATGTGTGAAAGGAGTGACCCGGGTCCGGTGTGAATGGTGACGACATGGGTATAACCTGGGCCGTCACCCATTTGTGAAATGGGTAATTACAGAAAACCCTGGATTCAACCTGTGCTCAGTGTCAGGGTTTTATGTCTAAAAGGCATTTTAAATAGCATGCAGCATTCTCTAAGACAGAGAACTTTAGTAAATAAATTAATTTATAAAGAGTAGATGAGAATAAAGCAAAAAATTTAAAAGTAAGAGACAAAGGTATTTTTACATATATAAATCTGCAATGCGTTTCATGGTATGTGTCTGCTTCTTCAGGCAGTTGCCGTACAGTACAAGTGAGAGATGAAGGCTTAAAAATCCTGCACAGTGTCACGCGTAACTGAATAATTAAGATAATGCTAGAGGAACAAGGAAAGCAGATGGGGAGAAGCATGGTGAATAGAAAATAGAGAGGAAAAGTTGAAAATGACTTACAGTATATCTTACTGTAAATATTGTGACATGTCTCTGGGTATGTGCATGAAGTCATTATATCATCCACTAAAACAAAATATTTTTATTAACTAATAATTTAAGTGTGCCATGATAGTTTAAGTGCGGCACAAGTAATGCTTTGATATTCACTAATATACAGTAAGAGGAAGCTGGTCTCAGTTGCGCAGTATATGTAATATTAGATCTCTACTAGAGATAACCAGATGATTCAAAATGGAGAGATCTGTGTTCTATCCAAAATGTAACAATGTGAAGTGTATTCACGACATGGTAACCGCTCTGTGATTTGAGAGTTACTGAGTTGAGCACTAATGGTGGGTAAAGTGGATGACTGAACGATAACGATATCGTTATCGTTCAGTCGTCCAGTTTATCGTCCATTTTTAATACAAAAACGATGAACGATAACGACGACGCAGGTTCCCGCGGGTTGTTCGTTGTCATCGTTCATTGGGTTAAAATGCAGGCCAACCTGACGATGTCGTCAGGTTGCTGGATGTTGGGGAATGGGGGAGAGAGCCCGGCGCTGAACGATATCGTTAATGATATCGTTCAGCGGGTGTGCTCAATGTCATGAACGACATTGAGCACACCCTGCCGGGACACACTAGACGATATCGCTCAGGGAGCATATCGTCTAGTGGATACGCACCATAAGAGTGTGGAGGAAAAGTGCTCACATAATTGTGAGTGATTCAGAGTGGGTTATTAAAAAATATATGTGTATTTAAAGGAAATAAGACTAGATGGAGATGTTTGGGGGCAATATCCTGACAATTCATCGACAATAGAAAATAGAGACAAAAGGTAATTGTGCATGATTATCTTATAGAGAGGCTTCAAAATATAGAGAAAATAGTATAACAACAAATATACAGAATAACTATTGTTGGACAGGGTACATGACGTTTATACTGAAAGATCATCAAAAAAAACAAACTATTTTCTAAAAGTAATATTGAAATGATATAAAAAGTATAACAATTTGCAGATATAAAAAGCACACATAGAAGCGTAATTTACATATATATAATATATAGGTCACAAAACCTGACACCTTGCACTGTAAATGGATAATTGTCATCCATGTATATAGTACATAAATGCAGTAAATTATCATCCATGTATATAGTATATAAATGCAGTAAATATATGAGCAGCGGTCAGGATCATTTGTTGTACAAATGAATTTAATAATTCATTTCCCAGTGAGAAATCCAGGACTTTAAAATATATAAAAGCAGCTTGCAATGTGCAGCCAAAAACCGACACAAGACTTTGAATTAGATATAACTTTGAATGAGATCCAGTTTAAAATCTGGAGCGATGTGGGGGGGGACTTAGAGGAAGGAAGATTTATGCATTATAGGGACATGTCTATATGGTGATAATAATGAATCAAATGATCAAATATGTTGCAAAGTTCGAGCAACATGGTGAAAAGTAGAACATGGCACACATGGAGATGGGTCTGAGCGCTGGAAGCCTGTCACTCCCTATTCACTGTAACTCTCCCCTCACTGCACTAAGCTTCAGTGTCCATTGATTCTCCTACCTGCATCACTGGGCAGAATTCAATTGATTTCGCGGCCCATATCTCCCGTCTAAAGTGACAGGAGATCGCGGGCCACTATTCAATTGTGCCAGCTTTTCACGCTGATTGCACCCAAAGTGGTCGGGTTTAGCCGCGTAAATCGGCTAACTCCAACCAAAGTGCTGGGCGCGATCGTGAAAAGTGATGTTTGGGCGCTCAAACATGTCACTTTTCGCACATTTCAGCCCTCATCCCCCAGGGGCTGCGAGCTGAAATGTAGCGCTGGCAGCTGATCGTGCCCGACAGGAGCAAGAATTGAATAGCTCCGTCGGGCGCGATAGAGGCAAGAAAGAATTGAATTCCACCCACTGTGTCTTTTCTTGCTGCTGCTGACTCAGTTCTAATCTGTAAACCCTGCAGGGCACTTCCTGATCACATGACTCATCCAAGGTGTCCATCAGTGCTCAAGGCACACACTCCATACTCAGAGGCATGACTCTATTAGCTCTCTTTCTATGCAGCTTACTGCCGTTGGTGTGGCTCCGCCCACAGCTCTGCAAGCAGTGTCTGACTCTACAGAAGCAAGGCTGTGCTGTTGCTGCCTCATCTCTTGTCTCCCTGCAGTCATCGGGAGCTACACAAAACTGGTGAACGTTAACTATAAAAATGATTACAATAAACAAAAAATGTTTATAAGTTATAATTATCTTCTTTGTATTATTCTAATCACTCTTATATCAAATCTTAGGAGTATGCACGTCCCTGATATATATATATATATATATATATATATACATATATATAAATATATATACTGTATATATATATATATATATATATATATACATATATATATATTTACTGTGCAGGGATGGGGAAAGAGCAGAGCAGGCAGACTTGTCTTTGGGGGACTTTGCAGGGACAGCGTGTTAACGCAACCACTGTCCCTGAGAAGGTGTTTCCTGAATAGCGGGGAAAAGAATTGAGAAAAAACAAATATAATATAAATATAATTTGTGACAATGTCTACACTGTTGCTGAATAGAACCCAGTGTGAGGTAGAACCCGTAATGCGTTAATAACGCAATTTAAAGCTTTTTAACAGTGTAAACTTTACAACTTCAAACATGGGCCCCCATTTACTAACGAGTTTTATCACCAACACGAGTGATCAATTTAACTGTGTATGATAAATGCTGCTCCAGCCAATCAGCTCCCAACTGTCATTTTTCTAATAGTTGACAGTTGGGAGCGGATTGGCTGGAGCAGCATTTATCATACGCAGTGAAATCTATCACTCGTTTTGGTGATAAAACTCATTAGTAAATGAGGCCCTTGATGCGTTACCATAGTTGTAAAGCTAACACTGTTAAAATGCTTTAAATTGCATTAATAACATGTTGGCAGTATGCATTCGACCTCACACTGTACCAGCTCTGCTCAGCATCAACATTTTGATTGTCGAGCTATCATACCAATCCCAAGAAACCTCTATTATTATGAAAAACCCAGTGAAAAAAATTCCCAAAACATAATTAGATCCCAAAGTAAAACTCTGTACCTAACCCTAATGACTATATTTAAAAAGCGTTTTCATTTGAAAATGATGGCTGCTATGTTGGTGAACATGACTGCCTGTCTCTTGAGAGGTAGCGATGTAATCAAGGAGGAATGTTATGAACTTGAATCCTCAAGCAGTATGAATTCTGTGTACAGTATGAATACATGTGTGCCATGGTGCCTTCTTAACAATACAACTGTACGTGCATGGCTGGGCACACTGCCATAAATCAGAGGAGACAGTTATGTGGGTGCTTCACCACCTCCAATATTTGTGCTTCCGTAGCCTTTAACCATGTGTGTGCAGGGGCATTTTATGTCATTTGGAGGGGGCGAGGTGTATACTATGAGCACCCTGAATATTGGTGCTGCCGCAGCCACTAGCTGAGTCTGTACACAGAATTCATACTGCTTGAGACAAGAGATGAGGCAGCAACAGCACAGCCTTGCTTCTGTAGAGTCAGACACTGCTGGCAGAGCTGTGGGCGGAGCCACACCAACGGCAGTAAGCTGCATAGAAAGAGAGCTAATAGAGTCATGCCTCTGAGTATGGAGTGTGTGCTTTGAGCACTGATGGACACCTTGGATGAGTCACCTAACCCTAAGTCCCCCCAGGGAGCCCTAAACCTAACCCTCCCCCCCGCGGCTGTCCGCTCGTGGCGACCGGCATCACTACTAGTGACTAAGGGGACATTTATCTTTCTGGAGAATCTAATTGTGCCCCCTCCTCAAAGATAAAAACACATTTTTTTTAAAATATTAGGTGGTGCACAGACTCAGCCACTAGCTGAGTCTGTGCATTGCAATTTCCTATCATGTGGCTGGAGGTAGAGAGCACCACAATCATTTCAACAAGTTGGCTCCTATGCCCTTACTGCTCTGTTGATGCAATATGTAAAACAAATAATTCGAAGTTTCTCATGTCCAAGACCACCTAATATTTTTAAAAAAATGTGTTTTTAACTTTGGGGAGGGGGCACAATTAGATTCTCCAGAAAGATAAATGTCCCCTTAGTCACTATTATACATTTGGAGGAACATGAGCAGTTGAAGCCCAGACCAGGGAGTATGCTAGTGGAGACACATCTGATGTTATCGCTAAAATCAGAGCAGGGTACAACACAGGCCTGTAATTTGGAAATGGCAGTGAATCCCAATTGGAAAGCTCCCATATGACATGGTGGGACTCATATTGTCTTACCCATCTCAGGAAGAAAGATAAATCCACCCAATCCTGGGATACTCCTCAGGTGGTTCAGTCTTATAGAATAAGAAAACTAAAATATGTATTATTTATAAGAAACTATTTTTTTTAGGCAAGACAAGAGAAAAATCATCACTTTGCACAAAATAAAGACCTATTACATTTGGCCCAATATCTTTAATGCTATATAGCTATTTATTTCTTTACTTTACAACATTAATTCACACACTCTGGGATCTAGTTACTAAGCTGTGCTAGGAGACAGAGGCCCTGATTCAGAGCCGGACGCTCTGACAGAGCGCTCGCTCTGAATCAGGGCCGTCCCTCCTTCATTTTGGAGCGGCCTCCTGGCCGCTCGCATAGCTGTGGGTGACCACCCATAGCTATAGCGAGTGGACAAAATGATGGTCGCGATGGTCAAGACCATCGCGACCATCGGGCTTGCGACGAGACCCTGCGGTAGGGTCTCGCTGCCGCGAGCCCAGGACTGCTTTTGGCTCTATCACAGCCAAAAGCACTCCCACTGACATCACTAGTGATGTCAGTGGGGCCGGACCCAGATGGTAGGCGTTCCCATGGGAACGCCTCCGTCTGGGCAGCCTTGCCCCCGGCACGCCCACCAAAGGGGGCGTGCTGTCAATCACCATCGACAGCACGCCCCCTTTGGTGTGAACCCGAGTCTCGCGCATGCGCACGACGGAGCCGCCTCCGTCGTGCGCATGCGCACTTGGGCACCATCGACCCTGAATCAGGCCCAGAGTGGAAAGTGATAACTCTGTGATAAGTGCCAGCCAATCAGCTCCCAACTGTCATCTCGCAGGCTGTGTTTGAAAAATGACAATTGGGAGCTGATTGGCTGGCACCTTATCACAGACTTATCATCATTACACGCTTACCTGTGATTCCCTAGTTTTCAGTTGAGTGGATATAGCACAATATGATCATCAGAAAATGCACAGGAACAGTGAGTTTGCTGATCTTGTCTGAGGCAGTGACCTTACCACTTGTGTGATTATGTTAAGTGTTAGTGAGGATAAATCTGTCATGTTATGAGGAATTTAGTAGAAATCAGCGGAAAATCAGAGTGAGAGTGGAAGGAGACAGTTGGCAGATAAACAGGGCAGCCGGGGCGTTGGCCCCCGGGCCTCTACACACTCAGAGCTAAGTAGAGGGGGACAATGACTATCTACCTCAGCAGCTGACCCAGCCGCCCTGGGTTACCAGTACCTGTCCCCCTTACCTATCTCTGCGCCCCTGGGTATAATGTGAAATTGGGGCACTACAGTGTGTTTAATACATTTTGTTGTACTAGGAGTATTTACATATTATACTGTTTAATAACATCATAACATCGCCAGCATAATGTTATTGACTATTTTATCGGTAGGCGGCGGCTCCCACAACTTAGTTTCCCTGGGGCCTCCACAAACCTTAATCCGGCACTGGAAGGAGAAGTCTCCCAAACACAGCAGAGTAGTGATGTGATACGCATACATATGTGCCTCTCAGTACTGTTAGAGAGGGAATACAACTGCACCAGTTACACAATTTACTCCCTATTTAATTAACCACCACTGTTTTCTCCACAACAATGATATACACTTAAAGTGATCTTTGTCATTACCTCATTTAATTTTCTGGTTAAATAAAAGTGTAATGTACCGTAAGCATTGAAGAAGGAAAAAGCCACCTCTCAATCTTTGCCACCTATAGGTGGGAAGCAATCGGGAAGCCGACTGCCTAAATACCGGCAGCCGGCTCCCCGACTGTCATATCCCGGCAAGGGTGAAATGCCGGACGTCTAGATGTAGACGCCCGCATTTCCCCGACGCCGGGAGACCGGTGCCCGGCATCCCGATCGTAGTGATGCCGGTCGCCACGAGCGGACAGCTGCGGGGGGGTGGGTTAGGTTTAGCGCTCCCGGGGGGGACTTAGGGTTAGGCACCCCCCCGGGAGGTTTAGGGTTAGGCTAGGGGGAGGGAGGGTTAGGGTTAAGCACCCCCGGGGGGGACTTAGGGTTAGGCACCCCCCCGGGGGACTCAGGTTTAGGCAGCGGGGAAGGGGGTGGTTAGGGTTAGGCACTTAGAGGGGGGGATTAGGGTTAGGCACTTGGGGGGGAAGTTAGGGTTAGGCACCCCTAAGGAGGGTTAGGGTTAGGTTAGGTTAGTAGATACTCACCTATCCACGATCGGGATTTCCAGCGCTGTCGGGCTTCCGCTGCTCGGAACTCTGCTGATGTCGGCCTGCCGCTGACAGGAATTGAACCGCTGGCCATGCGGCCGGCTGTATTTCATACCCATTCCCTATAGGTAATGTAAGAAGGACCAAGGTCAGCCCTGCATAAAACTCTTATCAGGCCAGTTCCCTCTTGCCACTATCCACCAGTCAACCAATCCACTCCCTTCCTTCCCTTGTAGCTGTTATGTGTCCAGAATAGGACCTGAAGTCACCAGTCATGAACATAATGGGTCTCATTCAGAGTTGGGAGCAGAGCAAAAAAGAGTGCAAATTTGTCTCTGGACAAACCATGTTGAAAATCATGCAAGGGGTGCAAATGCATCATTTACTTATTTACATGCAGGGAAAATACTGTTTCTGCATTAGCATACAAATATTATTTAAAAATGCAATTGAGCCGAAATAGGACATGTTCCCTCCAACCCCTCATGGGTTTACCAAGGTACAACTTTCCTGGATTTTATTTTTTACTTTGCTTCAACCTTTAAATAATGCCCCATATATACTCAGAATGTTTCTCCTAGAAAGACCATCAGTAGAGGCCGAGCGTTTATAGAACACATTGTTAAATACTGACTTTCATATATATTTTTTTATTTTTATTTTTTAATACCACTTTACAGGATTATATTGGTTCAATTTATTGTGGATCGCTATACTAACAGCGTATTTTACCAGTGACCTGTATTCCAAACTATCGTATAGGAACTTATTGCTCTGATATAATTTTAATGGTTTTTACTTATGTCTACACAAGTTCTTAGAATTGATACAGTCTGTATAATTACATTGTGTCATATTTATCTTTATGCTATTATAGGAATTATGTACTAATAAAGTATTTACTGAATTCTACACAGCACTTCACTTTCTCTTTTTTATGTCTAAAGGCCCCTACACACTAGACAATGGCCCTCATTCAGAGCCGTACGCTCTGAGCAGAGCGCACGCTCTGCATGAGGGCCGGGCTCCTTTTTCATGGAGCGTCCTCCTGGACGCTCGTATAGCTGTGGGTCACCACCCACAGGCTATACGAGCGTGCATTTTGATGGCCGCGATGGTCGTGACCATCGCGACCATCGAAATTGCGAGCCGGAGCCTGCGGTTGAGGTTTTCAACCGCAAGCTCCGGAGTGATTTTGGCTCTATCAGAGCCAAAATCACTCCCACTGACATCACTAGTGATGTCAGTGGGCCGGCTTCTGACGGGAGGCGTTCCCGTGGGAACGCCCCCGTCAGGGAGGCACGCCACCGGCACGCCCACCAAAGGGGGCGTGCTGTCAATCAACATTGACAGCACGCCCCCTTTGATCGGACACAACGAGCGAAGGAAAGTCCTTCGCTCGTCGTGTCTGGCGCATGCGCACGACGGAGCTCCCTCCGTCGTGCGCATGCTCAGTGCAGACCATCGACCCACTTGCGAGCGTACAGCCGCTCGCGAGTGGGTCTGAATCAGGCCCAATATTTTGAATGATTTGGTCGATTCCGAAGCATCGTTCAAATCGTCCAGTGTGTACGCACTATGCACGCTCCCGTGGCAACGTTCGTCGCAGCTTCAGATCTTTTGTAAATGCAGGAAGATCTGTCGATCGCGTTAGCGATTCCCCTTAGATCGTGTAGTGTGTACGCTCTACCGAACTATCAGGCGATATGGTTACATTATATAGTTAACGATATAACCACCGAACGATGCAAGATGTATCGTTTGGTCATTTGTTAGATTGCACAGTGTGTATGCACTAGATCGTTTGCCTGGGGGTTCAAGGGAAATCGTTGACAACATGGCATCATTTGCAAGTCGTCTAGTGTGTACCTAGCATAACTGAATAGGCCCCTTAGTGTGCACATAATTAAATAGAGCAGGAATAAACTGAGGAATTAAAGCATTGCTCTATACGTTGGGGAAACATATTCTGCGTGACATAACTTGTTACAACAAGCAAATCATTTCTTTGTCACACAATATGGTTTTGTGCGGTCAGAGTTGAGGGAAATAAAGTCCTGAATTTTTTTTTATCACATTTCATTATTTTATCATGTTTGTGTTTGTGTGTATGTGTATATACTGTTGTTTACACTATGGGTTTAGATGGGTGTGATTCCTGTCTTTTTTGTCTCTCTGCAAAGGTAGATCACTTGTAATAGTGTTCTAAGGCTAATGAGATACCAGCTAGCCGAAAATGTCTATTATAAGTGATCTGTTGTAGCTAAAGGGCATGCATCATATCTCTCTTCTTAATATGGCCAGCCCCTCATGTGGTTTCTATGGCAACACCAGGCCAAAGCAAGCACTTTAACATTGGGAAACACAGTGTGAACCGGAGGCTGTCAGTGACATACAGTGACATTCAGTGGATACTACTAACAAGATGCAGATAGGTGATTAGCGGTCATGAGGTCATTCAGTGCCCCAGACATTTCATTGCATCTTTGTTAAAATGTACTATGCAGTGATAGTAAAGATCTTCTATCGCTACAATTTACCAATGAAACTTTGCCAGGGCAGCTGACCGATACTTTAGCTTGGGCCTTTTGCGTATGTATGAGGCAACTTACCAGAATATTCATGCGCAGTGGAACCATTAACCAGTACTTGGGGTTCTCGTTTCACTGTCATGGAAATAAAGTACAGTAATAGTTAAAAAAGTATGAGGGTGGTTCCAATAAGTAAGGTAACAAGATCTCTCACGCGTGTAATGTTCTCTATTTCATTCCAATTTCCCATCTGGCCAGAGCAGGTGGACCACTGCTGCCTCTCATGTCCATTAGACTGTACCTCATATAAGTCATACTGTCCCAACATAAGTTGTAAGTTAGCGGGGCTGGCGGAAACATGGTGAAACATTGAGGTGCGTAGTGTGATCAGATTTCTGCGTCTAAAGGGCACATCAGCAGCTGAAATTCATCGCCAACTTGTTTGCATTTGTGCCGCATTGAAGGTCTGATTCAGGAGGAGAGATGCAAATGAGTTAGTCATACCGCTGATGACCTGAACATCTCAGTGGGTTCTGTGCACAACATCTTTCATGAGCAACTGGGGTACAGGAAAAAGTGTTCAAACTGGATGCCGATGCAACTCACGGAAGTTCACAAAACCAATAGGATAGGATTGTCTCTTATGCACTTGACGTGGTACCATAAGGAGGGAGTACAGTTCCTGCAGCGTATTGCCGCAGGAAATTAAATGTCGGTGCATCATTACCGTAACCGTGTCACCAGGTCGTTCCACATAACTGTGTCACCAGGTCGCTCTCCCACCTGCCTCAGCCATTTCTAACTTGCCTACTTCCTGCACTCAGGTCCCCTTCTACACGCTCATGCCATATGTCATATTTCCTAGATTGTAAGCTCGGAGGAGCAGTGTTTTCCTCCCTACTGTCTCACAGCCCTCTTCTCAAGCACTTCAATGACAGCCTTCACCTTCCCAGCTGTATTGTGTATGGAGAATTGTGTTGCTAATTGTTACTTGTGCTCTGTTTATATTTTGGTTACTGTATTGTAAAATAAGTTTCTGTGCACCCTGTACTGTATGTACTGCGCTGCGGACCACTTGTGGCAAGCTATAAATAAAATGTTATAATAATAATCATGTGACACTGGAGACGAAGCAAGCATCTATGACATGGAAACATGCATTGCCCCACCATTAAAAAAATTCCAAACAACTCCATCAGCAAAGAAGGAAAGAAGGTCATGGTGATCGTGTTTTGGGACCACAAGGGCATGTTTCTTGTTGATTTTCTCACCAAGGGAGATACTGTGAATGCTGTCCGCTATTGTGACACACTGAGCCGGTTGCAGAGGGCAATTCTTGAAAAGAACCTATGTAGCTTTGAATAGGAGTCGTATTGCTGCACAATAAAGCCAGGCCACACTCAGCCGACAGCACACGTGAGTTCTTACAATGCTACCATTGGGAGGTACTGGACCATCCTCCCTACATCCCTGACCTGGCACTGAGTGATTTCCATCTCTTTGGACCATTGAAGAGCACCTGGATAGAAGGCGATTCACAACCAATTGTGCAGTTCAGAAGCCATCATGTACTTGCATAAGGTGCTTCACACTGATATCTTCTATGATGGGATAGATGCCTTGGTGTACCGTTGGAACAAATGCTTAGACAAGTATGGGGATTATGTGGAAAAATAATCTGTACCAAGGCCATACTATTGATTATACATATATGTACGAGTTAAATACATTTAAGAGGTCTTGTTACATTATTTATTGAACCACCTTTGTATAAAAAAATTGTAAAATAAAAAATACTTTTTTCTAATATTCTTACTTTAGGGAAATATGCCTTATTTAAATAATAATGATTTTTTTTTCCTGTAATGGTCTTCCACTATTCCCATCCTGAGATGGTAATTTATTATTTATTATTATTGTATTTATTACCAGTTATTTATATAGCGCACGCAGTGCTATACAGAGATTTGTAAGAAGGGTGGGTCAGGTGTGCTCTCTAGATCTGTGGGAAGGGGGTTGTGTGTGCATATTGTGTAGTGCTTATGTGGAAATAAGAGACGCACAAGAAGGTATGGGGCCAAACCGTTTAATGAGTAGGCACAGTGCTGCTCCGGAATGGTCCCAGGAGGGGTAAGGGGGTGTGAGGTGGTGGCAAGATGTGACTGGCTTGGGGGAAGGTTGGTGGACCCTTTCAGGGGGCTCCTTACTGTGCGGTTGTAGACCGGCACGTCTTCCCTGCTGGACCCATGGTCTGCAGTCTTAAGAGCCGTCAGATGGATGGTAGGAATCACTTTGGACGTTCCGCATGGTGAAGTATGCATGCAAATTACCTACTGGTTGGGTGCCTTGGGTGTGGCGTTGCTGATGGGGTAATAAGCACAGGGACGATGGCAGTCTTGTCCTGACTTGGACGAACAGTGCCGGTGCCATGTAGGCAATGCTGCGGTCTGCAACTACGCCTGGAGGGGGGCTATTAGGGTACCCCTTGCTGTTGGTGATGGTGTGATTCAGTCTGTGGGTGGTCGCTGGCGCTGCCTAGCGGGTGGCGATTCTTGGTGCCGAGATGTGGTCTGGAGGGCCAGCCCCTGCGAGCCACCGTGTGCTGGGTGGGATGGTCATTGATTGGTGTGGCCGACAGGGCCGGGGGATGGGAGAGCACCGGGGTCCAGGACAGGATGCCATTTTCTGAAGGTGCTAGCGGCTACCTGGACCGGCGGTTCTCCTGTGCAGCAAATTCAGAGGCGATGGAAGGGAGCAGTCGTGTGGTGTGCTACAGCTGTGGGAGCTCGCATCTGGCCGCGAGGGGGTGACTCCGGTCACAAGGTCGGTGGGGTGTGAACACAGGTGTGTTCTGTCTCCAATGTGTTTCAGCTCGTGGCCTTTTTCAAGGAGCTTTACAGAGAATATTTGGCCATTCACATCAGTCCCTGCCAAAGTGGAGCTTACAATCTAAATTCCCTACTACATGCTCACACACACACTAGGGTTAATTTTTTTGTTTTGTTTTGGAGCCAATTAACCTACCAGTATATTTTTGGAGTGTGGTAGGAAACCGGAATACCCTGAGTAAACTCACGCAAGCACAGGGAGAATATACAAACTCCACACAGTCAAGGCCATAGTGGGAACCGAACCCATAACCAATAAGAGGATTACGGCAGTATATGTAATGTTGTGATTCTTCTGAAATAGACTTTACTTTGCATTGGAAAGTTGGAGATACCTGACAATAACCTTTGTTGGCCGGAAGCTTCTTAAAGAGGGATAAACTCCATCTCTGGTGAAAACACCTCCTTTTGCTGGATGTGTGTTCTATATGGTTATATCGCTCTATTCTACTATTTCATAAACAGACCTGCAAAGTTTAAAAGACTACTACCTTCCCACAGGGGCGGATCTAGACTCTTGCTTTAGGAGGGTGGTGGTGTGTATATATATATATATATATATATACACATATATAGATATAAAATATATATATATATATATATATACCTTGACAAAGGTCCACAGAGGACCGAAACGTCGGATTTTATATTGAGCATTTGGGATTTATTTATATATATATATATATATATATATAAAATATACATAGTACAGTATATATGCAAACATATAAATATATATATATATATATATATTTATATGTGACTATGTGACTATCTATCTAACTATCTATGATGAAAGCACCCTTGTACTCCACAAGTCACTGAGATGCTTGCTCACCCGCTTGGGCCATCTATTTTTCCACAGTACCTCTTCCCACATATATCCCAGCAGCAACTTAGTACTTAACCCCTGTATAGCCGGCTGGACCAAGGGGGCGTGGCATAATAGCGGGAGGCGTGCCCCACCCAAATTTCGGAGATCTGAGTCGGATCCGAACCGGCTTGGGTTTTCCCGCCTGACACAGATTTCAAAACGAGGCAAAACGTCATCATCCAGCTGTTGGATTCTCGCGAGTTTTGGATTGCATAAATGTTCCCCGTGATTGCCGCCATTTTCATTCCGGCTGTGGAGAGGGAAGAGGGAGGGGGCTGTGAATGTGTTCGCTGTGCTGTTGCTGTGCATAGGGGCTGGCTACTGTTGTCACTCGGGGCTGGCTGCTTAATGTCCATAGGGGGCGGGGCTGGCTGTTGTCCATATAGGGGCTGGCTGTTGTCCTGTCCATAGGGGCTGGCTGGCTGGCTGGTGTCTATAGGGGCTGGCTGTTGTCCATATAGGGGGCTGGCTGTTGTCCTGTCCATAGGGGCTGTCTGGCTTATGACCATAGGGGCTGTCTGGCTGTTGTCCATGTAGGGGCTGGCTGGCTGTTGTCCAATCCATAGGGGCTGGCTGTTGTCCATAGGGGCTGGCTGGCTGTGCTGTCTAGGGAGTGCGCTGTCCATCAGGGGTGCTCTTCACCCCCAGTGCGAAAAAAATTAAAAAATAAAGTTTTTTTTTCTACGTGTGCACGTTAGCCACACTTATCAGCAACATTGGTGTGCAGGGGTGCTGCCTGTGTCATTTATCAAGTGGCTGCTGCCTCGTTCAGGGGTGCTCTCAGTGTGAAAAAAAAATATTTTTTTTTTCTGTATGTGGTTGTGTGCATTAGCCACAACTTGTCTGCGCTATAATTGCTTGGTGACACTGCTGTAAGACCGCAGTAAGTATGGAGGGCAGTCACATGACAGGATCCACATACCAGTTTTGTAGCTGCCGGCAGCAGTCATGATGATGATGCAAGGCCGTCATCATGAAGGCCGATGCACCAGGGCTTAAGTCAGGCCTTGCAAAAAAATCTACTTTTACCCTGTTAAAGAAAAAAAAATAATGCCATTCACTACACGTAATGGCAAGGAAAGGATAAGGCCTTGGCTTTTATTTATGACTGGTAGTTCTAGTTGTGATGATTTAAGCCATTCTGCTTGTAGAAGAGGTACAATTAAAATTGTCTCTGAAAATTCAACGACCCCGAGGAGAGTCCAAGTGTGTCCACGGTTGCCATGTGTGAGCCTGACCTTTCTAATACTGTACTTGAAGATGATCCTCCTTCCACCATTTGTGTGCCATCTGCAAATGTGAGGATGAGCAACACAAGTCAACATGCTGATGTAGAAATTGAGGATGCTTCTGTGGAATTGCACCAGTAGAATTAGGAGGATATTTACGTAGTTAGTGATAACAACAAGGATGTTGAGGATGTTGATGATGAGGATGTTTGTGTAAAAACTGTAAATCAGGCAACAGTTGTTACCCATGGTGGGAAAAATCCCATTGTTGCCATGCCTGGGCAAAGGGCCAAAAAATCCACTTCTCATGTGTAGAATCATTTCCACCCAAATCCAGACAACCTTTGCCAAGCCATTTGTAACCATTGCCATGTAACAGTAAGCAGAGATAAGGACCTTAACCATCTAGGAACCTCCTCCCTGTTAAATCACTTGCAGCGCATTCATCAAATTGGAAAGGTGATTTCAAATTCGAAACCTTTGGGGACAAAAAAATGAACAACAATCAGTCCAGTGTCACCTAGCTGCTCCCTTCTATATGGATCCAAGCGCCTGCAATATCCACCACCAACACCTACATCATCATCAACATCCTCATTCATGATTAGAAGTAGTCCTGCAACCAGTTTCATAAACATGACTTCCTCTCCTATCCGTGATTCCTCAGAAGGATCCTTGAGTGCTACGCCTGTTGCTGCTGCTGGGGGTGGATCTTCATCCCAGAAAGGGACCAAGAAGACTACTACTAGTAGTAATTTTTAAAAAACAATTGACTATTAAACAGTCCTTTGTTAGAGGAAGTAAGTATAACAGCTGTCACCCAGTTTCACAGCTGATCACTGATGCCATGACGGCTGTGCTAGTATTAGATGGTGAAATAATAGAAAATGAGGATGATAGTGTGAAGGAAGTGCAAAAGGAGGATGAGGGGGAAATTTGTGTCCTATCTGACGCCAATGAGGATGTTGATGATGAGGATGCTGTTTGCGTAAATCAGCCACCAGTGGCAGCAGCTCTTGCTCATGATAAAAAGAAAGCCAGAAAAGCCACGTCTTGGGTGTGGAATTATTTTAATCTAAATTCTGACAACAGTTGTGAAGGTATCTGTACCATTTGTAAAGCCAAAGTTAGCAGAGGAAGGGACGTTAACCATCTAGGCACCTCCTCTGTGTTACGTCATTTGCATTGAGTTCATGCAATTTGTTTAACAAAATTATAATGATTTGTAAATTAATTACAAGCAGTCCAGTGTCAGCTACCAGCAGTCTGGACCATAACATGCAATCTCCACCATCAACACCCTCATCATCAGCCTCCTCCTTAATAATTGAAGGTAATCCTTCCAAAAAATGTTTTGTGGGGGCCCAAACAAACCAAGGAGTTCAGCCACGAAAGTGTCAGTCCTAGTCACTAAAGTGCTTGGTTTGTTAAACTGTGCATGTCCTTTTTAATATCCCACATAAGAGTGGGTGGGAGGGACAATTCCATCTTGCACCTCTTTCCTTTACATTTGGCACAATTTGGGGTATTGCCGACTGACATTATTATAGTTTATTAAACTGCCATCCTGTCTGCCACTGCTGTGTGGCAATGTTTCATAGATGTCCTATATTTTTTTAAACTGCTGTGCGTTTGTGCCGCTGCTCTGTCGCTTACTTTAGCCAGCCAGCTCGCTGCAGCCTTTGGTCTGTATTGGTGAAAAATAGTGGCATTAGCAAACATTCCTATTAAACCACTCAGATATGTCTGGATAGTGATAAGGATCAAAGTGAGATGTCAAGGGCTATAGCACTATGTCATACAACACGCTGGAGAAGATACCAGGTCATATTTTCAAATACTTTGTTTATACCAGTCTGCAATTGTAATGGGAGAGTAAGAAGGTATGGCTCCCACTTAGAATAGCATCTCCGCACACCTTGTTCAATATCAGAAAGAGCATTATGTCTATCAAAATATATATGTTCTAATATCATTGATTTAAGTTCTTCAATGGAACGGGCTGTCCTCTTAATCCATTTTTGAAGTACAGTATAAGCTTTTTTTACTATCATGATTATAAAGATTAAGAGTGGTAAAATATGCCGTACACATGTCACGTCTTTCCATGCTTTGAAATGTGCAAATAACATTGGGATAGGTAAAAAGGGCAGGTCAATATCAAAAGTTTGATTAATAAAATTTAAAACCTTACGCCAGAATTTTTGATCTTATAACAAGATCAGAAAGCATAAATATAAGATGTATTGTCCATAGAACATTTCAGACAGTGACCAGTGGAGCCCGAAATCATGAATTTCCATTGATTCTGAGTAATAAATGCTCTATGTATTGAATTTCATATAATATTTGAGTACTGTGATTATCTGGGCCATTCATTATAAAGGTAACTCAGGAAATATCATAGATACTGTATCTCCTGCTTACCTTTCAGTCCCGATCTGGCCCGGTGTCCCCATACAATAGTATGGGGACCTAGATTCATCAAGCATCTGAAAATGCTAAATTATTGGAGCTTGACAGCGGGAACCTTCGTCATCTTCAGATGTCATTTGTTCCCACACCCCTGCTCCTTCCTATGGAAAGGAGGTCGGGAGTTGCAAATAGGGATCCAGTTGGATCTCTCTGCCCGTTTGGCTCCTTCTGTCGGACACAGGGTTATTGTGAGCATTGGTGAACCACAGTGCTAAGTTTCACCGTTAATAAAGTAGTGGTGATAAGAATCGCGCACAGACAGCTGATTCAGATCAGCTGTCTCTGTACTGGAGCAATATTGAATTGCTCGTGATTTTGTATCCACTGTTACTACTCACAGCGAGTTGGATACTTAATTATCAGTTGACCCCTATCTCTCTCTCTGTCCTCCGCTCTTATTCCATCTCTTTCTCCCTTCCCAAATCCTTTCACTCCCTCCCCTGGCTCTCTCATTCTCACACTCTTACTTCACTCTCCCTCTTTCCTGTCACTCTCTCCTAATTATTTGTTCTTAATAAAATGCTTGAGGATCTGCTTATTCAAATCGAGGTCCAATGTCTCTACGTTTTTGTGCAAATCTTGCACCTAAATGAAACGTTTGAAGATTACCCCTTCACATATTATGTTACATAAAGATCATAGATGAACTATTGCAATTTCGGGGATATAGCCATTCCTCTGGGAAACTGTACATGTTTAGTAATTGCGACAAAATGTCAGGGTTTTTTTATTGGTTGTTATCAAGCAACATGGCAGTAAGCACTGCCATCTAGTGGCCACTCAGAATTTTGACATTTTCAATTTGGTGATTTATAAAACATCTCTTCAGATAAAGAAATGCAAATCAGGGTAGGCAGCTGTTTTAAGCATTAACCTAACATTTATGAGACTTCAATTTACTAGTAAGCAGTGACATCACAAAGGTACCCAAACGATAAGAGAAGGCACTCTTTATGTCATACTTGCCTACTTTTGAAAAAGCATTTCAGGGAGATTGTGAAAGCAACACCAATGAGCACTGCGGGCAGGGCCGTAGCTAGGGTAGTGCGGCCGGTGCCATCGCACAGGGCACCACAGGTCAGGGGGCGCTGTTTGGCCCTATCAAATTTCTGTTTATTATCACTCTTGCTTGTAGCTTCCTCTTATGTCATCCCCAGCATCTCCTGGCCTCTCCTATCTCTTCTCTGGCCCTTCCACATGAAGCCATGGCCCTTTTTTGGATGTATTATGTCCCTTTGAAAAATGAGGGGGGCGCCAATGCTCTTTCTGGCACAGGGCACCAAAAAGTCTAGTTACGGCTCTGACGGCGGCACACGGGGCGTGTACTGCTACATCTGAGAGGTGTGTCATAAAATTTACCTACATCCAAATGGTAATGAGCCCCAAAGCAGTTAGTAATATCTATCTGTTGATGAAAACACACTGATATTTTTCAGAAAATGCATGTAGCCACAGGGATCATTGGGCCTGATTCATTACGGAATGCTATTGCGATCGCAGCTGTGATTACACATGCAGTTTTGCTGTGAAAATATACTAATGTTTGCAACTGCTCAGCCAGCATAGAGATGCCCACTAACGCTTTCTCCCATCCATAAGACCTCATAGTCCTTCGTATACATCGGTAACACTGAGTAACATTGGACCCTGACGCAGAATTACAGCAAGTCTGACCTGTCTCAGAAATTGTAAGTTTCGTCGCACGCAGTGAGTACTTAAGCTGCGAATGCCGTCGCAGTGGCTAATTTATGCACGCCCAGGAAACGGCGTTAAAATGGACAGGAACGCCTGCGTTTCTCCTACCACTCCCCGTCACCACCCCCAAACGCTGACGTCCCATCACTCACTCTGGCTTTGTATCTGCATATGTGATCGCAGTGCAATCGCAATACTGGCCTGCGCACTCACACTGCGGTGCATGTGCAGAATGCTACATTGGACGATCTGCGTATACAGTTGCAATTGTGATCCGTGATGAATCAGGTCCATTGTGCCTTAAATTATACTAATGATCCCATTAGAATCTTCAGGGAGTCAGGGAGATGATTGCTGCTATTTCTGTGAGTCTCCCTCACAATCAGGGAGAGTTGGCAAGTATGGTGTACTGTATGTTTATGTGCTTTTCTATCGGGGATAGGACTAATGTTTATGCTTTACCTTCAGCAATACTAAGCCTGCATTTGCCATTCCTTATCATGCAGCATAATTATTTTGTGCTTTCTTACATTGCCACTCTGTTATACATGTATTTTTGAATTTTTTGTTATGTATGGGTGACCTCGTATGCTGTGACTGTGTCATCCTGGATCATTCCCGTATTACTGAAACCATCTACTTTCTGGAGCTTCAGTTAAGCATCAGCGTATCTATAAAGGTTGCACGTGCCCCTGGGTCCAATGGGGCCACCACCACTCAACCTGCACCCATAAACTATTATCTTACCTCTACCAATGCGTCTGCTGCCAGTCCAGAATCACAGGGAAAATGGCACAGGCAACATGTTTCAGGAGATCTGCACATGTGCAGGTGATTCAGGCTTACTGCCAGAGGGCCTGATTCAGACCCTGTCGCAAGCGCTGAGCGCTCGCAACCGGGTCGATGGTGGCCCAGAGCGCATGCGCATGACGGAGCCGGCTCCATCGTACGCATGCGTGAGACCCGGATAGCGACAGGCAAGCCGTCGCTCCGGGTCTCGTACCAAAGGGGGCGTGCTGTCGATGTCGATGTGCTGTCCCCCGGCCCGCTTTTTGGTGGGCGGGCCAGGGGAGTGACTGCCCAAATGGAGGCGTTCCCATGTGAATGCCTCCGTTTGGGGCTGGCCCCACTGACATCACCAGTGATGTCAGTGGGAGAGATTTCTGTTAGAGCTGAAATCTCTCTGGGGCTTGCGGCAACGAGACCCTACCACAAGGGTCTCGTCGCAAGCCCGATGGTCGCGATGGTCTTGACCATCGCAACCATCTTCCTGGCCGCTCACTATAGCTGCAGGTGGTCACCCACAGCTATGCGAGCGGCCAGGAGGCCGCTCTAAAAAAAAAATAGCCCGGCCCTGATTCAGAGCGAGCACTCTGTCAGAGCGTCCAGTTCTGAATCAGGGCCAGAGACTGCACTCGGGTCTCTTCTTCATCCCTGCAAATAAACACCAATGTTTTTTTTGTTTTATCTTGTAAGCACATTTTTTATGGATTAATAAAGTGTCTTATATGTGGCAATGTATTAGGTGTGTGCACCTGTTATTTTTACTGTTTTTAAGGTAAATTAAGTTGGAAAAGATGTTCATAAACAATGTGTGATGAAGAATCTGTGAAGATTTTGGAGTAAAAGAAACGTCAGATAAGCCTATTACTTGTCATAAATGACATTAATATGTTATGGGCTCCACCAATCTCATATTGTAGGGATCTCTATAATCATGTCTCATAAACTCAGACAGGATTACAACAATGTATTGATTCAACAGTGTAACCAAGAAATGGTTTTACAGGTTTAAATAAAATGAGAACGAGACAGTAAATACATATGGTTTCATGAAATATCAGTAAGAAAAGAATAACTATGGTTTACTTAGTATAATAATGGACAGAGGACCTGACTCAGTATGGATCGCAACTGCGATTGCAATAGCGATTACGCATGCAGTCTCTCTGTTATAGTATGCTAATCCTCTGCGGCTGATATGCTGTTGCAGCAGAACATAAGGACAAGACTGCAAAACTATCGGTAACATTGAGTACAATCGGAGCCTCACGCACACTTGCACAAGCTCTGACCTTACTCAGGAATTGATAACCTCATTGCACGCAGTGGAAGCTGCATATGGCATGGCAGTGCCTAATTTATGCACGCTCCTGCAACGGCGTTCAAACGCACTGGCACGCCTGCATTTCGCCGACCACCCCTCGTCATCTCCCACAAATGGTACTTCCCGACAATCAGTCTGTGATGGGTCTGCGTAGTCTCTGCGATTGCAGTCCCGATCGCAGTTGCTGGTTCGCGCACTGCGATGCATACACATGCGCAGAATGCAATAATAGGCCAATTGCGTGCATAATCGCAGTTGTGATCCTTGCTGAATCAAACCCTGAATCTCATGCGAAGATGTTTTGCACATGAAACAGAAAAATGTTGTATTTGTCACACAGTACCATGTACATGAATAATGATTTTCTATCATTCTTATTTCTTTTTTAGATAATCTGCATCATAATTTTATCCTCACTGTTAATAGTCCAAAGCATTCAGCAACGCTAGGTAAGTTTTACTTGTGTCAGTAACTGTTTGAATAAAATATATCAATCCAAATGATTGTTTGTCTGGGACATGCCACAGCAATAAGTTTTTCATGGACATGGATAATGATATTTGCCTTCTTCTATGGCAATTAAACTCGTTTTTCTTTTGATATATTGGTGAATGTGGTGAGTGCTCCTTTTCTTGAAAATTATTGTTAACATACAGTGAAGAAGAGTCTACACTGGATGACTGTGGAAGCACCCCGGAATTTTATTCATAATGAACATGAGTGCAACTGCTGACAGATTGGATGATATATATTTATATATATATATATATATATATATATATATATATATATATATATATATATATATATAATATATATATATATATATATATATAGCCACATAAGTCCGCACTCACATCCTCTTTAGGCAATCAAATAGTGGGGTGCTTCCCAATGGAACTAGATAGGCCCAGATAGATACAGTCAATAATAAATGGGGCACTCACCAGAGCAAGTATCAGCAACAGATTCCTTTAATGCTTACATATCCATTAGTATGTCATGTAGACATTTAGGTCAAAAACTGACCTTTATCAAGACAAGCATCCAAAAAATCAACACATCACAGCTTCAGCATAGCTGCCTAAAGAACAGCTGAGGCTGTGATGTGTTGATTTTTGGATGCTTGCCTTGATAAAGGTCAGTTTTTGACCGAAACGTCGACATGACATACTAATGGATATGTAAGCATTAAAGGAATCTGATGCTGATACTTGCTCTGGTGAGTGCCCCATTTATTATTGACTATATATATATATATATATATATATATATATATATATATATATATATATATATATATATATATATATATATATAATGTGATAACTTGGGGGTAATTTAGCTTAGTAGATTGGTGCCAGTGGTCCACATATGGCATTTCAGTAAAAGTAAATGAAAAAGGTGCTTTACTGCCTCATAGAAATCAGCTAACAAAAATAGAATATAGCAAACAACCTAGCCCTGTCTTAGGGCACTAGCTCACTCTACAGAAGCAGCTAGTCTGCATGAAAGTCTCTCCCAGTCTCTGAGATTTGTGGTCCTTCCTGCTGCATACAGGACTGGACACTGGCCTCCTGGCCTGGTATAGCTTTCTTAGCTTGTTGGCTGCCGCCTCTCACAGGGACAGTGTCAGAGGTATAGGGATCTCCCTGCCTCCTTGCAGGTATGATCCTGACCACCTGGTCTGCTTCGCTCTCACTGCAGCCCCACCTGGACTGTCTCTGTCTGATTGTCCACCAGCAGCCTCACCTGGGCTCTGGTCATCTGGCAGCCCTTAGGCATCTTCCCACAATGCTTTTCTACTCTGTGTGGGCGGATCTCTCCTGCCCCACATAGAATCTGCTGCTCACCAGCATACATATATAGAGTATTTTGAAAAGAAGGCACACGAAGGGGCATTTAAAATAAAACTTATCTTACGGAAAATAAATTTTGGCCCAGGACATTACTTCAAAGTTAATGAGAGGTTTAGGAACTGAGGGCCTGATTCAGCAAGCAACGCAAAGGAGAGAACACAAGCACCCATCCGCTGCGAGAATATGCTAATCAATGCATATGCACGGAGACAGCACCACAAGATGCAGACGCCCAACGCTATATATTAGGCCGCCCAGCTCCCTTTACTCAAAGCCTGATGAGTACGCAAGTTAGCGTAAACATCGGTAACATCGAGAACCATCGACCACATTTGCATAATAGTGGTTGGCCAGACCTCGCGCAGGATCTTGGCAACTTCCTGTGTGCACGAAGTCTCATCACTGCGTCTGTCGCCGCACTGGCTTAATTATGGATGCCCATAAAATGGTGTCCCAATGCACAGGCACGCCTGCATTCGCCCGACCACCCCCATCACCACCCACAAACAGCACTTCCTGTCAAACAATATAGGAAGGGGTCTGCGTACACGCTGCGTGTAGTCTGCGTACGCTTACCCGATTGCACTGGCTAGGTTGCGCACACGCTGTGCGCTGCATGTGCATGCGCAGTACAAAAACATCGGCCAAGTGCGTGCGTTCTCTCCTTTGCATTCCTTGCTGAATCAGGCCCTGAGTTCCTGCATGTTCCTGCTTAAAAATGTAATTTAATTTATCTACTAACACTGTTTGGAGGAAATCAGTCTGTACCCCCTAAAAAGCCTAACTGATCCGGGGAATCAATATAGAAATGTATTATTAGCCATAATAAAAGTAATTGGGGATCTTATATTGAGTCAAAGGGCTGTTATATGCATAATTGCATAAGTGTGGAAAAATGATAAAAAGCAGTTAAATTGATGACATATATTCTGAATGCACCTGTCGCACAAGATCTAGAGTCATGAGATCATTGCAACAGCAGGCTATACACATAAGCCTCTCTAATAGTGAATGATATTGGATTACTTATTACAAATAGTTCCTTTCAGATTCTTCACAGTTGTTTATCGTCACTTATCTGTACCTGGAGTTAATAGTTTATCCCCTGTATTGATTTCATTTAAAAATCTATGATTAGATCATTGGGTACCAGAGTATTTCATTTGAGTAATCATCTAGCCTTCTCCTTGTTAATCCCTTATATAATACTTTTCCCACTCTGCAAATTGGCAAAAATGTAAGACACCTAGTTATGTCTGTTATGTCTGTTATTATAATAATGCGAAACCGCTTCTGAGATGCTGACTGATCCTGACCTCTAACTTTATAATGGTCCTTCCTGTATTTCATTCTACATGGAATATTGTAGGTGATATATTACATAAGTGGATTTATATCATTCATTGTTTGATTGTAAAATTCTTGTCGGTTACATTTTTAAACTACTCACAGATTATAGTACTGGTGCAACTGCAAACCAATGTCTTAAGGTGCGTACACACGGTCAGACACAGCGACGATCAGATAACGATAACGATCGTTATCTGATCGTTCTGCATGTGTTGGATGATCATTATCGAACATTCAACACATACATTAACCTATAACGACTCGTGATTAACGACCATGTATGCCGGTTTGCCAGGGCAACGGACAATGGTCGATAATGACCATTCGTTCCCGTGCATCGACCATCATTTGGTCGTTTGCAGGGGCATTAAAGTGAACGATTTGAAATCGTTCATTTTATCTAAACATGTGTACACAGCTTTGCAGTTGAAAAATTTCCCACAGTGCTAAATCCCAGCCTGTTTGGATGTATACCCAACCAAGCACTCTTCACTAATTAAGCTACATACACACGGTACGATCTGTACCACCAACGACTGGAAAGATATCTTTCAGTGAAGTCATCCTGCCACATCTCTGAACAGGCAAAGTTGACAATATCGTGCAAGTTGGCCTGCATGTACGGACGATCATAGATATCGTTTTCGTTAATCTGGGAATGCGCGGCGTTGGTCATTCACTGCATAAAAATAAATGATATGTAGAATATATCGTTGAACGATATCGTTATCGTTCATATCGTTCATAGATATCGTAACGTGTGTACGCACCATTAATCTAGCAGCAGTGGTTTTCAAACTTGGGGCCTGATTCAGCTTTGGAAATAGAGGGGTCTATTTACTAAGCAGTGTTAGCAGACAGAGTGAACAGTGATAAGAAAGTGATAAGGTGACAGCCAATGAGCTCAGAACTGTCATCTCACGGGCTGTGTTTGAAAAATGACGGTTGGGAGCTGATTGGCTGGCACCTTATCACTTTCTTATCACTTTTCACTCTGTCTCCTAACACTGCTTAGTAAATAGACCCCAGAGTGAGATATCTCACTCAACTGATCATCTTGGTGAAACCATGCTGCACTGCAGGTGGGGCAGATTAAAATGTTGAGAGAGATTTAGATTTGGGAGGGAGGTGTCAAAACTGACATCTAAATTGTAGAGTATTAATAAAGCTGCGCAGTATTTGTGGGCTACATTCAAAAGCAACCAGTATTTACCCCACATGCAAAAAAAAATTATGTATTTACACCCCTTGCATTGCAATATGGTTTGTCCAGGTTCACAGTTAAGTGCTATTTCTCACTCTATTCCCAAAGCTGAATCAGGCCCTTGGTCCTCAGCACACCACACAGTTTATATGTTTCAGGTCACCTGGCAGGTGCACAGGTGTATTCATTACTCACTGATACATTTTAAAAGATCCACAGGTGGAACTAATTATTTAACTTGTGATTATGTGAGGAGACCTGGAAAAAATGCACTCCCTTGGCAGGACAGATGTTCAAGATGAGCAGCGATCCGACCAGCCCAGCAGCGATCCGATGACAATTTATGCTGTACTGAAGGTCTGTTTTAGGAGGACAGACATATTTGAGTTAGTAATATTGCTGAAAACTGAACACAGTGGGTACTGTGCACTTTATCGTTCATGAGCAACTGGGGTACAGGAAAAAGTGTTCATGCTGGGTACCAAAGCAACTCACAGAAGTTCACAAAACGAATAGGATGGGAATGTCTCTTATGCACTTGACGCAGTACCATGAGGGAATGAGTTCCTGCAGCTTATAATTACAGGCGTGGGTGCATCATGTGACACCAAAGACGAAGCAAGCATCCATGACATGAAAACACGCATCGTCCCCACCTTCAAAGAAATTCAAAACAACTCCATTAGCAAAGTGTTAAGAACTCAGGGTTAATCACGCAAGATCAAGTTTAGTGTCAGCCTTGAGGGCTGAATTTCATTGACTAGTCGTGGTCAGAGGGATGAGGGAGTGATGCAGCCTTTGGACTGTGGAAGCAGCCTTGATGGCTGATTTGCCTTTACTAGTTGTGACCTGTGGGCCGAAGGTGAGACGCAGCCTTTGGGCTGTTGAAGCAGCCTTGACACTGCTGAGATGCTACCAATGCCCACGGGTTGACACTGGCGTCGGTGTGCCAGATTGTGCACCCCGGATGCTGAGATGCTACCAATGTTGCCGGGTTGACACTGGCATCGGTGCGCCGGATTGCACACCTGAGATGCTGAGATGTGACCAGTGTCGCCGGGTTGACACTAGCCGCCGGACATTGGCATGCGCCTGGGACGGAAGTGTATTCTGAACCACTGGGATGACACACGCGGCTGAGGGCAGAGATACATACTGTGCTGCTTAGATGACTCGAGCAGCACACAGCAGATGGAATGCAGACCGTTCCGCCTGGATGGAACAAACGGAAGTGAATTATACTCAAATTGGTCACAGGTACTCAACTGAACAAACAGGAGACTGGAACAACCGGAAGCACAAGTAACTCTATCACCGGCATGGAGTGAAGGGCTGGCTGTAATTTAATAGATACAAGGTCCAATCAGAGGAAGCCCTGCAAGCCTCCCTAATGACAGACCAGTGTGCACCTGGCCTGTGCACACAGACAAGACAATTAATGAGCAGCTGATACTGCACACAGGCAGACAGTTAATTACTGAACACGTGATGAGCACACAGACAAGATTAAATGCAGTGTCTCAATAGCAACTAAAATGATCTGCTAACAGCAGATCCTAACACAAAGAAGTTAATTTTGACCGAGTTTTGGGACCCCAAGTACATGCTTCTTGTTGATTTCCTCACCAAGGGAGATACTGTGAATGCTGACTGCTATTATGACACGTTGAACCAGTTGCGGAGGGCAATTCGCTGAAAACAACCTGAGTTGCTGCAAACAGGTGTCGTATTGCTGCACGATAACACCAGGCCACACTTGCCCGCCCATACACGTGATTTGTTGGCGCTACCATTGGGAGGTACTGGACCATCCTCCCTACAGCCCTGACCTGGCAACTTGTGATTTCCATCTCTTTGGACCATTGAAGAAGCGCCTGGTTGGAAAGTTATTCGCAACCGACATTGAAGTTCAGCAAGCCGTCATGTCCTGGCTTCAGGTGCTTGAACATTTATCCTATGCCAGGATAGATGTTGGAACAAATGCTTAGACAAGTATGTGAACCATGTGGAAAAATAATCGTTACCAAGGCCACACTACTGATTATTCATATATGTACGAGTTGAATACGTTTTCGCAATGAGAGGTCTTGTTACCTTATTTATTGAACCACCCTTGTATTTACACGTCTGAACTTTAGCTGAACACGTAAAATCTCTGTGAATTTGCAAAAATATTTGAGTCCAGGACACTATTACTAATACATTCTTAGTTACTGTTTAATCTATGTTACGCTTATTTAGTATCTCACCTCCCCCTTCAACTTCCCACTTAACATCCACCATCATATAAGGGATTATTGCATCAACATGTCCAAAACTCAGGGACTCATTTATCAAAGATCATTTGAGGTAAATTTACCTCAAATATTTAGTATCCCCCGAATGTATGATCCCTCCATTGCCGCCAGCAGCCGCCTCCCCCATAAGTTTCTATGGGGGATGCGATGCTGCCAAATGTATCAATATCGGGAATGCTTCGCATTCCCTATATTGACCCCAGCAGCTAACGCCATCTGCAGATAGCATTAGCCGCTGTGTCCGATGGGCACTTACCGCATTTGAGACGGCGGAGGGATCTTCCAGATCCCTCCGCTGGCAATGGGCGCCGCTCATGTGCAGTCCGCAGTCGCCCAGAATGCGCTCCAGCCACATTGCAGGGATGGGCTCTTTTCGGAGCCCGTCTCCGTGCATGTGCCGGGTCATACATTCGGCCGGTATGATCGCATTTTGCAATGCGATCATGGGCGATACTGCATGCCCTGATCGCATTGCAAAATGCAATCCTTAATAAATGGGCCCCTCAGTATTGATAGAGAGAGAAAGAGAGAGAGAGAGAGAGAGAGAGAGAGAGAGAGAGATATTAAATTGTCTTTCCTAGAGATAGTTGAATATTAACATTTAATTATTAATGCTATTATATGAATTCCAAATATTAGATTAGTTCATTCAATATTTTTTCTTTAAAACAAAGTTATTTTCCCTAATGATTCTGGATTAAGATAGGTGTCAGTACTACGACACCTATCTTAAGTCCCATTTCGGGCTTTCCCCATTGGGATTTAGACTGGCGGCATCCCGGCTGCCGGTCTGCTAACTACATCCCCTCAGCATCACCCTAAGGGGTCAATTATATTAAGAGCGAGTTTGCGAAAGCCAGTTTGTTTCATGAAACACGCAGACATCACATGAATGCGCGCATCCGAGATTCATTTAGAAATGTCAATTTGTGGTAGTCGTGGATGCCAGCACTAGAATTCCAACATCAGTTAAAATCCCGGCTCTGGCATCCCGAAAGTATAGGAGTTAGGGGGAGGGTTAGACACTAAAGGTGGAGGGTTAGGATTAGGTTGTGGGGGAGGGAGGCTAGGTTTACGCACTATGGGGGAGGGTTAGGTGTAGGCTGTGGAGGGGGAGGGTTAGGGGTATGGGAAGGAGAGTATACTTACCTCCTTTCAGGATTGTGACCCCTGTCGGGGGGCTGCTGGCACTCAGATTCCTGTATCCAACCCTAATCTTTCAGTGTTTTTATACAAGTTTGTAAAAAGACGGAATAAACACTTTTACCTCTCATTTGCAAGTTCAAAAACCCCTCTCCCATAAATCCAAATCCAAATACCTATCCCACATCATTTACACCTCCACATACCTATCCCACATCATTTACACCTCCACATACCTGTCCCACATCATTTACACCTCCACATACCTATCCCCCATCATTTACACCTTCACATGCCTGTCCCACATAATTTACACCTCCACATACCTATCTCACATCACTTACACCTCCACATACCTGTCCCATATCATTTACACCTCCACATACCTGTCCCACATCATTTACACATCCACATACCTATCCCAGATCATTTACACCTCCACATATCTATCCCACATCATTTACACCTCACATACCTGCACCACATCACTTACACCTCCACATACCTGTCCCACATCATTTACACATCCACATACCTATCCCACTTCATTTATACCTCCACATACCTATCCCACATAATTTACACCTTCACGTATCTATCCCACATCATTTACACCTCCACATACCTGTCCTACATCATTTACACCTCCACATACCTGTTCCACATCATTTACACCTCCACATACCTGTCCCACATCATTTACACGTACACATACCTATCCCAGATCATTTACACCTCCACATATCCCACATCTTTTACACCTCACATTCCTGTACCACATAATTTACACCTCTGCATACCTGTCCCAAGTCATTTACACCTCCACATACCTGTCCCACATAATTTACACCTTCACGTACCTGTACCACATAATTTACACCTCTGCATACCAGTCCCAAATCATTTACACCTCCACATACCTGTCCCACATAATTTACACCTCCACATACCTGTTCCACATCATTTACACCTTCACATACCTGTTCCACATCATTTACACCTCCACATACCTGTCCTACATCATTTACACCTCCACATACCTGTTCCACATCATTTACACCTCCACATACCTGTCCCACATCATTTACACGTACACATACCTATCCCAGATCATTTACACCTCCACATATCCCACATCTTTTACACCTCACATTCCTGTCCCACATCACTTACACCTCCACATACCTGTCCCATATCATTTACACCTCCACATACCTGTCCCACATCATTTACACATCCACATACCTATCCCAGATCATTTACACCTCCACATATCTATCCCACATCATTTACACCTCACATACCTGTACCACATAATTTACACCTCTGCATACCTGTCCCAAGTCATTTACACCTCCACATACCTGTCCCACATAATTTACACCTCCACATACCTGTTCCACATCATTTACACCTTCACATACCTGTTCCACATCATTTACACCTCCACATACCTGTTCCACATAATTTACACCTCCACATACCTGTCCTACATCATTTACACCTCCACATACCTGTTCCACATCATTTACACCTCCACATACCTGTCCCACATCATTTACACGTACACATACCTATCCCAGATCATTTACACCTCCACATATCCCACATCTTTTACACCTCACATACCTGTCCCACATCACTTACACCTCCACATACCTGTCCCATATCATTTACACCTCCACATACCTGTCCCACATCATTTACACATCCACATACCTATCCCAGATCATTTACACCTCCACATATCTATCCCACATCATTTACACCTCACATACCTGCACCACATCACTTACACCTCCACATACCTGTCCCACATCATTTACACATCCACATACCTATCCCACTTCATTTATACCTCCACATACCTATCCCACATAATTTACACCTTCACGTACCTGTACCACATCATTTACACCTCCACATACCTGTCCCACATCATTTATACCTCCACATACCTATCCCACATAATTTACACCTTCACGTACCTGTACCACATCATTTACACCTCTGCATACCTGTCCCAAGTTATTTACACCTGCGCATACCTGTCCCACATAATTTACACCTCCACATACCTGTCCCACATCATTTACACCTCTGCATACCTGTCCCACATCATTTACACCTCTGCATACCTGTCTCACATCATTTACACCTCTGCATACCTGTTCCACATCATTTACACCTCTGCATACCTGTTCAACATAATTTACACATCTACATACCTGACCCACATCATTTAAACCTCCACATACCTGTCTCAATAATATACACCTCCCTATAACTGTCCCACATAATTTACACCTCCGCATACCTGTCCCAAATCATTTACACCTCCATATACAGTCCCACATAATTTACACCTCTATATACCAGTTCCACATCACTTACACCTCCGCATACCTGTCCCACATAATTTACACTTCCACATACAGTCCCACATCATTTACACCTCTGCATACCTGTCCCACATCATTTACACCTCTGCATACCTGTTCAACATAATTTACACATCTACATACCTGACCCACATCATTTACACCTCCACATACCTGTCTCAAATAATATACACCTCCCTATAACTGTCCCACATCATTTACACCTCCACATACAGTCCCACATCATTTACACCTCTATATACCAGTTCCACATTATTTACACCTCCGCATACCTGTCCCACATAATTTACACCTCCACATACAGTCCCACATCATTTACACCTCTGCATACCTTTCCCACATCATTTAACCCATTATGGAGCTTTTTAGAGAAATTCGCCTGAAAACTGACATGTCTTTATTGGAAAAATCATGCTATATAAATCTCTCCAAGTGTGTGATTATTCATTGGGAGGGGTGAACCAGAGGTTCTGCACTGTGTCCCGACATTTGTACTTTAAACTACAGGTCCTCCCTACCTTTTCTCCTGCTCAGGGGATTGCACACAAACAAACGCAAATTTCCTATGAAAAATTAATGTGAGTTTGGAATTGAATGTAACTACAATTTTTGGTGCAAGTTCACCGTGAGAATAACTCGCAGGAGCCATGTCACACCTAATTAAATTGAACCTAAGTACGAGGGTGGTAAGGATGGCGGAGTTGGCAGAATCATTGTCAAACATTGAGGTGTGTAGTGTGATCAGACTTCTGCGTCTAAAGGCACATCAGCAACTAAAATTTATCGCCAACTTGTACGGTCAAAGTGTACGGTGATAACATAATGTCACGGAAACAGGTTTGTGATTGGTGCACTGCATTTATTAATAGCCAGACAGACGTTCAAGATGAGCAGCGATCCGACCGGCCCAGCACGGCCACCACAGAGGACACTCTGTGCTGCACTGAAGGTCTGTTTCAGGAGGACAGACCTATTTGAGTTAGTAATATTGCTGAAAACTGAACTGAACAATGGGTACTGTGCACATTATCATTCATAAGCAACTGGGGTATAGGAAAAAGTGTTCATGCTGGTAACCGAAGCAACTCACAGAAGTTCACAAAACTAATAGGATGGGAATGTCTCTTATACACTTGACGCGGTACCATGAGGATGGAATGAGTTCCTGCAGCTTATAATTACAGGCGTCGGTGCATCATGTGACACCGGAGACGAAGCAAGCATCCATGACATGAAAACACGCATCGTCCCCACCTTCAAGGAAATTCAATACTCCATTAGCAAAGAAGTTCATTGCGACTGAGTTTTGGGACCCTAAGGACGTGCTTCTTGTTGATTTCCTCACCAAGGGAGATACTGTGAATGCTGACCGCTATTATAACACATGTTATGACGTAATTAAACCTTGGTACAATCCTGCCTATACCTTCTAAATCCTGCCTATACCTTCTAGAATTGTCGCTATTTGCGTACACAGTCATACAGTAAATAAATGCCTTCAGACTTTGAAATGTGTTTCCAACGCACAAAGGTTATTATTCAACATAAAAACAGTAGGTTACATGCTATGATCTAAAGACAATTTAGTGCAAAGAAATCATACAGACCCAAGGTACAGTTATACATGCACACGCGCACTGGGACCAGTTACCGGCATAAACAAGAAACCTCCATCAACAGCATCAGCAAGAAGACTCCAGATTGGGGTCTGAACGCACATATCTACCCTTACAGGGATAAGCAATACAATAGGCAAGTTTGGCATAATTCCATTGGTTCTCCGTCACGGTGCTTCTGTTACAGGACATTTAACAGGTCGATTCAAATGGACACAGGGAAACCTCCGACAGCCTTTTGTCTCCTTTTTCCCCCTGCATGCAAATCTAAGCTGCTAACATTACAAAGTACATTTTAGTATTTTAACTCTCTGCAGTCCATAAGTTGCGAACGCATGTTGCGATCTTCTCACCGATGACACCGGAAAGCTATTGAGACAGAGTAGACCAGTACAACACCAAACACGGTTTGCTTATCATGCACTAAACCTTAAATATCAAATAGTCTTTGTTTCACAACATTAGTAATAAATGAATAAACCTTGAACATTACACTTTGAAGCTATGGAACCTTTTATGTGAGTGTGCAGTGTGTAAGTCTATCTATGATGGATAACATATATATATATATATATTAGGGGTGTGCACCGGCCACTTTTCGTGTTTTGTGTTTTGGTTTTGGATCTGGATCTTTCTTCGTGTTTTGGATCTGGATTGGTTTTGCCAAAACCACCCTTCCGTGTTTTGGGTTCTGGGTTTTGTGTTTTGGATCTGTATTTTTTTGAAAAAAAGCATAAAAACAGCTAAAATCACAGAATTTGTAGGTTTTTCTGCTCCTATGCTATTATTAACCTCAATAACCTTAATTTCCACTCATTTCCAGTCTATTCTGAACACCTCACACCTCACAATAGTGTTTTTATGTCCAAAAGGTTGCACCGAGGTAGCTGGATGACTATGCTAAGCGACACGAGTGGGCGGCACAAACACGTGACCCATCTAGGAGTGACACTGCAGTGGCAGGCAGGATGGCAGTTAGAAAAACTAGGCCCCAAACTGTACATAATGCAAAGAAAAAAAGAGGTGCAAGATGGAATTGTCCTTGGGCCCTCCCACCCACCCTTATGTTGTATAAACAGGACATGCACACTTTAACAAATCAATCATTTCAGCGCCAGGGTCTGCCACACAACTGTGGCTGAAATGATTGGTTCGTTTGGGCCCCCACAAAACAAGCTGGCAATTAATGTGTCCCTGCACAAACTGGCTCTACGGAGGCAAGATGTCATCCTCATCCTCCTCATCCACCGATTCCTCACCCTCTTCAGTGTGTACATCCTCATCCTCACAAAGTATTAACTCGTCCCCACTTGAATCCACCACCACAGGTCCCTCTGTACCTTCTGGAGGCTGGTCTCCCTGGAAGAGCTGATAATTCATTTTGATGAACATCATCTTCTCCACATTCTGTGGAAGCAACCTCCTACGCCTTTCGCTGACAAGGTTCCCGGCTGCACTAAACACTCTTTCGGAGTACACACTGGAGGGGGGGCAACTCAGGTAAAATAGAGCCAGTTTGTACAGGGGCCTCCAAATTGCCTCTTTTTCCTGCCAGTACAGGTATGGACTGTCTGACATGCCTACTTGGATGCTGTCACCGATGTAATCCTCCACCATTCTGTCAATGGTGACAGTATCATATGCAGTGACAGTAGACATGTCAGAAATTGTTGCCAGGTCCTTCAGTCCGGACCAGATGTCCAAACTTGGTCCTGCCTGCCCTGCATAACCGCCAGCGGGTTGCTTAGGATACCTAAGTTTTTTCCTGGCAGCCCCAGTTGCGGGAGAAAATGAAGAAGGAGCCGTTGACGTGTCACGTTCCGCTTCAGCTGACAGTGTGTTCACCAGCAGGTCTTTGCACCTCTGCAGGCTTGTGTCGGCCGGAAAGAGAGACACCACATAGGCTTTAAACCTAGGATCGAGCACGGTGGCCAAAATGTAGTGGTCTGATTTCAACAGATTGACCACCCTGGAATCCTGGCAAAGCGAATGAAGGGCTTCATCCACAAGTCCCACATGCCGAGCGGAATCGCTCCGTCTTAGCTCCTCCTTCACTTTCTCCAGCTGCTTCTGCAAAAGCCTGATGAGGGGAATGACCTGACTCAAGCTGGCAGTGTCTGAACTGACTTCACGTGTGGCAAGTTCGAAGGGCTGAAGAACCTTGCACAACACGGAAATCATTCTCCACTGCGCTTGAGTCAGGTGCATACCCCCTCCTTTGCCTATGTCATAGGTGGATGTATAGGCTTGTATGGCCTTTTGCTGCTCCTCCATCCTCTGAAGCATATAGAGGGTTGAGTTCCACCGCGTCACAACCTCTTGCTTCAGGTGATGGCGGGGCAGGTTCAAGAGTGTTTGCTGGCGCTCCAGTCTTCGGCACGCAGTCGCTGAATGGCGAAAGTGGCCAGAAATTTTTCGGGCCACCCAAAGCGTCTCCTGCACGCCCCTGTCGCTTTTCAGAAAATTCTGCACCACCAAGTTTATTGTGTGAGCAAAACATGGGACGTGCTGGAATTTGCCCAGATGTAATGCCCGCACAATATTGGTGGCGTTGTCAGATATCACAAATCCCCAGGAGAGTCTAAGTGGGGTAAGCCACTGGGCGATGATTTCCCTCAGTTTCTCTAAGAGGTTGTCGGCGGTGTGCCTCTTACTGAAACCGGTGATACACAGCGTAGCCTGCCTTGTAACGAGCTGGCGTTTCTGAGATGCTGCTACTGGTGACGCTGCTGCTGTTGCTGCGTAAGGTGATACATCTACCCAGTGGGCTGTCACAGTCATATAGTCCTTAGTCTGCCCTGTTCCACTTGTCCACATGTCCGTGGTTAAGTGGACATTGTGTACAACGGCATTTTTCAGGACACTGAGGACACTTTTTCTGACGTTTCTGTACAGTCTCGGTATCGCCTGCCTAGTGAAGTGGAATCTAGACGGGATTTGGAACCGGGGACACACTACCTCCATCAATTGTCTAAATCCCACTGCACTAATGGCGGATACCGGACGCACGTCTAACACCAACATAGCAGTCAAGGCCTCAGTTATACGTTTTGCTTCAGGATGACTGCTGTCGTACTTCATCCTCCTCGCTAAGGACTGTTGGAGGGTCAATTGTTTAGTAAAAGTAGTGGTGTTCCTACTTCCTCTCTGGGATGATGAACGACTCCCAGCAGCAGCAGCAACAGCAGCAGCGGCAGCAGTAGGCGTAGCAATGCAGGATCCTCCGGAGGAATCCCGGATAGGAGAGTCAGTCATGCCAGTGATATGGCCTGCAGGACTACTTCCGATCCTGACTAAGGAGGAAATTGACGAGGAGGGAGTTGACGGTGTGGTTTGCAGGCGCTTGGATACAACAGGACAACGGGATTTAGGTGTCCCTGGACTGCTTACGGTCTGAGCCAAAGTTTCTGAACTTGACAGTAACTTTTTATGAACGCGCTGCAGGTGCCGTATAAGGGAGGATGTTCCTAGGTGGTTGACGTCCCTACCCCTACTTATTTCACCTTTACATATGGTACATATGGCAAGACAGTTGTTGTCCGGATTTGGATAGAAATATTGCCAGACCAAAGAGGTGGAATGTTTGGTCTTCTGCCCAGGCATGACCGTGATGGGCTTTTTCATCCCACGGACAACAACTGTCTCCCCCGGAGCCTGATTTAAACAAACCACATCACCATCAGAATCCTCCTCGCCAACTTCCTCCTCAGCGCCAGCTACACCAGTATCCTCATCCTGTTGTACTTCAACAGTGACATCTTCAATTTGCATATCAGCAAGTGGACTGTGGGTGCTCCTTTCAGCACTTGCAGGGGGCGTGCAAATGGTGGAAAGAGCCACCTCTTCCCGTCCAGTGCTGGGAAGGTCAGGCATCGCAACCACCACCACACTTGGACTCTCTTTGGGGATTTGTGATATCTTCTTAGAAAGCACAGTTCTTCGCTGTGCTTTTGCCAGCTTAACTCTTTTGATTTTTTTAGTGGGAGGAGTGCTTCCATCGTCATGTGAAGCTGAACCACTAGTCATGAACATACTAGGGATCGACCTTAGCCGTTCCTTGCCACTCCGTGTCGTAAATGGCATATTGGCAAGTTTACGTTTCTCTTCAGCTGATTTAAATGTCTTTTTCAAGGTCATTTTCCTGAACTTTGCCATTTGGGATTGTATGTGCCCTCTACTATGACATTGGGCATCGGCCTTGGCAGACGACGTTGATGGCATGTTATCGTCTATGTCATGACTAGTGGCAGCAGCTTCAGCACTAGGAGGAAGTGGTTCTTGATCTTTCTCTATTTTATTTTTATCGGAGAAAGTTTGGTCCTCCATTTATGTTATATCGATTTGATATATACGTGCGGCTAAACACAGAAAATAAATTTTTTTTTGGTTCGGACTGGAGTGTACTTTGTGGGTTACAGCACCCTTTAACGGTCAAGCCAGCCGGCCCTTTACTTATGACACAGGCGCACTCTTGGCACTACTTTGTTGATGCACGTGCGGCTACTGCGCACACAATTCACAAACACAGAAAATAATTTTTTTTTGGTTTGGACTGGAGTGTACTTTGGGGGTTACAGCACCCTTTAACGGTCAAGCCAGCCGGCCCTTTACTTATGACACAGGCGCACGCTTGGCACTACTTTGTTGATGCACGTGCGGCTACTGCGCACACAATTCACAAACACAGAAAATAATTTTTTTTTGGTTTGGACTGGAGTGTACTTTCGGGGGTTACAGCACCCTTTAACGGTCAAGCCAGCCGGCCCTTTACTTATGACACAGGCGCACGCTTGGCACTACTTTGTTGATGCACGTGCGGCTACTGCGCACACAATTCACAAACACAGAAAATAATTTTTTTTTAGGTTTGGACTGGAGTGTACTTTCGGGGGTTACAGCACCCTTAACGGTCAAGCCAGCCGGCCCTTTACTTATGACACAGGCGCACGCTTGGCACTACTTTGTTGATGCACGTGCGGCTACTGCGCACACAATTCACAAACACAGAAAATAATTTTTTTTTTGGTTTGGACTGGAGTGTACTTTCGGGGGTTACAGCACCCTTAACGGTCAAGCCAGCCGGCCCTTTACTTATGACACAGGCGCACGCTTGGCACTACTTTGTTGATGCACGTGCGGCTACTGCGCACACAATTCACAAACACAGAAAATAATTTTTTTTTTGGTTTGGACTGGAGTGTACTTTCGGGGGTTACAGCACCCTTAACGGTCAAGCCAGCCGGCCCTTTACTTATGACACAGGCGAACGCTTGACACTACTTTGTTGATGCACGTGCGGCTACTGCGCACACAATTCACAAACACAGAAAATAATTTTTTTTTTGGTTTGGACTGGAGTGTACTTTCGGGGGTTACAGCACCCTTAACGGTCAAGCCAGCCGGCCCTTTACTTATGACACAGGCGCACGCTTGGCACTACTTTGTTGATGCACGTGCGGCTACTGCGCACACAATTCACAAACACAGAAAATAATTTTTTTTTTGGTTTGGACTGGAGTGTACTTTCGGGGGTTACAGCACCCTTAACGGTCAAGCCAGCCGGCCCTTTACTTATGACACAGGCGAACGCTTGACACTACTTTGTTGATGCACGTGCGGCTACTGCGCACACAATTCACAAACACAGAAAATAATTTTTTTTTGGTTTGGACTGGAGTGTACTTTCAGGGGTTACAGCACCCTTTAACGGTCAAGCCAGCCGGCCCTTTACTTATGACACAGGCGCACGCTTGGCACTACTTTGTTGATGCACGTGCGGCTACTGCGCACACAATTCACAAACACAGAAAATAATTTTTTTTTGGTTTGAACTGGAGTGTACTTTCGGGGGTTACAGCACCCTTTAACGGTCAAGCCAGCCGGCCCTTTACTTATGACACAGGGGCACTCTTGGCACTACTTTGTTGATGCACGTGCGGCTACTGCGCACACAATTCACAAACACAGAAAATAATTTTTTTTTAGGTTTGGACTGGAGTGTACTTTCGGGGGTTACAGCACCCTTAACGGTCAAGCCAGCCGGCCCTTTACTTATGACACAGGCGCACGCTTGGCACTACTTTGTTGATGCACGTGCGGCTACTGCGCACACAATTAACAAACACAGAAAATAATTTTTTTTTGGTTTGGACTGGAGTGTACTTTCGGGGGTTACAGCACCCTTTAACGGTCAAGCCAGCCGGCCCTTTACTTATGACACAGGCGCACGCTTGGCACTACTTTGTTGATGCACGTGCGGCTACTGCGCACACAATTCACAAACACAGAAAATAATTTTTTTTTAGGTTTGGACTGGAGTGTACTTTCGGGGGTTACAGCACCCTTAACGGTCAAGCCAGCCGGCCCTTTACTTATGACACAGGCGCACGCTTGGCACTACTTTGTTGATGCACGTGCGGCTACTGCGCACACAATTCACAAACACAGAAAATAATTTTTTTTTTGGTTTGGACTGGAGTGTACTTTCGGGGGTTACAGCACCCTTAACGGTCAAGCCAGCCGGCCCTTTACTTATGACACAGGCGCACGCTTGGCACTACTTTGTTGATGCACGTGCGGCTACTGCGCACACAATTCACAAACACAGAAAATATATTATTTTTTTAGCACTTGGGGGGAGCACCCCTGATGGACAGAGCACCCCCTGGACAACACTACAGCACCCCTTTAGGACTGGGACACTGCACAGGACTTTGGAACTGACTGCACAACACAGTCCAGCCAGCCCCTATGGACTTTGAAGTAGTGGACACAGCCCCTATTAACAACAGCAGCACAGCACAACACAGCCAGCCCCTATGGACTTTGAAGTAGTGGACAACAGCAGCACTACACTACACTACACTACACAGCACTAACTCCCACCCTCCCTCTTCACTGTCCACAGCCGAGTGAGAAAATGGCGCCGACGCGGGTACCTTATATAGGATCCAAAACCCGCGAGACTCGGAAGGCGGGATGATGACGTTTTGCCTCGATGTCAGATCCGAGTCAGGCGGGAAAAGTCGAGCCTGACTCGGATCGGACTCGGATCGGGGGGGCTCGGGGGGGTTCGGATTTCAGAAATCCGAACCCGCTCACCCCTAATATATATATATATATAATATATATATATACACACATATATACACATACCATACCCTTCCAACACATGTTATTTTAAAACTACTATGCAAGGGTTATGAGCAGTGAGCTTCACACTCAAACAGGGTAGAGACCCCCAGCTGTCTGCTGGTGCCATCCTGTCTGATAGTGAATTCAAAAGTTTTCTTCTGCCTATTTATGATACCTGTGTCAGTTCTTTTCAAGCTTGTACCAGAAGCCGCAATGCACCTATCCTATAAAGGAAGTCTTGAGGGGGAATAGGGTCTTACATTATTTAAGGTGTTTAAAAATAACATTTTGATAATACATTTTATGCATGTCTAAATATAATACATTATACAATGGTATTTCCTAGTTCAGGGTTGTAATGCAGTTCTACATTTACCTCAGTATTCATATTGGCCCTGATTCAGAGCCGGACGCTCTGACCAGAGCGCTCACTCTGAATCAGGGCCCACCTCCATAATTATGGAGCGTCCTCCTGGACGCTCGTATAGCTGTGGGTCACCACCCACAGCCTATACGAGCGTGCAGGTTGATGGTCGCGATAGTCTTGACCATCGCGACCATCGCCACTGCGAGCCGGAGCCTGTGGTTGAGTTTCTCAACCGCAAGGCCCGGAGTGATTTTGGCTCTATCAGAGCCAAAATCACTCCCACTGACATCACTAGTGATGTCAGTGGGCCGGCTTCTGACGGTAGGCGTTCCCTTGGGAATGCCCCCGTCTGGGAGGCACGCCCACCAAAGGGGGCGTGCTGTCAATCAACATCGACAGCACGCCCCCTTTGATCAGACACAACGAGCGAGGAAAGTCCTTCGCTCGTCGCGTCTCACACATGCGCACGACGGAGCTCCCTCCGTCGTGCGCATGCGCAGTGCACACCATCGACCCACTTGCGAGCGGACAGCCGCTCGCGAGTGGGTCTGAATCAGGCCCATTGTCATTACTATTCACCATCATAATTTCGTTCTTCTGGTTTACCTTATCTTTACATTTTCCACATTTATGTGTCAGGAACACACCTGACACATAAGCCAATTATTATGATGACAACCAGTATGAGGATCAGGAGCTTACCTATGCTTGCGATCCTTTCCTGGACCCACTCTCCTAGACCTGAGAACCATTTTGCTGGGTTCAACCATGAAACCCATTCCTCTACCTTCTCCTCTACTTCAGCCACTGAAGCATTATGGTTCTTTCAAAATTCCCATTTTAGCTGCAGAATTTCATCCATATCCCGGTCTATCACCTCCTTGGGATCGCTAGTATCATTTGTGACATAAGTGCAACCAGGGCCGGATTTACCGCTATTCAACTTAGGTGGCTGCCTAGGGCCCGGCGGGTCCCTTGGGGCCCGCAGCCGGGTCCCCGGTAATCTGACCCTGGACAGATCCTGCAGTGCAGAGTTTTGAGTTGGGGGCAAGTCTTCCCGGTCCCCCCGCCGCATATTAAATCCTGTGATCCGCAACCAACCCTCCCAGTAGTAGCAGCCGCACAGTCCCCAGTCCCCGTCGGCGCCGCAGAGCAGTGCTGGGTTGCCGGGCTGACGGTGGACCAATCAAATACCAAGTTGCAGCCTGCGACTCCCAGTGACTGGGTGACGCGCAGGCTGCATGGAAGAAGAGGGTGTGACTTGGGAAGAACGAGCGGGCCCCAACCGCACAGCTGCAAGGAAGAGAGGCGGGTGGAAGCTGTAACATGCCGGCCGCGATGCAGCTGAGGGCGGCTGTGGCTGAGCCAGTGTGCCAGCATCACAAAAGTAAGAGGCAGTGTTGAACAGTTTTTTTTTTTCCACCAATTAAGATGTAATTAATTAAAGGCACTGGGGTCCTAAAGCTATGTGTGTATATGTACTGTGTATGTGTGTCTACATATATATATATATATATATATATACACACACACACATATATGTGTTTATGTGTATATATATATATATATATATATATATATATACACACATGTGTAAGTATGTGTCTCCTATATATATATATATATATATCTATCTATATGTGTGTGTGTGTTATATATATATATATATATATATATGATATGAACGTATGTGTGTGTGTGTAAATATTATATATATATATATATTTATATATACACACACAGGTGAAAATAACGGCGATTCTCTGAGTCTTATGAAAAACAATACATATATTATTCATTCATCTAGCCAACCTTTCAAGGCCGTGGCGCACCAGGGTGCTGCACAGCAGCATGAATTAGGAATGAAAGAATAGTGCTATGGATTGTTTGAGAGACGGGGCCCCTAAACCGGTATCTTGCCTAGGGCCCCATGAGGTCTAAATCCGGCTCTGAGTGCAACACTTCACTCCAAATTGGGTGGCCAAAGTTATGCAGTACCCTCCAGTGACAGCTGTTAACTAATTTAACACTAGTCTGTGTTGCACTAGTTCTTTCTTGTACGCTTGCAATTCCCTACCTGTATACCTGAAGGTGTCATCATACATCTCGGTGATATTATCTATCAATTTAGCAAGATCTTGGATATATCTAAAATTTAGTGTACCCCGAGCGATTCTGGTGGGATCCAATGCTACTAAAACTTGAAAGCCAGTTGTCTCACTAATTAACTGAGTGGCTTTATGCACATCACCAGGTATCATATTTCTTTTGCCTCTGTGTTCATACTGCGTGTGAAGATATGGTGATGGTATGTTTTTATGAATACCAAGCATTTCAACATGTGTGAGGGTCATATCTTTTAACAGTTACAGTACTAAGATTGGTCAGACACTCCCCTGATTGGCATAGCACTCCTCCTCCTGACTCCACTCCATCAGCACTGCCATCAGCTCCCATCTCCTCTATCGGTCCCCCATCACAGAAACCAGATATCCCCGAACATACCAGGATGATGGAAACTCTGGAAGAGAATATAGAAATGAACACAGCAGACCAGTCAATTGCCGCAGCAAGGACCTGCAAAATTCTTTAGCTCATTTATCTCACTACAACCTTTTAATCCTTCCAGAACAAGCTCGCGATCGACAGGTCCACGTTATCAGCCTTGTCTCCGCCTTGTTTCTCTACCAGTTGGTTGACCTTTTTACAGTGAGTGGAATGGACCCAGGTGTCTCTCGGCCACCTTCAAAGATGTGGTATTTGTCAGCAACACCTGATACGGACCCTCCCAATGATCAGTCAAAAAACCTGGGCGAAAAAAAAATTTCAGATCATAGCAAATTCTCCAGGTTTGACATAATGACAGTTTGCATCAAAAATGTTAGAAAATAACATTTTCAATTTCAGTTGTTCTTACTCATCTTCGTGAGACACTGCACAGTAACCTCATTATCATATTTTCACATGAGGCTGCCTGTCAAACAGTATCTCAAAGGGGGACAGATAAAAAAAGAAAAAGAGACGGTCTGGGGTGATCTTGATATTATTAATACCCACCAACTTACACATATTTGTTTTTAAAGACATCACCTGTGAAATGAGTATCCCTATACTCTAGGGATACCGTATCTGCATACAACCTTCTGTACAATTAAACCCTGTTATTAATAGCTACTGCTCTAGGTAGTGTCTTAGCCCCTGGGTTTGGACAGTTTCCCAAGTACTTGACATTTGCCTGGCATGGCTGCAATTTGTCCTTAGCAACTTTGTGTCCTGTGTGTGAGAGATGAAGCACAACAGTTTAGTATCATTTAAACATGGTATAAATTAAACAGGGCACAACAATAAATTGCCCACATATTGTATCAGAACAGATCCATTAGCAGGTAGAAAACATTGTAAACAGTTGTATAAGGCCTTGGAGAAGATACTGGGGTTGTCTATGAGCCCATGGGACACTCGTTTCCATGTGTAGTGTACACCTCCCCCTATGTGAAAGCATAGAGATACTGACAGTCAGGGTGTTAGGACACAGGGAAGAAAGCAGAACAGAGATTGGGTATCAGTTACATCAATTAACCATTACCGGTTTTTCCCTAGTACTTCCCGTCAACCTGTCTATCTGTAGACCACAGGTATGACCCGACTCCTAGCGTTGGCTCCCACTCTCCAATAAAGCATTAACGGCCACAATTGGAGCTGGTGCCTGTTGGACATTTGCTGGTCTCTGTGTATATCCTTTATAGGGATATCCAGTTACTTCCCTGGTTAGGGGGTCCTATCCTCTTTGCCATACAGTTCTTACTTACATGTCCTGGCTGGTTGCAATTAAAACACCTTCGTGGGTGGGGTGGATGAAAGGATTGTTGTGTGGGTTGAGCAGGAGGGAAAGGTGGTGGGTATGGGTAAGGATATTGAGGGAGAGGATAGTACAGGAATTGTGGTTGTGTGTGAGAGGTGGGGTAGGGCTGTGTTTGCGGTGGTGTAGGATTAGTGAGGACGTGTAACTCTTCAGGTGCAGGAGTGGATGCAGGTGTGTCTGCTGGCTGTGATGTTATCGTCATTCCTTCTAGAGCTTGAATACTGAGCTGTCCAATGAGTTCTGTAGCATTTGACTGAATATGAGCATATAATATTGCCCGAAACACTTCAGAATTCATTCTGCTGCTTTTGTCAGCAGTCACATTATCAATAAATACAAGGGAACCAGTTCCATTGGCAGCCATACATGCCCACGCCATGACACTACCACCACTATGCTTCACTGATGAGGTGGTATGTTTTGGATCATGAGCAGTTCCTTTCCTTCTCTTCTCTTCCCATCACTCTGGTACAAGTTGATCTTTGTCTCATCTGTCAATAGGATGTTGTTCCAGAACTGTAATGGCTTTTTTAGATGTTGTTTGGCAAACTCTAATCTGGTCTTCCTGTTTTTGTGGCTCACCAATGGTTTGCATCTTGTGGTGAACCCTCTATATTCACTCTTGTGAAGTCTTCTCTTGATTGTTGACTTTGACACATATACATCTAACTCCTGGAGAGTGTTCTTGATTTGGCCAACTGTTGTGAAGGGGTTTTTCTTCACCAGGGAAATAATTATTTTGTCATCCACCACAGTTGTTGTCCGTGGTCTTCTGGGTCTTTTGGTGTTGCTGAGCTCTCCAATGCGTTCTTTCTTTTTAAGAATGTTCCAAACAGTTGATTTGGCCACACCTAATGTTTTTGCAAACTCTGATGGGTTTGTTTTAATTTTTCAGCCTAATGATGGCTTGCTTCACTGATAGCTCTTTGGATCTCATATTGAGAGTTGACAGCAACTGATTCCAAATGCAAATGTCACACCTAGAATCAACTCCAGACCTTTTCCCTGCTTAATTGATAATGAAATAATGAGGAAATAGCCCACACCTGTCCATGAAATAGCTTTTGAGTTGATAGTCCCATTACTTTTGGCCCCTTAAAAAGTGGGAGGCACATATTGAAACTGTTGTAATTTCTACACAGTTCACCCGATTTGGATGTAATTACCCTCAAATTAAATCTGAAAGTCTGCAGTTAAAGCACATCTTGCTTGTTTCATTTCAAAACCATTGTGGTGGTGAATAGAGACCAAAATCTGAAAATTCTGTCAATGTCCCAATATTTATGGACCTGACTGTATATATATATATATATATATATATATATATATACACATACCATACCCTTCCAACACATGTTTATTTTAAAACTACTATGCAAGGCTTATGGGCAGTGAGCTTCACACTCAAACAGGTTAGAGACCCCCAGCTGTCTGCTGGTGCCATCCTGTCTGACAGTGAATTCAAAAGTTCTCTTCTGCCTATTTATGATACCCGTGTCAGTTCTTTTCAAGCAGATTTCTTACCATTGTTCATTCAGATTTCAATTGCCACAGAAACACCTGTCCAAATGTGGGGTCTCTCCATTTACATTCAAAAACACCTACAGTATCCTGGTGTATTGTTTTTCTAATTACTTTTCTCAGGAAGCTGTTTTACTAAACTCTGCGTGAATACTGTGTTTGCTATGGTATTTTTTTTTATGCAAGGCTGTCCTAAGATACGTCAGGGTATGGTTTCTGAAAGGATTATTAAAACATTGCCATATGTACTGAGCTCGTGAGTTGTAACTTAAAATGGAACTGGGCGGCCATTCGCAAAATGGCGTCCTGCAAATCTCATTTTTAAGATGGAGTCTTGTCGCCATTCGCAAGATGGCATCGTTCCAATCTAATTTTAAACTGATTCTGTCTCAGCCAATTATCCAGCTATAACACACATTGAGCCAGTTGCGGAGGGCAATTAGTCGAAAATAACCTGAGTTGCTGCAAACAGGTGTCGTATTGCTGCACGATAACTCCAGGCCACACTTGCCCGCCCATACACGTGAGTTGTTGGCGCTACCATTCAGGGAGGGACTGGACCATCCTCCCTACAGCCCTGACCTGGCACCTTGTAATTTCCATCTCTTTGGACCATTGAAGAAGCGCCTGGTTGGAAGGTGATTCGCAACAGACAGTGAAGTTCAGCAAGTCATCATGTCCTGGCTTCAGGCGCTTGAAAATTTCTCCTATGCCAGGGTAGATGCCTTGGTGTAACATTGAAACAAACAAGTATGTGAACTATGTGGAAAAATAATTGGTACCAAGCAGGGGCGTTTCTTCAGAGGAGGGGACCCGTGTGCAGTCTCCGACATGGGCCCCCTCCTCTCCACCTGATGGCCGGCAGCGCACTGAGCTGTGCACGGCCAGCACTGGAGTTATAGATTCTGGGCACTAGAGTGTGCCCAGAGTCTATAGTGTATGCACAGATCACCGGGAAAATGTCCGCCGCAGCCGTATTCCAGTCGTTTTCCATAGCTGGACCCCCATGCCAACGTGGGACTCCGGAGAGGTAAGTAACATTATGGGTGCAGGGTGTGTAGAGCGGGGGCCCTTTGGACCCAGGGGCCCGTGTCCACGCACACCCGGCACCCATTATAGATATGCCCCTGCTAGAGAGAGAGAAAGAGAGATTAAATTGTCTCTTTCCTAGAGATTGTGGAGTATTAGTATTTATTTATTAATGCTATTATATGAATTCCAAATATTAGATTAGTTAATATAATATTTTTTTTCTTTCAACAAACTTATTTTCCCTAATGATTTGAACATACTTTATGACTGTGTGTATTGATAAACCCTTATGTACTTTTTTTTTACCAGACTACCGAATGAACAATATTCAGCTTCCAGCTTCTTCCACTAGATACAACACCTTGTCATCCTCTCGCTCTTTCCATAACCTCTCCCACTTGCCACCTTCCTATGAATCTGCCATCAGGTCTGACATCAGCAGGTACTCTTCCCTGAAGAGGCTAGGTAAGTCTTCTCCTAGAAGTCCTTTTGCTGAGTTCCAGTTTGTGTTATCAGTTTGAAATAGAGTTCTATATTCAACCATCAACCATCCCCAACACTGGGACACGATGTGCTTCTGTACACATTGCTGACATTTACAATAGCCCAATGTCACTCACTCTACTAATCACCCCAATGGAGGTGTGAGTGATGCTGCAAACCAGCATGTGCTGCCATTATGAGCATTGCAATGACTACTGCATGTGGCAAATAAACAAATATATCAAAATAAACATAAGAAGTAAGTTAGTACATTATATTTATATATATATATATATATATATATATCGAGCAGAGAGAGCCAGCACATCCTTTCAATAATTGTTAAAGTTGTAATCCATCACAAAAAGGATCCATAAATAGCATCCATCAATAAAGTGCATATTCGTGAAAAAAGAGGTCAGGGCATAGGGGTGACTGGAGACCAAAACACATGTAAAGCAGCATCAAGTAACAGTCAATAAATCCATGTGAAAATATGGATACTTATCACAGGTCAAACCCCAGCATGTAATGCCCGACAGCTGTTTCGGTGTTTACTGTGACACCTTCATCATGGACAGTAAACACCGAAACAGCTGTCGGGAATTACATGCTGGGATTTGACCTGTGATAAGTATCCATATTTTCACATGGATTTATTGACTGTTACTGTCACCCCTATGCCCTGACCTCTTTTTTCACGAATATGCACTTTATTGATGGATGCTATTTATGGATCCTTTTTGTGATGGATTAAAACTTTAACAATTATTGAAAGGATGTGCCAGCTCTCTCTGCTCGATACAGTAACATTATATGTGCTGTGCACTCTTATTTATTAATGCTGGAGTGGGTGCTGTTTGTCTCATGAGGAGATATATATACTGTGTATATATATATATATATATATATATATATATACTGTGTATATATATATATATATATATATATATATACTGTGTATATATATATATATATATATATATATATACTGTGTATGTATATATAAATATATATATTCCAACTTTTACCTTACCCCTAACCCTAACTAGGGATGGACATTGAACACCGATGGTTACTAACCATCAAAGTTTTTGTTCCAATGGCAGTGCTTTTACCATTCGATGGTGGCCTTCTGATGTTTGCCACCATTGAATGGTAATCATTCGATGGTATCTTGTTTTCTTAAATCCTAATGGCTATGCATTCCATGGCTCCTGTGTGCTGTGTCTGCATCAGAGAATCTTCATGCTGGGTTCGTTGGAGGCTGTCTCTCACTGCCTCAGTTATGTAACACTCAGTCCCTCCCTCCCCGCTCTCCCTCCCCTCTCTAGGTTGCTGCAAGGCAACCGGGCATATTGCTAGCTCTGATTGGATCTCACTGTCTCAGAGAGCCAATCAGTGTGCATCCTTCACCTTGTAGCAGCAGCAGCAGTGTCTCTCTTCTCTCTCTCCTCTTCGCTGCCTGGCTGTAATGTAACTAGGGATGGACATTGGAAGCCTACCATCAAATGATGGCTGGTCTTCCCATCATCAAAACTTTCGATGTGATGGTAAGTAACCATCGCATCAAAAGTATTAAATGAAAAAAACTATTAATTTGATCTTCTCATGCGCAAGACACCCTTCTTGTGCATGTGCAATAGCCCTAATTCAGGGATGGCAGGAGACAGCACTGGGGTGGGGCAAAATGCCCGATGCTAAGAGCTGCAGGCAGTGACAGTGCAGCTCTCAGCATTAAAAAACACAAAAACATCACAACACCATAGAATCATTACCATTCAATGGCAGCAAACATCGGAACGCTGCCATCGAATAGTAAAAACACTGCCAACACAAGAAAAACATTGATGGTCGGCAAACATCCCTAAATGTAACACTTTGACTGGACTCACTTCAGCAGCAAGCAGCCTCCCCGTCACCTATACCGGGCATGCTGGACTAGAGCTGGACTGTCTCTGTACATGTTACTGTGTATACATACCTCCCAACATTTGACTTTCACAGCCAGGGACTTAAGCGTGCCTCAGATGCGTGCTCCTGAAAAAGGGGCATGACCTGATTGTAAAGGGGAGTGGCCTAGTGACACACCTCTGTTTACATCATTAATGGGCGTGTCCAGCATATCCGAGATGCTGGGCTGCCCACGGGCTTCCTCCCCACACTGTGAATAGATGCCGTGCGCATGTGCACGGCATCTATTCTCACTCTGCTTACCCGCTGCTCTGCTATGCACTGGGGGTGCAGCGGTGCGTGCTCCCCCAACTTCCCCCCCATCGTGGGTCACTGTGGCCCACGGGTGGGTCAGCGGGAAAGTCCCAAAAAAATGGGACTGTCCCGCTGAATGCCCAGACAAAATTGAGTGCACTCAAATACAATTCAACTGCATCCGAGCTGAATGACCTGCCGTTCTTTCCCAAGAATAGAAAATAGCAAACAACCGAACAAAACCTAATGAAAGGGTGGCCGGATGGGAGGGAAAATTCTTCACAAAGAGGCTAGTACCATGTGACCACAAGCCTTAAATACTCTAACCTTTAACCCCACCCACTAACACCTAACTGGCTAAAATTCACCCATGTGACCTCACACAAACCACCCATAGCCTTGTGGTTTAATCTACGACAGGCATAGTCTGTCTTCTGTTCTTCTGTATGTTTGCTGTTGCTCCGGCTCTGGGCCCCGCACCCAAACCCGCCCTTAGTCACAACCCTGAACTCGCCGCTTGCCAACCACGCTTTTTTGCGTATGCACACATCATATAAATAGTTTTTACCATCAAATTATTTTAATACGTTAGTTGGTTAGCATTGCATCGAAAGTTTCAATGGTAGAAGCCCAGCCATCATTTGATGGTGGGCTCCTGGTGTCCATCCCTAACCCATTTATCCCACAGCCTAACCCTTCCCTCTCTCAGCCTAACCCTAGCTGCCCCCCCCCCCCCCCCCGCAGCCTAACCCTAAGTATCCACCCCCACAGTCTAACTCTAACCATCCCCTCCTGTAGCCTAACCCTAAGCCTCTCCCTAGTGGCTCACCATAATACTAAACCTAACCCTAATACTCAACGCCGGGATTGCAGTCATTTAGATTCTGCAGCTGGAATTCTGAGCACTTTCAGGATTACGGCGCCAGGATTCATTCTATCTATCTATCTATCTATCTATCTATCTATCTATCTATCTATCTATCTATCTATCTGTTACAATGGCACCTGTCAAGGGATGGGATATATTAGGCAGCAAGTGAACAGTCCATTTTTGCCATTGAGAAATGGTCTGTGCATTGATTTGTGTGTCAGAATAGCCAGCTCCTAGTTATACTGTAGCATTCTGTTACTTAAATGTTGCCACTGACAGACTGGAATTGCTAGAAAACAAAGAGATAGCATGCCATGCTCAGGACAGCTATATATCTGTCAGCAGACCACACAATTCGTGAAATGTGTGTTTCTGGGCAATAAGTGGGCAGCGACCCTGCGATCATACAGAACTGATATTACTCATTGAAGTGCTTTGGGAGTGTCGAGCGACTTCAGTGCTCATTTGCTGCGTGTGGGCGGATATGCGTTTCTGCAGGATCTTTTGCACCCAACATGGGACTGGTGTAAGCTCCGATACTATTGATGACGTCGGTGAAATAGGCAACCACATGCAGTCACACTGATTATTAGTATACACAGCCAGATTCCTGCTTTAGCATAATGCATACTTGCCGACATTTAAATGGAGCTTCCTGGGAGAAGGCTCCTTCACTAGATGCAGGTGGGCAGTGATGGGGCGTGACCGGATGGTCGCGTCATTTGGCCTTACACCCTCACGCCGAAATGCCGTCAATTGTGGACATTTAGGTAGGGGGCAGAGCCAAATGACGAAATAATCATATAATCGGTTATTAAGCCCAGCCCTTCCCACTGGGCCGCGGATTCACAGTAAGATTCTCCCCATTCTGCCCAATTCACTAGGAAGTGGGCAAGATGAGGGAGAAATGCTTACTCTTCCGGTGGTACGGGGGGGGTACATGAAAAATCGGGAGCCTCCCGCAGGTTCTGGAAGAGTAGGCAAGTATGGCATAATGTAGTAAACAGATATCCTCAGCCAGAATGGAAAGCGGCTGCTAATGCCTCCGAACCAGCCACAAACTGTCTGATCATAAAAAAACATAACATAAACCCTGTATAATAGAAACGGAAAAAACACTTATTTGGGGGGGAAAAAAAAAAAGCAATTTATGTAATAATTGGCAGAATGAACTGGACTAACTTAATCTTGTAGAGAGGAGAATTAATTGACTCTAATAGGTTGTGAGCAGTGTCCTATTAATGTAGGGATTTATGTGAGTCTTGCATCAGTGTTACATAAAATCTTTGTCATTGATTCTGATGTGCTTAACTTTATATTCTTTTGTGCTTTATATTTTCTAAAAGCAGAGAAAGATATGGATGATTTTTACTTAAAGAGAAAACACTTAGCAGAATTAACACGTGGCACTCTCCCTCTTCATGTCGTGAAGATGAATTATGATCATGATGGCTATATGGAAAAATCCCAGACGCCAAGACGAGTCATGTCCCAGGAGCACATCCTCTCGGACAATCACTACCCAGTTCACCACGATTACACTATACCCAGAGACCGCCTCATCTCTCAAGAACGTCTTCTTTCTCGTGAGGTTTTGCACTCGCAGGAGCATCTTTTATCCCCCGAAAGGATGCACCATCGTGGGCCAACACCATTCCAAGAGATGCGTCTGGGGCACCAGAAGGCCTTTTCTCACACCAATGTTTGTGCTAGCACCCCAATGCTAGACCGTCACCACATGATTAAAATGAATTCCCACCCTACATCTTCCAATTCTCCCAAGACCACATGGGATATGGCTAACCACACCGCCAATCGACGGCAGGCCTTTGCTACTAAACGTCAAAATACCATTGAGCAACTTCAATTCATCCCTGGCCATCTCCCCAGCCAACACCTGCGTACTGGGAGCAAGAATGAGGTCACTGTTTAAGCTGCTTTTGTTTTACTGTTTCTTTGGTTTTCTTCATTAGAGAAAGAGGCAGTTGATTTTTGTTCTGTGGCTTCTTTACTATTTTCCCATTGCTTACTTTGTATTCATCGTTTCTAATGGAAGAATAAAACAAAGAAAAGAACCCCCAGCTTTCTGGGGTAATGAAAAGGGAGTAACTCACTTATTTATTGTTTTATTGGTGACTAGTTTTATTGCTTTGTCACTTGAAGCTGCCTCCACCGCCAAGTGGACGATGTCAAAGATGATGATTAAACAAAGAAAGCATGTTGAGAGAAGAAAAGGCGCCAGCCCATGATTTTATTGGGGATATATTAATTGTGCAGTACCGAATGTGGCTGGCGGTTAGTTTGAAAAGCCCATAGGAGACTGGGTATATGGAAATGGAATGAAACCTATAGATTTCTCATTGTGTGTTTGCCAGTAAGAAGTTACATCACTGATTTGGAAACGTCTGGCTATCTGTATATCATAAGGGTAAGGTCAATATGGGACTCCAACTGGAAATGAAAGTAGCGCATTAACTTTTCTACAATAAGAAATAAGCTTAGGATGAACGCAGTGATGTCCCAGAGTAGCACTGCAAAGACAAGACTGTAATGGATAAATGCTTGATTTTTCCCAAACTAAAAACTTCACCCCTTTTTCTAGTAGAGGATCTCCGTCAAATACAATCACATGTAATAGTTAATGCAGGTGGTTCAGTAGAGCACAAACTGTGCCAATTATTCAGTCCAATATTAATATGATTAACTTTCCTAAAAACACAAGCGGCTGCAATTAACTGCGTTCAGTTTCATAGCTTTTGCCATCAATAAAAACAAGGAATACATTGGAAGAGATAGGTTTGATCGTCAACAAAATTCTTCTCTTAAAGTATATGGGTTGACATATTTACTATCTGCATCACCCTTTATTCAAAATCAAATCTTGCATCAAATGAAAGCCATTTGGTTTCTGACATTGCAGTGTCAACGCTTCCTATGATTTGGTCGTTTTATTTATAAAAAAAAAAAAGAAAAAAAAAAATAAAGACAAAGGATCGTGCCATAAAGAAATCTTTATTTTATTATTATATTTTTTATCTCAATGATGTCACGCTATTTCAGACTTCTTTCTCAACTTTTTATCTCCAGGCCATCATTGACATTGCTGGCAACCTGGCCTGTAAAGTTCCCCTTCCCACTTTATACACTTCCATGGAGCTCTCGCAAACACAAATGGCCTTAACTGTTTCAATAATATCTCCCCTCAGGCAGTCTTTTTAATTAATATACTAATTACAGATTTTGCGTATTCAGCCGGCTACAAACCTATAGTTCTGCCACGTGTGACACTTCCTGTTTTGCCATATTAACTTAGATGTCAGCAAGCTGTAGAGTAGCCAATTTCCTGACAACTTAAAAAAGATTAATACACTCACCTGATTATTGGGGTTGAACTAATTGTACTGACATAACATTTCCTATTGACATTTACTGGTCTGACAGTCCGACATACAGAAGTCGCCTGTTGCTACTAAACAGAAAAAAAAACATTTATTAAGATGCTGAATACATCTTGAATAAGAAAGAAAAATGCCAGACTGTCATATTATGGTTGATTTTATAGAGGTGTCAAAACCACATTGATCAGTGAAGGGGAGGGATGCTTTGCCTAGCATGAAAACATGAACAGATATGTGTGTTTTAAACTGTCCATCATGCGAATTTACAGTATATTTGCTGCTCTAGGTGTGATGAAAATGTTCCCTGGATTGTCACAGGAATATATCATTTTTCAGTGGGCAGATCTCTTTCTCAGCACTGTGCCGCTGTAAATTGCACTATTTGGTGCTCTCTGCTAATGTGATATAATTGTAATTAACTTTTAAAGCTGGTTTAGATGTACATGTAAGTGATGTTTAAAACGAGGGTTTCTAAATGCCTCCATTTACAAGTCAAATTAGAAGCCTAGATCACCCTATGATTCACATTACCACCGTCAATTTTGAGACATTGATTTTCACAACCCACTGTTAAATAGTAACCCTAGTTAGTAACAAATTTTGTTTTTTTTAACACCTAATAAAAGTATAAAGGCTGCATACACACTTTCCAAGTATTTGGTTGCAGAATAGCAGTTGAATTCTGGAAATGATGAGGGGATTGCAAGCTTATGACCAATAATGTAATTGATAAAAAGAGGTGGAAGCTGCGGGCTGGAGATATCGTGGCAAAATGCAGAGAAATAGGGTGTTTGGCAGATGTAAGTACACTACATTGAAGTATGAACTGTTCATGTAAATAAGAAAAATATTTTATGATCGAGGAACCCACTAAAGATCCATTTCTTGCAAACAGGTTTTAGTTGAAGAAAAGACCTATCACATTTAAAAGTCAAATTCATTTACCAACAGCTGCCTCATCCCAAACAAATGACCAACTCTAAGGCCCCCCATACACCAGCAACGCATTGCCGCGAGCCTGCAATCCAGATATGTCGGGTTGCAGGACTGGTGAAATCCAACATTTTGGATTTAATTGAATTGCCAAAGTATGACTGTGATTTGCAAAGCGGTGAAATTGAACATGGAGAATTTCCCCGATCCTCCAGTGGATCGTGGAACATCGATGGCCACCAGTTGGCATTTCTGACCGGTGGATCAGTGTTTCCGATCGCAGAATAGCGCAACCTTTCGGTAGGTGTTTGGGGACCTTTAGACATGTAGATTAATTAGTTCTGACACAGGTACCTGCACTCGTTCCCAAGTCACCAAATGAATAAGTATATAAGTAAAGGCAGACTCATGTTTTATTGCTATTATTTTCAATCTGCCAATACATTACTGTTCAGGCCAGAGAAGCAATAAGAAACAATGTTATATTTAGATTGAATGTGGTGCATTCAATATGAAAGTTCATACTTAAGCATTTTATAATTACAAAAAGAAAGAAGGTAACAAAAGGGGAAGAAAGAGAGAGGTGAAAAGAAAAGTTGGAAGTTACTGGAAAGGTAAATAATCCACACTGTTCAGAAGATTGAGACATATATAAGGTCTATAACAATGGCATGGCATCAGTCTTTCATGATGCATCAGAAGTCTGTGCCTTTTGTAAAGTATCCAATATGTCAGCACTTGAAGTTCTTAATCCCTCTATAAGCACCATGCACAACATGGAAGTGGTACAAAATATCAACAATGTAAAGGTCAACAATCAATGGGTTGACACCAGATGGTCGACATAGACAAAAGGTCGACTGACAAAAGGTCAATAGTGCAGAAGGCCAACAGGTTTTTTAATTTACCCCCATTCCTACCCCTCCCCCAAGTGCCTAACCCAAACCCTCCCCCAAGTGCCTAAACCTAACCATCGCCTCTGGCAGCCTAACCCTCCCCCCAAGTGCCTAACCCTCACCTGAAAAATATGTAGAGAAACCATAAAATGTGTCAACCATTTTTGTGCTGACCATATGAACCTGTCGACCTATTGTCACTGTCAACCGTTTGTACCTGACGACCTATTGCATGTTGATAATCCAGTGTTGACCCATTGACTGTTGACCTTTACATTGTCGATCTATCCGTATACCGCACAGCATCTTATTTTTAATCTCCATCGTAAAACATACTCCTTTCTAGAGATGGAAAATACAATGCTGACTGGTTCAAGAAATATTGGGGATCATCTTAAAGGGCCTTTGTTATTGTGTTAGGTTATCTGTGAAATAAAAGTAATCCAAGGGTCAGGTGATGGGTGCAAAGAGGAAAAGAGAAACAGAAGTTAATAGTGGACATATTTGCCATATGCGTATGACCTACGCCTACAATATTGCACAGAGGATTTGGATATTGGAGAATTGCTCTTTAGGGTCAAAAACCAGTTGATGAAGGCTATGTAGAAATGTGCACAGATGGAAGATTTGGCTGAAGAGGCTGATTTTGTTGGAGAGCGTTCTTAATCTATTCAGTCTTCCTATTCCAGAATATTTGGAATTATGCCACCTAGAACATTCAATGCAGTATTTGCATACTGTATATCATATAATGTTAGATATTTTTTTCTTTGGACAGTGGAGTTATCAGAGGGATTAACACTTGATGAAAGGCAACAGTTGAGCATAACAAATATTCAGAAGCTGGCATGTCATATCTGCACTATTCAAGTCAGGTCGGAAGAGATTCACTGCTCAGATAAAGCTAATTTAAGGTCAGGAGAAAATGTCAGAATTGGGAAGAGTGGCATGTATAGTCCTGACCATCTATTCCAATATTAATTTTAGCAAGAGTCCCAGCAGGGGAGTGAAAGCACCAGGAGAGGCCAGACAGAGAGGTTTGCTAGAAAGAAGCTGCAACATATTCTCAGAATATATTGGACCTGAATGAAGTGTTTCTTATTATACCTAGAGGCATGAATATATCTGTTGATAACATTGTAGCGTTTGGGTGGGTTAAGCTGCTTTTGCTGGGCATACAGTACACTGGCCGATAAAATCAGACTGACAGACATTTTATGTGGCAGCCTGACACCCAGCAGATCGTGGCCATACATTGTGAGATATGTCACAGTGTATGTCCACATGATATCTGGCTTCCTTCCCTGGGGAGGAGACATTTCCCCGCTCCACCCCTGTGAAGGAGCAGGGGAAATGTAATTGGTCAGCCAGGGCAGTACATACTTTGCAACTCCAAAAATATTGCATCGAATGCTCTACGATTCGGCTTGTCCAACCAATCGATACTTTGCAATCAGGTGCGCAAATACACAGTACAATTATCTGGGTGAGAAGCTGATATCAGGCAGATAGCCCACATAATTGTATAATGTATGCCCAGAATTAGAAGCAGCCTAAATACGCCACCTCATGGCTTATGACAGATATAAAATGTTGGTGGAGCTGTAATCTGTTTTCTGAGACCAAAGTTTGATACATTTTTTTTTAATTAAATCTCTGATTTATGCCGCCAAATAGAAAACAAGTGAAAGACACACAGCATATGCATTAAGATATTTCTGTTTGATGCATTAATACTTTATTACCAGGAAATCTAAATTTTACACCAGGTATTGAGGTCACTTCTAATGGTAGATATTCATTTTGGAGATCTCACTATATACAGGCCATTGATATTGGGGTGGAGGGAAGAACGATGTATGCACAGGTCATTCAGGTGCTTTTTATGCCATCTCTAGGAGTTTCTCAACATTTTCATATATCCAAACTTTCCCACAGTTTGTTATTATTTATATTGCACAGGGACATCAATGATTGTGTTGTGGAAAACATCATATCCACAAGAAGTCATCATTGATTTTTGAAATTATCACATTTGGAAATGCCAACAAAAGTGTTTCTTCATTTTGTCTAAACATATGCTGCTAGCAATTCTCACAACTTTAATGGCCTTTTCACTAATAAGCTGAGCAGTCTGCAGACTGGTGACTGTGTCTATAATAGACGAATTGGGCAAAATGTACTAAGCGGCGGTTTGACGGCAGGCTCTATTCTATTCTAAACCCCGGTGGTTTGGTGGCGGGTTCTATTCTATTCTAAACCCTCTGGGTTTGGTGGCGGTTTTGCAGCGGTTTCTAAATGACAGCCGTGTTCTATTCTATTCTAAAATGTGTTTTGATGGCAATTTTGCAGCGGTTTTGGCCTTAGTAAATCTGCAAATAGCAAAACCGCTGCCAAACCACGGTCAAAACACATTTTAGAATAGAATAGAACAGGGCTGTCATTTAGAAACTGCTGCAAAACCGCCACCAAACCACCTGTGTTTAGAACAGAATAGTACCCGCCACCAAACCGCCGGGGTTTAGAATAGAACCCGCCACCAAACCGCCGCTTAGTAAATTTTGCCCCTTTGTGTACATTTTGTAGGGTGTTTCAGCTGAAGCCTGTATATATTGGATTCTCCATTCTTTCATGGTACTTAGTTTATCACATTACTTCATCTAACTTGTTTAAATGCACGTCAGGTAACTGAAAAGAAATCCTTCTTATTATGGATGAGGTGAAAATATTGCTGGATTCTGGTGTTTTCTAATTCTTGGTTACTATGAGGAGTATATACTGTGTAGTGCTAATAAGCTGCCATTCTCTCAGGTCTGGGAAATGAACACATTTTAAGTATCCCCTCCATTATTCCATAGTTAGAACATGTAATTAGATTTATTTTATAAACCCATAGATCACTGGCAAATATATATCCAATATGTACATATCATATGTATTGTTTTTAGAGGAAAGGTATAGCAACCTCTTTGTATTAAGGAGGGCCTAATCAGGGTCACAAGATAAAACAGCAGTGAATTGTATTGATGAATTAAGGTGGCCACACATCTAAAGATTATCTGTCCAACCAGCCAGCTAGTTGTCTGGTTGGAATGAAAATCTGGTAAGGAATGGGAGTAAATGATGATCAGCAATTTGTTCCTAAATGCCAGAAAACCGATGCAAATGGTCGTTCAGACAAGTTTGTTAAATGTTTGTTCTAAACAATTTGTTCAAACAATTTTTGTCCATTTTCCGGCGTTTTGGAGCAAATTGCTGATCATTTGCTTTCATACCTTACCAGATTTTCACTCCAACCAATCAACTAGTTGGCTGGTTGGACAAATAATCTTTAGATGTGTGGCCAGCTTTACACAACAAGTTGTTTAAGTGTAGACTGGTTCCCTAGTTTGGAGGGAGTAATATTTAATATCTGATATGTTTTAAGAAAAATCAATTTTTCGCTGGTTAAGCAGTTCAAAAATAATTAAATACGAACATATTTATTCCTATTGATAGAGTATTATAAAAAAAAAAAGTTTTATTCAGAAATAGAGCAACACTTTTATAGCTATGGGCAGATATTTGAATTACAGTGTGGAATTTAGGATGCTAGATATAGGTCTCACAATATTAGGAGTGATAGGTTTCCTGGAGAAAGACATCTGCATGCATGTGGGTGTATTTAGTGCATGCTATTCTTCTTTTCAGCAAACTGACAAAGGTAATCAGCGTGGTAGAGTAAACATAGTAAAGAGATTTAAAACTCAAGCAAAGACAGCACATTCACTGCAACCCCTGTAAACTAAAGTGCAATCGGATGCAAAGGCATTGGGACTAAATACGATGGGAAGATGGCAGCAATTTTCATTGTAGCCATCCTGTAATAAATCATTTGAATGTATGACACTGAGTTACCAAAAAATTAGTAAGAATACGTTTATTCAGTATCAGTAAGGAGACAGCAGAGAAAACAACAAATCTGGATCATTTTATTGTAAGACGATCTCTAGCATTGTCAAAGTAATGGTGATGGTGTAATCATATAGAATCATTATTTGCACAAATTAGATGATAAGAAGACCATGAATCAGGATAAAGTGTGAATATGGTGTATAGCCCACTCCATCAAAATCTGTATAAAGTAGGGGTGAGCGGGTTCGGTTTTACTCGGATTTATTCGGATCTTTAAACGGCATTTTATTGGCTATCGCCTATCATGTGTTTTGGATAGTCAATATAATAAATCCGAATTTGCGGTAAAGTGGCGATAAGAACCGAGTAAATCCGAGTAAAACCGAGCCTGCACATCCCTAGTATAAAGCTATAAACTTGTTTGGCAAAGTCTTCACCAGCAATAACCAAGACAGAGGATGGACAGAGATTCAAATCTGAGGCAACTGCGGTAGTTTGATATAGTTCTAAGCATGAAAATACACAGAAGTCATCAAATAGTTGACATGATGCAAAGCTCACCTAAGGGGTACATAAATAACATTCTACAATAATCAAACTAATCATATTTCAAAGAGATATCCTCCACAAGTTTCTGTCTTATTGCCCTACATGGTCTATCAGACACCCAATGATCAGCAGCCATTGCAGGAGAATGTTGGAAAACAGATCTAATAAATAGGAAACCATAACATCCCCTGTGTTATCTTTTAATGTCATAGTATTTATCCAATCCCTGTTTTCTGAACCTTCTTTTTGTTCCCAGATAACCTCCATCAGAGGTTGCTTTCTATTCATAATTTAACGGCATACGCTCTAGGCCTGTTTCTCAGCCGTACATAACGCAGTCGCAATTCAGGTTACAAGCAGCAATCAGAAATCCCACTGGGGACATCCACCCGCAATGTGAGTCTAAGCGAGAGCTCCGCCCCCAGCCCTTTGCTGGTGAGAGCTGCCATCATCACTATCATCAGCATTTGTACCATCCCAATCCTTGTGCAGGAGATCTCAGGGAGATCGGCTGGATCGCAGCATAGGCTCACCTTAGAATAGCACACAATACAAATACGGGACGCTTCTTCTACATGATAACACCCTATTGCATCCCAGTAGTGCCCACAGAGCCCTATGTGAGAAGTGGCTGACTCAGAATTGCTCTAGCTTGCAAATGCAGGCAGATTGCTAAAAAAAAAATCACAAGAGCTGTCCGAATTTGGAATTGTGTGCAGCTCAGAGTCAGGACCTGTACTTTATAAAGAAGATCTCCTTACTGGCTTTAGCCAATTGAGTCTGAATGAATCTCTACATTAATCTAAACATCAGTAAAATCCTGTTTGGAAATGTAAAAACCAAGTGTTGCATCGCCATCATCTCTGGTGTGATCAGCTGCTGTCTGGAGCGAGATGAACGGGGAGTGGCCATATAAATAAGTCCCCCCTGATCCAAGTGCGAAGCATTAATGTAAAACAAAAACCACATGTGGTACTTTAGAGGTAAAACTCCGCTTCCCACTAAAAGTCTTACTGAAAGCCTAAGGGAAAAAAAATACTGCAAACATATAGATAATTTACTGTAAGCTTAACATAGTGATAACATTTATTAAATATAAAATAAGAAAATGTTACTATTAAGCAAGAAAAGACATGAAAATTTCAATATACAAGTTAATTTGATTGGTCCAGTAAGTGATCTGTGGGCAATTCTCAATAAAAGTTGAAAATAGAGCTACATAAAGAATTTGTCTGGATATTTCTATGGGGGGGAATTCAATTCCACGCGTTGGACATGATGTGCCATTCCGGAAACAGTACATTGCGCCCGCCGGCATTGTAAGTTGGCACTACTATATATGGCTGATACGTGTGCAGTCAGGCATTGTGGCAATGCCAGGCGGCACATCATGCTGAATTGAATTGGCCCCTATGGAAAGTTGTCCTAGATACTAGAATATTTATAGTAATGTACAGTCTATGAAATGATCCCACAGAAGTCAATTTTTTATACATTAATATAGACAAAATGGCTGCCATATGAAATGTGAAATTATTTTCTATTTTGTTGGGTTTAAAAATGATTAGTTTAGGCTGTACTCATAAGATATGCATATCGGAATATATTACTGGGGTCCAGGACTTCACCTGATATGACAGGTATGCAGCTGTCTGCTACTGGCAGTGATGTTCTGCTTATCTCTGCTCTCTGCTATACCAGAAACATTTATTATATCTCATCCCTACTCAGAACTACTACTAAAAGTCCAGTTGTGGATGAAATTATTCTTTAAAATGGGATAGTTTTGCTTTCTTATATTTAATGATTAAATAAATTATCTGCTTTTCAATGGATTTTAAAACAAATATTTTCTAACAGGGAGATTGCAGGTGTGTACATTTCCTTTTTTATTGTAGTTATAAAAGTTAATATTTGCTAAGCATCAGGCACTATAACAAGATTGCAAAAGAGGCTCTACAGGCTTGTTACCCGAGTATGTGTATAGTATATTGTGACAACTGTGATTAAAAAATAAATAAAAAAATCATAGACTGGATATCATATAAGACGCTGTTACCTATAATTGGGTGTGCTTTGCCTTAGATTATTTTGTTCTGCAGCATTTTCGGATACTTTGTACTAGGTAATGATATCCTGAAATTTGACCAAACCAGTTTACTCAATACCTACTATAAATATGGGGTGAACATAATGTGTTATCATTTTTTTGGCATTTGGATATATAATGAGCCATTGCATATTGAGTCTACCAGAAGAAAACAGTGTTAGGGGCCTCCATCTAGTTAAAAAAAATTGTTGTTTATAGCGTCTACCCAAGGCACACAAACCTCTTTTATTGTGCATGCCACCTCTACCCACTGACATACTTATCAGCAGTGCCTACTATTACTCTCAGCAGTGCCAACAGTACCTAAGACCAAATAGAATCCTAGGCAATGTATGTCCTCTAGAACTGTGGTTCTCAGACTTTTTTTTGCCATGACACACTGAAACATCCACATATGTGACACAAACAAGATACAAAAATAAATGTAAAAGAACCTTACTGTACACTAGAGGCATCACGGGGTGATGACACATGGTGCGGCACTTACCTACCCCTTGTGCACGCCAAAGTTTGGGCCACGACCCGATGTGTGCTGTTTAGGGGGGCATGACCCCGTGTCCCACCAACGGCCTGCTAGGAGCTTGCCCAGCCTATCCCAGCACAGTGTGGATGATGCGCGCATGCTCTTCATTCATCACCGCTTCAATGCTGCTTGGTGACACCATCCAAGGGAGTGACACATAATAGCAGAGCAGCTCTGTCATCTGTTAGAAAAATGACAGTTGGGAGCTGATTGGCTGGAGCACCATTTATCATACACAGTGACAGTTGGGAGCTGATTGGCTGGAGCACCATTTATCATACACAGTGACAGTTGAGAGCTGATTGGCTGGAGCACCATTTATCATACACAGTGACAGTTGGGAGCTGATTGGCTGGAGCACCATTTATCATACACAGTGACAGTTGGGAGCTGATTGGCTGGAGCACCATTTATCATATGCAGCGAGTTTATCACTCATTGTGAGTGATAAAACTCATTGATAAATGAGGCCTTTAGATGGAAACTAATCTGTACAGAAATTGGGGCTAACAGACTATCCATTTTAATTAGGCCACAAAGACCATGAAATGCTTGTACTACATAGCTACATACTTGCTATATGTTGTATACCTGCACTTACAGTATTTCCAAAGTGAACATGCAATTTGCATATTATATGGGTCTTAAATAATTGATGTGGAAACCATAAATATGTACAGTATATCGTTGCTACATTTCAGCAACACAAGTTCACTAAGCATACACATTTTCTTATGTCATCTCATTTCAAGAACTTGTGTTTAATATTAACAGCAGTCGGAATCCCAGTGCCAAATCCTGACCACCAGCATCCTGTCGGCATTGGGGTTAGGGGAGTGGGTTAGATTTAGTAGTCAGGCTGTGGGAAAGGTGAGTTGGGGGGGGGGTTAGGCTACTTACGTTCTGGTGGATGGGTTTCTGGCTGTCAAGATGCTGCTATCGATATTATGACCACCGGGAACCCGTACCCAACCCCCTTGCACTTGGGTGTGTATGCAGAAATATCTCACTTCAGATCTTAGTTTACATTTTCCCTTCAATTAAAAAGAGCTACTGTTCCTACTATCGTAATGGTGTGCAGTCAGAATTGTATCATTCAAAGACGTGCTGCACAATAGGAGGCACATTGCTTATTAGATGATAGTTAAAGGAAATAAATTGTGAAGTAGCACAACTACACGATGAGGTACAGAAGCATTTGGTTCCTTATTGTGCTGTCAGTTGACCAGTTTTGCCCATGTAGTGCCATATTTTACACTGTTGTAGATAGATTTGTGCAGTTAATGGTCATAAACTCTTTTTTTTACTCTAGATGAAAGGAGGATTGGGAAAATAGGGGTGTATCGTACAAATATGATGATTATGCAATTTGGAACAAAAATGACAGAGGGAATTCCACACAAAACATTTAAAGCTAAAATCCTCCAGAGAAAGTTGTGGAATTCCACGTTCAAATGCAGAACTTGCCGAAAATTCTGCAGAATAATTTTGAAAAACTTCAGTCAGCTTTATGCAAAAGTGCAATGACCCTACATAAGATAAGAGGTGCAGATTTCCATTGTATTGTTTATTCATAAGTGACCCCTATTATAAGCATTAACATCTGATTCACTGCATTTTAACTTTTCATGTACATAAAATGGCTTTGTTTTTTTTTACAATACATTTGATAGTGTTGCTGTTATGTCATCATATCAGTGTCACACACCATTAGCGGAAGTTACGTCAACTAATACCGCTACTCAGCAAATGTTAAGTCTAGTCTTTTATAAATGATAAAGTTTCAATGAACTTGTAAAAACATTCCATCACATTACCAACTATTTATCTTCCAATGCTGGACATGGGGACTCTAGAATAACTGTGCAGGGGGGGAGGGGTCCTCTCTAGAGAACAATGAGCACACAAATCACATAATTCCCATATTTAGAGAATGTGGTTTCACATGCTGTTTTTAACCTGGCATTGAATCTACAGTAACACTTGATGTATCATCAGGATATTCTAAAATATTGATGCTATTGAAATGAAAAAGAGCAGCTTGTTTCACCTTTCAATAATTATATTTGTAGGGTTCAATGCTTAAAATAAAATGACGGTGCAAATCAGAATGAGCAAATAAAAAAAAATCCATAGCTGTAACCACTGTTGTTGGGCTGGGCACAGGCCACTTGTTGGCTCCCCATGTAAGCTTCAGTAAAGGAAAAATAAATAACCTAATAAAAGATATTTTCAAATACTAAACAACTTTAAAATAAACTCTGACTTAAAAGTAAAAGCTTAATACAAAAACATAAAAACATAACTAATCACAATTATACCTGTATACGGAATTAATGCAAAATCTGGGACACTGGAAGTGAATTGATTAATGAACACTATGTACCATTTATAGACATTCTATACATAGCATACAGTCAAGCTCTGGCATGTTTAAGCATCTGTATTTTTTTTGTAACAGAAGCTCTATTGCAATCCTCATAAACTAGTGGAAATGATTTAATTACTAATGGAAATTTTCCTCCCTAAAGACTAGAGCATAAGTGACACTACAGTAGGTATTAAAAAGTGTTACTGGGGGGTGTTATAGATTTCAAGTATTATAAAACATACTTTTACGTTCATTCATTTTATTAATCTGTTCTCTATTATGTGTATTTTCCATATCAAGTGAATATGTATTGAATGTGCAACACTGGGTTGGAGATGAAGAACCATCTATAATATGTAGCACATCCATTTTATACTGTAAATAACAATAATGACACACTTTAAGAATACTTTGCAAACACGTAACATTTGACATGTTTTCCATGTATCAGAAATGCTAGTTGGTTGGATCTGTAAACAAGTGAATTAGGAGTTCACATGGGACTATTTACTAACAAAGTGCAGGAACCAATAGAAAACAGATTATTGTTTCATGGTTTACAAAAATATTTTTATCACAGCTAATTGTTTGATTAAAAATTATTATATGTAAATGCACATTTGCACTTAGTAAATAATACCCAGAATAACTGAATGTGTACACTCGTTTCACCCAGCAGCAGATTTAGATTAATTTGTTTTCATTCAGAGATTCCACATTTGGGGGAGATTGCAGGGGCTTTGTATATTGAATATAGCCTTGGTCCTTGGACATCTGTATTTTAAAGTGAGTACAGGCATTGCCTGCTATTGCACTATAACAGTTGCTGAATCTCAGATCTCAGTGTGCTTCCATAAGATTATACTGATGTGCATAAGTCCAACAGCTGGACAACAAACAATTTCCCACCCCCGAGTTCTCAGTATTTATTTAATTCCATTTTAAATATGATTCACATTTAAATTGCATGATTACTTTTAAATGCCAAAAGTTGGATGACGCCTTGTACACTACTAAAGCTGGGTACACACATAAAGATTTTCTGTCCAACCATCCAAGTAGTTGATTGGTTGGACAGAAAATCTTTACGTGTGTACCCAGCTTAAGACCTAAACTACTTCACATCACGTAACAGGGAAGTAATTCGTTTGCAGAATGTCCAATAGAGAGAGTTGTCTCTATTTCTAATATACATTTTGGCGTAGCCGATAGGAACTTTGTGTATGATATACTGTGTGCCTGACCAGCACACGGGCAATTTTTCCATAAGAGATTACTTTATACAGCATCCACTATACACCATTTGAAATCATTTACATTCCTACATTTACATTACACTTTGTTACTGCATAAATGTGGAAGCTTTTTTTCTTTGTATCTCTTTTATAATAATAATTTAAAAAAAAAAGTTATATACACACATGTGTTATATGGAGCCTGCCTATAATGGGTAGACTGTTTAACTTTGTAAGGGCTAATAAATGCTACTCAAACTTTTTGCTGCCAATAGGAACCTGACCTAGTATAAATCTGTATCTATATGTAGATAATTAAAAAAAAAAAAAAAAAACAACTAGTTGTGTTAATTTTACGTATACACATAGAACAAACTGATTTTGTATTAAATATTTTGGAAGCTTTTAAATCCAGATATTCAAAACAGCACAGATTTAGAAGATTTTAATGATTCATTTTGCTTTCTCTATTTTCTCTTGTGTTCCAGCTACAGGACTTTATAAATGATAGTAAACACTCCCCACAGGCCTGATTTCGTGGGGAATTTTGTGTTTCAAGAAAGCTGTTCAACACATTCTTCACTAATTAAAGCCTTCTTTGTATAATTGTCTATCAGTTGTTTAAAGTAAGGGCCAATTTTATATGCATGCATACAACTACTGTATATCAGGGTGCGCTAGAAGTTGTTGTGCCTCCCTCAACACCAATGTTTCACATAAAAAATTCCAAGAAATCTTTAGTATTCTCAAATTCACAAGAATAACATACTACTCCACAAATATTAGTAAAGTAATAATATTCTGCGATATTGTGCTTGCACATTAAAGCATTGCATGCTAATGTACAATGGGCAACAAACATGTAACACTTTGCTGCAAATAAATTGTTGAGATCATTCAGAAAATACTTTTAGCACTGCAGGAGTTACAATGCCATGCACTAATTCCTCATGGTAGAAATACAATTTTGCTTCAACAGTTATAACATGGACTTTTTGGTTCTATCAACACTGCTGAAGTATATTGTTTGTAATTAAAATTGCAGTTATTTATCTTGTGTAACTCCATTTTGTTGCCATAAACTTGATTAAACCCTTTGATGTATTGGAATTTACAAAATGTTTGCAACTCTGTTTAAAAAAACAGGTTAAAATAAGTCTACAATTTCCACTAACAAAGTCCACTAACCTAATTGCTGCTTAAATCCTATTGTTGACTTATTATTTTACCTATCAAGCGACTGACCTAGGTTGACATAAAGCAGCAATTATCATGTTAAATAATATTGTTTGTTGTAATCAAATCACATTAAAAGCCTTCTACCTTCATTAGTCTCCTTTTTTTCATTATAACATTTGCTAAAATGTCTGATTTCTTGTCATAGGTAAGAGTGGTTCAGCCATTAGGCAGCTTTAGCACTACAGCTGTGGCATCAACTTTCATGCTTTGTGTAGAGGGGAAGGACACACAGATTGGTCTATGTGTAGCACAATCAGTGTCAGAACACAGGAATGCAGTGGTATGGGCCAAAACTTAAGGTGTGGGGCCAGCCACAACAGAGGCGTGGTCAACCATTAGCAAGTACATAGTCTGGGCCCATATACACCCACATATTTACATATATATATATATATATATCACACAGGGCCGTAGCTAGGGTAGTGCGGCTGGTGCCATGGCACAGGGCACCACAGGTCAGGGGGCGCTGTTTGGGCCTGTCAAATTTCTGCTTATCATTCTTGCTTGTAGCTTCCTCTTATTTCATCCCCAGCATCTCCTGGCCTCTCCTATCTCTTCCCTGGCCCTTCCCCATGAAGCCATGGCCCTTTTTGGGGTGCATTATGTCCCTTTGAAAAATGAGGGGGGCGCCAAAGCTCTTTCTGGCACAGGGCACCAAAAAGTCTACTTACGATTATATATATATATATATATATCAGCCGGCACTCCACAGTTTTAAATAGATACTTGCCCTGGTGCCATCCGAAGTAGAGGAATACCTAAGGTACAGGAGAGGAAACAGCTGCACTCACGGGACTTTGAACAACAAAGAATCACTCCACAACAGTGTGTTCATTCAACGTTTCAGTCGGCAAAGACTTATCAGGAACATGTTCTTGATAAAAGTCATTGCTGATTGAAACATTGAACGAACACACTGTTGTGGAGTGATTCTTTGTTGTTCAAAGTCCCGTGAGTGCCGCTGTTTCCATATATATAATCAGTATATAAAATACTGATAGTGCATGTGTGATGATACCAGATTGATAGCAGTAATGCACTGTAGTGAATACACCATAGTCCTGGGCATACAGTATAATGTAACAGATGTATTATAAGCATATTGTGATTCCACAATGGTGATGCTGCTTGTGAGAGGCGGCTGCTGTGAAGCTGGTGGTCCTGAAAGTGGCGTGAGCGCGGTGTGAAAGGTTGTCATACATGCTGACATAAAAGCCTATGTTGTGGTGATGTACACAGTTGTATGAATAACAAAAGTCCACTATTTTTCATGACTTATTGAGAAATTATTTAAAAGGTGAAAATTATTAAAGTGATTATATTTCATGTGGGTTGGTTAGTGCTCTGTTTTTGAAACGGACTACTGTGGTTTCAGTCGTTTGTGCTGGGACAGTACAAGACATCCCTATTAATGGACTTATAGGAGTGCATATACACACACATATATACTGGGTTTAAATCTTCAAGTTATTAAGTTAGGCATCCCAGACCAGTTGCTACCCCTTTGTGAATTTTTCATCCAAGTCCATCCAGTGGAAGGCCCAGATCAGGCTCCCCATGTCAAAGTTCTGTCCAGCGTACACCAACGGGAGGTCTGACCGGGACCTCAACCCCCTAGTTTGTCTTCTAGGATCCAATGTTACCACTCTGTGAAGTTTTAGTCCAAATCCATCCAGTGGAAGGCTCAGAACAGGCTCCCCTGGTCAAAGTTATGCCCAGAGTACACCAATGGGTGGTCCAACCGGGACCCTAACCCCTCTAAAATCTGGCCAGGATCCAACTGGACCACCTTACGTGTGCTACCGGGTCTCCCCTTTATACCACTCCCCTATGCAAGCTCTACTAACCCAACCCATCCTCAGTTAGGAAGTCTACTGCTGACAGCCTAGGCTTCAGGTAAGGAGAGGGTTAGAGGCATTCATTACAGAGTAGGTCTATAGACACCACTGAGAGAAACTGCAGTGGTGAGAGAGAAAAATGAGAGCGAGAAGAGGAGAAAAAAAAACCATACCAGCTACTAGTGCTGACCTACTCCTACTGGTACTTAATGAAAACTAAGGAAGGGGTTGGAGAGAAGCTTTATACCCTAAAAATTTTACTCATTAAGTGCTGGCTCCTCAATCCTCACTATACCTCGTGGTCAAGAAGTATCCCCCAGATTAACAAAAGAGAAATAAACATTTGAGTAGCTTAATAATTGAATAAAAAACTCATACAGGCTGCTGCTCATCGGACATGACGGAGTCCTAATAAAATGTCTGGTTATTCATGCTTGCCAAGTAAATCCTTTGCATAGCATAGGGCTATGACTAGAGCACAGGTTCTCAAACTCAGGGCCTGATTCAGACCCGCTCGCGAGCGGGTCGATGGTGCCCTAGTGCAAATACGCACGACGGAGGGAGCTCCGTCGTATTCATGCGCGAGACCTGCATTTCGACGGCCAGCCGTCGCTATGGGTCTCGCACCAAAGGGGGCGTGCAGTCGATGGTGAGTGAAAACACGCCCCCTTTGGTGGGCGTGCCAGGGGCGTTGCTGCCCAGGGTCTGGGTCCGGCCCCACTGACATCACTAGTGATGTCAGTGGGAGTGCTTTTGGCTCTGATAGAGCCAAAAGCACTCCTGGGCTTGCGGCAGCGAGACCCTACCGCAGGGTCTCATCGCAAGCCCGATGGTCGCGATGGTCTTGACCATCGCGACCATCTTTTTGGCCGCTCGCATAAGCTGTGGGTGGGCACCCACAGCTATGCGAGCGGCCAGGGGGCCGCTCCAATTTTAGGTGGGAGGGCCCTGATTCAGAGCGAGCGCTCTTGTCAGAGCGTCCGGCTGTGAATCAGGCCCTCAGTCCCCAGGACTTTCAGGTCTCCTCACAGAATCACAAGTGAAATAATTATCTCCATCTGTGGATCTTTTAAAATGTGTCAGTTAGTAATGAATACACCTGTGCACCTGCCAGGAGACTTGGAAAACATGCACTGTATGGGGTCCTGAGGGCCGAGTTTGAGAACCACTGAACTAGAGCAATGATCCAGACAAACACAGTGCTGTCAGAATAAATAATGATGAAAAGATGACATAACTGCTGACTGTCCTCCAGATAAACCAGCATTACAGTATATGGCATCTGGAATTTGCTGGGATGAAGAAAAGACATCACAATAACCTTTGATTAGTTGTCAACAGGACAGCAAAGTCCATCTACACAACTATGTCATATGCACAATGGAAATGTTTTAAATGTATCTTCACTCCTATTATCAGGGGCAGAAGTACAGATGCTGCATTGGTATTGTTTATTCAGAGCAGCAAGAATAACCATTCTGAAGACTTCCACTCATTCTTAGGTCAGTGGAAAGCCCAGACATGGCACCACTGCATATGTACCAAAGAGCAGAGTGGGGGATAACTGAAGTGTAACTAATTCAGATACTCAAGTCTGGTGGCCCCTTCAAAATGTTTTCATCAGGTGTTATAAATGCTAGTTATGTCCCTGCCTTTCAATTTTCTTGAATGGAGAATGAAAGAATTTAGGCCACACCCCATTCTGTCCACTTAACAAACCATTCCAATGTGGTCCTGCCTCTTTCCCAGCAGGCTACCTTACATTGTGGCTGCCAGAAGTTCACTCCTCCTCAGCTATTGTCTGCACCTCCCCTCCCCGGGTGCCTATGCTCTCCTATGCAGGCTCCACTAATCAGACCCAGCCGCAGACAGAAAGCCTGCTGCCGACAGCCCCTAGGCTTCAGGTAAGGAGAGGGCAAGAGGAATCCATTACAGAGTAGGCCTATAGACACCATTGGGGGAAACTGCCTCTTTCCCAGTAGGACACACCCAATCTGATATCTGAAAATATGGACTGTTGAGAGACATGTATCTTGAATTATATCTTGGTAATTATTGCACCATTAGAGATGCTTTCTGGCAAGCTATTTTTCATATTGCAAGTTTCCCAAACGCCATCATTACAGTCAATGTTTTAAGGAAAGCCATGCATGAGTATAGATAGTCAAATCAATTTGACTAAGGTACTAATCTAGTAACCTGTGCTCGAGCATGGCTATCCTTAAAACCTGAAATGTAATGGTGGAGTTTGTAAAACTCTGCCATATGGGGAAATCTATCAACCCTTCTGAAGAGGACGAGTTTGATAAACCTCCCCAAAATCACATATTTGATAACAAATACAATAAAACTAGAGGTTTCCAAACGCCAGGTTTTAAGGATATCCATTCTTAACCCCAAGTAACTTAATTAGTATCTCAGTCATTTACCCACCTGTGCTCAACCATGGAGAGCTATAAAACCTGAACTGTTGGGGTGCCTTGAGGACCACGTTTAGGAACCACTGCAATAAACTCCACACTACTTTGAGGATAACACCATATTCCACACTTCTATGAGGATACAGGAACTCCATATTCCACACTACTATGAGGATAACGCCATATTGCACACTACTATGAGGATAACACCATATTCCACACTACTGGGACGATAACACCATATTCCACACTATGAGGGAACTACACACTACTATGAGGAGAACGCCATATTCCATACTACTATGAGGGTAACGCCATATTCCACATTACTAATGAGGGTAACGACACACTACTATGAGGAGAACGCCATATTCCACATTACTATGAGGGTAAATACACATTACTAGGATAACGCCAAATTCCACACTACTATGAGGATAACGACATATTGCACACTACTATGAGGTTAACGCCATATTCCACATTACTATGAGGGTAACACCATATTCCACACTACTATGAGGATAACACCACACTACTATAAGGGAACTACACACTACTATGAGGATAACGCCATATTCCATACTACTATGAGGGTAATGCCATATTCCACACTACTATGAGGGTAATGCCATATTCCACACTACTATGAGGGTAACTACGCAGTACTATGAAGAAAGTTTAATCTGCCACAAGAATTGTTAGTCCTTTTTTATTCAATAATTCAGTCTGTTCTTTGTACATCAATTATTGTTTGGTACAGCTCTATTACAGAACGGGAGAAGTACAGACTAGAGAGAGTGGTTAGGGCTGTGGAAAAAATCATTGGTATTGATCTCTCCCCCCCCCCTTCAGGATCTATATTTAACCAGGATTAGCAGGCGAGCTGGTAACATTGTGGCAGATCATGCACATCCAGACTGTCACCAGTTTCAAATGTTACCCTCTGGTAGGTCGTATAGGTCACAACGGGTGAGAACTTCCAGACATCTGAAGTTTTTTTCCCCAGAGGCTATTATGGTGTTGAACATCTGAGGGGGTAGGGTGGGCTGTTACTGTGGCATGGTTGATTGGCATTGTTGTTGTGAGTTTTATGGGAGTGTGTTAATCCGGAACTAATTCCTTGTATATTTATGTATACTTGGCCACATAAAGCTGAATTGAATAACACCATATTCCACACTACGAGAATAACTCCACACTACTATGAGGATGATTCCATATTCCACACTACTATGAGGTTTAAGGGCCCCATACATCTGCCTGCCGATTCCCCATGCTGGATTTCACCCGTACTCTGACATCTGGGGATCAGTGAAATGCGACAATCTGTCACTGATGTATGGGGGCCTTAACCCCGCATTACTACGAGGGTGACAATTAAACAGAAACACCTTATTACATATAACTTAGGTTTAGGTACAATTCTAAACAGTTCAAATTTGTTAATACATCTTTTCAATGTAAAAATGTGACAAAGAGGTCATGGAAATTGTATCTCCAATAGAGAAAAATAAACATTTGGGGAAAGCTTTATCAAATATTCTAAGGATGACAAGTGGGGACGTTGCCCATAGCAACCAATTAGATTGTAGCTATCATTTAGAATGCACTAGAACAAATTATAGTTAGAGGCCAATTGGTTGCTATGGGCAATTTCTCCACTTATCCTATATAGGTTTGAGAAATCTCCTCCATGCTTTTACACTTCTATCAGAGCATTGGGTTGGGTATGAAATACTGGCAGTTGGGATGCCGCTGGTCAGAATACCGACAGAAGTATCCTGACCGGATGCCGGCAGTCGGGATACTGGTGCATGGCGCCGGTATTCAAACAGTTGACATTCCACATACCAAGTTACAATTCATGCCTAGAAGAATTCAAGCCAGCAAATGGCGGCCCAACAAAGGGGACCGTTAATGTACCGATGGATGAGAGGATTAGGTACCCCCCAGGGTGGGTTAGGCGGGGAGAAGGGTAGGGGTTAGGCGACTTGCTTGCGCCATCGGGATTCTGCTCCTGTCTAGTTTCCACTATCGGTATTTCACGCGGCAGCTATTAAGCAGCTGGGATTTCATACCCAACCCCAACAAAGTACTAACAGGTGAACATAATAATTTGGGCACCCAGTATACGGGTAAATATAAGATTTATGTTACAGGAATTTGTGCAACTTTATGAAGGTGCTTGCAACATTAACCATTTAAAAAAGGTGCTATTCTTTGTATTCCCATTGATTTAGAGAACATCTTCTCCAAATTTGCAGCAGGTTGCTTACTTTGTTACGGTTTAGCATAGTTATATTCATTACATTTTAGCACTAACACCAGGGTACCTAAATAGGCACTAGCTCTCATTTTGCTATATATAAGTATTCTACATTCAGTCTTGCTTCACCATGGTAGACTTACTTCAGTAACATTAATCGGTGCCGTTAGCATTTCAGTAGTGAAACATGAGGATTCTGTTCTGAGCACTCGGGAAGCTCCTTCCTTACAGTTTTGAAGTTAATTATTTCCATCTCCAATACATCAAAATACAACTCACTTTTCTGTGGTCTACTTCACCTACCATTAGTACGGTTTCCATCTCCCAGAGTAATTCTTTGTAGTATTTCTCGATCAAGTCAGGTACAAAAGATATAACTTAGCGAGTCAATCCCCAAATTTGGTAATCAAAAGACTGCAGTCTGTCAACAAATTAATAAAAGGTAGACAACTCCAGTTATTAGCTTTTTAACCCCTTAACTGTTTTTTTAGTCTAAAAACCATCTCAGAAATGGTCTTTTGTTTGAGTGAATTATGTGAAGAACATGTATTTCAACTTATATAAAATAATTTAATTTAAAAAAAAAAAAGCAGTGATCAGCCGCATGGCAGACACTGGGGGAGGGTGCAAGGAAGCAGAGGGAGTGGAAGAGCAACAGCTGCAAGAAGATTCTCTTCCTGCAGCCGCCCGTACTGTGTATCTGACTGGTCGCATTGTTGGTGACCAGATCAGATAATGTACAGCCTGGTGTGGTCACAAGGGATGAAACCATGCCAGGCAAGTGGTTAAAGGATAAGATTTTCCTTAAATTGGAATGATAAACTACAGTTGTTTCTAAACTCCAGTCCTCAGTGCATGTTTTACAGGTCTCCCCCATATCACAATTGAAATTAGCTCCACCTGGGGAACTTTTAAAATGTGTCAGCCAGTAATGAACACGTGCACCAACTGGAACTGTAAAACAAGTACTGTTAGGTGTCCCTGAGGACTGGATTTTTTTAAATTATTAACAGTTTATTATATAGCACAGCATATTTCCTTTGCACTTTACAAATGGAAACATTAATAGAACACTGAGTAGTAACAGGCAGACAAAGGTAAGATGGCTCTGCTCACAAGCTTACAATCTATAGGGAAATAGGTGTTGATACACAAGGATAGGTGCTACATATTACAAATTGGTCCAGCCCAATTGCAGATTTTATTGGTGAGCTGTAAGATCCAGTCACACAGGAAACTTGGCCAAGGTTTAGGCAGATGTGCAATTGTAGAAAGAATGTAATGTGTATACTGTAAGAAGGGAGTTAGTAAAGGTTATGTGGGCGGTTCTAGAATCTAAGTTTGTCTAAAGAGGTGAGTTTTCAGGGAACGCTTGAATGTTTGAAGATTAGCGGAAAGTCTTATTGTGCATGGGAGGGCATTCCACGGGGAGGGTGCAGCCCGAAAGACGACCTGTAATTGTGCATGGGAACAAGAAATGCATATGGATGAGACGCAGATCTTGTGCAAAGCAGAAATGTCGGGTAGGAAGATACTGTATAAGTGAAGAGATGTAGGTAGGTGTGGTTTGGTTAATAGCTTTATGCTTAAGTATTTTATATTGAATACGGTAGAAGACCGGTAACCAATGGAGGGACTGATAGTGGATCAGCAGACAATGAACATTTGGCAAGGAAGATCAGCCTCGCAGCTGCATTCAAAACGGATTGTAGCGGCAAGTGTGTTTCTGGGAAGATCAGTAAGGGGACTATTGCATTAGTCAATGCAGGAAATAATGAGTTTATGTATTAGCGTTTTTGCAGAGTCTTGTGTAAGATAAGGTCGAATATTGGATATATTTTTAGATGTATGCACCATGATTTAGAGACAGATTGAATATGGGGAACAAAGGACAGTTCAGAGTCAAGGATGACACCTAGGCAGCGGGCTTGAATGCAGAGTTGTCAACAGTGATGAGATATCAGGTTGGTAACTCCTATTGGCCGGTGGAAATATAATTTTCTGTCTTGGAAATATTAAGATTAAGGTGGCGAGATGCCATCCAAGATGAAATGGCAGACACATTCAGTGACAGACTAGCACAGATGGTGACAAATCTGGGGAGGATAGGTAGATTTGAGTATCGCCATGTACAGATACTGAAAACCAAGAGCTGATTAGTTTGCCAAGAGATGTGGTATAGTGAGAAAAGCAGAGGACCCAAGACTGAGCCTTGCGGTACTCCAACTGATAGAGGTAGCGAGGGAGGCAGAATCAGAAAGCGAACAGTAAAAGAGCGATGATAGGTAGGATGAGAACCAAGAAAGGGCTGTGTCTTAAAGACCTAGGGATTGTAGTGTTTGTATGAGAAGAGAGTGGTCAACAGTGCCAAAGGCAGCAGAGATCTAGAAAAATAAGTAGTAATGGCCTTTAGCCTTGGTAGTGACCAGATCATTTACTACCTTAGTTAGTGCTCGCTCTGTGGAGTGTTGGGAATGAAAGCCTGACTGAAGTGGATCCAATAAGTTGTGCAAGTGAAAAAAAAAAAAAAAAGTGTGAGGTGGGTGTAGGCAAGTCTTTCCAATGGCTTGGAGGGGACGGGAGCTGGGCAAAAGGACTACATTTAGGGTCTGAATTGAGTTTCTCAAAATGGGAGTAATCACTGTGTGCTTGAACAGTGATTGAAAGATACCAGTAGATAAAGATTACAGATTTTAGTTAAGAGTGGGATGAGCACAGGAGACAGCGCTTTGTGATGGTATAGGATCCAGAGGAGAGGAAGTAGAGGAATATGAGAAGAGAGTGGATACTTCATCTTTATTTGTGGGGTCAAATGAAGAGAATGTGCCAGCGGGTTCAGGTAGGGATTGAGCAAGTCACTGGCTGTGGAAGAGCCCACAATTTCATCATCAATCTTGTCCTTGAAATAGGAAGCAAGCTCTTGTGCACAGATAGGAACAGGTGGGTTGGGGGAGGGAGGGGTAAGAAGTGATTTAAATGTATTAGTCACTTGGTGCTAGAGGCTTGGACAGATGATTGGAAAGGTTTGTTTGGCAGTGTGCAGAGCATTACAATAATAGTGGTAGATAGTCTTATATGTGAGGGAGTAACTTGGATTACGAGATTTACAACACTGACGTTTTACTTTACATGAGTTTTTGTAGGTGTCTTGTTAATTTTGAATGCCACGGTTTATGTCTACATGGAGTGTGATGGGTAGCTGGAGCCACTTCATCAAGGGCTATTTCTAGGGTCTGGATCAGGTAATGCAGCCGTATTAGAAGTGAACATAGAAATTGGAGTAGTTGTCGTAGAGAAGTGGATAGTTGTTGAAAATTAATAGCATTAATATCTCTGCGGGTTTGAGGAGGCTTGGTGATTTGATTGACACTGAAGTATTAGAGGAGAGAGTGCTGGTGATAAGGTTTTGATCTGAGAGATTTGGGAAATATTGATTTAATAATATCCACAGTGGAGCAGGACTATGGCACACATTCACCCCTAGTGTTTCTTCTATGCTGTTTCAACAGGGTTCCATTCCCTGCCTGATTTTAAGGTACTAACGTGTGCCCTGCCTTTATGAAGGTGCCCACTGATCACATGCTGACCTTGATTGGCTCATCTCACTGTGCCTCTGCTGTATGCACCAGGGATACAGGGGCTGGTACGCCAGTCCCACTCCCTTCTTCCCCTCCCCCTAGCAAGGGGGAACAATGTTGTGGACGAAATCTCTGCCAGGTAATAGATACAACATCTTTGGTAGTGTTGGACACAGCCCCTAGAGTGGTGGAAAGGGGTTGTGGTCCTTTTGTGACAAGTGCATATGTGCCCTCTGATGATCAGCACCTTGCACTACATACACCCTAGAGGGAACACTACATCACCAGCACTTACAACTCCCAATGTTCATAGGGAACCCACTATTCCAAACACCAACGGTCCAGTTTCTGTCTCCACAGGAGGGTTCTCGCTGCCTCCTGTAGGCTCCACCACTCATTGGCCTCCCCCTGCTCCGAAACTACACGAGACAAAATTACGTTCAGCGGCTGCACCATTCTGCGCCAGAATCGAAGCAAACTTTCACCCTTCCAGTGCTGCCTGAGTACACCCAAACCAATGCTCGGACCCATACTCTGCTTCACAGTAGCGAAACAATAGTATACCACTGCTATATGTAGTTCACAAACACCAGTGTTTGTGGTCAAGAACAGATTGCTTCACAATCATGCAATTTGCACTAAAATCAAGGAGATGGATGGGTTTTCCAACAAGAGCAGTTTGGTCAGGAGATGAATGCGCATACTTCTGCTATGGGATGTGCTTGTTACATTACAATTTTAGTTCTGGCTTTAATTCTGCAGTACTATTGGTCTGTCCACAAAACTTATCAAACATTGACAAGGACAATGGACATTCAATGCACAATGGAATTATAAAGCAAGTGTATTGCTGATATATAAAGTACAGCAATAGGCAGGAGGTGTGTATGCAGTGATTCTGCCAAACTAAGAAACCAAAAAGGTTCAACTTTATATATTTTCTATTGGAAATGTTTTTAGTTCCACTAAAAACATTAAATCCTTAAAGCAATAGTACAATTATTAATAGGATAAAGTTACACTCATGGCGAGGAGATTCAATCACTAGCAATGCACCACCAGGCATCACAATGTCAAGCTTCTACACATTACCGATTAATACAGTAGGAAATGTTCACTAATTTTCTTGTGTACCTCAGTGGTATGCAAGGAGAAATGAGCAAAAATATTTGTTTCAGAGAGCCTTTAATAGACCCTTCTGGAGACCCTACCCAGCACACATTGATAGTAACTGAATCGCCACCATATACAAGAAGCTATACATATTTGGTCTAAAGGCCCCCACACAAAGCCATATAGCGACTGATCTGACGGTTTGGAATAATATCGCAGCTGTATTGTTTCAGGCGGGGGCATTATATAGTCTGGTGCGCACTCCCGTGGGGTCATCAGTCGCTCAGTAAGATATGGAGAATCGACGAACAATCCCTTGCTGGTCTGCGCAGGGAAGGGTGGGGTATGTGGGCGGCATATCAGACGGTTGGGCACCGCCCGATATGTCGGCCGTCTGATCCTTGATCACATCGCTGGGTAACTCCTACAAAATGTCAGTTGATGCTCCTATGTTTTAATTCTGCTACATACTCCCTTAAAAGATGATTCAGAGTATCTTTATGAAAAAAGTATTTTAATAGTTTCATAATTTAAATAACTTAGATTGGAAAAAACTAACAAAAGCGGGCTTTTAAAAAAGAAAATGGGCGAAAAAAAAAAAAGGATATGAATTCATTAAACCCCTCAAAACTTTCCTCGGTCACCCCCCACCAGGTCTTTAAGTTCCCTCCATTGAACTCAAAACTTCCCTGCCCCATTGAATGTTTATTTTATCCATTTAAAGTCGTCTCAAGGCTCTCTTTTTATCTGTCTTCTTTTTTGCTGCCAACTTCTTTTCCCGGTCCCCAGCATGTTTCTTGGCCATGGGTCCATCACCAATAGCCACTGTTGCTGATGCAGAGGAGCAGGGGTCGGTAGGATCCTTGCCCCTTAATGATGAATTCTGGGCATGAATTTCGGTCATAAGTCTTGCACGGGATGCATACTCTTCATAGTTCTCCAGTAAGAGGCGACCAGCCTCTTCATTCAGTGCTGACTCTGGGTTCGGGTGAATCAACAAACACTTTATTGTCTTAGGAAAAAAAATATAAATGTTAGTGAAACATTCCATTATCTAATAAGCTTCCATCCCTAGTGTATAAAAAAAATAATGATCAGCAGAAGTCCAAGATGTGTATTCCTCAAAAACCTAGTTTCCCTTTGTATTTGGTTAAAGACAAATATTAGGTAGTAATTAGTGTACAACAGTCTTGATGCTCAACTTCACCAAGTTTATAGACAGCCTTCAACAATTATAATGCAATAGCTTGTTGTCTCATCTCAAAGCAGCCAGATCATATTTTTTTAAGTTGCCGGTGTGGGAGTAGAAGGCAGAATCGCAGATGTCAGTGTGGAGATTAGAAGGCAGGCTATCAGATTTCTGTGTGGGAGTAGAAGGCAGAATATCATAGATGGCGGTGTGGGAGTAGAAGGTAGAATATCAGATGGCGGTGTGGGAGTAGAAGGCAGAATATCATAGATGGAGGTGTGGGAGTAGAAGGCAGATCATCATAGATGGCGGTGTGGGAGTAGAAGGCAGAATATCATAGATGGCGGTGTGGGAGTACAAGGCAGAATATCATAGATGGCAGTGTGGGAGTACAAGGCAGAATATCATAGATGGCGGTGTGGGAGTAGAAGGCAGAATATCAGATGGCGGTGTGGGAGTACAAGGCAGAAAATCATAGATGGCGGTGTGGGAGTACAAGGCAGAATATCATAGATGGCGGTGTGGGAGTACAAGGCAGAATATCATAGATGGCGGTGTGGGAGTACAAGGCAGAATATCATAGATGGCGGTGTGGGAGTACAAGGCAGAATATCATAGATGGCGGTGTGGGAGTACAAGGCAGAATATCATAGATGGCGGTGTGGGAGTACAAGGCAGAATATCATAGATGGCGGTGTGGGAGTAGAAGGCAGAATATCATAGATGGCGGTGTGGGAGTAGAAGGCAGAATATCAGATGGCGGTGTGGGAGTACAAGGCAGAAAATCATAGATGGCGGTGTGGGAGTACAAGGCAGAATATCATAGATGGCGGTGTGGGAGTACAAGGCAGAATTGTAGTTGGCGGTGTGGGAGTACAAGGCAGAATATCATAGATGGCAGTGTGGAAATAGAAGGCAGAATATCAGAAGTCTTTAGGAGTAGAAGGCAGAATCGCAGCTGGCAGTGTGGGAGCAGAAGAATGGAGATTAGTAGGTACAGGTATGGGAGTAGAAGGCAGAATCGTAGTTGGCAGTGTGGGAGCAGAAGAATGGAGATTAGTAGGTACAGATATGGGAGTAGAATGCAGAATCGTAGTTGGCAGTCTGGGAGTAGAAGAATGGAGATTAGTAGGTACAGGTATGGGAGTAGAAGGTAGAAAAGTAGACTGCGGTTAGTAGGTACAGGTGTGGTAGCAGATTGGTGTGTATAGAGTAGCATTTGGTGTTTGCAGATAGTTATTTGTATGAGGTAATAGAATGCATGCAAATAACTATTTTATATGTATTAGTAGCATGTGACTAAAGGTGCACATCCATTAGGCAATGGGGTAACGACAGTACAATTACAACATTGTAATCGTACAGTCGTTCCACATCCTCTGTAGTGCCTACACTGACTGATTTGTCATTCAGTGCAGGCACCCTCCCTCAACCCTGAACATGGCCAATCTGTTAGCGGCAGATTGACCGGCATGTTCAGACGATTGATGTCGGAAACTACCAGCGGGAGCGCACATCGCTGGTTGTTTTCGACAATATAGTGCACGATTTGTGCACTATTAATGAGCAATTGAATAATAACGATGTTGTGTATTTGTTTCAGAACAAAAATTAACCCTAGTGTGTATATCTATGTGAAAGGGAATACAGATTGCGAGCTCACACTGGGGCAGGGACTTGTGTGAATGACAAATAGTCTAAGGCGCTGCAGAATGTGTGCACGATCTAAATAACTTAATATGGTGAAGAGGAATGTGAATTGAACTGCTTTGGTGATTTTCTAGAGAACCCCACTATCAGTATATCACTGCACCACGGTGATTACCAACCAACCATCTTTGTACTCACCAGTAACACATGTCTAATACCCAGCTCAGCCTTCCAATCTTTCTTTAATACATTGACACAGATTTCTCCATTCGTACTAACATTTGGATGAAAGATTTTTGTAAGAAAGTATCCTTTAGGTGGGGCTGCCGGAAAATCTTTGCCCAAGATTAACTTCATTCTGAAAATTCCTCCAGCATATGGGGTCCCCTCTGCAAATGAGATGCAAGTACATATTAAAGCTATTAAAGGGTAAACTGAATATTAATCATGATAACTTTACTGGAAGACATTGGAGTAACAAAAGAATGTTTTGCTAATCAGGGAAATCTAACATTCATAGCTCTGCAAGAAGGAAACTATGCCTCGTGTCAGTCAGCAATTCACTTTTAAAAAACTTTAGACATGAGATTCTGTTTTACTGGCAATGCTCTAGTGACCTTCCTGCGCATCTTTGCTACATGTGGGTTTTTGCCAATTCCATATTTAAAGTGACTGACTCTCCGTCCGCTGCTGGAGATGCAGTCAGGCCCCTGAATATTCTCTCCATATTTGGTGTCAGTTTTCCTTAATATCTGGTTTCTGGTGCAGGATCAGTGAAAATAACAGGGCTCCCTCTCCACTTCACCCCCAAATTTTGGCCTTTCTGATCTTGCAATTGAAGAAATCTCTCCTTAAACAAGAGGTTGCCAAACACGGTCCTCAAGGCTCCCTAATAATTGAAGTTTTTAAATCAAATTGACTGTGGTACTAATCAAGTTACCTATGGTCAACCATGGGTCTCTAAAACCTGACCTGTTGGGGAGCTTTGAGGAACACGTTTGAGAACCTGTGTCTTAAACACTTGATGAACACAGCGAGTGTGATTAAAAATGTTTTTTGAGGTCCACTACACCCTCTACAGTCTTCAGTCTTCTTTGTGGTTTTGAGGTCTGACAATAGAGAATCTTACCTCCCTCAGCAACAGAAACTCTGGACCTGTGGATCTGTCATTCGCAATGGATTCAGACACCACCAAAACTCGCCTGCAGCAGTCCCCTAGCATTGTTACTGCCTTAACAGCCTCTTGAATACATCACAGTCTATGCTGCTATCTCCATTAGCATGCTCACTCCCCTTTGCCATACTGGACTGATACCTGCCTCCATTCCTCCATGCTTCCCATTCATTCCCTCTTCATCTCCACCTGTCTATGTCTTTTTGAAAATATTCACTGCTGTTACTTCAAAATCACTTCTGATATTTTGGAGTTTATCATTGGGCTAACATGATATCTACTGACTGAGTTTTTGTGCTGGTTACAAGTGCAAGTCCCAGGATACTTTGTATTGAATCTGTATACTTTCTTTAAATGGTATTTAAATCACCCTTCTTGTCAATAAAAATTACATAAAATTGCTAATTGCAGATGACCAAATAGATCTTTAACTACTACTACTAAAGGACCATAAATATAAAGCTTGACTATAGCGATAGTTTTACATTTTTTACTTTACAGATGGTAACAAAAAGATATATATTAGTGATCACTCTACCTCTGGCGGCAGGCAGGGCGCCGGAGCTAGAGAGGGAACTTCCGTGGACATGCTCCCATAAAGGGGTGTGGCCATTAAGGGGGCGTGTCTATAAGACATCCCTTTTTCGTCACTCTTGGGGGCTTGCCCGGCACTTACGGACACGCCAGGCAGCCCCCAAGCGCTGCCGACAGGGAAAATAGACGCCGGACGCTATTCTCTGCTGGTGACCGGGTCACCGCACATTTCCCCACCCGCTGGATACTGCGACCCGCGGGTGAAGACTGCACCCTCAGGCTGTGAGGGGAGGGCGCTTTTTGCTAAAACAGCCTAGCGGAAATGCTTTGATATTACACTATGTTCAGTGATAAGGTGTTCTACCAAACACAGAAGTACTGTATAATGTATATTAAAGCATCTTATACAAACCTGGCCCTTCAATGCTAACTTGTACATCTGTTATATCCTCTTCATTGGGAATGATCTTTATTCCTTCGGGAGGGTCAGATGTCAATGTGGAGACCTCTTTGTAAACCTGACGAATTATGTGTGGGGGCAAGTTTTCAACGTTTGAATTCTGCAAATAGACAAGAAAAGTCCGTAATTGTAAGAAATGTGCCCACCAACATATCAAGCATGTGCAAGGATTTTAAGCAAAATTAAGATCACTGGATACAAAACTATGGTAGCAGTCAAACAGAACTGTGATACCAAACTATGAAAACTCACATCCCTCACCTTTTCATAAATTGCAGAGTCCAGAGTTACCATAAGCACAGCATATAGCCGCCCTTACCCCAACTTGCCGGGGAAGGGGGTAAACTGACACCTTTGTGTTTTTGTTTGTAGTAACTAATAGAGGGGAGTAGAGAATCCATTAGTGTAGCTAACCCCAGTGTCTAAATCACTTCTATGGGTAGTTAGACACACAGGTGCCACTAAGGAGTGCAGTGGATTGCCTTTTGTTACTTCTTCCATTACTGGTATCTTCTGTAACTTCCTGTGTTGGACCCACCTCATCGGGATGGGTACGGGATGGCAGCGGTCAGAATCCCAAGGCCGGCATCCCGACCAGGTCACAAAACAAACGTCTAATGGTAAGTACTCCTAACCTATCCCTAGCACTCCATCCCCACACCCTAAACCTAACTTCCTCCTCACACAGCCTAACCCTGCCCCTGCCCCTAGTGCCTAACCCCAGTCCTTGCCTTTGGGATTCCAGCAGTCGGGATTCTGACTGCATCCCACTTCAGCATTTCAGAAAGTTGTTAATACAGACAGAACTATTGCTCACAAGAAGCAGGTTGTAAAGTCAGTCATCTTGAATACATGCACTCTCTCAGAATCAATCGTTAAAATAAATCCAATACCACATAATCTCATCATAAAATAAATATCAATGCAAAGTTTGTAAACTAGTATAGGGTGTCTCAGAACTGCTCATCTAAATGAAGGACAGGCAATAAGAATATATATCAGGTGAATTGTATTGGCGATGTAGTTATCAGACTGGCGGTCGGCATGCTCCTGGTCTGAATCCTGACACTGAAAGTCTGACACTGTCCTTAAGAAATACCGACGCCTAGCTTAATCCCGATGCCGGTAAATCCAGGGCACCCTTAACTGGGAGTGTTTGGATTAGGCTACAAGAAGGGAGGATTAGGGGGAGAAGGGTAAACTATCAACCAGCATTACATAAAAATTCTGTGTATGAAGCCCTGCACCACAATAGCCAAATACAATTTGGGCACACATCACACCTAAAGATGCAGATCGTATGGCTGTACAATAAGCACATATTCATCATATCAATTGATAGCAGATACTGTTCAGATGTTATTCTCAAAATGTGGTTTTGGGGCCACGTGTCCTGCGAGATGACAGACTTCCTTATTTGCAGGCAGAATCACACGATTTGCGCTTGTGAGTAGATTTATGCTGGGCATACAAACAATTATCAGGCCGATACCTGCACAGTATTTCCGTGAGTGACCACAAATGATCGGTCTGACACCACATGGCCTATTTTGAACAAGCTTACAGCCCAGTAAAGGGGTGCTATGCAGCTGAGCTTTGCGTCTGAAAAATATTCAAAGCATCTGAGTCACTTGACACCGCCACCCTATATTTACTGTATCCAGACCAGTTCACTATGTGCGAACCAGACGGCAGACCAATAACTAAAAAGAACACACTGCACTACAGTGAGACTGGTGCACTGGGCGGTCTTATTGCAGATGGCAGCACTATACGCACTGATCCACACAGCGCTCTGGAGAGGATAACACGATTATCAGAACAGGGAAGCCTTTATACAGGAATGCTTTCCTGTACATGGTATCTTGCCCCCAGGACAGGATAACCCATCACTGATCGCAGAAGCCGCCAGCAACTGTTCATTAGCTCTGACTTTTCACCTGTAACCACTTTGTATTGAAAGCACACTGCAACGAGACTGGCGTAAAAAAGGATACAGATAAGTAAAAAAAGAATATTACAATTACCTGGACCGAATATACAGTACTGTATACTGCACATCAAATAGGTATTTATGTCAAAAGTTCCTAAGAAATATACATTTTATTAAGGTTACCTTTTTGTGAGAACATTTTGTTATGAGGCATTATTGGTGGTGAATTGATGAATTTAGCATATGAACCTATATTGTCACATTGTTTCAATCTCTGGATATTTGTGATTGTAACAATTAGGTTTTTTTATTTAATAAATAGGTTTTGTTATTTTTAACATTGGCTGATTCTTTAGAGATTTACCAGCTCAGTTTTATATACATTTTTGCATGATCTTTGCGGCTGTGACATAACCACAACGCTGGTTATGCTCTGCAGAGGGCTCGTTCTGGGGAGCTGATTAAGGACTGCGTCTAAAAGACAGGAAAGGACTGTATTTAGTCGTGCTTCCCTTACGTTAAAATTTGAACTTTGGGAATGGAGACCAATTTCCTGAAGCAGGATTAATAGGGCCGAAATTTGTCCCTTAAAAAAGAGGACAATCTAAGACCCTTAACCAAACCCTCTTGCAGAAAAGACGAGAGACTCGGAACCTTTCAGGTTTGAACTTGTGTTCACACCAAGAAATATATCTTCCATATTCGATGATAAATCTGGGAAGTAACTGGCTTGCAAGCCTGTATCATTGTTTTCACGACAGATTCTGGAAGCCATAAGATCAATGTCTGGAAATCCCCATCTAGAAACTTTCTGCAAACACCTCCTGGAGTAATTCCCATTCCCCTGGATGCACACTGGCGGCTTTAGTCCACCTCCTAGTTGCCCACCCCTGGAATGTAAATTGCCAAAAAAGCCGGAACACCGTTTTCTACCCAATGAAGTATGTGAGAAACCTCCCTTATTGCTTGCCAGCTGCGTGTGCCACTCTGCTTGTTTATGTAAGCACCTTTGTGGCATTGTCTGATTGGATTTGCACTGTTAGGCTCCTTAGATAGGATTGAGACTGAACCAATGCGTACCGAATCACCCTTAATTCCAGTATGTTGATGGAAAGGAAGTTCCTGAGCGGACCAAAGACACTGTGGGTGCATGTATAGAACTACCACCCCCCCAGCCTGTTAGGCTGGCTTCTGTGGTGACAATGATCCAATATTTTACTGACAATTGGCAACTCCAGTGATCACGCAAAATGTGGGTCCCAGGGACCCCTCACTAAAAAAATAGGGTCCTACTCCACTGTTTTTGGTTCCCCATCACATATGGGGGGCGAAGGCAGGTAGCAGGTGGGGCAGCGCTGGGGGCAGGTAGCAGTTAGGGTAGAGGGAGTTAAAAGCAAGCAGAAGTTGGGCTAGAGCTAGGAGCAGAGGCAGGGAAAAGTTGGAGTAGAGCTATGGGAAGAGGGAAGTAAGGGCAGGCAGTGCTGGGGGTAGACAGGGTGCAAGGGTAGATGGCAGCTGGGGCAGTACTGGGGCAAGGAGAAGGTTGGGATAGGCAGTGCTGGGGTAGGGAGGGGGCAAGTGCAGACAGCAGTTGCAACAGTGCTGGAGGGCTAGGGGCAAGCAGTTCTGGGGGTAGGGAGAGAGCAAGGGCAGTTAGCAGCTGGGGCAGTACTGGAGGGCAAGGAGGGGGTTAGGGCAGGGGTAGATAGCTGGGGCAGTAGTGGGGGCAAGGAGGAGGTTAGGCAGTGCTGGGGGTAGGAAGGGGTAAAGGTAGACAGCAACTTAAAGTGTTAGTAGCAACCAGTCTATCACTAATGTTTGCCGAATGGTAGTATCCACTTCTGACTGCCCGCCCACAACTCTGTACTGTTAGCAGAAGCCGCGGGAAGTTACCATCAGCCCCCCCATTTGCCACAACACCGAACAGCTACCCGCTAATCCCACGGCACCAAACCCCGACCCGCTCCCCACTGATTTACTGGAATTCCCCTGAAAGTGCAGACGTGCCAGAGAACAAAGTCATTAGAAGCCTCTTGCACTCTGCCGGGTCAGGGAGCCGCATCATGTCCCTGTAGTCAGAGGAGTAGAATGAAACCATGGTACCAGGAGCAGGTGGGTGCTACTAACCACTTCCATCCTCCAGTATCTATGTACCTACCTATTTATGGGGGTTACTATCTCTGTGGCTAGATTCACCCTGTAACCAGCCAATGCCCATACATGACTATAGCAGCACTCCCTTTATGCTTGTTGCCAGTACCAATACATGAGTAGGCACCAGTGTCCATACATTACTGTGTATGCCAACAGCCAGTGCATAATCTCCCAAAATGGATTACTGTAGTTTTACCTTTTTTCATACAGTTGCAGATCTGCTTTGTGCTGAGGAGCAGTGAGCATGCAGCATCAGCCATAACCCTGGTGTCAATGACAACAGCAGCCAGAGCTTCCAGTAAACTGGCTAGGACCTGCTACTTGCAGTTCATGATCATTCTATCTCTGTGCATCACAATTATCAAAATGGTACCTCATCAGTGTAGGGATTAGGGAAGTCCTGGGAGCTACAATCTGTCAGCACTGATGGATATACTGTAGGCTGTAGCTGCTGCCTACTTGCAGTGGCACTGTCACCGAGAGCCACGCAGGGCCCGGGGAAAAAGGGGCATGGCATAATCACGGGAGGCGTGGCTACGCCCCTTTAACAACAAAAAACTAAATTTTTGCAGCTGCCGGGCCCCCTTACCTGACCCGTACTTCAAATCATGCGAGTGTAGCCGGACGTGTGTTCAACAGCTTCATTACGTCCTCGCTTCCATTCCAGGCACCAGGAGCAGCACCGAGCACGAGGTAACGCAGCCATTGCTCTGCCCGCAGTCCCTGCTCAGTCCGGCTCCTCCTTAGAGCTTCCTGCAAGATGGACGTTGGCCAATCAGCAGTCTCCCGCTGACGAACATGCCGGCACTTAAGCCACACCTCAGCAAACTGAAAATGAGCAGTGTCTTAATTGGCAGCTGGGGCTTGTCTTCTGCGAAGCAAGTCCCCGGGGACACACCCACTTTGGAAAACAGTCCCCGGTGCTCAAGGTCGGATAAAATACGCGCTATAGCGCGTATTTGCGAATACTGCAACCCATTCAGATTTGCATCCTGTAGCCACCGAAGAAGTGACTGACGGGTCTGCAGAGATAATCTGAACTGCCTGTTTAATCGAGGGTCTGGTTTCACCCATCAATGAAGCAATTGGTTTTGCAGTGGTCGGGCATGAAATCAGGCGAAAGCAACGGCATAGAATGAAGCCACCATTTTATTCCCAGTAGCAGCATAGCCCTGAGGACAGACATCTGTAGAATGGTCCTTATTTTGGATTGAAGATGCTGAATTTTTGCCTGCAGAAGAAATTGACACTTGGGGATATATTAACTAAAGGTCGATGTTAATAGATTTAAATTCGATTCAAGTCGAGCAACATCAATAGTGGTTCTGGGGCTGTATCGCATTTACTAATACTTAAAAAATAAGTTCAAAAATTGACTTCGTAAATGTGACTTTGCCCCAGGAACACATCAATTTTGATCGATTTTAAATCGATCAAAATCAACCTTTAGTAAATATACCCCTGGATGTCGAAGAGAAGACCCAAAAATACCATCCTCTGAGATGGAATTAAATTTGATTTGGGAAAATTGATGATCCAGCCAAATCTGAAATCTGAAGAGGTTGTTGCAATAGGGCTATTGAGGGTGCCCTTAGCAACAAATTAACCAGATAAGCCAACAATTTATCCCCACTGAGTAGGGAGATCATGTGCCATAAGCTTTGTAAAGACTCTGGGAGCAGTGGCCAAACCGAATGTCAGAGCCTGGAACTGAAAATGCCGCTGTCCTACTGCAAACCACAGAAGATGTTGATGACCCCTCCATATAGGAATATGGAGGTAGGCATCCTTGATATCTATGGAGGCCAGAAATTCCTCTTCCTCCATGGAACAAATGACTGACCTTATGGACTTAATCTTGAATTTTTCCAAATGGAGATAAGCACTTAACCCCCTGAGGTTGAGAATGGGACGACAACTAGTTTGTCTACCAAGAAAAGACTGGAGTAGAGGCCCCAGGCTTGCTGTAGTACCGGAACCAGAATAATTACTCCAGAATCGGAAAACACAGAAATTGCCTATATGAGAGACGCCTTTCTGCAACCATCCACAGGGAGGGGAGTGGAAAAGTGTCTTTCTGGAAGAGGATCCTCCAAATGTAAAATGTAACCCCTGGTTACTATTTAACTTACCCAAAAATCCGCATTGGATTGAATTCAAGTTCCCCGGAATTTGAGTAAGCAGCCTCCCACCAGAGGACATTTCCCAGTCCCATGACAGTCATGGATTGACCTGCTGGCTTAGCAGCAGGGCGACTGGTGCCGGGGACAGCATGTCCCCTGAAGGACCCTTAGGTACACCCCGGAAGGCCTGAAAGCTTCCCCTGCCTTGAGTCCGCAAGGACGAAACAGGGGATTTTGGTTCTGTGGTTGTTACAGGAAGGCAAGGACTTTTTCCTCCTGTGACCTGAGAAATAATTTTAGTTCGTTCTGGACTAAACTAAAAACCTCCTTCAAAAGGCAATGCCTCTAAAGCATGCTTGGACTGTCTGCCATGTTTTAAGCCATAGTGAATACCTGGCGGCAATGGCCAAAGCTGAAATATGAGAGTGTACCTGAATAGTATCTATTAAAAGCATCACATATTTAGGTAAGAGCTTCCAAAATCTGATAAGCTACAGAGCTAGCTTCAGACAGATCCCAATTGCAAACCAGTAATCTGGTTCATCTAGGGATTGATAGCATTTATCACCCAGGCACTGACCAGAATTGGGCACAGCGAGACTCCTGACAGTGAATATAGATTTAAGTACAGCCTCATTCCTAGCCATAGGATCTTTAGGAGTTACAGATGGTGTTGTGGGAATAACCGTATTCCTGACCAACCTAGCAATAGGAGCATCCACCATGGGTGGAATTTCCCAAAGCTTGGCATCTACTTCCGAAAAAGGATAAAGATACTTTTTTTTTAATATGAAATTTGGAATCCGGTTTTAACCAGGCTTCTTTTAACATTTCCTCAATTTGAAAATTCTGGGAAAACAGACATATTTCTTAAGTTTAAAGAAACTGAACTAGTTTCTGGAAGTAGTTTCCTGTAGATGCAAAGTCTTACTGACCGCATTTATCAACATAGAAACTCCTGAATCAGAATGGGAGTCACCCTCCCAGTTAGAGGTGTCTTCCCAGTCACAATCAAATTCCCCTTCTTCCTGGGAAGAGGTAGCTGAAGCCAAGAAAATCCACTGAAGAATGGCCTGAACGTCCCTTAGCGGCTGTGGCCTCTGCTGACATTACCATTTTATTTAGGGACGTTGCCATCTGAGCGAGACATCGTCCCATATCCTGGGCCAAGCTGGGGTCTAACGAGGAATCAGAATAGTAGGAGCTTGAGCACAGGGTATCATAATTTGCCTGAGCTTGACATAATTCATCTATGGCCTCAAGCATAGACCCAGCCTAATCAGGCATCACCGGCTATTCCGCCGAACCTCCCGGTAATGAATCACCCTGTGAACAACCAGCACAGAGCGACCCTGGGTCTGTACCTTTTGCCAATTTATTCTTACATTTTATACAAGTATAAAAAGTGCCTGACGCCTGTTTTTTTGGAACCCTTGTCTGGCTTATCCATACTGAGAGAGTAAGACAAGACAAGTCTAACCAATACAGACAGCTACCTGAATTCCTCTGGGAAAAGTGTAACACTGATTGAATGGAAAAATCCAAAGGCTAATTAAGACTAATTCACCCATCTGATACATGCAAAAACTCCAGACTCCTAGAAATCCGTATTCCTTGCAAAATACCAAAGGCAAACACATCTTTAGTATACCCCTGTATGTTACTGCCTAAATTCCTGAGAACCAGTGCAGTAAATGTGCATATATACACAAACACCACAATATTACAAGACCAACATAGATCACCAGGTTAATACCAAAAAGTAACAATCCCAGTTAACTGCTTATCTGTTAGTACACAGCCATCCCCCTGTAATCTGCATTGAGCCTCCTCAAACCTGAACTCAAGCCGCTCTCAGCCGTTTGTGGGTGGCTGAAGCTGTGTGAGCTGCTAAACTCAAGTACTTGGGGTAGGTGTGGCCGGGCACACCATCCGCGTCCTGCTTCACTCAGGACACCTGACTTTATCCTAGCCTCCAGGTTTTCCATCCGGAGACTAGTCGCAGTCCAGAATGACGACATCACCAACGGCACGCCCGCACGTGCAGTGGCGCTACGTCTTGGGGCCGTTCAAGCCTCTCTCCTATAATTCAGTTAGCATGGTGCTGCTCTGTAAGCCCCTCCAGTGGTCCTCCAAAAGGAACAGTCAGGGTCCTGACTACAGCAGGTGCTGTGGAAGCCCGGGAAGGTGTGAGACACGCTATCCCTATAGTGGTCATGTGAGTAATAACATATTCCAGACCATAACCAATTTATCCTAAAATATATATTTTTAGGAGAAATGGTTGGGAAATGCTCTGGGACCGTGGTGGCACCCCTCCTAACTAAGCAGTTTGAAATTTCAAATTAGCTTAGTCAGTACTCACCTTCTGAAGCACTGTCTTCTTTCTCCAGCATCGGGACCTGATCTCAGTGTCAGTATGCTGTGTCAGTGATTGTGTGTGACCCCCAAGTGTGCGTGAGCCTCCGAGGAGGCGGATGCAGGGAGAACTACATCTCCAAGCACCCCCTCCCCAGTGCAAAGATGGAGAGGGGATGACTGGGAGCTGTGGAAACCACTGGATAGGCAAGTAGATTTGTTTTCTCGCACCGCTGGGTTTTCAGTGCTTAAAACGCTGCATTCATTTTTTCTTTTTAAATTGGATACTATGGCTATCGGGAGCACGAATATCCGCAGTTTTCCACAACTGGGTACAAGTGTTTTTTTACCTTGCTAAACCTCATGCCCATTTGAATATGCCCCCATGACTTTTTGGTGCATGTTACATTAGCTCTCCACTGTGGTTTGCCACACTTCTCTATTTAGGTGCAATTTACCTCTATGGACTATGTACCTTAGTACAGGTGCCTCTGCACAGCCAACAGAATATATAATATACTGTAAGACTCATTTAAAAAGGGACAGGTCAGCTACTAGGAACTGAAATATTGGGCCCATATATTTGCGACAGTTTGCCGCAATTCATAGTTCTGCCAACATTGGGGGCATGGGATTTTTTTTTAACATGTTGAAAAATTTTGGTTCCTAAAAATGGTCGGAATCAGCTAGTCAGGGATTTTTAACAGGTTCAGTTTCCGTGAACCACCCATGTATAACTGATCAATGCCTGTAGGTGGGCGGTTTTGGTCACTGAGCCGTAGTTTGGTTCGGTAGAATGGAGAAGCGCAGCTCAGGTGTACGGTGCCCTAACAGCTGCTCCTGCTCCTAGATAAAGACACCGCAGAATTTTATAGTTGCAGTTTCTTTTTTAACAGTCCGGATGACCAGTCTCAGCCAAACAAATCAGAAACTGATCTGTAGGAGTAATAGTTATGGAAGGCATCAGCATGAATAAGCGCAAATGCGATAGCTTAATGGGAGATATGATTGCCAAAACGTGATGTAAATGTGCTACCAGAAACATCTATGAAATATGCAGGGACGCTGCTACCATGGCACTCCAGAAAAGGCAAGGAAAACTTTTTACATTTATAAAGGCAGTCTTAAGGTGCGTTAACACTGGGCGATCAGGAAAGACAGTACGATTACGACATCGTAATTATACAGTCGTTCCTGATCACCTGTAGTGTCTGCACTGAACGATCAGTCGTTCAGTGCAGGCACAGTCCATTCCTGAATATGCCAATCTGTTATGGGCAGCTTGGCCTGCATGTTCAGGTGATGAACCATGTCGGAAACGACCATCGGGAACGCGCATCGCTGGTCGTGTCCGAAATATGAGTGCACGATTATTGAGCGACTGCACGATTACGATGTTGTAATCGTGCAATAGCTCAGTAATATCGCCCAGTGTGTATGCAGCTTTACATTATGTCTATTAGAAGGTAAATTTTCTACTTTATACATTTGTATACTGAAAGTGAAGAGACATTAAGGGCAGTATTAAATTGCTATAGCACTCCCCTGCTCCCATCTAAAGTGACGGCTGTTTGCCGGGCACTATTCAATTGATCGCACCCATAGTGGTCTGGTTTAGCTGCGTAAAACTGCTACCCCCGACCAAAGTTCTTGTAAAGTGCCACTTGGGTGGCCAAAAAGGTCACCTTTCACCCCCCTGGGGGTGAGAGCTGAAATGGTGCATCGGCAGTTGTTTGCGCCCAATAGTAGCTACAATTGAATAGCTCCTGTCTGGCGCGTAGGAGGGCGAAACTATTGAATTCCACCCTAAGTCAGAATTTTTAATGCATTGTATAAAGTTGTATTCTGGGAAGGTTCTATGGTGCAGATTCCTACATGGTGCTTTAATTCTCTGCAAAGCAGTTTCAGCATGCATGCAAAATCCCAGCAGACAGTACAGGCATGACACGGAAGTGATGTCACATGCACCAGTGACCTAGTGCATGGAAGGCAGAAATTGCTGTGTAAATCTCTGGCCCCGCGTCTGCTATCTAGAGGTAGCAACTGGTGTCCAGTGAGACAAAACTTGCACTCCTGAACGTGCATTGCAGAGACCGTCCAGATTCAACAGGGAAAAAGACACTAGAAAACAAAAAATACTCATACATTTGCATAAACTATCCTCAATTTACAACTGGTAAAGCAAACAGACAAATTTGTGGGTAAAGAATGAACGATAGTTGTTAGTAAATCACACCAAATGTAGTTTGTGCACATTAAAAATTATTGTATAAAACTATGCTTTTTGGTTAGTGTTCCTCAAATGTTTGACATTGCATGCTAACTAGGGTTGGCCATTGGTGCTAAGGTCCTAACCAAAGATGATTGAGATACATGGCATGAGCCAGTTATCGATTGCTTTGTGCGGTTGCATTTTCCTCTAACCTTTTAGCATGTACACATTTCCAAAATGTATGGTTTTCCACCATTGGTAACTATTTGAAAACCATTTAAGGCAGACGATGGACAGCCTTAATACTAACACTATAGTCTCTCATTCAGAGGTGACTAGGGATGGACTATCATAGGATCACCCAAATTGATAATCAAAGAATAAGAGGGCAGCACATGGAAATTGAATAAAGGCAATAATCAGGGAAGTAAAATTATTATTTAGTTGTTGTACATTACCAGAAGTTTGCACCAGATTTGGGGGGCGGGGACAGCTACTGTATTCTGAGTGTATCAGAACAGCTAGGATGGGAAAAGCAGCTGGCTGACAGTGGGAGAGATTCACAGCAATATGGGTAGTGCAATATATTGCACAACATTTATATTGTTATAGATACTGGACCTGAATATTGATAGATACATTAAAATGATACAAATTCCATCACTAAAAGTAAAGCAATTACTACTTCTAATTCAGTGTTGGGAAATGTGTTAAATACCCCATTCTACACCAACACGTGACCCTAATATAGTGGTTCCCAGACCACTGGGGTGCCTCCGGTTGGTGGTCCAGCAAAAAATCAAATTTATGGTCAATGTAATGCAAATATGTGGACAAACAGAAGCGCAAACCTGTTCACCACATAACTGAACCCAAGGATGACAGGTGAGCACAACTAAAGCTGGGCACACACTGGCCAATATATTGGCCAATCAATTTATCTGGTGCCCATTGGCCAGTGTGTATCAGCGATATGTCTGAACGCATTAGCTGTGCAGCCGATGGACAGATTTATCTGCAGACATATCTGTCCATTGGCAAGTGTGTACGGGTGTACACATGCAATAGCAGCCGTGGGGAGGGGGAAAGACACCCCCTACCCGCCCCCCGGCTGCATGGAAGATGGCCTTCAGTGTGTATGAACAACCAACATCTACAAATATCTGCAGATCACTATCTGCAGATATAGCTGTTCAGTGTATACACAGCATTAATTGACGTTGCTAAAAAAAAATCTGAATCTCAATAAGAAACTTCAAATTAGGGGTGTCCCGTGAAAACAAGCCCGAAACACTAGGGCACCATGATTCAAAGAAGTTCGGGAACCACTCCCCTAAAGTATCTATAAGGATGTGTTTTTATGAGAGCAGAAAGCTAGAGAGGAAAAGAGAAAATTCAAACGAATTAAATAAAAAATAAAACAATTAAAAATGAACTGGTACTTTGATGTAACTCTAGGTACAATGTAAGGCAATCATGTAGCAGGTCCAGAAACAAACCTAAAAATTGGTAACCGGTATATTTTTTGAAACACAGGCAAGGGAGATAAGTGATAGTCACTAGTAATTTACTTCCTCATTCTTCATATATTCATATCCCTTATTAACATGCAAATCGTAAATTGTAACAGTCATAACTATAAGGAGAATGTTACCAGTGCACACCTATAGTTTACCAGTGCACACCTATAGTCCTACCTATAAGGAGAACTTTACCAGTGTACACCTATAGCCATACCGATAAGGAGAACGTTACCAGTGCACACCTAAAGGGGCCCTACCCATTCTATATGCAGATTATGAATGGGAAATTACCTAGAAGATACAAATACGAGGGAATACTACACACTGGCGAAACCAATGGGGTGACACAAGTACAGGTTACCTACCAGCCTGGAAGACTAGCTACAAAGGAACCTTTATCTATAGCTATACATATGGGATTTTCTTTAGCACAGGGAGGTATCGAATATTAGCCACATATGGAGGCTGCCATAACATATAAAGCCATTAGTGTCACAATGTAAGGTACAATCAGAGCTGGGGGAAGGCCGCAGCACTGAGAGCAGACACTCACCATGCCTCTGTGCGTTCCTCTCTGACACACAGGAGATCAGCGTTACACCGGGGTGGGAAAGATGCTGGGTGTCCTATTGTGATCACCTGTACCAGGCAGGCCTGGGCATCTACCTCCTGTGACCAATAAGGATGTGACGCTGATTGTGCGACACGGAGGCTCGGGCCTAGCTGTTATTTACACCAGAGTATGAGGCGTTCCGGTTGCTGCGCTGCGCCCTCTCCTGTGCTCCTCGCCCGGTCTCCCGACAACCAGGTCTCCTTCCCTAGCTGCGGCTGCCCCGGCACTAAGCCTCGAAGGCCCACCGACACCCCTTCATATAACCTTCGTCTTCTACTAAACACGCCCACTCCAACTCGTTTCTCCGGGCCAATGACGGTCTCGCATACGTTACGCAAACTGACAAATCGTGTAGACGCTCAACGACTCTCTCCCGGGCAACGTGCCTCTCCTGTGACTGATAGGTGCGTTGTCCAATAGCGCAAGGCACACGGGAGGATGGACGAGTGACGAGTCAAAGAAGGTCACCGGTTGGTTGGTTTGAATGTAACAAAGTGAGGCCGGAAGACAGGGGATTGTTCGACTCGGCAAAGGCTGCTGCCGCTGCTATTGTCTCGGCTCAGTGTCATCATGTGATCGATTTAAAACTGGATAGGATGTGACAGCGACGCTGGATGCTAAAATCATAGGGAGAACACGATGCATCAAACCTAAAGAGTATAAGTGGAGAGGTTGCCCGTTGCAACCAGATTCTATAATTCTATAGAATGTACTAGATAAATGATAGCTAGATGCTGATTAGTTGCTACAGGAGACTTCTCTACTTGTCTTCTGTAGAAGGTTTGATACATCTCTCTCTGTACCCGCTGATATTGGGCTGACGATCATGGGCATTTTGTTTTTTTATGTTGATTAAAAAAAGTTAAATGAAATGGACAGTCCTAATTTATACATCAGCCTTGCCAATATGTTACAATTGCCAGGAGAACTTTGAATTATGATTCGGAATGGCCAACCACCATAAAATTATGATTCGGAATGGCCAACCACCGCCCGGTTCCCGACTGTCATATCCCAGCAAGGTACTAATGATAGGCGTCAAAATTCCGATGCCTAACATTAGCCCTATGCTGCAAGACCGACGCCTGGCATACCGAACAAAGGTAAGCAGACAGCCGCGGGGGGGGTTAGGGGCTCCTGGGGGGGGGGTCTCAGGGTTAGGCACCCCCCCGGGAAGGTTAGGCAAGGGGGGGTTAGGTTTAGGCACCTCACCGGGAGGTTTAGGCACCCCTGGGGGGAGGTTAGAGTTAGGCACCCTTAAGGGGGGGAGGAAAGGTTAGGGATAGATGAGATACTTACCCAGTCGAAATCTGGTCCCATACCTCCCAACTTTTTCATCCCTTGCAGAGGGACACTTTGCGCGCCCAAAAAGGGGGTGGGGTTTCACTAGAATGGGTGTGGCTTACAGAAATGGGGTGGAGCCTTGCTGCAGCCCCCGTTTGTGTCATAGGGGACGTGTCCAGCACTCTCCAAGCTCTCACTACACAGGTGAACAGATGCCGTGCGCAGATGCCGCACGGCATCAGTTCTCCTTCTGCACACCCGCTGCTCTGCTATTCAGAGCAGCGGTGTATGTTCTCCCCAACTTCCCCCCCACCGCGGGACACTGCGGCCCGCGGGTGGGACAGTCCCAGAAAAATCGGGACTGTCCCGCTCAAAGCGGGACAGTTGAGAGGTATGTGGTCCTTTCTAGCTTCCGGCGTCGGTATTAAATCCCGTTTATACAAAGATAAATAAAATTGTGTCCACTCCCAATATGATGAATATAAATGCTCTCTATTCTATGTAGGCAACTTTAATCAAGCTTCATACCCATTTAATAAATTATGTGTGGTTTTACTAGTGTTTTAGAGACTATTGCAGACTTCAGGATGGTTACATGCTGTATATGCAGAAAAGAAGAACAAGTAGCATTCTGAAAAATGCTACTTTAATGCAAACAGAACACATGGGTATGCTAACAATAGTGTCAAATCCATTTAAATATGCTAAAATGCTTTTAAAAGCCTTATGTACTGTGGGCCTGATTCAGAGCCGCTCGTAAGCGGCCGCTCGTTCGCTCCGAGTGATGTTCGCACAACTGCGCATGCGTATGGGTTGTAATACGCATGCGTGAACCAGTCATTGCGGTCGGAAATCGTGTGCTCGCAAAATAGCGAATGCCTGCTAATTTGAGTGACAGAATGAGGCGTTTGTGGGTGGTAACAGGGGAAGGTGCTTGAAAACGGGGAGTGGAGATCCGAACGCAGGCGTGCCAAATGGTCAAAACGGGCGTTTTGAGGGTGTGCATAATTAACAAAGCAGCGTCATTGACCACGTCACTTGGTTGTCTTTTAGCCAGAACTGTTCGCATGATTGCGGTAGGAAAATCCAACCACAAGCACTGCGAGCAGTTCATATGCCTTTCGATGTACTCGATTAATCAAATAAATAGCGGAGATGACGTATGATGCGAGCGGCCAGGGGGTGTTTTTTTCAAAATAGTGAGCACGTTTCGTTAGCTCGTTCAGACATAGAGGCGTCCACAGACCGCAAAGAGCGAGCGCTTAATTTAAATAGCCAGCCCCTTTTTCTGAACGAGCGGCCGCAAATAGCATCCGGCTCTGAATCAGGCCCAGTATGCATAAGGCCTTGGTCAGAAATGACATCGTTTAGTGGTAGGAACAAAGAAAAAATTACAAGAGAGCAAATTTGCAAACCCACAAGCATTTGCAGTATGAAATGAAACAAGATTCGCCACGCCAACTGTCCTAGTGTAACTGTAGAGATCACTCTGAGTCGTGCACAGTGCCAATGTTCACGTAAGCTGGTGAGTCTTTGGCAAATACGCATGTTATCCATAGAAAGTCACACAGCGCATCCATCCTACAATGTGTACACAGAGTCACAGGATCGAATGAGCCACAGATTTCTGGAATGTATTAGGCATTCCTAGGTGCTGATTAAGAGGTGGCTATTCAAATGTACGAAGCTCTTTCGTCTCATGGGCGTGTTATGGGGGTGTCACAAGTGGCGTTGGACTCGGGCGCTTAATTTGCGTACATTGGTAGCTACACTCTGATAGAGATTCTGCACCTAGTATGGGGCTGGTGCAATTTACAATGGTGCTTCTGATGGTTGTGTCTGTAACCACTGAAAATGGCCATCACAACCCTTGAGCATTCAGATGCGTGACTACACCAGAGGAAGGGCTTATACTAGCATTAGTATAAAGTCACAGACACAACTAAGGACCTGATTCAGAGATGGCCACAATGTCGATGTTGCACACAGTGGAGCGATTTCTGTGCCACTGTGCATCCGACAAAACCGTACTGTGCACGCGCCGTGATGGATAAGAGACAACGTTCGAAGAGAGGATTTATTTGCAAAGTGAGTGACAGGTAGTCAGCGTTTAGGTGTGGTAACAGGGTGGTGGTTGAAAAACGCAGGCGTGTCTGGACTGTTTTCTGGGCGTGCTCTAGTGAAACTCTGCAAATTCGTTCACAGCTGCAGAGGCCCCGGCATCTTAGGAGAGCCGCACAGTCTGAGACAACATAGGTTTACTCAGAAGTTTGATATGCGACCAATGTTTCCAATGTTCCCCTTTTGTACGTAAGCAGCGTGCGTGAGATACCGGAGACGGGCATCTCTGTGCACAGGTCATTAGCATACGCAATCACGGTCACAGAGGCATTTGCCTCCATCTCTGAATCAGGTCCTAAGGGAAAATATGCTAATACGGTAACAGCAGTGTCCAAGATCAGAATGTCCTCCTCTAAACCCGGCCTTAAATGACTTCTTTCGAGAACACCAGAATGCTGTAACTGGCACTAAATGCAAGAAACTGCTGTTTGCTAACTTTTCTCAATATGTAAAATGGTACTCACCCAACAGCCAGTCGTCCAGAATTTTTCCTGCCTCAAAATCACGAGTCAGAGATGACTGGTACGATTCGGCTGCTATATCGCACCGTGTATGGCCATGATATCGGACAAAGCGCGCTCCCGTGGGGTCGTACATTGCACCCACTGATCTTACTGCAGGATCAGGGGATGCGATGTGCGATCCCATGCAGCACTATGCGGGAGGAGGAGGGTGGAGCCGACATTTCGGGCGGTTGGCCATGTGTGGGGACCACATGATATGTCGGACGTCGGATCCCCCGTCGCCTTGCACGGTGCCATCGCACCGTGTATTGCCCACTTAAGGATAAAAGAGTTTTGGGACGGCTCAGGAACACATGGTATCTGGTTGTTTGATCGACCTATCTGAAATCGACAATGCATACATCATCCACAGTACATCGACTCCAACTAGTTCGACAGGAACAATAGCACGACAAACCGTAGATCGACCAGACCCCTAGATCGACCACCAGAAGATCGACACTGACATTGGATCAACACAACATAAAATTGAAACAAAGGAGATCGACGCAACTTAAGATCGAATCAAAGCTTATTGACGATATGCAGATCCACAACAAACAAGATAGACAGAATAACATATCGAAGCCAGCTAGGTAGACAGTGACTAGATTGACATATCAAAGATCGAGTTAATAGATCGACAGATAAAATATCGATGCAAACTAGGTTGACAGTTAATAGATTGACAGATAAAAGACCAATGCAAACTAGGTCGACAGTTAATAGATCGACAGATAAAAGATCGACTAGTGCGCTGAAGGGGTGTGCTGCAGCGCATGGGGGTGCCCAGCAATTAGGGACAAGGCCTGCAAGGTGTACGTAGGGGCTAGCATGGCCAGGAACGCTTGCATGGATGCAAGGGCTGGTTGGGACCTGTAGTTCCATGGTTAAAAGTAGCATCGGGGGATGCGCTATTGGCGGGCAGCGTCTTAGCACGGGGGGGGTTGATGAAGGGGTGCGCTGCAGCACATGGGGGTGCAGCACCTGGGGGACAAGGGCTGTAGGGGGCTAGCATGGCCAGGAGCACTTGCAGGAATTAAGGGCTGGCTGGAACGGAATCGGTATGAATTACTTGCGTCCGGCGGTTCAGATCTCGACAGCGGCTGCCCAACATGGGTGATAATCCTGATTGTCCCCAGGTAAGTATTTACTAACCTAACCTCCCCCCCCCCCCTAACCCTCCTTAGGGGTGCCTAACCCTAACCTTCCCCCCAGTGCCTAACCCTAATCCCCCCTCTAAGTGCCTAAACCTAACCCCCCCTTCCCTGCCGCCCAAACCGAAGTCCCCCGGGGGGTGCCTAACCCTAAATCCCCCCCGGGAGCCCTAAACCTAACCCTCCCCCCCCGTGGCTGTCCGCAGCGGCGCTCGGCATCACTTTAATCGGGATGCCGGTCGCTGATCTCCCGGCATCGGTAAAATGACAGGCGTCTAGATTTAGACGTCTGTCATTTAACCCTCGCCGGGATAAAGCAGTCGGGATGCCGGCCGTCTGGATTATGTCCGCCGGCTTCCCGACTGCATACCGTCTGGGACATGTAGTTCCACGGTTGAAAGTAGCATCGGAAGATGCGCTATTAGCGGGCAGCGTGTAGGATATGTATACCTTTTTGTATTGTCTAAAAGTAACATGTTGATCTTTTATATGTCAATCTATTAGCTGTCGACCTAGTTGGCATCGATCTAGAACTAGTCAATCTTTTATCTGTCGATCTATTAACTGTTGATCTTTTATCTGTCGATCTATATGATTTTGATCTGTTATTATGTCTATTTGTGTGGTGTCACTCTATTAACTGTCTACCTATTTGGTTTCGAACTTGGTAGCTGATTCAGGCCCGAATGCTAAGCTGCGCTCTCATGCTGCCAATAGGGGCCGGGTATGCAAATGCCAAGATCACACTGTCTGGTGGAAGGACGTCTTCTATGTCTTAGAGAGCGACGTCAGAGCGAACGCACGCCAGTATAAAGACGCCCACCTTTCTTTCTTAGCACACGTCATCTCCAGGAAGTGTATGATTAATCGGTAACATTGAAAGCCATTGGAGCTGCACGCAGCGCTTGAGGTAGACCCTACCCCACCGCAAGCACTGCGATCAGTGCTGTCGCTGTCTAAAAATACAACCAAGTAACATGTACAATGACGCTTCTTTGCTAATTATGCACACCCATAAAACTACGTTTTGACGGCCAGACACGCCTGCGTTCGCAGCACCACTCCCCCATCACAAGCACCTTCCCGTTACCACCCACAAACGGCACAATATGTCACTCAAAATAGCGTCTGTGTACTACGAGCGCACCATTCGCGGGAAGCAGAGACTGGTTTGCGCATGCGTACTTTGACGCATACGCAAACGTGCGATAATCGCCCATAGCGTGTGTACGCAGCTTAGCGAACGGGTCTGAATCGGGCCCTTGGATCATTGTCTAACTATTAGTTGTCGATCTATGTTGTGTCGCCCTTATATACCTTTCGATCTTACATATTCGATATATTACATATCGATCTAATGTCCCGTTCGACTATATTACTGTCTGACTATTGTTACTGTCGATCTATACTTTGGCCCTCATTCAGAGCCGCTCGTTAGCGGCAGTACGCTCGTTCCGAGCGATGTTCGCACATCTGCGCATGCGTACGGTTTTTAGTACGCATGCGCGAACCAGTCAGTGCGGGCAAAAATCGTTTGTACGCTATATAGCGAGTGCCTGCTATTTTGAGTGACAGAATGAGGCGTATGTGGGTGGTAACGGGAAGGTGCTTGAAAACGGGGGAGTGGAATTCGAACGCAGGCGTGCTTAAAGGTCAAAACGGGCGTTTTAAGGGTGTGCATAATTAATCCAGCAGCGTCATTGACCACGTCACTTGGTTTTTTTAAACTCAGAACTGCTCGCAAAATAGCGGTTGAAAAAACCAACCACAAGTATAGCGAGCAGTTCATATGCTGTACGATGTACTCGATTAATCTAATAAATAGCGGACATGACGTATGGTGCGAGCGGCCAGGGGGCGTTTTTATCAAATAAACGAGCGTATGTTTTGCTCGCTCGTTCAGACTTAGAGGTGTGAACAGACTGCAATGTGCGAACGGATCATTTGAATAGCCACCCCTTGTTTTTGAACGAACGACCGCAAATAGCGAACGCCTCTGAATGAGGGCCCTTGTCTATCTAAACTACATGTCTAACTAACGTGGTCGAACAAGACGCGTCTGATCTAATGATCCACACCCGGAACACACATAAGGATGATGGTTATTTTCATTGTGGCATCACACAGCATCTGAACATTTCTCTCTCTTTACATTTCTCTGTCTTTTTATGCATCCAATCAGTGGCGTAACTAGGGCAGGGCGAGCGGGGTACATGCCCTGGGCGCCGTGGCAGGCCCAGCAGAGGGGGGCGCCGCCGGCCAGGACATCGTACCCGCACCGCCCCCCCGCCACCATTGCACCAGGTCCCAGACGACTTTATTACTGTGAAGAGCACTGCCTGCTGTTGCTGCTGGGAACTGTAGGGGGAGCTGCAGCAGAAGTGTGCAGCCCCTCCCAGGCAGTGTTGCTATTCAGAGCTGACGCCGGAGGCCAGGATGACTCTCCTTACCCAGCACTGTCTCTGCTCCGGACCAGCCACTGTAGCCAGGTAAGTAAGTATTATTATTTTTTTGCTGGTGGGGGTCGGGCTGCCAGTGGGGGGAGGGGTAACTTTCAATTGATGTCAGCCTTGTTTTTACTTGGCTGGCTGCATCTATTCTGTGTGAAAGGTGTGTGTGTGTATCTGTGTCAGTGTGTCAGCATGTGTGTGTGTCACTGTTTGTGTGTCAGCATGTGTGTGTCAGTGTGTCAGCATGTGTGTGTGTATCACTGTCAGTGTATGTGTGTCACTGTGTGTGTCACTGTGTCAGTGTGTCAGCATGTGTGTGTGTGTGTCACTGTGTCAGTGTATGTGTGTCACTATGTGTGTCAGCATGTGTGTGTGTATGTGTGTCACTGTGTGTTTGTATCTGTGTCACTGTTTGTGTGTATCTGTGTGCAGGGCTGCCATCAGAAAGTGTGGGGCCGGGACTGATGTAATAGACAGCACCCCCCCCTCCTCAGGGCAAATTTCTGAAAGCAGCCCTAATATGGGGGTGGGTGTGTTGAGGGGTGGTGTCTGAGGAGGGGAAGGGAAACTCCCTAATTGAGCCCGGCAACCGCAGTGTGGTTAATCCTGTGTGTGTATATATATATATATATATATATATATATATATATACATACACACACACATGGACCAGGCAGTGAGAGACAGCCTGTGTCTGTTGCAGCATGGCAGACAACTGAGGGTCCCGGCACAGAGGGAAGGTGTAGAAGCGGACGGCGGGCCCTTCATCACTGTCTGAGTGTACGGGCCTGGGACTCCTGTCCCGGCAGTCCCCCCCGATGGCGGCCCTGTCTGTGTGTGTATCACTGTGTCAGTGTGCGTGTCACTGTGTGTCTGTGTCAGTGTATGTGTCACTGTGTGTGTCAGTGTGCGTGTCACTGTGTGTCTGTGTCAGTATGTATGTATCTGTGTCAGTGTGTGTATGTGTGTCAGTGTGCGTATCACTGTGTGTCTCAGTGTGTGTGTATGTTTGTCAGTATCTGTGTGTCAGTGTGCGTGTCACTGTGTGTGTGTGTCTGTCAGTGTGTGTGTATGTGTGTCAGTGTGCGTGTCACTGTGTGTGTATCTGTATCAGTGTGTGTATGTGTGTCAGTGTGCGTGTCACTGTGTGTGTATCTGTATCAGTGTGTGTGTCTGTGTCAGTGTGTATGTGTATCTGTGTTAGTGTGCGTCTGTCAGTGTGTGTGTATCTGTGATGATGTGCTAAGAGACGACACGGAGGGGAGGGATGGTGTGGTTGAGAGATGACAGAGGGAGGAGGTGATGGTGTGGCTGTGAGATGACGCAGGGGGGGAGATGGTGTGCTGAGAGATGACACAGGGGGGTAGGAGGTGGTGTTGCTGAGAGACTACGCAGGGGGAGGTGATGGCGTGCTGAGAGATGACGCAGGGGGGAGTCGATGGTGTGCTGAGAGACGATGCAGGGAGGGAGGTGATGGTGTGGCTGAGAGACGATGCAGGGAGGGAGGTGATGGTGTGGCTGAGAGACGATGCAGGGAGGGAGGTGATGGTGTGGCTGAGAGACGATGCAGGGAGGGAGGTGATGGTGTGGCTGAGAGACGATGCAGGGAGGGAGGTGATGGTGTGGCTGAGAGACGACACAAGGGGGAGATTGTGTGGCTGGGAGACGCAGGGGGAAGGAAGATACACAGGGGGAAGGAGTCTCGTTGAACCGCTGTTGTATGATGATGACCTTGTTAATATTCTTACACAAACAGGCATCTTCCAGACGATGAGACCTACAGTACATGAATATTGAATACCGACTGAAGACGCTGTCGTCCCAGGGAGGATACATCTCTTCAGAGGTACCACATTGTGAGAAACTACCGCATAGGTAAGGTGCATATGGAATGGAAAGGAATGTTCCCAGAGTGACTAGAAATGGGTGGTGTGTCATGTCGGCACACCACATTCGGCATGTGGCCACGCCCATTCGGTATGTGACCACGCCCCTTCAGCATGTGACCACACCCATTTTTGACGCGCGCCTAAGGCGCGCACACTTTTTTGGGGTGTTTATTTGTGTGTGTGTGGGGGGGGGGGGGGCGCCATTCTTAAACTTGCCCTGGGCTCCAAAAACCATAGTTACGCCACTGCATCCAATATGTTATCACATCTGCTGACTCATTAAAGTGTATCTGTCATGGGTGGACACAGAGAGATGTATCACCCTAGCTGTCTATTACTGTGTTTCATATGTTCTGATTTGCTATAAATATCAAGAATTGTTCACAGTACCTGTAAGCGCCAACAAGGTTTCTGCCAGTTTGAGCATTGATCTTACCTTTTAAAATGTGGGACAGTTGCCAAATATTCATTATGAAAAAGCAACCCAAATTATTCCTGTCAGCAAACAAATCCTTAGGCATGTGCAAGTTTTAAGTTGTTAATGTGTCTACAGCCCAAACGATGGCTCCCACCAAAAAGTAATTGGCATTCAACAGAGGATGCCAGTTCCAATGTAGAAGTGTGTGTAAAAAAAAAAAAATCTAGATTGTGATCAGTTTTCTTCAGGCAAATGTTAAAAAAGTAATTTCCCATCCACCCTCGATCCTCATTACACTGTCACCCAAAACCACTATAGTCGGCTATACTTTTCTGTGCACTTATCTACCTAGCAGATCCAGCACTAATTTCAAATGCCTGGAAACTCATAGTGGATCTTAACACTTAAGCTGGGTACACACTGACAGATATATTGGCCGATCAATTGATTGGCCAATATATACTGATGTGCCCAGCTATAACGTGGCATCACAGCGTTATCTCTCACGCCACGCATGGCGCGCCACACACCACGCCATGAGTCGCGCCACAAAGAAAGTGTAGTAATGAAAAAAGTCATTACGTGTAATACAACTTTTTGCCCACCAGATGTCACTTTTCCTAAACTACATAGCACATGCGTCTGATTTCATTACGTGTAATACAACATTTTGCCCACCAGATGTCACTTTTCCTAAACTACATAGCGCATGCGTGTGATTTCCAATGTACCGTACGGTATGTTCTGTATCACCGCCCGATGATTGTTTGACAGAAGCGGTGATTCGGTACACTATACAGTATTACAGCGTTTTCCACATGGAATCAGGAATGTACGGTATAATAAACCGGTAGAAGAATGTCTAATACAGTTTGAAATCATAAAGCTCTGTATTACCCACTGACTGTGCGGTTGAAATCATACTGTGTTTGCGCAAATGTAAATACTGTCGGCACTTTCCCAGACTTAGACATTGTAGAGGTTTCATTACTTTACAAACTACAGAACTCTAGTAATGGGTGAAGCGTGTGGCCTAGCGGTCTAATGCCTAGCCTCACTGCTTCTCCCCTCTTCTTGGGTTCGAGACCTTGAAAATATGTTTTTTTTAATTATTTTTAAAATCTTCACTTAAAATATTCAGTATTCAATACAGTACATGTGGAGCCCATGCCCAGTGCTTCAGGAGTCAAACAGCGAAAATAGGATTTTCATTATTGTACATACAGTACTGTACCTTAGAACGCAAACTTGCGTCAGTGCCGGCGCTGACCCAGACGTGGACATTATAGTGATTTTTTATGACCATCAAGTGGTAATGGGCTTTGTTAAAGAGAGTGGTCTCTGTATAACAAGCTGATTGTGCGTTTAAACCGCAAAATTGCGTCAATGTCAGCGCATGCCCAGTGGTTGGGTTGCAATGACAATGGAATGTGTGCCGCATGTCCAGTGGAGCCAAGCCATAAACCAAGTAGCGCTATGCCATGGCGCATGCCCAGTTGTCTCTATTGCTACACTACTGTTGAATTTTCACACTTGTGCCATTCTGCACTGTCCGAGACTTACAGTATACACAATAGTAAATTCATGACTTCAGAAAGTGCTACAGTAGTGGACTTTGTTTGGAGGGAAGTCTCTGTATTACAAACTGACTGTGCTCTAGAGCCCAAACTTGCGTCAATGGCAATGATGTCCCAGACTTGGAAACTTTAGTGATTTAAAGTGTTCAGTAACTGATAGTTGACTCTGTTTGAGAGAGAGGTCCCTGCACTACAAACTGACTCTGCGTTTAAACCGCAAAATTGCGTCAATGTCAGCACAGTTGGCGCTGTGGTGACTTATAGCCAGTTCTGAGGGGTTACAGTACAAATAGGATCTCTGGCGCGTGCCCAGTGGTGGGGTTGCAATGCATTGCCAGTGGTGCTGCGCCATAGCCATACCCTTGTAGCGCTATGCCATGGCGTACAGTATGGAAGATCATACAGTAGCGGGTCATGAAAGTGGGATCTCCGTATTACACACTGACTGTGTAATAATATTAAAAATAAAAAGTGTAACCTTGACTGTCTAATAATAATAAAAAAAATTTAAAAAAAGTTTAGCCTTCCAGGTTTCGAACCCGGAACCGGGTTGTACAGACGTCTGCAATGTAGAAGTTCGATTTCTTACCTCTACGCTACAGACGCCTGAGTACTTCATCGTATGGTACTGTAGATGTCACATAAAGTACTGTAGAGGACAGATGCAATTCTTACTAGGAGAGACTTGTGAGCAAGGGGTTAGGTGATCCGTCTTGCTTACACTTCTCTACTTATGTTCGAGACCTTGATAATTTATTTTTTAATGTTCACTATAGTACTGTAGTTGAGTATTGTTTTCCAACCCTTACAAAACTCAATATATTATACTGTATGTACTGTAGATGTGCCCAGCTACAGTACTGTAGTTTGTTGCTCCATACGGTACGCCATATACCGCATTGCTAGTTGCACGCTACACTGTGGTGTATTGAGTCTCATAGCACTGCACATGCCCAGTTGTCTGTATTATAGTAAGTACAATACTGTCGACCCTGTCCCGGACTTACGGTAGACATTGTAGTGATTCCATGACTCTAGGAACTACAGTACAGTAGATGCAGTAGTCTAAGGGGCTAATGCCTAGCCCTACTGCATCTACCATTTTCTTGTGCCACTGGTTCGAGACCTTTAAAATATATACTGTATACAGTAATTTTATTTTGTTTTAAATCTTCACTAATACATTATCCAGAAATTCTGGTATTTCTATGCCACAGTACTTTATGACAAAAAGTGTAACCTTCACTGTGTAATAATAATAAAAAATAAAAAGTGTAACCTTTCAAGTTTCGAACCCGCAAAAGGGTTGTACAAGCGACGTAATGTATTGGTTTGATTATTTACCATTACACTACAGCCGCCTGCAATACCAAGGTTGCACCTGGCTTGAGTGTGTCCTACAATACTGTACGTCATCGTATCTCAGGCGCATGCCCAGATCTACGGTGTACCCATGTAGCGCTTTTTTTTTTTTTTTAAGTCTTCGCTACTTTTGTTCAGTATTGTTATCCAACCCTTACTAAACTCAGTACATTTTATATATTAGGGGGTAAATTTACTAAGATGGGAGTTCTATTAAGAAGTGATGTTGCCCATAGCAACCAATCAGATTCCAGGTATTATCTTCTAGAAGGTGCTACTGTAGATAAATGAGAAGTAGAATCTGATTTGTTGCTATGGGCAACATACAGTACAGTAACTTCTTAAATAGAACTCCCATCTTAGTAAATTTACCCCTACATGTTTAACTTTTTCCCCCCAATTTTTTTTCTTCCGCCCCCAAAATGAAAGTGAATTTTTGGTGTGTTCTGACTGGTTTTTTTTCAAAAAAAGTTACGCAGTTTATAGTACCTTTAGGGGACTGTCTTAAGGCTGCACGTTGAAGGCTTCCCGCAACGTTAGACCCCAATTCACCGACTTTTTCCGCCTGCTATTCATACAGTAGGCGAAACTTTTTCACATACTGTCTTATTGTACATTGCATTGACTTCCCGCCTACGGTAGGCGGAAAAGCTTTCAAATTGAATACAGTGATAATTTTACGCCTGGCGAAATGACGTAACCGGCGAAACTTTTTTTAGCCGACCGGCTAAAAAAAGTAAATAGACCCCTAAATTGAAAACGGCCCTCAGTGTGTACAGTACTGTATGTCTACTGTACTGTATACTACTGTAAGTGCCGGGCAGCTGTGAAATCACTGGGATGGGCAACAGGGATACTGTACAGTATATGACTGTGGGTGGCAACCCCCATCGGCCGGCGCGCCCCTGGTGAGTGAAATCCTGGCCAATAGGACGATACACCCCTGCACCTGTGTGTTATTGACTTTTTGTACCTTTTTAATGACAGATGCACGTGTTGGATCTCAGGCGCACTTAAAGACTGAATTACATACAGTACAAACACCAATTTTATAAATGAATGACAATTTTTATTTAACCTACAGTAACATGCTTTACAGAGGGGGGGGGACTTCTTTAGCTTTCCACCCCCGTAGTCCTCTACTGTCCCCCGCTTCTTTCTTCTGCCGCTGGCATGTCCTGGAATTCCAAGCTGGACACGGACATGACTACTGTACAGTACCTAGGAGGAAGGAGATGATGTGAGAACAGTCCTTCCTCAATGCCGACCGATACGCCCTACTGGACCGAGGACTACACAAAAAGATTAGGCTTTTAAGTTAAAATCATCACTGGCACTTTTGGCCTCAGATCCAGAGTTTCACCTATACCAGGTGCAGACTCTACCTTGCATCGGAGTGCAAGGTCCACTGTACGCCCTGAAGAAAGGAGGATAGGCAGAGACGAACAGACAGTAAAAGACAGACACACAGGTTCTCACCGGAGATGCTCTTGTTCTTCATCCTGCTCGATCCCACACACCCTGTACTGTAGGAGAGAGAATCCGCTGTGCAGGGCCCTTTCCTGCTCTAACAGTGTCACACTAATCCACTTCTCCACATTAATATACTGTATGCCCTAACTAACCAGCCTAACAAATTTATTAATAACTAATTTGTATTATAATTAAGCCTGGTGGTGACTTACTGTAAGCAGTGCCCCTAGGCCCACAGCCCATATAACGATAAAAAAAAAAAAATACATGAAACAAGACAGTATTTGGGTGCCCCAGATGGAGGTGCACACCAGCTGTCATTTTGAGGTCAAAAGTGAAAACAACTCCAACCCCCCCCCTACTGTAGCAGCAGGTGGCCCTGGGTTTCCCAAAGAACAAACTGGCAGGGAGCTAGAAGTATCAGAAGATTCGTCTGAATGCGATAACAGAGCACTAACATTAGCAAAAATGCTTTTCTCACCTGATCCTGATGTCGAAGGGACCGCCGCTCCAACCATACAGTAGATGTACAGTAGAAGCCTGTCTCTCAATGCACGGTGCATCCACTACTGTACAGTACTGTATGTCTGCAACTATGGATGTGGATGTTGAAGCAGCCGCTACTACTGTACTGTATATGAACCAAAGGAATCTGAAAACTTGAAACATCTGCATTACAAACAGCAACATCAAGTGCAGTAGCAGAAACTGGCAGCTGCAGCACAATCTGTGACGATGCCAATGTATGCCTTGGAACAGGGGGCAATATACAGTAAAAGTAGGTGTACTGTAGGAGCCAGTGGAAGGGGTGGTTGAACCATTAGCTGCGGGCTTGCACACTGACTAGGCACATACTGTACTGTACAGTATTGAACCTGCTGTGCATAAGGGTTAAACAGCGTAGGGGCAGTGACATAATGCTGTGAGATTTGTACTGGGCCATGAGGAAAGGAGGGGGTGCAAAACTGCTGATTAATCCCCACTAATTGTGGTTGCAATGACCGTTAGAGGTCTCGCAGCTTTGACCAGGACAGAAAGACAGAGAGTGAGAGAGAAAAAGAGAGAGACAGAAAAAGATACAGTACTGTACTTACGCGTACAGAGGCCAGGGAGCTGTGCCTCGGGTGGCTCCCGTTTGAATTTTTTTACTGTGTGTTTAAGAAAAAAACGATTATACGGTAGAAAAAATAACACCTCCATACATAACACCAATACAAACACACAAAAAACGAGAGTGATACAGTAGAAGACAATTTACAGTACTGTATACTGCAGTAGTGTAAGGTACAGTACTCACGCGGGCAAAAAAACAAATTTGGGTCAGTGGGGGGCTGGCGACGGGGCTTTCCTTGTTGCAGAACTGTGGGGGGGAAAAAAACAGAATGTTCCTGTTACACAAGTACAGTAGAGAAAGAATTACAGTAGGGCCTGATTCAGATCCGCGCGCAACCGGGTCGATTGTCCGGCAGTGCGCACGCGAGCCCCGGAGCAAGTGAGATGGGTCTTTGTAGTACGGGAGGGAGAGAGAGACACTGTGAAAGTAAAAAAAAGGAGTGCGATACAGTAGAAGACAATGTAAAGTAGTGTACGGTACAGTACTTACACAAAATGGATTGCCTCCTTTTCCAGGCCTCTATGGTAGGCTGGTGCCCTTCTGTGCCTTGCACTGTGGGTAAAAAAAAATTTCATTTTGCATGAAAACAATATGGAAGAATGTCAATAATTCACCCTGACAGGACTATTACTACTGTATTATTACACTTTAATGACAGTATCCACTTACTGTACAGTGTGGGACATGGGCATTAGACCAGGTACTATATACAATATATGAGGCGATATTGTTCGTCACAGTGCCGGCGTTGTCAAGTGTACCCTATGCACACTTGCTGATGCTGGCAGCAAAGAAAGACAAGGGGGTGGGAGGGTTAACAATATCCATAGATTGACCTGCATGTACAGCCCACTGCGGATATCGTTGATGCCTTGGGGGAGCGCACACATGCATCCTTGGTGATTTACTGCATACAGTACACACTAGATGATATGAACAACACTGTATAATGTACTGTACTGTATCATTGAACAATATTGTTAGCGTTCATCCAAATCGTCTAGTGTGTATGCACCTAAAGACAGGTCACCGAAACATACTGTACAGTACTGGAAAATAAGAAAAACACAAGGAGAGAAAGAATTAGCGTGTATTGAGAAGAGGTTGGAGATGCATGGAGAGAGAGAGAGACAGTAAGTATACAGTGGTAGAACAATGTAATGTACACTACTGTACTTACAGATCGGGGCAGGGCTGCTGCCTGCCTCCACGATAAAGCAGTAATCTGTGTGTCAAAGAAAAACAAATGTTGACAAGTCACAAAAATTTATGAAAACACACGAGAGAGAGAAAAAAAAAGAGAAAGAGACAGAGAAAGAAAGAGAGAGAGAGAACAAAGTACTGTACTTACGCAGACTCTCGCTGGGGCTGGCTGGGGGTGCGGTCTCTGGAACTGTGGGGAAAAAAAAACCATGTAATTTTCCCTGAAAACACATGAGAGAGTGAGAGAAAGAGAGGGAGAAAGGGAGGGAGAGAGAGAGGGAGAGACAGAGAGAGAGGGAGAGGGAGGGAGAGAAAGAGAGAGAGGGAGAAAGAGAGAGAGAAAAAAGAGCGAGAGAAAAACAAAGGAGAGGGGGAGAGAGGGATAGAGAAAGAGAGAAAGGGAGAGAGAAAGAGAGGGAGGGAGAGAAAGAAAGAGAGGGAGAGAGAAAGAGAGAAAAAAAGATAGAGAAAAAGAGAGGGAGAGAGAGAAAGAAAGAGAGAAACAAAGGAGAGAGAGAAAGATAGAGGAGGAGAGAGGGATAGAGAAAGAGAGAGAAAGGGAGAGAGAGAGAGAAAAAGAGAGAGAAAGAGACAGAGAAAGAAAAAGATAGAGAAAGAAAAAGAGAGAGAGAGAAGGGGAGAGGGAGGGGGAAAGGGAGGGACAGATAGAGGTAGAGAAAGACAGGGAAAGAGAGGGAGGGAGAGAAAAAAGAGAGAAAGACAGAGAAAGAAAAAGCGAGAGATAGAGAAAAAGGGAGAGGGAGGGGGAAAGGGAGGGACAGATAAAGGTAGAGAAAGACAGGGAAAGAGAGGGAGGGAGAAAGAGAGGGAGGGAGAGGGAGGGAGCGAGAGAAAAAAGAGAAAGAGACAGAGAAAGAAAAAGTGAGAGAGAGAGAAAAAGAGAGAGAGAGAGGGGAGAGGGAGGGGGAAAGGGAGGGACAGATAGAGGTAGAGAAAGACAGGGAAAGAGAGGGAGGGAAAAGAGAGGGAGGGAGAGAAAAAAGAGAGAAAGAGACAGAGAAAGAAAAAGCGAGAGAGAGAGGGGAGAGGGAGGGGGAAAGGGAGGGACAGATAGAGGTAGAGAAAGACAGGGAAAGAGAGGGAGGGAGAAAGAGAGGGAGGGAGCGAGAGAAAAAAGAGAAAGAGACATAGAAAGAAAAAGCAAGAGAGAGAGAGAAAAAGAGAGAGAGGGGAGAGGGAGGGGGAAAGGGAGGTAGAGAAAGACAGGAAAAGAGAGGGAGGGAGAAAGGGAGGGAGAGAGAGAAAAAGAGAGAAAGGGAGACAAAGGGAGAGAGAGAAAAAGAGAGAGAGAGAACAATGTACTGTAGTGTACAGTACTGTACTTACGCAGACTCTTGCTGGGGCCGGCTGGGGGTACGGTCTCTGGAACTGTGGGAAAAAAACATGTAAAGAGAGAGAAAGAGGGAGAGAGAGATAGAGGGGGAGAGAGAAAGGGAGATAGAGAAAGAGAGAGAGAGGCAGAGAGAGAGAGAGAGAGACTAGGGAAATAAAGCAGAGAGATACAGTACTGTACTTACGTGGCATGGGGAGGCCACTGGTTGGTGATGCTGTTGAAAAAAATGACAGTACAGTATGTTACAGAAAAGAGAGAGAGAAAGAAAAAGAAAGAAAGAGAGAGAGAGAAAAAAATATGCTGCTATCCAGCTCCAAAATCACTATATGGAGGTGTTCTGCGTAAAGAAAATAATAATACAGTATTGTACAGTACTCAGTGGCAAAGTAGAGGGTAAACATACTCAACTGTAACATTACTACAGTATATACTGTACTGTATTACAGTATTAATACAAAATGTCCTACAGTATAAAACTGTATACAGTACTTACTTGGCTGGGGAGGGGAGTCTGGGTCCTCCTCTTGCCCTGGAGAGGGCTGAGGCCCTTCAATGTCTTCAACTAAAATACACAAGGACAGAAACAATTATTGTGTAAGGAGAAGACGTTGGAGATGTTTTAAGAGAGAAAGAGAAAAACAGAGGGAGAGAGGGAGAGAGAAAGAAAGGGAGAAAGAGAGAGAGAGAAACAGAGGGAGACAGGGAGAGAGAGAAAAAGAAAGAGAGAAAAACAGGGAAAGAGAGCGAAAAAGAGAGAGAGAGGAAAATTAAAGAGAGAGAAAGATAAAGAAAGAAAGAGGGAGAGAGAGAAAGAGAGAAAAAGAGAGAGAGAGAGATAAAGAGAGAGAGAAAAACAGAGGGAGGGAGAGAGAGAGAGAGATACAGTACTGTAGAAAAAAATGTGGTGTAGTGTACTTACGCGGCCAGATGAGGCCACTGGGCCCAGGGATATACCCTTCACTTGGTGATACTGTTGAAAAAAAATAATGTTACTATTACACAAGTACAGAAAAGAGAGACACTGAGAAAGAGAGAGAGAGAAAGAGATACCGTAGGTAGAGAGAGACTGACAAGGGAAGAAAAGGAGAGATATACAGTGCTGTAGAAAACAATGTGGTGTACTGTACTTACATGGCATGGGGCTTATACCTGCAGCCTCCTCATCAATGACGAGTCTGTCTGTGTGTACAGTATAAGAAAAAAAATATTATACAAAAAATCAAAAAGGCAGTAGCATGACACTATTGTGTCCATACTGTAACTGTTGTAATCATTACCACTGTCATTTGAGGAGGAGGCTGCAGAAGGTGGTGGTGGTGGAGGTAGGACTGTGGAAAAGAACACTGTACTGTCAGTTTCCCTCAAAACCATTTTGAAACAAATAAACTGTACAAATCTTTACCAGAGTCTCCATAACACCAAAAACAAACACACAAATGAGAGAGAGAGAAAGGAGAGAGAGAGAGAACAGTGTAGAGTAGTGTGTACTGTACTTACTCCGACAATTCAGCCCACTGGGCCTGGCTGCTGGCGGTGGTGGGGGTGGCGGCGGTGGTGGTGGTGATGGCGGCGGTGATGGTGGTGGCGCTGCCGGGGCAGGGGGTGCTTCTTGTCCTGTGGGGAAAAATACATGTCGTCATTGAGGAGCATTTGAAAACAAGAGTTCAGACCTCTATTCCAAATTGGAGAGGGATTACGGTACAGTACTGTAGATGGCCTTAGGGAATTAGCTATTGATTAAAATACAAACCAATACAGTATACTGTAGTACAAAAACTACTGTAGTCTGTGAAGCTGGCATTGGGCCCAACATAAAACAGTATGGTACTGTACTGTACTGTATATAAAAAAATATACAGTCCAGTAAAGTACTGTATGACCAAGTGGTGCAACGTCACACAGAGGCTCTGTGGGTGGCACTGTCGCCACCCCAAGAGCTGTACAAGATGGCACAGAAGATGGTGTTAGCGATGTGGGACCCATTGCCGGCAATGGAGACCCGGCAGTGCCTTTCCAGCTTCAACGAAGCATTCGAGACACTGCCGGGTCTCCCTGTCATGCACATGCGCATGACACTGGAGCCTGAACCCAGCGGAGGACCTCGCTGAGGACTTTGTGGGACCTCGTCGGAGGGGTAAGTATGGTATTAATAAATACAGTACCAGTGGAATTTTCATTTGTATCACAGTGATACTAAATGAAAATTCCTCCTGGTATTTCCCTTCGTTTGTAAATGGGGCACAGAGTGAGAAGTGATAAGATACCAGCCAATCAGCTCCCAAATTTCATTTTTCATACACAGCCTGTGAGATGACAGTTGGGAGCTGATTGGAGACCCCTGAATCTGTCCGTGACATAAAGTAATAATGTCAGACTTAAAGGGGGCAGGCCCAGCACAGAAAAGTAGTGTGTACAGTACTGTAGGTTAACATAGACTTGGTCAATAGGCATTAGAATGGTGGATCAATCAACTTGCCTTTTGTTACTGTAGGTTTATTATACAAACAAGCCATGTCGACCAATAGTGTGTCACCCTATAGTCCATGTACAGTACAGTACTGTAGATTTAATCAGCCTGTCAATCAAATGTCTACCAGTCATGTCAGTATGTGGTAACAACTATCAGTCATCGTCAGATACTGTAGTATCCAACACCCTACAGTGCAGTGTACAGTAATGTAGAGTATGTCAGAGTCGTGCATTGTACTGTATTCGTTATTGTACAGTATACTGTAATTCATGTGATTATACAGCAATACTGTACTTACTTCGCCTTATACGCCTCCGGATGCGCTCTAGGCGAGGCCTGTCCCTCCTCAGCAGGTCCGACCACCTGCGCTGCAGGGACCTAACGTTGTGGCACAGGCCGTAGAGCCTGTGTATTTCTCGGCTTGCACTTCTATATGCGAGCTCTTTGTCTTGGTTTGTTGTGAAGGCTTGGTCCCGCCACTTCACCAAGACAAAGAGTTCGCTGGACGAAAGTCGTCGCGCCCTACTAGCAGCCATTTTCAATAGCCAGTGATGCACGTCGTACATCGCACAGTGCATAACGTATGGCGCACGATGACACTAATTCACTCGTTACGGCAGGCATCTGTGGTGGACTGTAATGTAGTCATAACCGTAGTGGCAAAGTCACAGACAGAAACCACTCTCAGACACAGTCCAAGAGACGTCGCTATAGTGTGTAAGGCCGAGACCACATCTGCGTTGTCGCATGTTTGCGTTTTAGGCGCACAGTTTGTGATACAGAGCCCTGTCTCTCATTCTATACAGTCCATTCACTACCAGATTCTGCAGTTATGAAATCACTATTGTGTGGTGCAAAATTCAACGGCACCGTCAGTTTTTAATATACAGTACAGGCACATTCATAGCGGCACACTAGTTGTCCTAGCAGACGGGGGATGGTGTCCTTGGCAATGGTCACTATTCGTAGCATTTTTCAGGACACTAGGGCAGAGCTGACTGCTTACAGTAAATGGATTAACAAAGCTTCCTTTATTATGGTAATGTGAGGCTCTTGCTTGCTTTGGGTGAAGGGACCTGATGCACTGTGTATGACTCTCGGCCCACTGGGCATGCGCCAGAAATCCCATCGCAACCCTCCTACTGGGCATGCGCCGCCAGAGATGGAAATTCAAAAGCATACCGACTGCAGTAATACAGCCAACCAACTGCGCATGCTCAGTGATGATCTTCCATACGCCATGGCATAGCGCTACATGGCGTATGGCTTGGCGCCACAGATCCCATTGTACAGGTACCCCCTCCATTTCTAATCCATTGCAGATGGCTGACAGCCACCATAGCGCCAACCATGTAATAGAGAGAGCTCTCTCTCATACAGATCCCACTACTACCGTACTTAGTGTGCAAGGTTGGAAGAGCATCACCATTGTCATAAGTTTGCGATGCAACGCTATTTTGCGCTTCAAACGCACAGTCAGCTTTGAACACAGAGAGCTCTCTCACAGTCAGAAACCACTCTCAGACACAGTCCAAGAGACGTCGCTATAGTGTGTAAGGCCGAGACCGCATCTGTGTTGTCGCATGTTTGCGTTTTGTAGTTTTTACCCCTCCACTGGGCATGCGCATGAAATCCCATTGCAACCCCTCGAAGCAGACAGCCACCACAGCGCAGACATTGACGAAAGTTTTGCACTATTTAAACTAGAGATGAGCGGTTCGGATTCTGTGGAATCCGAACCGCTCCGAACATTGGGGATCCGAGTCCACCCGAACCCTGTTCGGGTGTTCCCCGCCTGACTCGGATCCCCGTTCGGGGCCGAATGGCGGCCGCCTGATGTAGGATTCTCACTAGAGAATCCGACATCAGGGCTCCTATCGTGTAGGGCAGAGCGCTGTGATAGCGGTCTGCCCTACACAGATACAAACACACAGCCGCCAGCGGCAGCTATGTGTTTGTTACAGCAGCCAATGAGCGTCACACAGACTCTCATTGGCTGCTGCACGGAGGGAGCCGGCTGGAGCTCACTCATAAGCTCCGTCTTCCGGCTCCCTCCTCAGCGTGTGACAGCAGAGCGGACGGCGCGGGAGCGTGGATACAAGTAAGTTTTTATTTTTTATTTAATTTTTTTTACTTGTGCAAGGGCCGGGGGCGCTACTGGGGGGGGGGGTCTGCTACTGGAGGTCCATACTACTGGGGGGCCTGCTACTGGGGGGGGCTATACTACTGGGGGGGTGTGCTACTGGGGGTGGCTATACTACTGGAGGGGGCTATACTACTGGGGGGGTCTGCTACTAGGGGGGGTCTGCTACTGGGGGTCCATACTACTGAGGGGCTATACTACTGTGGGGGCTTACTACTGGGGGGTGGTCTGCTACTGGGGGGGTCTGCTACTGGGGGGGGCATACTACTGAGGGGCCATACTACTGGGGGGGCCATACTACTGGGGGGGCCATACTACAGGGGGGCTTACTACTACTGGGGGAGGCATACTACTGGGGGGGGCTTACTACTACAGGGGGGGCATACTACAGGGGGGGCTAATACTGGGGCAGCCTACTACTGGGGGGGCCTGCTACTGGGGTAGCCTACTACTGGGGGGGGCATACTACTGGGGGGGCAATACTACTGGGGGGGCCTGCTAATGGGGGGCATACTACTGGGTGGCATGCTAATGGGGGGCATACTACTGGGGGGGCCTGCTAATGGGGGGCATACTACTGGGTGGCATGCTAATGGGGGCATACTACTGGGGGGGCCTGCTAATGGGGGGCATACTACTGGGGGGCATTCTACTGGGGGCACTGCATAGGGGACCCTACTACTAAGGGGACTGCATAGGGGGCACCACTGCTGGGGGCATTGTGTAAGGGACACCGCTACTGTGGGCATTGTGTATAAGGGGCACTACTGTGGGCATTGTGTAAAAGGGGCACTACTGTGGGCATTGTGTAAAAGGGGCACTACTGTGTGTCGTAACATAAATAAGAGACACTACTTTATGGTGTAATGTGAATCAGGCACTATGTGCGGTGTAATGTGAATAAGATTGTGCACTGTGACTCCTTGGGCCGTAGCCCACTATGTAAACAAGTACTGTGACTCTGCTGGCCGTACCCACTGGGTGGGTGCACTACTTTTCATTTCTGCCACTGCTGTGTGGCAATGTGTCATAGATGTGCTTTATACTGTGGTGTCTGTGTCGTTGTGCCGCTGCTTTGTCGCTTAGTAACCAGTCAGCTCACTGCAACCTTTGGCCAATAATGTTGAAAACAATATTATAAGCTGTGATATGATCTAAATTGACTGGAAATTAATGTTATTGAGGTTAATAATACTCTAGTAAGAAAAAAAAGACCAATTTATGTGATTTTAGCTTTTTTTGTACATTTTTGTAAAAAAATCCAAATCCAAAGCCAGTCACCGCAGTTTGGCAAATCCAAATCCAAATCCAAAGCCGGACGACAAATTAGAACCAAATCCAAATCTGGCAAAAATGGTCCGGCGCACATCCCTAATTTAAACACACAATCAGTTTGTAATGTCTTTTAAGCAGCCTTTTAAACAACAACACTACAGTATTACAGTACAACACTACTAAAGTAGTTTCACTATAGTGTCCAGAGCAGACAGTGCCAATAAAAAAAACTATACAGTATACGGTACGGTATATTCTTTTCAAGGGATCGAACTCGGGACCATAATTCTACCAAAGTGATCACCTAACCACTAGCCCACACGACAGCTACAGTGAACCGCACAGAGCGGCCTCATCCTTGTGCACTCCTCCCGCTGCTGTTTTTAATTAAAAAAAAAAATTGTCATACTGTAATTCATCCCATCTCAGTGAAAGCTGTGCGTGCATCTCATTAATCTACAGTATCGGTTATACCGTGACAACAACTCGGGCAACTTCTCTACTGTTCAGTTACTGCACCGTACCGTATGTACAATACTGTATGTGCAGTGTTTGCATCCTGTTATAAGATCTTACTGTACGGTACAGTTCTGTACTGTATGTACATTATGTGACATTAAAAATACAGTATTGGTTGTGCGAACATGCAAATGCTGTGAATGTGATATCCATCCAATTTACTGTAAGTTTAACAGTATGGCATTCAGTACAAGGCATTCAGTACAAATTACAACAGTGGAGCACTCGCCACCCAGCGGTTAAGCACTGTATTACATGCAATTACAAAAGTGGAGCACTCGCCACCCAGCGGTTAAGCACTGTATTACATGCCGTAGCATATCCTTCGTTGAAGAATACCACGGTATGCCACAAGTCCATGGCGCGACTCAGAGGCCTGCACGCCAAGCCACAAGTCCATGGCGCGACTCACGCCACGCCATGAGCAACAAAATAGCAGGGAAGATCTGTATGTTGCCCGTCGGCCAGTGTGTACACACGATATGTCTGTGAACTGTGTCGTTCACCGACATATCACATTAGCTGTGCTGCACAGCCGATGGACAGATATGTCTGCAGACATATCTGTCCATCAGCAAGTGTGTACGGACGGGCTGCAGACCGCCCATACACACACAGCGGCAGCCGTGAGGAGAGGGGCGGGACACACCCCTGACCCGCTCACAGGCTACCGGGACCCGGGGGCACAAGCAGATGATGGCCGTTCAGCGGGTATGAACAACCATCATCTGCAGATATATCTGTCTGGTGTGTACCCACCATAAAAGATGCTGCAGCAGAGGTTCCCAAACTCGGCCCTCAAGGCACCCTAATGGTCCAGGTCATGTGACTTAATTAGTACCTCAGTCAATTTTATTTAACCATCTGTGCTCCTGGGTTGTTAGGATGCCTTGAGGACCAAGTTTGGGAACCTCTGTGAACTACAGCAGAGGTTCCCAAACGCGGTCCTCGAGGCACCCTAACAGTTCAAGTTTTAGAGATAACCATGGTTGAGCACAGGTGGTTAAATGAAATTGACTGAGGTACTAATTAAGTCACATGACACATTTTCAGCATAACCACCCCGCAAAATACACACCCTCCGTTAGTAGAGTCTCAAGGGATCTGGCGGCTCACTCACACCAGGCAAGTCGCGCTGTGTGGCGTATTGAGACTAGATATATGAGGACACATCTGTATATAACTATACATTATATCTGAAAGGCAAGTGTATTACGTGGAAATACAAATCTATTTTCCCATAAAATCATTTGCATAAAGGTTTGGAATAGGGAGCTGAGCAATATAGATTATTTAACCAACAACCAGGCAAGCAGGATCGGAACTAGCGGCGGTGCAGCCAGTGCTTTGCACCGGGGCATGCTGTGGTGCAGGGGCCCATAGCCCCTGCATCCAAAACGCCGCCACCACTGCCCACTGACCCGGTCCCCATTAAGTAACTGGATGGAGCTGGAGCTCCGGTTCCACCGAATTGACAGACACCCGCCTTGTTTTGACACGGTGCTTATGACATCATGGTAAGAGCCGCGGATCGAGAGGAGCAGTGCCAGGAAAGAAGCATATCCTGACAAGAAGAAGCCGAAGGAAACAAGGTAAGTGTGAGTGGTAAAAAAAAGCTGGGCGAGAGGAGGGTGCGGGGGGGTTGCGGACGGTGTAAAGTATGAAAAAAAGGCTGAGCAGCGAACGGGGTGGTGGGTGGGTTTTCTGCGGTGTAGTGTACAGTGGTGAATAAAAGGCTGGGCAGCAGGGGAGGGGTGGATGCAGTGTAAAGTGGTAAAAAAAAAGTCTCTGGACAGCAGGGGGGTTGCAGTGTCCAGTGGTCAAAAACAGCCTTGGCAACGGGGGGGCGGGGTGGGAGAAGGGTGTTGTGGTGTGAGGTGGTGGAAAAAAAGTCTGGGCAGCAGGAGTCAGGACAGGCACTGGATTTAATGACAGGGGGGGGGGGTGATGTGGTGAATAAAAGGCTTGATTTTCTTCTGTGGGTTTGTGTCAGATGTTGGGGTGTGTGGTGCCAGGAATAGGGGGCCCAAAGCATATTCTCGCACCTGGGCCTACCACTCTCTAGTTCCGCCACTGCAGGCAAGTATAAATTAATAATCATTTTACTTATCAGAACTCTATGGGGAATTTCAAATGGGTGCACAAGTTTTGTGGTAAAAATTACAGAGGACATGCGTGCTTCCGATACCCATGGTCTCCAGTTGAAAAAAATGATTGCAGTAATTTGTAACGCATAAAAGCATGGAATATCTCCTTTTGTGACATTTATGCTTTTTCTTGCTATTCTCTTGCAGTTTGTGCACATAAATAACCTGAAGCTGATTTGCACACCGGCTAGAACATGAGAGCTACCAATTTGTGTTTGAGGAAAAGCTTGTGACCATCTGGTTTGTCCCCAAGCTACTGCTACCGCTGCAGAAATATTGTCTCCATTATGGCTTTCAGGGATATAATCACTCGAGAACCAAAACTATTTCTTCATCAGAGTCCATAGGGCTCCACAGGGAGACATTGGGGTGTAGGTGCAGGGCCGGTGCACGGTTTCTGGGCACCCTAGGCATTTCTTCAACCTTGTGCCCCCCCCACGGATCGCTACACAAGCCCTTATGCAGTGTCCCCAATAGTGCCCCTTATATAGTGCCCCTAGTAGTGCTCCTTATACAGTGGTCTCAGTAGTGGTCCCCCTATGCAGTGCCCCTTATATAGTGCCCCAGGTAGTGGTCCCTCTATGCAGTGCCCCTTATATAGTGCCCCAGGTAGTGGTCTCCCTATGCAGTACCCCTTATATAGTGCCCCAGGTAGTGGTCCCCCTATGCAGTGCGCCTTAAATAATGCCCCCCATAGTAGTCCCCCTTATATAGTGCCCCCAGTACTAAACCCCCAGTGCAGTGCCCCCAGTAGTTGTGCCCAGATGCAGTGCTCCCAGTAGTAGTCCCACCCAGCAGTGCCCCCAGTAGTAGTCCCCCCCAGTAGTAGTTCTCCCCCAGCAAAGCCCCCAGTAGTAGTCTCCAACCTATGCAGTGCCCCGAGCAGTAATCCCCAACTATGCAGTGCCCCCAGCAGTAATCCCCACCTATGTTGTGCCCTCAGTAGTGGTCCCACCAGTGCAGTGCCCCGAGTAGTGGTCGGCGCCGGCAGCTGTGTGTTTATTACTAGTAGTGTAGTGCGGACTGCACTTATGTGTGGTCCACACTACACATTAATCCAGCGGCGCCCTGCAGTGGCCGGCGCTCTTAGGCAGCTGCCTAAGTTTGCCTAGTGGTAGCGCCGGCCCTATGTAGGTGGGACCTGGAGGACCGGACACCAACAGCAAAGCTTTGGTGTCCGGTCCCAGGATGCTCTGGTCCTTCCCCCTATATCCCGCCCACAGCCTGAGGGCACTTCAGTTTCTTTGGTGTCCGGCAAGGAGCTGGACCACCATTATAACAGGGGGCTGCCTTATGCAGCCCAAGCTTTAATTTTTTTATTTTATTTAGTTTTTATTTCTACCACAAGGATGAGCACCAGACTGTCCTCCAGACGTCTGTGCTGCCACCCCATCACCGGCGCCGTGACACCAAGCCTGCGCTAGGTACTCCCGATGAGGATCCGAGGGGGACTAGTTAGCAGGCTTCCCCGACCCCAGACTGCAGCCCAGAATCCAGGGGACAGTTAAAGTGTACCCCGTTTGTGGAGACCCCGGTATTAGTGCAGTCTTGCCTCCGGGCTCAGAATACAGACTGGAGGCGCTGATGTGGACACTGGCTCGCACCCTACTCCACTAGACCAGCGGGACAATAACGTACTGGTGCAGTGGCATTTTATTAAGGCCAGGGGACCCTGTGGTTAAAGTCAGCCAGGGGAAAAGGTGCTCTCCCTGCAGCCCCTCCCCCAGCTCAGGGTGCGTTCCACTGCAGTCCCTGGTGTTCCCTGGGCTGCTCCTCCCTCACCCTCTGCCCCCTCAGACACGCACGGCAACCAGTTTAGACAAGTAGTCTCCGGGAATCGCTGGGTCTAGTCTCCCTGTATACCTCTCCCAGGTTATACAGCGCTATATCCTACCAGCCACTGCGGTCTGTGTACTTGATAATAGTGCCCATTGCAGAAATGGAATATTCCTTTCTGATTTGTATGTGATTTGTGCTAGCGCTAATCTGTTTTTCCTATACTGTCAGTTATAACTATCCCTTTCTTCTACTATACCCTGTCATACTATAGTATAGAGGGTCATTGTACCTCACATTTGTGAGGGCTATCACATACTTCATACCGCGTTGCACACTACATTGTGCCATATCTAACGCGGTTGGACGCTTCCTGGTATTATATGTAGTGCTACTGCACACTAATTTGTGCCATATATATAGCACTGTTACTCCAGGGGGGCCACCAATAGCGTAGTTGCACACTATTTTGTGCTATATATACATATATATATATATATATATACGTATATATTACGCTGTTGCACATCACCTTGTGCTATATATATATATATAAATATATATATAGCATTGTTGCATACTACAGTACATGCTACTATTTTTAGCGCTGTTGCATTCTACATGATGCCATATATAGGAGTTTCATATGATATTGGGTCATATATAGCTGTACACTACATTGTGACATGCTCAGCGGGTTTGGCCCCAGGGGACTTTATTCAGGATGGGCTTTTCACATATGCTGGAAAAAATTACAGAACAGAGAGCAGTCCCCTTAGTGGCTCCCCTGTGGGATGGCTATAGTAGGTACTCCCTGCAAATCCTTTACCTCACCCATGGTTAGACATGCTGTCCACATCAGTACAGAGTTTGGCCACTACTTCTACAGCCTTGCAGTTAATGCTAGACAAGGAAAAGCCTTTACCTACTAAACCCTCTAAACGGGCTCCCAGTCCACTCAGTTATCTGATTCTGACATATCATCTGGGGAGGCAGAAGATGCAGGCCACTCTCACTCTGACCGTCTCCAGAAAAGAGAAGCCACCCTCTAAGCTAGAAATACCTGATCTTGTCAGAGCTTTAAAATCCATTTTGCAAATAGAAGAGGATGAACCCGCTCCTAAGAAAAAGAATGCACTTTTTAAACGACAAAAGGTAGTCTTACCAGAGTTCCCTCAATCAGACCAGCTATATGAGCATTTGAGTAAAGCATGGATCATGCCTGGTAAAAGGTTTCCAATTACAAAAAGATTCAGTTCCTTTTACCCTCTTCCAGCTACTGATTGTACTAAATGGAAAGTTCCCCCAGTGGTGGATTCTCATGTAACTCGTTTGATTAAAAATGCCACACTGCTACCTCCTTGAAGGAGACTACAGATAGATGTATAGAAGCTTGTCATAAATTTATTTACTCTCTTACAGGAGCTATTACTCGTCCTGCTAGGGCTACGGCCTGGGTGGCAAAAGCCATTGAGAGTTAGGCAGAAGCCCTAGAAGAAAAACTTCCCTTTGATGCTTCAAGGGAGCATCTCTCCTATGTATCTCACATTAGGGATGCAGCCTCCTACTTAGGTGAGGTGGCTATGGATACGGCTCTCCTGGCCTCCAGGATATCTGCCACTTCGGTAGCGCCCTGCCGTATCGTTTGGCTTCATTCCTGGAAAGCAGATTCAGATTCAAAATGGGCTCTGGAATCTCTCCCTTATTCGGGGGACATCCTATTTGATCCAGAGCTTGATAAAATTGTGACTACCTTGGCGGCTAACAAGACGGCGTTCCTGCCCTCTGCATATAATACAAAGCCTCGGACGTCATCCTTTCACCCTCAAGGAAAAGACAAAGGTCAGTCTTTTCCACGGCACCAGACATCAGCCAAGGCCTCCAAGCCTAGGGCTAAACAGGCCTGAACTACAAGACATCCACCAGCAAAGTCTATGGACAAGCCTGCAGCCTGACGGGTCTGGCTTCTCCCTGGGGGCTCCCAGGGTGGGAGGCTGACTTCTTCAATTCGCTTGTCACTTGTTTCCTTCTCTGTGTGAGAGTGTGATTCTCAGGGCCAGATTAAGGCTTGTGGGGGCCCTGGGGCAACTAAGTTGTGGGGGCCCCATCAATAAAATTGCTACGGCCCACACAACGACTACTATGCCCCTTGTCGATAGATAGATAGATAGATTGAAGATATGACGTAGATAGATAGATAGATATGAGCTAGATAGATAGATAGATATGAGATAGATAGATAGATATGAGATAGATAGTTAGATACATATGAGATAGATAGATGGATAGATAGATATGAGATAGATAGATGGATAGATAGATATGAGATAGATAGATATGAGATAGAAAGAGATAGATGATAGATAGATAGATATAGACAGATATGATATAGATAGATAGATAGATAGATAGATAGATGTGATATTGATAGATAAATAGATAGATAGATATGATATAGATAGATAGATAGATGTGATATAGATAGATAGATATGATATAGATAGATTGATAGATATGAGATAGATAGATAGATATGAGATAGATAGATAGATAGATAGGGATAGGGATGAAGCTAGAGAGAGAAGTCATGAGCGAGTTAGAGAGAGAGGGGGGAGGGAGGAATGGACAGTCAGGAGCACATACATATTTCCCTACCTCCATTTACAGCAACAGGCAGCAGCAGGGTAGGCTTCTAATGGGGGCAGGCACTTCACTGCAATAGGCCCCGCCCCCTGCCAATACACCCGCAAATTGCGGCATTATGTCAGTGTGGGGGCGGGGCTTCCATCCTCTGCTGCTGTCACGCTATGTGATGGAGTGTGCTGTCACTGCTGTGCAGTTCTTATGCTGCCGGCTGTGATCGGGAGTCAGCCACGGAGGGTCCACAGTGGCCAGGAATGTCTTTGGCAGTGTGGGGGCCCCAAATGTGTGGGGGCCCCTGGACTACCGCCCCGTCCGCCCCGCCTATAATCCGCCCCTGGTGATTCTTCAGTGTACCAGTCTTCCTACTTCCTACTCTCCTTTCCTGCTCCTGCCTTGTTAACAAAACTGAAGTGCTCTCCAGGCTGTGGGCGGGGTATAGGGGGAAGGACCGAAGCATCCTGGGATTGAAAAGCTTTGATGTTTGTGTCCGGTCCTCCAGGTCCAACCTACACCTCAATATCTCCCTGTGGACCCTATGGAATTCGAAGAGAGTGAAAAAAGGTAAGTTTTACCATAACTCTTATTTTTGTGCTGTCCCTGATCCCACCACACCATACTTCCTCTGAAGCCTCACCACCTTTTCTTTTGTACTGTGCTATACTTTTTTTTCTTTATATTTAGCACTTTGCTGCTTTTAGATTATCAAACATATATTGTTTGTATTTTTTGTTCTTTAAGAGGCATATAAAAGTGCACTGCTATGATTACTGCAACAAGGGTAGAAAATGGTTTATAACAAAATCTTGGTACTGCAATCTATAACACATGGCAGAATCAACAAAAATGTAATTTATTGTTGCCAAAATGGTTATACATAAATGGAGTTTTTTAAGCTGAATCTAATTTGTGGCACTAAATGTTTTTGGTTATATTTTCTTTTTGCTTTAATCTGATTTGGTACACTGAAGAATCACACTCTGCAGCAGAAACCCCCACTACTATAACAACCCGCGATCCCTATAGTAAACAGGCTTACCTGGTCGATATTGATGGGCTTAGCCAATGAGCACTCCTCCACATGGGTCCCAGCCAATGAGCGACCACTAATGGAAGCCGCCACTGATTGGTTGGCCCACAGCACTAAGGATAGCTCAAGGCCGGAACTGTCATTAGCGATACTGTAACAATATGCTGTAGCATCTTGTTACAGTATCTCCGGGGCCCTCTTTGGAATTCTGCGGAGAACATCGTGGGAGAAAAGGTGAGTATTGGTTCTTTTTTTACAGGTACAACCATTGGATACTATACGTTGAGAAGGGGGCATGAACATCTGGGAGCAGGTAAGTATGTGTGTGTATGTATGTAAGTAATAAATCTTTATTTTCACGGTGTGTGTTGTGTTTTTTTAAACATTTCTTTACAGGTGAACTACAGGTACCAGTGGTTCCTTAATGCCCCGCATGCTGGTACTTGTGGTTCTCCAAGTACCAGCATGCGGGGGAGGCTTGCTGGGACCTGCAATTCTACTGTAAAGACAATGTTGTTAATTCAATTTTAAACACTACACCTACACTATCAACCCACCACCCACCGCCCAGGGGTGGCGGGGATAGCCTCGGGCTATCAGCCTAGGCCATGGGTGCCCTGGAGAGGGGGTCCCCTTTATTAGAGGGGTCCCCAACTCCCCAGGGATCCCTGGCCTGACTAGCAGTCAGGGCTGATGCTGCTGGGGGGCCTGGTGAAAGGGCACCCCTAGCTGTGGCATCAGCCCCCCCACTAGAAAGGGTCCAGTGCTGGTTTTAATTTTAGGGATACCCCTACGCCAAATTTTTTACCCCTAAAATTAAAACCAGGACTGGCCCTGCAGCCTGATGCTGGTACCTAATTTACGGGGGAACCCTACTCATTTTGTTCCCCGTAATTTTAGGTACCAGGACAGGCTGGCAAGTTCAGGGCTGGTTAGTCTTTTGGGGGGGGGGGCTCACATCATTTTTTTTTTTAATAATTAATCCTACTTAAAAAATAAAAAAAATTATTTGTGTATGTTTTCACCCAAACTCGCAGCTCACATAAACTCGACCCTTAGTAAATTTACCCCTATGTGTTGTTGGGATGTATAGCGGAAATGCATCTCCCCTGTAAAATAATACTTTGTCTTGTAATTTTTAGTTCTGGAATTTCTATATATGGCAAAAGTTGCAACTAGCTTCTCCTATCAAGCAACTTGAACATTTAGCATTAGATTTATTTTGGGAAATCCCTTCAGTAGTTTCAGGATTGTTGGCAGCTTTTCTTTCTTATTCTTTTGTCATTTTGTTTGGGCACTTTATACCTTTTGGGGTTTTTAGCACCCATAGCCAAAGGTCCTATGAAGGCAGTGTGTAGACCCCAGAGAATGTAGTCTATTCATTTACTTGTAACCAGTGACATCACTGCTACTTTCTCCCAAATATTAGTTCAGCCCTCACATTGTCTATCCGGGATGCAGTTCATATACCGGTAGTCAGGATGCCGGAGCTTAGAATGACTGCGCGGGAATCCCGACACCAGTTTGAATCCTGCTGCCAGCATCCTGACCGCTGGCATCCCGACGGTATTGGGGCTAGGCTTCGAGAGTGTGTGTGGGAGTGTTAGAATGCGGGGGGAGGGTTAGAGTTAGGCTGCGGGTGGGGGTAGAGGGTTAGTGGTAGGGATAGTTACTTGCAGGGGTTAGGATACTTACCTGAGTCCCGGCGTCATGGTTCTGACTGCCGACATCTCGTACCCAACCCGTCTATCCACGTTCCTTGTATGCAGTTGTTCATTAAGGTGAAAATGTTTAGACATGTTTACAACATACCATAAATGAATAATATACTGTTCATAACTGTTTTTTTCTTGCTTTATCATATTCACAATTCTGAACCATATTTAAAACCCACTCAATCTGCTCTCGTCATCCCACTTTATTTTATCCTACAGTAGGACAAGAAATGTCTCAGCAGCTAAGTTATTACAGGACTGATTGTATATGCCTTGTGTTGTGTGTGCGGAAACGTAATTCACCCTTTAGCAGAAATTTTGTTTTAAAACGAATAAACAGTGACAAGGGCTGCTTTTTGTTTTCATTTTTTGTAATAGAGAATTTATTGACACTGCAGCTTTTGGACTTTGTACATTTAAAATAATTGTACTTATATTAGGTTATTTTACCCTCCAGATATCTTTTATTTTAATAAAGTAATCATAAAAGCCACTTAGAGGTTCAGTATTGGATTTTACTTATTGGATGGTTTCTTTTCTTTTCTGATTACTTCTTTGGTAACTGGAATGACTTGAAACTACTAGGCCAGGCCTGGCCAACATGTGGCTCTCCAGCTTTTGTGTAACTACAAGTCCCAGCATGCTTTTCCAGCCGTTCAATATACTGGGATCTGTAGTTTCACAACAGCTGGAGAGAGACAGGTTTGCCAAGTCTGCACTAGGCCAATGTCTCCAAATTTACATTAAAATACCTAACTTAAGTTCCTTCAAAGAAAATCTAAACAATTTGAGTTATATCGACTGATGCAGTCATAAAAATAGTATTGCACATTTTAAAACTTTCCGCAAAACATCATCTGAAAACTTTATGTATAATCAAATACATTTAAATTCAAACATAAAAATGTAAAAAATTAAGCAAGTTAATGTCCACTATGAAATGTTAGTAGTAACATATTGAAATAATGGTGTATATTTTTGACACTACACGCATTAAATTATTGGATTGACAAATAAATACAGTTTTGCTTTATACAAGTGGGACTGAGGAATGACTAGGGGAAAATCTCCTATTTGCCTTTACTGTTGAGAAAAGGGTCAATACACTCATTTTTGTCCAAGGAAGCAGGGAAACTACTAGATGCCTTGGTCAGTAGATATTCCCTTGCACCCAGAACAAATGATTATTGCATGTGTTAATAGCTCATTGTTGTGGTTTTTCATTGATTGCTTACAGAAACGACCTATTTTTCTTCTTATATGTAAACCTCATATACGGCTGGGTTGGCGTTTCCTTGTACAGTCATAACTCTGAGATTCATTTGAGAGAAAATAGAGATCTGTTATTCTTGGCTCCTCCACAGCTGCTAACATGATGGAGACAACCCAGCCCCACTCCAGAGACAGGACATGAAAGAAAACACTCCGGGAGGATATAAAGGACCACAGCATCATTTCTTCATGTGTCTTTTGGCACAATATCATATTAATAAGTATTTAGGAAGGGTAGCATGCTGCCATGGAGAAGTCAAGGAAACCATATTAGCAGTTAGTAATCGCCAGTATCCTCTCCCTCCTCCGCTTAGGGTGGGCCACAGATCTAACTCAACTGGATAATAACTGACAAGTTAGTATTGTGCCCCCCCGCCATATCAATTACTGCACTATTTTTCTTCCGAACGTTTCATCTGCTGAATGTGAATGTTGATAATATGAGATATGGTAAGAACTTACCTTTGTTATCTCTATTTCTACAAAGTCCATAGGGTTCCACAGGATTCCTTGGGTATAGGTGATGACGTCAGGCATCGGGCACCATAGAGTTAAAGTTTTCAGCCTCCCAGGATGCACTAGGGTCCCCCTCCTATAGCCCGCCCCCGAGCCAAGGCATCTCAGTTACGTACCAAGCCATAGGCCGGAGGAGGAGAAGGAAGAGAGAGAAAAAAGATCTGGACACACAGAAGAATCACATTCTCACCAGAGGGAGATGGAAAAACCGGTGACCAGAGTAAAGCCCATCTGCAGCACAGGTGCAACAGGGTGGGAGTCCTGTGGAACCCTATGGACTTCGTAGAAATAGAGATAACAAAGGTAAGTTCTTACCATATCTCATATTTTCTACATCAGGGTTCATAGGGTATCCACAGGATACCTTGGGGATGTCCCAAAGCAGTATCCTTTAAGGGTGGGGATGCTCCTGTGCTGAAAGGAGAATCTGCCGCCTGAAGGAAGCATCCTGAGAGGCAAAGGTGTCAAATGCATAATACCTCACAAAAGTATGGACAGAGGACCATGTGGCAGCCTTGCAGATCTGGACTGCAGAGGCACCATGTCGAGCTGCCCACGAAGGACCCACAGACCTAGTGGAATGAGCCCTCACAGAGGAAGGAACCGGAAGGCCTTCATGAAGATATGCTTCTGAAATAGCCATACGAATCCAGCCTGCCAAAGTCTGCTTTGAAGCAGGCCAACCCTTTTTACGGAAGCCATAGAGGACAAACAAGGCGTCCGACTTCCTAAACGAAGAAGTGTGGTCAACATAAATCATTAAGGCCCGCACAACATCCAAAGTGGCCTCACCCACGGAAAGGTCAGGTGAGTTAAAAGCCGGCACAATGATTTCCTCGTTGATGTGGAAACTCAAAACAACTTTGGGAAGGAAACCAGGACGAGTGCGCAGCACCGCCCTGTTCCTATGAAAAATCAGAAAAGGGGGTCTACAAGAGAGAGCCCCTAAGTCAGAAACATGTCTGGCCGAAGCAATGGCCAGAAGGAAAATTGTTTTAGCTGTCAGCCATTTAAGGTCCACTGAGCCCAGTGGTTCAAATGGCGGTCCCTGGAGAGCCCTCAGGACCACAGCTAAATCCCAAGGCGCCACCGGTGGAAAAAAAGGTGGCTGAATTCGGAGAACACCTTGCATAAAGGTGCGCACATCAGGGATTGCAGCAATCCTATGATGGAACCAGACGGACAGGGCAGACACCTGTACCTTCAGAGAAGCAAGGCGAAGCCCATGGTCTAGTCCCGCCTGTAGAAAAGCCAACACTCTAGACAGACGGAACTCCCGAGGTGCATAACCTCTCGGCCGACACCACTGGAAGAACGTATGCCACACACGATGGTATATTCTTGCAGAAGAAGGCTTCCGAGCTCTTAGCATAGTCCGTACTACAGAGTTGGAAAACCCCCTGGACCTTAACATGGCCGTCTCAACAGCCACGCCGTCAAAGACAGCCGAGTCAGGTCCGGGTGAAGACAAGGACCCTGTGACAGATGGTCCGGTCATAGCGGCAACCGCAGAGGACTGTCCACAGACAGACCCTGAAGGTCTGAGAACCAGTGCTGTCTGGGCCACGCGGGAGCTATCAACAGGAGCGTCCCTCCTTCCTGTTTGAATTTCCGGATTACCCGTGGAAGAAGGGAAAATGGAGGAAAGAGATAAGCAAACCGGAACATCCTCTGGACTGACAGAACATCCACCAGAGACGCCTTTTTGTCTCTTGTGCGAGACCCGTACACCGGCAACTTGTTGTTGTGCCGTGACGCCATGAGGTCGATCTCTGGAAGACCCCACCTGTCCACCAGAAGTTGAAAGACGTCCTGGTGCAAAGACCATTCCCCCGAATGAACGTCCTGGCGACTGAGAAAGTCCGCCTCCCAGTTGAGGACTCCCGGGATGAATACTGCTTATATGGCCGGGAGATTGCGCTCCACCCAGACCAGGATGCGGGACACCTCTACGAGTGCCGCCCGACTTCGGGTTCCTCCTTGCCGATTTACGTAGGCCACGGTGGTGGCGTTGTCTGACTGGACCTGCACGGGGTGACCTTGGAGAACCCGCTGTGCCTACTGGAGAGCATTGAAAACGGCGCGGAGTTCATGATGTTTATTGGAAGCTCCTTTTCCACCTGAGTCCATCTGCCCTGGAACAAGTGTGGACCCGTGACAGCTCCCCAGCCCAGAAGGCTGGCATCCATTGTCAACAGGACCCATTTCGCCACCCAGAATGGACAACCCTTGTTGAGATGGGTCATCTGCAACCACCAGGCTAGGGGCAGGCAAACCTCCGGAGTGAGCACCATTGTCTGGGACCTTAGACTCTAAGGCAGTCCATTCCATTTGGACAGGATCAATTGCTGCAGAGGTCTGGAGTGAAACTGGGCATATTCCACCATGTCGAATACTGACACCATGGAGCCCAGTAACCTCATCGCCGAATGCAGAGACACCCGGCGACTCTGCAGACAACTGCGCACCCTCAATTGTAAGGCAGAGATCTTTTCCCCCGTCACAAAGATCCTTTGCTGTCCGGAGTCCAATAAGGCTCCGAGGTGCAGAATCCTCTGAGACGGGATCAGGGTGGACTTCTGCCAGTTTATTAACCAGCCATGCTAGTGCAATACCGCAATCGTCCGGTCCAAGTGGCGTAGAAGGAGCTCTGGAGATCCTGCTACCAACAGAAGGTTGTCCAGGTATGGCAACATGCGGACTCCCTGCAGCCACAGGGAAGCTGCCATGATCGCCATAACCTTGGTGAACACACGTGGTGCTGTCGCCAGCCCAAAAGGTAACGCCTGGAACTGGAAGTGATCGTTGCGGATTGCAAACCTGAGGAACTGTTGATGGCGTAAAAGAATAGGGACATGCAGGTAAGCGTCCTGTATGTCCAACGACACCATGTAATCCCCAGGTTCCAGTGCCAGAATGATGGACCGTAGGGTCTCCATCCGAAACCTCGGCACCTGCAAGGACTTGTTGAGTGCTTTGAGGTTGAGGATCGGACTGTACGACCCATTGGGTTTCTGCACCAAAAACAGATTGGAATAGAAACCCTGGCCCCTCTGGGAGAATGGAACAGGCACTATAACTCCAGCCTGGAGCATAGTGTGCAAAACCTTCCGCAGTTCCATGGCTTTGTTCCGGTCTGATGGAAGACCCGTGGTGAAGAATCGGGATGGGGGCCTGTGCCGTAAGGAGAGGGCATACCCGTGAGAAACCACCTCGTGAACCCAAGTGTCTGTCGTGGTAACTGACAAACACTGGGCAAACTGCAGCAGGCGGCCTCCCACTTTGGGATCCCCCAAAGGGAGGCCCGGACTGTCAGGCCACAGGCTTGTCATCTGGCTTAGGGGCTGGATGTCTGGTACTCCAGGCCTGCTTCCAGGGCTTGGCCGATTTTTTGGGGCCAGCCTGTCGGGGAAAAGACTGTGCCTTAGGCCTACCCTGGGCCCTGTAAGGCCGAATGGACAACGTACCTGAACTGGAAGGAACCGCAGCAGACGGGAGACATGCCGTCGCCAGCATGGCTACAATTTTGTCCAGATCCGGACCAAATAGGACTTCTCCATTAAAAGGCAAAGCTTTCAAGCCCTTCTTGGAATCAGCATCCGCCTTCCAAGATCGCAACCATAAGATGCGACGAGCAGCTACAGCTGCCGAAGAAATCCGAGAAGTCAGGGTACTGATATCCAAGGCCGCTTGATATAAGTGGCCGAATCTCAGAGATTGCCTATCAACTCGGTCTGTTCAGCCGAACAGTCGGAATCCAAAGACACCTCCAAACTATCAGCCCAGCGCTCCATAGCTCTGGCTACCCAACAAATGGCCATAGCCGGCCTGGCTGCCCCCTGAAAGGGAATAAACGGACTTTAGGCAGATCTCCACCTTACGGTCCGTAGCATCCTTCAAGGAGGGCATGGGCAGTGGGGTACTTCGGACTAGGCGTGTCACATGAGAATCCACCTGTAGAGGGGATTCCCACTTAGAAAAATAATTGTCCACAAACGGATAAGCCACCACCAAGCGTCTCTGAGGCTGATACCATTTGCCAGGGTGTTTCCACGCCTCCTCTAAATGGTCTACTAACTGACCCGAAAGAGGAAACACTGTGACGTCACCCTTAATATCCTTAAAAAAGACATATTTTGACTTGGACACCGGAGGATTTTCATCCTCAATCACTAAAGCCGTGCGGACTGCCCGAATAAGTCCAGGAATATAAACCTTGTACTTAGCGTCAGACTTTAGAACGGAGAGGTTCTTGGTCAGAAAGATCCAGAATCTCTGCATCAGCAGCGGTCGTCACGTCGTCATTCTCATAAGGAGCGGACAGAGACACCACCGGCCGCTTATGTGGCCTCAACACAGACTCCCCTTGTAACACGTCCGACAAATGCTGTACAGAACTTGTCAGTGAATTAACCCACGCAGGCTCCTGAGAGACCTGAGGAGGGGAAATAGGGAGACTGTGGGGTACCATCAATTGTCTCAGGAAACCCTGCATGGGTGACGACACCACTGACTGCTGGGACAATCCCATCTGTGGGAACGCAGGCTGCGGAGCTAACTGCCCACGAGGGTTGTAAGCGCTTTGGCGAAACAAGCCCAGGGTGGCTCCAGTACCGGAGCCGTGACAGTAATTGGCCGCGCCAATAAATAACACTGTCGACATAGCCCCTCCGCGTTACCCTCCCCCTCCGCTATTGGTACCTTGCATGTAGTACAAATAAACTGGAGAGGAAAGTCACTCTCAGACATGATGGTAAGTATGTGACCCCTCTCACTGATACTTGTTAGTATAGTGGGAGAACCACCCTGCAATCACCGCACCGCAAGGGCTTTAGCAGAAGAAGAGCAGGGACAGTGAAATGGCTGACAGTAGAAAGTGAAAGTACAGGCAGCAGACGCTAGCAGAAGTCACATACAATGCAAAGAAATCAATTCCTGCACTCTCAGCGCTGATCCTCAACTACGCAGACACAGAGCCTGGTAGGACACAGCGCTGCATACACACACCTGTAACCAACGGAGGAGAGGTATGCCGGGGGACCCAGACTGCAATGCCACCGAACATCAGCGTCCAGCAGCGCTCACCATGCTTCCAGCAAAAGATGGCCACCGAGGAGCAGAGAGGAGGCCGGCCTGGGGGAGCAGCGCTGCCACAGGGCCAGTCAGCAAATGCAGAGAGGGCTGTGTGCAGCGAGGGAGGCGCCGGCTGTGTACAGGGAAGGCGCGCTCCCCTGGCATGCAATTAACCCCTGGGACGCCGCATCGCTACCGCTCAGCCGCGGTCACTGTCCCAGGGGGGTAGTGGAAGCGCAGGTTAGTTACCTGGCCCCACGCTGCAGCCAGTCCCCAGGGAGCCCCCTGCCTGGGGACTCTGGACCATGTACTCAGCAGGGACCCACCATGGGACCCTGCTGCTTACCTGCTGCCCCCTTGAATCCGGCCATGGTCCAAAACATCTGGGGTCACCGCTAGCTGTGACCCCAAATGCTTACCAGCATCCCCAGATCAGTACAGGTGTTCTGGTACCGGCGGGGGTGTAGGTAAGACAGCGTGGACGTCAGCCTTGACTGTCCATGCTGTACTTCCAGATGAGCAGCCACAGCTGCTTGTGAAGAATCTTCAGGGGCTAATCTTAGCCCCCCTCTAAACAGGTGCATCCGACTCAGAGCTGGGCACCAATGAAACTGCGATGCCTTGGCTCGGGGGTGGGGTAAAGGAGGGGGACCCTAGTGCATCCTGGGAGGCTGAAAACTTTAACTCTATGGTGACCAATGCCTGACGTCATCACCTATACCCAAGGTATCCTGTGGAACCCTATGGACCCTGATGTAGAAATGGTAATGTTTAGTAAATCAATTTTTAGAGGACCATACTGCAGCTTTTCCCAGTTCTTCAATGAACATGGATTTGTTTTATGCAACCATAGCTCTAGAGCAGTGTTTTCCCAAACCAATCCCTCAGGTAGCACTAGCCTTAACCCTCCCTCCCCACTGCCTAAACCTATTCTATCCCTCCAGTGCCTAAACCTAACCTCCCCACCTTAGCGCCTAACCCTTCCCCTAGTGCCTAACCTGCCCCTTAACCCCAGTACTTAGTGTCTGGATGCCAGAGGTGAGGATGCCAGTGCTGAGATTGTGACGGGTGTTGGGATTCCAGCACTGGCACTCTAAGCGACGGCATCCGGATGGTTGGTATTCTGACCACTACTGGTCCTGAGGACCGAGTTTGAGAACCACTGGTCTAGCGTAATCCACCTTTATGGCATATGGGAGCAAATGGTCCATTGTCATGTGTCCTGGGGCTTATCTATAATGGGTGTGTCGAAACTGGATTATTGGCTGAGACAAGATCAGTTTAAAATTGAATCGCAGCGACACCATCTTGCGACTAGCCGCAAGACGCCATTTTGCGAAATGGCAGCCTAAGCACCATTTTAGATAAACTCATACTTTAGTACATGTGGCGATAATACTATTAGCATCATGCGAATGCATCTGTGACCATCGCCATAAGTTACGGCGATTCAACAAAAGCCCATTTCATGACTTTACGTATTATAAAGGATATATTTCAGAAATGGCTTTACAGTATGTCAAAACTGGATTGCATTAGCTGAACAGAGCAAATGGCCACATGACAACTAGCTTGTGTAGATAAGCTTCCTGGATAACGTCTGCTCTCACTCCAGGTGGCCCGGCTAGAATACACACCTTACCTTAGCAGGCTTCCTGCAATTAAATAACTTCAAAGCCAAGAGTGTTATCTTAGGTCTGGGTCTTGTAGCTGGGCTAATTTGCATTCACACAAGAGTCTGGGAGAATAAAGGGTCTTTTCTTTTGAGCCTGGGAAAGGTGGGGGCTGCTGAGAGAAGGGTCATGTGGAACTATAAGGCTCAGCATTCAACACTGCTAGGTGTTCACTTAGTAAGTGAGATTTAAGTGCACCATTCCTCATATACACAATTGCGCTGTTAACTAGTCGCATATTAGCGAATGCATAAGACCTTGTGTGAAAACACTGTTTTATTAGCTTCATGCGCACGCATCTGCCCCAAGTTAACTAGCGTCTTTATATCAAACCCTGCATACTCACACATTACATATCCACATAAAAGGTTTAATAAGCTTTATGGTATAAGATTTAAGTTTGTTCAGTTAGTATAAATGCTGTGAAATAAAGATATTTGATAACTAAGGTTTTATACATGCTAAGAAAGACGTGTTTGGTTTCGTATTGATGCGTACTCTTTCAACAGAGTTCCGGTATTATCGGTGTGGAGATCGCACATGCATTCTCAACTTATGGACCGCAGAGACTTCAAGCAACAAAATGTATATTATATGAACAACTGTTAGGATGATTGCATGGGGTAGGAGGGCAGAGACCCCCAGTTGTTGGAGGCTGGGTTGAGACTATTTGAACCAGCCTGTTAAACGCTCTGTAACAGATGCTCCCCCCATGGGAACCAATGGCATAAGCAACAAACTTCTCTATTGTCCTGTCTATTCTGGGGGGTATAAATGTGTGCTCCAACACTGGGTTCTTAGTCTTCTTGCTGAACGCTGAGGGACGAGGGGTTTCTTGCTGATGCCTAACATCTGGACCAGAAAGCGCTGCGTATGTATACTGTACTTGGGTCTGTATAATTCCTTTGCACCGAATTATGTCTGGATCAATAGCGGGTAACTGACTGTACTTTTACCTGAATAATACTTGCGCTTTGGAACCACAGATTCCAGGTCTTAAGTCTTTATTTACTGTATGACTGCGTACGCAAATTAGCATCATCCTTAGAGGTTTATAGGTAGGATATTAGAAGGTATAGGCAGGGGTGTATAGAGGTTCTGATCCAGAATCATCAGGTGCAAGGTGTATGGTGCAAACAGGCCTCAGGGGTCCAGGGGGGCCCACACACCCATTTAAATATACTTAAGCTCTTTATTGACCAGGTGCTGTAGAAATCACTGGGAAAAATGGCCAGCATGCCCTTTTCTGGTAATTTGTGCATATGCAGTAATGTCCCAGGAACGCAGCGCTGGCACCATATTACTGGAGACCAGCGCATGTGCAGTAGACTCTGGCATAATGCCAGAGTCTACTGCACACCGGAGAGAAGGGGGCCCCATCGGAGCCAGCACACGGGCCTCCTCCTCTCTTAAACCACCTGTGCATGTGCCACTTGGATGGAAGGCTCAGATGTGACCTTTTATCTAAACCTGCGTTGTCATGCTTTTTTCTACAGTCCTCACACACCAGTTAGCATCAACAGCCAAGCTTTACCCATGTCAGTAAGCATTGATGACCTGTGTACAGTTACCTTTGTTTTTATAAATGTACCTTATTTAGTACAAAGCAACTGTAAACAAAATGTTTTTTTGTAATCTTTCTCACACTGCCCCACACATCTTTAATTCTTAACTTGTAAATTTATATCTAACAGAAGTGGGTCTCAACTAAAATGAAAGCAGAGCATACCATTTGGTAACCAATGCACTTGAGCTAGTGTTCACTCTAGCTCCGGCGGCAGGCAGGGTGCCGGAGCTAGAGAGGGCAACTTTGTGCGTGCGGGCAAAAAGGGGGCGTGGCCATAAAAGGGGGCGTGTCTATAAGACGCGTCCCCTTTTTCATCATACTTGGGGGCATGCCCGGCACTTACGGACATGCCGGGCAGCCCCCAAGCGCTGCAGACAGGTAGAACAGATGCCGGGCGCATGCGCCCAGCGTCTATTCTCCGGCGGTGACCGGGTCACCGCACATTTCTCCACCCGCGGGGCTCTCCGTCCCGCGGGTGAAGACTGCACCCGCAGCCTGTGAGGGCAGGGTGCTTTTTGCCCTCCTTCTGGAGGGCAGGGTGCTTTTTGCCCTCCAGAAGGAGGGCAGGGTGCCGCACCCTGCTAAAACAGCCTAGCGGGAACGCTACTTGAGCTACTTTGCTCATTAGGATGATCCTCTCATTAGGATGACATCATGGGGTCATGCATTATGTGCTAATAGCCCAGTGTCATCTGCTCTTCCCCAGTTACTACAAAAAACCCCTGTCTGCTCCAGAGATCAGATAATGTCCAGCAAGGTATATACAGACTGGCTTCATAGTCAGAGGCATATCTGGGTGTCATTGGTTTTTTATTGACCTATGGATTTACAGCTTCTACTCAAATTTCTTCAGAATGTTTATGAGGCCCAAAAGGGCTGTTGTGTATTAAGCGTGAATTTCTGGCAGTCATAGGTTAGTTACAAATGCTAGGCAATGACACTACAAGTACCAGAAAGTCAGTCATGCCGCAATAGTGTCCTATAGACTTGTCCCTATACATCATTATAATAATGATGACAATAAAACAAAAACAACAGCTGCGGTGTCGGATCCCCGGACCTCTGCGGTGGCTGTCTCCTCGGGGGCTGCGGGAGCTGTCAGCCTCCGTGACCGGGACCCGGCCGGAGGGTTTCCACTTCCTGGCTCTCCCACTGTGCAGCTCCGCACGGGGCTGGTTGTGGCTGCGGCGCCCTCCTCAACACGTGGCCGTCCGTTGGGCTGAGGGTCCCGCGGACGCTGACAGCGCTGTCACCAGGCATCTCCCCTGCGGCTGTGCGCTCTGTCCTGAATCTCCTGAGCCTCTTCCAATTGCAGTTCGGGCTTTGGATTCCACACCCCCCCCTTTTGTGCAGGTATGTAGTGCTGCCTGCCAGTGGTCAACACCGTATACCGTCACTATTTCACCAGAGTCTTTTTATGTAAAATGACTGTCTCATAGTTGCCATATCTCCCTGATGCCATTAGAGTATCTATCTATAATGGGTGTACGGGACCCTCCATCCAGGGAGCCCACACCGCACTCCCTGCACCCATACTTACCTCTTAATTATACTTTTCTTTTTTTGGGAAAGGGTGAGAACTGTATTGTCTGCCTTTCCTTGAGTGCTAGAATAGTTTAGAGCACAGGTTCTCAAACTCGGTCCTCAAGACCCCAAACAGTGCATGTTTTCCAAGTCTCCACACTGAATCAAGTGAAATAATTAGCTCCACCTGTGGACCTTTTAAAATGTGTTATGGTGCGTACACACTAGATGATATGCTCCCTGGGCGATATCGTCTAGTGTGTCCCCGGCAGGCTGTGCTCAATGTCGTTCATGACATTGAGCACACCCGCTGAACGATATCATTAACGATATCGTTCAGCGCCGGGGTCTCTCTCCCCCATTCCCCAACATGCAGCAACCTGATGACATCGTCAGGTCAGGTTGGCCTGCATGTTAACCCGATGAACGATGATGACGAACGACCCGCGGGAACGCGCGTCGTCATTGTCGTTCATCGTTTTTGTGTTAAAAATGGACGATAAAGTGGACGACTGAACGATATCGTTATCGTTCAGTCGTCCACTTTAATCACCCAGTGTGTATGCACCATTAGTGAGTAATGATTACACCTGTGCACCTGCTGGGTGACCTGCAAAACATGAACTGTGTGGGGTCCTGAGGACCGAGTTTGAGCACCACTGGTTTAGAATAATAAAAAAGAAACCCAAAATTCACTGTTTATTGGCATATTTCTATGAGTGTTCATCCCACATCCCTAGTCACTGCAGTAATTTAATAAATGAACTGTCTTCCTAGCTGTTGCTTAAAAAAATATAAATAAAAACTAAATAGCTGCAATGGCAATACTGGACCAGGGGGGTAATAAGCGTTAACTTACTGCAGGGGTAGCCAACCTCGGTCCTCGTGAGCTACCAACAGTTCACGTTTTCCAGACCACCTAGCAGGTGCACAGGTGTATTCATTACTAACACATTTGAAAAGATCCACAGGTGGAGCTAATTATATCACTTCTGATTCTGTGAGGAGACCTGCAAAACATGCACCGTTGGTAGCTCTTGAGGACCAGGGTTCGCTACCACTGACTTACTGCTTTGCAGATATGCATGCATGAGCCAGTTTGGGTCGCAGTTCTACGTTTTGTTTAAAGAAAAAATAAAATAAAATAAATATATATATACACATACAAATTAAGGGGTCTATGTACTAAGCCATGGAGAGAGATAAAGTGGACTGAGATAAAGTACTAACAAATCAGCTCCTAACTGTCATTTTTCAAACACCACTTGTAAAGTGACAGCTGATGGGTTTTATCATAGGAAACAAGTTTTAAAACTCGTTGCATATGATAAATGGTGCAGCAGCCAATCAGCTCCCAACTGTCATTTTTGAAATAGGTGACAGTTGGGAGCTGATTGGCTGGAGCACCATAATCATACGCAACGAGTATTAAAACTTGTTGGGTATTATAAAACTCGTTGTGGGCCCCATAGACAGATCTATCAATGAGTGATATACTTGTTATCACTCGTTATTAATCTTAAATAGTGTTCCAACCAATCAGCTCCTAACTGTTTGAAAAATGACAGGAGCTGATTGGAAGGAGCACCATTTAAGATTAGTAATGAGTAATAACAAGAATATTAATCCTTGATAAATCTGGGCCTAAGTTTAAAATAAGAAAATATTTAAGATGATAAAATAAAAATCTCAAAAAAGTCTATGCAAGTACAGCTATAGTACTAGTTAAATAGGCTTCCCATGCAAAGGCTTTGGGAAACCTTCACCAGATGCTGTAGCAGTGTTATCACTTATAAGTTGGCACTGGCATGGTTATAGAAAAAGTCACTGACTAGGATCTTTGTGTATATTATTATTATTATCATCATTATTATTTTTACTGGAGCTAGATGAAACATTTTTTGAGTTACCTTTTATATTTAAGGCTAAGCAAAAGTGTGCCTTTGAAAAAAACAATACTGTGTACCTTAAAATCGTGTTCTCTGAAAATGTTAATTTTCAACTTTTGTATGATGAAATGTTTAGTATATAGCCTATATATCAAACTTTTTTCTGTAGTGCCTCAAACACAACATAGCACTCATTTCACATTTAACGGCATATTTATTAAAGTATATTTGCAGAATATCCCCTGAACACCCGTTTTTGGGGGTCCCTGTGAAATATTAAGCATCCCTAGGATTTAAGAAGGAGGAACTGCAGCAGATATCTCCAATCTCTTCCACGGTCCCTCCATTTACGACTACAAATCAGCCGATATAGGTTTCTATGGGGGCTGCTATGCTGTCAGATTTATCAAGTGCCAGAAAGTATTGCCTATAGTCTGACCCTGATGACACATGCACAGAGCAATTACCGCGCATACGCAGTACGCACATGGACGGAGCCTGTGTCCAGACAAGAGATGATTCCTAAATCCATGTGAAAATTGTTAGGCAAGATTATTATATCCCATAGATTTTTGATAAATCATATATATATATATATATATATATATATATATATATGTGTGTGTGTACATACACACAGGGTAAAACTAGGCTTTCTGTCACCTGGGGCAAAGACAAGACTCAACTTGGCACCTGCTAGGGGGTGGTTTTCTCTTCCTTTCTTTCTATTTGTACACACCGGCCATTGCCAGCTTGTTTAATCCCAATATATCTGAAGCAAATTATTCTATTTTTCATATAATAACTATCAGGTTATACGCAACATAAATATATGAACTTCGCAAAGTGTTAACCAGAATTATATACCTTTTAAATCATTTGGATAATTTCCTTTTATAAAGATAACGATGCACACAAAATGTTATAAGTAAAACGTTTTTATATATCAAATCTTCATAAAATCAATGCTTGTTAAAATACAATATAGACGAGAGAGAGAGAGAGAGAGAGAGAGAGAAATGGCTGCTGTGTGAGATTGTGTGTGGTGGTTGTTGTGACCCTTTGTCCTATTGTTCAAACCGCATGGTCTCTGATCACAAACTCCATTTTGAATGTCCCTCATTGAAATCTCCCATAATGCCATGTTCTGGAATACCAATACCTTCACCCACTACAACTGTGTGATATCTTTGGACCAAAACAGTACGTTATATTGTATACCAGTGTCTAATATTTTCAACTTCCATGATATAACACTGCATCCACTATACTATACAAGCTTTTCAGATACTATAATGTTGTATAATACATATAAGCTGATTCCTCTGTAATAGTTAAAATACCAGTATACAACTCATAGTACACAATTCTATCATAATACTATAAAGCATCCACCAACCACATGGACCAACTTCAATTTCCATTAGAGACATGGGTCAATGGGGGAAGGGGGAGAGCACATGGAATTTCCTTTGTTCATACCACATGGAGGTAGCATCTTTAAATTCCCAAACTATGATAATATATAACTTCACAATACTATCACAATATGGCTAGCAATCTGCAACTCCCATGGAACCACAACCACTAGCTGATATCAAACAAATATACATCTACAGATTGCAACATTTCACCCAATCTCCATCCCAATCTCAACTACACAATGATACAGTCAGACCACGAGAATACAACACATGGGAAGGAAGGGGGAAAAAGTACACCTATATCACAGCCAGCTATATGTATAAAACTGAACCCAAATCACTACAAACTATCTATACAAGCTATAAACAGATTACAAATACCCATTATAGGCTAACTAATGTACAGTTTACTTAGCCATTATGAGCAGATATCTCCAGGCGATTGAAGCTGCATCTTGGCAGTCTTCTGGGGAGAAAGTCTGCTGTCCTTGTGTCTCCCTGGTGTGTCCTTGCAAGCATGTGTGTTTCTCCAAGTGTTTGTGTCTGCATCTGTGTGAGATCCTTCCTGTGTCTCTGTAGAGTGTTTGTGTGAATGCCCTCCTCCCATTCCTCACCTGTGGGATCTTGCCCATAAAAGGACATTCAAACCTTATTGTATAGGGTCTTAGGCAGGAAGCTGTGTCTCTTAGCTAGGGTAAACAAATGCTAATTAGCTTGTATTGTGGGGTCTCTTCCCATCTTTTGATATGCTGGAATAACCAGTTCTGTGTAAACTTCTAAGCTCTTGGAAAATTATCACATTTCATATATATATTTTGTTTTTAGCTGTATAAGGAATTATTATTATTGATTTTAATATACACACTGTAACAGCACCCCCCCCAGTTAAAAACAAACAAAAAAACAAACCTGCTTTTGTTCTGTGGTTCTGGGGTACCTATAATTTTCAATGTAGCATGCAGGCTCAACTGTCTCAGCCATTAACTTTTATTGCTGCCTGTACTACACTACCTCACCCATCATAGTGACCGCAATATACTGTATTGCAGAGAATGTCAGTGGCCCGCCTTATAATACACCAAGTGACCACCATACACTATAGAGAACTTTGCAATGAGTGCCACATAATACAGAGAACTCCAACGACCACTACAGAATACACAAGACATAACAGCCACACACTATGGCCCCTGGAATTGGATACATCAGACAGGAAGCTGTTGGGAGATGTATATCTACTGAAAGTCAGTGCCTCCGCCTGCAGTGCATTATTGCATACCACTTATCAGCAGCTAGCAGGACTGACACCTCACCTCAGGAGGTCATACTGTCATGCCGCCTTCACGGAGCTGCTTCCTTCAGGGCGCGGTAGTGGCAGGGCAGCAAATTTGTGACATCACACGTCCTAACGTCACGCTGCCCAGAGAAGATGGCGCATCACTGTATATGCAGCGCAGGGAGGGTTAGTGAAGCCTTCCACTACACCGGTATGTGTATCCAATTTTTGCAGGCAGCAGAGTTTGATCCGCTGGTTCTGAGACTGGGAGGGGGATCACGGCCCGTATTCTGTTGAGATGACACCTCAGATGGCCACCTTGCTTACAAAGCAGAATAACTCAAGACCTGGAACAACAAATTCAGGATTCTATGAAGCTCAAATTTCAGAGTTTAAGGTGGAACTTTCCCCAGTAGAGACCTGGGTTTCAGCTCTGGAGGAGTCCACAAGATTTTTTTCCACAATCCAAGTGAGCTGAGGGACATTAAATGATGCCTTGAGGATCCCGACAACAAAGGCCACTGTAATAACTTGAGGATCCGGGGCATACCGAAGTACCTCATCAATGATGCTCTCACCAAGAGCTATTGGGGGACGATTCTGACAATCTTATTTAGTTTGACAGGGTTAACCGTGCTCTGCGACCCTGAGACCTTTCGGTAGGAGTCCCACAAGATGTCATCTGCCACCTTCAGGTCTTCAAAACCAGAGGCAATTCTTCAGAAAGCTAGACATCTTGACTGTATCAACTTCAATGGCCATAACAATCAAATCTTCTAAGACCTCGCTTAGCAGACTTTACAATAATGGTGCAGGCTTTGGCCACTGATGGAGGAGCTTTGCAGACAAGGGATTAAGTTCCTCTGGGTTTTCCCTGTCAGCGTCCAGGTCCTTCTGGAAGGGAAGATGGGTTGTCTTCTTGAGCCAGGTGATCAAGATCTTTTCTGCTAGACCTTGGGCATTCAGAAAGTATCATTGTTATATTGGCCTGTGGCCAGGGACCTGGCCCATGTGGATAAGATGGCTGCCATGGCACTGAGGGGGTTAATGCCTCGTGGTGCGGAACTTCTTATGTATGAGTGAGCCACAGCCCTGGACTAACTCCGGTGGCTGCAAAGTTCAGTAGGTTAACCCCTGATGTGATTCATTAAGGTCAAAACCTTGATATGCTGCATTAGGGGAGTGTAAATACAAAGATCCTGCAGGCAGAAGTATATAGTTAATGAAAAACAAACAATTTGATCCCGCACAGGAATGTAACAAGCAATTTTAGAACCAACTATTGTTTTAATAAATCTTTTTAATAGAAAAAATCTAATGTGTTGGTGGTGCTCCCTGGCATAAAGTATATAACATACTCAGTATTAACAAAAATCTCTAGACTATAGCTAGACAAGAAATTCCCTTTCTGGGGCACTCTTAAATAAATGTATATTGTATGAAATAGTTAATGCAGTAAAACATAACCTTTATTGTTGTATTATTAAAAAGAAAAGGGATATTTTATAGGCTCAAGAAAATACAACACAGTGGTGAGTCTCCCTCTTGTTTAAAATAACATATGTTGCTAAATAATCTACAAAGATGTAATAGTCTGGTGACAATATCTTGGCGAAAATGATTGTCAGCACTCAATACAAATTATAAATAACAGAAAAAGCATCTAGGGACTAAATTGCCCCCCAATGAGTGCTGTGGTAGTTTTACCCAGAAATGTGCACTTCCTTATTTGTGTGTGGGTACCTTTAATAAGGCACTAGGGCCCGTATTCAATTTGAGCCGAGCCGCGTTAACTTAATGCGGCCCGGACTTAACGCTGACTTTGCCTGTTTTCCAGGCATTAAATTATCGCGCGCATGTCCGCATATCCCCGGATTCAATTTGAAAGTAGGTGAAAAAGGGACCCGGCGATACTTGGATCGGCGGTAAAAAAAATGGAATTTTCGGGAAATAATCCTAGGACCCCGCTAAAGATGTCCAGACATGGGGGATCACTATGGGTACCCCCGTTTTTGGCTGCAAAAGAAAGTCGGGTTTTTAAATAGCTGCGGCAGGTGTTATTTTTTTCACGACTTTGAAGAAGTGATGCAGAAGAGCATTTAGCTTATTTTTTTCATTTTTAAAAATGGTACCATCAAATTTGGGGTACATGAAAATGGGTACTAGCATATTTTTAAGTGTAGTCATTTTTTTAAAATTCAGCAAAAATGCACCTGTCGGCGGCTATTACAAATCCCGACTTTCTTTAGGAGATAAAAATGGGGGTACCCATAGTGATCCCCTATGTCTAAACATCTTTAGGGGGTTTCCTGGATTTTTTCCCTAAAATTCCTGTTGTGTGTATACCTGTAAAAAAAGGGTTAAAAGTTTTAAAAAAAAATGACATAGGGCCCCCCTCCAAAAGCCAAACCAGCCCCAGGCTTGGCAGCCAGTGGTGTTTTCTAAAAATACGGGGAACAAAAAGTGTAGGGTTCCACTGTATTTTAGAAACCAACACCAGGCTGCAGGGACTAGTGCTGGTTTTAAATATAGGGGGCAAAAAAGACGTGGGGTACCCCCTATATTTAAGACCAGCACCAGACCCAACCGACCGGGGTGTAATGCCACAGCCCGTAGACCCAATCACCGGGGCTCCAGGCCCAGAGCATGTGTATCCAATTTTTGCAGGCAGCAGAGTTTGATCCGCTGGTTCTGAGACTGGGAGGGGGGTTACGGCCCGTATTCTGTTGGGATGACGCCTCAGATGGCCACCTTGCTTACAAAACAGAATAACTCAAGACCTGGAACAACAAATTCAGGATTCTATGAAGCTCAAATTTCAGAGTTTAAGGTGGAACTTTCCCAAGTAGAGACCTGGGTTTCGGCTCTGGAGGAGTCCACAAGATTTTTGTCCACAATCCATGTGAGCTGAGGGACATTAAATGATGCCTTGAGGATCCCGACAACAAAGGCCACTGTAATAACTTGAGGATCCGGGGCATACCGAAGTACCTCATCAATGATGCTCTCACCAAGAGCTATTGGGGGACGATTCTGACAATCCGATTTAGTTTGACAGAGTTAACCGTGCTCTGCGACCCTGAGACCTTCAGGCAGGAGTCCCACAAGATGTCATCTGCCACCTTCAGGTCTTCAAAACCAGAGGCAATTCTTCAGAAAGCTAGACATCTTGACTGTATCAACTTCAATGGCCATAACAATCAAATCTTCTAAGACCTCGCTTAGCAGACTTTACAACAATGGTGCAGGCTTTGGCCACTGATGGAGGAGCTTTGCAGACAAGGGATTAAGTTCCTCTGGGTTTTCCCTGTCAGCGTCCAGGTCCTTCTGGAAGGGAAGATGGGTTGTCTTCTTGAGCCAGGTGATCAAGATCTTTTCTGCTAGACCTTGGGCATTCAGAAAGTATCATTGTTATATGGGCCTGTGGCCAGGGACCTGGCCCATGTGGATAAGATGGCTGCCATGGCACTGAGGGGGTTAATGCCTCGTGGTGCGGAACTTCTTATGTATGAGTGAGCCACAGCCCTGGACTAACTCCGGTGGCTGCAAAGTTCAGTAGGTTAACCCCTGATGTGATTCATTAAGGTCAAAACCTTGATATGCTGCATTAGGGGAGTGTAAATACAAAGATCCTGCAGGCAGAAGTATATAGTTAATGAAAAACAAACAATTTGATCCTGCACAGGAATGTAACAAGCAATTTTAGAACCAACTATTGTTTTAATAAATCTTTTTAATAGAAAAAATCTAATGTGTTGGTGGTGCTCCCTGGCATAAAGTATATAACATACTCAGTATTAACAAAAATCTCTAGACTATAGCTAGACAAGAAATTCCCTTTCTGGGGCACTCTTAAATAAATGTATATTGTATGAAATAGTTAATGCAGTAAAACATAACCTTTATTGTTGTATTATTAAAAAGAAAAGGGATATTTTATAGACTCAAGAAAATACAACACAGTGGTGAGTCTCCCTCTTGTTAAAAATAACATATGTTGCTAAATAATCTACAAAGATGTAATAGTCTGGTGACAATATCTTGGCGAAAATGATTGTCAGCACTCAATACAAATTATAAATAACAGAAAAAGCATCTAGGGACTAAATTGCCCCCCAATGAGTGCTGTGGTAGTTTTACCCAGAAATGTGCACTTCCTTATTTGTGTGTGGGTACCTTTAATAAGGCACTAGGGCCCGTATTCAATTTGAGCCGAGCCGCGTTAACTTAACGCGGCCCGGACTTAACGCTGACTTTGCCTGTTTTCCAGGCATTAAATTATCGCGCGCATGCCCGCATATCCCCGGATTCAATTTGAAAGTAGGTGAAAAAGGGACCCGGCGATACTTGGATCGGCGGTAAAAAAAATGGAATTTTCGGGAAATAATCCTAGGACCCCGCTAAAGATGTCCAGACATGGGGGATCACTATGGGTACCCCCGTTTTTGGCTGCAAAAGAAAGTCGGGTTTTTAAATAGCTGCGGCAGGTGTTATTTTTTCCCGACTTTGAAGAAGTGATGCAGAAGAGCATTTAGCTTATTTTTTTCATTTTTAAAAATGGTCCCATCAAATTTGGGGTACATGAAAATGGGTACTAGCATATTTTTAAGTGTAGTCATTTTTTTAAAATTCAGCAAAAATGCACCTGCCGGCGACTATTACAAATCCCGACTTTCTTTAGGAGATAAAAATGGGGGTACCCATAGTGATCCCCTATGTCTAAACATCTTTAGGGGGTTTCCTGGATTTTTTCCCTAAAATTCCTGTTGTGTGTATACCTGTAAAAAAAGGGTTAAAAGTTTAAAAAAAAAATGACATAGGGCCCCCCTCCAAAAGCCAAACCAGCCCCAGGCTTGGCAGCCAGTGGTGTTTTCTAAAAATACGGGGAACAAAAAGTGTAGGGTTCCACTGTATTTTAGAAACCAACACCAGGCTGCAGGGACTAGTGCTGGTTTTAAATATAGGGGGCAAAAAAGACGTGGGGTACCCCCTATATTTAAGACCAGCACCAGACCCAACCGACCGGGGTGTAATGCCACAGCCCGTAGACCCAATCACCGGGGCTCCAGGCCCAGAGCATGTGTATCCAATTTTTGCAGGCAGCAGAGTTTGATCCGCTGGTTCTGAGACTGGGAGGGGGGTCACGGCCCGTATTCTGTTGGGATGACGCCTCAGATGGCCACCTTGCTTACAAAACAGAATAACTCAAGACCTGGAACAACAAATTCAGGATTCTATGAAGCTCAAATTTCAGAGTTTAAGGTGGAACTTTCCCAAGTAGAGACCTGGGTTTCGGCTCTGGAGGAGTCCACAAGATTTTTGTCCACAATCCATGTGAGCTGAGGGACATTAAATGATGCCTTGAGGATCCCGACAACAAAGGCCACTGTAATAACTTGAGGATCCGGGGCATACCGAAGTACCTCATCAATGATGCTCTCACCAAGAGCTATTGGGGGACGATTCTGACAATCCGATTTAGTTTGACAGAGTTAACCGTGCTCTGCGACCCTGAGACCTTCAGGCAGGAGTCCCACAAGATGTCATCTGCCACCTTCAGGTCTTCAAAACCAGAGGCAATTCTTCAGAAAGCTAGACATCTTGACTGTATCAACTTCAATGGCCATAACAATCAAATCTTCTAAGACCTCGCTTAGCAGACTTTACAACAATGGTGCAGGCTTTGGCCACTGATGGAGGAGCTTTGCAGACAAGGGATTAAGTTCCTCTGGGTTTTCCCTGTCAGCGTCCAGGTCCTTCTGGAAGGGAAGATGGGTTGTCTTCTTGAGCCAGGTGATCAAGATCTTTTCTGCTAGACCTTGGGCATTCAGAAAGTATCATTGTTATATGGGCCTGTGGCCAGGGACCTGGCCCATGTGGATAAGATGGCTGCCATGGCACTGAGGGGGTTAATGCCTCGTGGTGCGGAACTTCTTATGTATGAGTGAGCCACAGCCCTGGACTAACTCCGGTGGCTGCAAAGTTCAGTAGGTTAACCCCTGATGTGATTCATTAAGGTCAAAACCTTGATATGCTGCATTAGGGGAGTGTAAATACAAAGATCCTGCAGGCAGAAGTATATAGTTAATGAAAAACAAACAATTTGATCCCGCACAGGAATGTAACAAGCAATTTTAGAACCAACTATTGTTTTAATAAATCTTTTTAATAGAAAAAATCTAATGTGTTGGTGGTGCTCCCTGGGATAAAGTATATAACATACTCAGTATTAACAAAAATCTCTAGACTATAGCTAGACAAGAAATTCCCTTTCTGGGGCACTCTTAAATAAATGTATATTGTATGAAATAGTTAATGCAGTAAAACATAACCTTTATTGTTGTATTATTAAAAAGAAAAGGGATATTTTATAGACTCAAGAAAATACAACACAGTGGTGAGTCTCCCTCTTGTTAAAAATAACATATGTTGCTAAATAATCTACAAAGATGTAATAGTCTGGTGACAATATCTTGGCGAAAATGATTGTCAGCACTCAATACAAATTATAAATAACAGAAAAAGCATCTAGGGACTAAATTGCCCCCCAATGAGTGCTGTGGTAGTTTTACCCAGAAATGTGCACTTCCTTATTTGTGTGTGGGTACCTTTAATAAGGCACTAGGGCCCGTATTCAATTTGAGCCGAGCCGCGTTAACTTAACGCGGCCCGGACTTAACGCTGACTTTGCCTGTTTTCCAGGCATTAAATTATCGCGCGCATGCCCGCATATCCCCGGATTCAATTTGAAAGTAGGTGAAAAAGGGACCCGGCGATACTTGGATCGGCGGTAAAAAAAATGGAATTTTCGGGAAATAATCCTAGGACCCCGCTAAAGATGTCCAGACATGGGGGATCACTATGGGTACCCCCGTTTTTGGCTGCAAAAGAAAGTCGGGTTTTTAAATAGCTGCGGCAGGTGTTATTTTTTTCACGACTTTGAAGAAGTGATGCAGAAGAGCATTTAGCTTATTTTTTTCATTTTTAAAAATGGTCCCATCAAATTTGGGGTACATGAAAATGGGTACTAGCATATTTTTAAGTGTAGTCATTTTTTTAAAATTCAGCAAAAATGCACCTGCCGGCGGCTATTACAAATCCCGAGTTTCTTTAGGAGATAAAAATGGGGGTACCCATAGTGATCCCCTATGTCTAAACATCTTTAGGGGGTTTCCTGGATTTTTTCCCTAAAATTCCTGTTGTGTGTATACCTGTAAAAAAAGGGTTAAAAGTTTAAAAAAAAAATGACATAGGGCCCCCCTCCAAAAGCCAAACCAGCCCCAGGCTTGGCAGCCAGTGGTGTTTTCTAAAAATACGGGGAACAAAAAGTGTAGGGTTCCACTGTATTTTAGAAACCAACACCAGGCTGCAGGGACTAGTGCTGGTTTTAAATATAGGGGGCAAAAAAGACGTGGGGTACCCCCTATATTTAAGACCAGCACCAGACCCAACCGACCGGGGTGTAATGCCACAGCCCGTAGACCCAATCACCGGGGCTCCAGGCCCAGAGCATGTGTATCCAATTTTTGCAGGCAGCAGAGTTTGATCCGCTGGTTCTGAGACTGGGAGGGGGGTTACGGCCCGTATTCTGTTGGGATGACGCCTCAGATGGCCACCTTGCTTACAAAACAGAATAACTCAAGACCTGGAACAACAAATTCAGGATTCTATGAAGCTCAAATTTCAGAGTTTAAGGTGGAACTTTCCCAAGTAGAGACCTGGGTTTCGGCTCTGGAGGAGTCCACAAGATTTTTGTCCACAATCCATGTGAGCTGAGGGACATTAAATGATGCCTTGAGGATCCCGACAACAAAGGCCACTGTAATAACTTGAGGATCCGGGGCATACCGAAGTACCTCATCAATGATGCTCTCACCAAGAGCTATTGGGGGACGATTCTGACAATCCGATTTAGTTTGACAGAGTTAACCGTGCTCTGCGACCCTGAGACCTTCAGGCAGGAGTCCCACAAGATGTCATCTGCCACCTTCAGGTCTTCAAAACCAGAGGCAATTCTTCAGAAAGCTAGACATCTTGACTGTATCAACTTCAATGGCCATAACAATCAAATCTTCTAAGACCTCGCTTAGCAGACTTTACAACAATGGTGCAGGCTTTGGCCACTGATGGAGGAGCTTTGCAGACAAGGGATTAAGTTCCTCTGGGTTTTCCCTTTCAGCGTCCAGGTCCTTCTGGAAGGGAAGATGGGTTGTCTTCTTGAGCCAGGTGATCAAGATCTTTTCTGCTAGACCTTGGGCATTCAGAAAGTATCATTGTTATATGGGCCTGTGGCCAGGGACCTGGCCCATGTGGATAAGATGGCTGCCATGGCACTGAGGGGGTTAATGCCTCGTGGTGCGGAACTTCTTATGTATGAGTGAGCCACAGCCCTGGACTAACTCCGGTGGCTGCAAAGTTCAGTAGGTTAACCCCTGATGTGATTCATTAAGGTCAAAACCTTGATATGCTGCATTAGGGGAGTGTAAATACAAAGATCCTGCAGGCAGAAGTATATAGTTAATGAAAAACAAACAATTTGATCCCGCACAGGAATGTAACAAGCAATTTTAGAACCAACTATTGTTTTAATAAATCTTTTTAATAGAAAAAATCTAATGTGTTGGTGGTGCTCCCTGGGATAAAGTATATAACATACTCAGTATTAACAAAAATCTCTAGACTATAGCTAGACAAGAAATTCCCTTTCTGGGGCACTCTTAAATAAATGTATATTGTATGAAATAGTTAATGCAGTAAAACATAACCTTTATTGTTGTATTATTAAAAAGAAAAGGGATATTTTATAGACTCAAGAAAATACAACACAGTGGTGAGTCTCCCTCTTGTTAAAAATAACATATGTTGCTAAATAATCTACAAAAATGTAATAATCTGGTGACAATAATAAATGTGTGTAATAAAGTTATACTGTGTGTGTGTTTTGTCTTTTTTTAACTATTTATTTTACAGTGAAGGTACAGGTGCCGCATGTCTGCTGGCACTTGCAGTTCCACAAGTGCATAATGGCAAGCATGCTGGCACTTGTAGTTCCACTGTAAAGTACAATAGTCTTACATTATTTGGCCCCCCCATTACCCCCATAGCCACCGCTCCAGGGGTAAGGGGAAGAGCCCCGGGCTTCAGCGTAAGCCTGTGGTGCTCGGGAGGGGGGGCCTTCTTTGGGGGGTCCCCGACTCCCCTGAGATCACCAGCTTGTGCTGACTGACTTGGGGTGCTAATGCTCTGGACCTGGAGCCCCGGTGATTGGGTCTCCGGGCTGTGGCATTACACCCCGGTCGGTTGGGTCTGGTGCTGGTCCTAAATATAGGGGGTACCCCACATCTTTTTTGCCCCCTATATTTAAAACCAGCACTAGTCCCTGCAGCCTGGTGTTGGTTTCTAAAATATGGTGGAACCCTACACTTTTTGTTCCCCATATTTTTATGGCTGGCAAGCCTGGGGCTGGTTTGGCTTTTGGAGGGGGACCTTATGTCATTTTTTTTGTAAATTTTTACTATTTTTTATTACAGGTTAAATAAAACGGGAATTTTCGGGAAATATTCTAGGGACCCCCCTAAAGATATGTAGACATGGGGGATCACTATGGGTACCCCCATTTTTAACTACTGATGGAAGTCTGGGTTTCTAATAACCGCGGCAGGTGCATAAATGTGGCTTTGAATAAGATGATGCAGAAGAGCATTTAGAAGTTTTTTTGAGGGCAAAACAACTATGGCCATCAAATTTGGGGTACTTGAAAATGAGGTTCAGCATATTTTAAAGTTGCTAAAGAGACTTAAAAAAATCGTGAAAAACCCACCTGCCGCAAACACCTGCAATCAAAAAACACTGGTGCATACTTGGGGACCCCCCCCAGAGACAAGTTTGTACACCAACTTTTTTTTTTCACCCCCTTTTTCAAAGTAAATATTTGGGGTGCCCTTAATTTTTTTTTTTGACACAGATTACCTTAGGGGGACTGTCTGAAGGCTTTCCGGGGGTTCCCGAAATGTTGCACCCCAAAACCCCAATTCTGCACTTTTTAATGCCTGCCATTCATGCATTGACTTAACGCCTAGGCGGAAAGTCTTTCAAATTGAATACGGGGTAAAACTAAAACAGGCAATAATGACGTCATCAGCGGTAAATTACCGCAAATCCGGACTTAACGCCTCAAATTGAATACGGCCCTAGGTCAGATAATCCCATGTATCCATATTTCAAACCCAAAGAAAATGTTTTTAAAATTAGACAGTAATTGCTGTAAATCAGACTGTTATTGCACTTCGCCCGTTAATTAGTATTATATCAATAAGTCATAATTATATATTTATCCAATTCGTTGGCATTTGAGTCTAAAACCTTAGAGATTCGTGAGTATTAATAATATCATAGATAAGTGCTAAATGGGTGAATACTGAACGCCTGGACTGTTGTGCCTGTACCTCTTAACTATAAAGCTGCTGATAGAGTAAATCAGGTTAAGATAATGTAAATTGGATACCACATAATAATGTCATGTCACCAGCCTTGCCTACAGTCTGATCCCAAGATCAAAAAAGAGATAGTGTAGGTGAAGTACAGCAACCGAAGTCCTGGTCACCTTCTACTGTCTGGGGTCTTCATTGAGCGGACCCAAGATGAGAGAGGGACCCTGGGCAGTGCCGATGGAAACAATAGTAGGTGGGAGGGCACTGACCCATATGTGGTATTAGGCGGTCCTTGTTGTTTGTGCAGCGCAAGGGCCGGATACGCCACCGGAAGAAGTCGCTACCCACTGGAAAAGAAATACATGTAAAGGAGGGAATCTGATCAATCCTGCTGGTAAGACTGTCATATGCTGCTGCCTGCTGTACCAGGGAGTCGGGACCGAGAATGCACATTTCGCCCTACGGGCTTAATCACCATGAGCATGAGCTCATGGTGATCAAGCCCTTAGGGCAAAACGCGTGTCTTCATTCCCAACTCCCTAATACAACAATAAAGGTTTCTTGTCTAGCTCTAGTCTAGAGATTTTTGTTAATAGAAGTATATAGCTCCAGGCTGCAGGGGAGGTGTATGCTAAGTACTGTGGAGGTGGGAGGAGAAGTTCACAGTGCCCTTCAGGACAAATCAGCCAGCACTGGAACTGTGTGAGGCAGGTCACCATGGGCCCGGGAGAGTAAAGTCTGGTGCTGAGCAACAGGCATAGTGTTTGTCAACATCCACAACCACTAGTGACTTGTGATGTGCTGACTTTCTGCTATGTGGATTATCTGATACCTGGTGAACAGCTGCTACTAGCTGCAGTGCTGTATGCTGGTCTGCCTCTTAAAATGATTGCCTGAGATTTGTTAAGGGTATTGCACAAAGCAGTGACTTATGACCAATCAGAGTATTACATTGCCCTTGGTGGGTACCACTGCAGAAGATATACAAAGCACTTCTTCTGACCACCTGCTAATTGACCATGGATGTCGCCGGCTCCTCAGTAAGACATCAGGAGCTGTTACTGACAATTTGCTGCAACCTTTCCTTCCTTGAATTCACTAATGGGTGGCGTCAATTTGCATTTGGTAGCCCCACCACTGGCTGCATAGTACCTTCTAGTCTTGCTAAGTGTACCACTGGTTGAGAACCCCTGGTATACATAATGCAACAGAGCAGTATGTGAGAGTGTCCTTTCGGACTGTAACTTGGACACAGTGCGTTCTTCCAGTATACATTTAAAGGGTGGAGAATAGTAAGGTGAATTATTTGAGTTGACACACCATTTTATAAGTGTCAGCAGCTGACTTTTTTGTGAAAAAGATGCATTTTAAGGGAAAAAGACGCTCGGCACTACAGAGTCGCACCAAGGCATGATGCAACATGAAGGGTAGTTTATCACGCAAGGAGGCTAGATGTATGTGGACACATCTGTAGAAGGCAGACTCCTGTAGCAGGAACATTAAAAGAGGAAAAAAAAGTCAGGCTATTCAGGAGCCTGTAACAAACATCAGGCACCAACGAGCACTTAACTAAAATTAAGGTCAGGTGGGGTTTAGAAGGAGAGGAGTCAGCCCATATCAATGAACATTTAAAGTGCAAGGCTCCATACACCACTGTGTCCCCATGGAAGGAGAAAATTACCATAGAACCTGGAAGACCTAAGCGGTTTGGTGTGTCATCTTCTTTTCGACTGTTGCGTCTTCTTTCTTTCCTTCAGCCAGTCTGGACAGGATTTGGGTGTATGCCTTAGTGCCTTTGATTCCGGAGTTTAAAAACTGTGCAATGATGAATGACCAGTGAGTACATTCCATGGAGTGGGGATTAAATTGAGATGTGAAATCCAGGGAATAACTGCTTTGGTGGTATGCTTATTTCCACACATCTTAGTAGGGCATATAAAATGTCAAGTCAGACTGGAGTCTGTGCGTCAGGAAACCATAATTTCTGAAGGAACCTCACCATTATTCATGAAAATGAAAGATATTGAAAAAGATAGAGCAGTGATTCCCAACCTCGGTCCTCAAGGCACACTAACAGTCCTGGTTTTGGTGATATCCATGTTAAAGCACAGATGGTTAAATCAAAATAACTGAGATACTAATTAAGTCACCTGTGCTCAAGTATGGCTATCCTTAAAACCTGGACTGTTAGTGTGCCTTGAGGACCGTGGTTGGGAACCCCTGAGATAGAATGTTATCTTTATAACACAGACCATCTATAGATTCTTGGGTTAGTACCAATCTTTGTCTCCCACACCTACTTTCTGATTCCCTGTTTGGTTCTATAAGGAGAACCAGGGTGCAAAGAGGATGATTTTAACCCTCTTATTCACCAGCTAGTGTCCTTCCTTCTACCTATTGCATCATCTCAATCAGTTTCAGAATCAGGGGATCTGTCCAGCAGGCTAGAAAAAAAAGCAGGATTTTGTCACTTATCGGTAAATCCATTTCTCAGATTCCACGGGAGATACTGGAGTTCAAGACACTGAGGTATAGATGGTGGTAGAGTAGAGCCTGGCACTTTAAATAATTTAGAAGTGTGATTGGCTCCTCCCCCTCTATGCTCTATCAGCCCCAGTTAAGAAACTGACCCGAGAGGAGACGGAGGACAACAGGAAGACAAAGAGAAGGAGAAGTCCATAGAACGGAAAAAAAACGACTGAAGGAAAACAGAGTAACCCACTGCAGGGAACACACACAGTCACACAACCACATAATGCAGACAACCGCAATAGAAAAGGACAAACCAAAAACAAGAAGGCAGGTAACCAAAGCAGTACTGGGTGGGCGTCCAGTGTCCCCTGTGGAATCTGAGAAATGGATTTACCAGTAAGTACCAAAATCCTGTTTTCTCCTTCATCCACTAGGGGACACTGGAGTTCAAGACACTAGGGACGTCCCAAAGCTGATCTCCTGGGTGGGAAGCGCTGAGAAACTTACTGATCCTGTGGCCAAACTAAAATGGAAAAGCAAGAGCTGCGGATCAAGCGCCGTAGAGCACAGGAGAATCAACTCCTTGCTGGACAGCCACAGATAAGTACACAAACATACAGCAAAGCCGAATGGAACAAAAGAACATCAAGCCTAGTCAAGAACAGCAGACGAGAGTTGTCAGAACACCGTATTTTCAGCTGAAACAGACCAACCCTGAGCATTGGTGTCAGAAAGCACCAACCAGGAATCTGTAGAAGGAGGGAAGCAACACGAGAACAAGATTCTAAAAACAGGAAGATGCAACAGCTGCTAATAGAAGAATCCCACCAACACAGCCGGGCCTCAACTTAATATATATATATATATATATATATATTCAGAGCTGTTCCTGTCAACAGAATTCTCTAGCAAAAGAGTATACATGATGGCCAGAGCCAACTACAGAACAGTCATCCCAGGCCAATCCTGAGGTCCATATAAATTGGGGGGTTTTAACCAATGTAAGGGTTAACACATAGAAGACCCTAACAAGTGGAGATCCCACAGGGCATAAGACGGAAGCAGATGTAAGCACCACTGAGAGTGAACGGAGACAGCAGAGGTTCAGAAAACAGAACAACCCATTCAGGAAACAGATGGATAAGACAGCAACCTGAACCCTTCAGCGAGCCCAGTCAAAGACCAGAATCCACCTCGCCTGGAAACAGCATAGTAGGAAAAAAACAACTGGGACACCTTAGCAGTTAAGAATTATGGATGCAACAGCCACACCGGGAAAACAAGCCTATAAAAACTCCTCAGAAGAGCTAGCCAACAAACCACGGACCCGGCCCAGCTGCAAGAACTATCAATGTAAATAAGCACCCTACGTAGTGAGGCTAGAACATTAGGAGGAGAATCATGAAAATGTCCTAGATTATGCGGAGAGTCCATGTCTAGCCATGGACTAACTGTAATACACCCGGTAGGATCCCTGGAGATAAGAAGGGGATAAATAGCACCTGTCCCAAGGAGACCCATCTGTGTCATGAAAGTATCAGCAGATACCAAACAGTCATATACAGCAAGGCCTCCTGCACAGCAGCCCAGAATGTAGCAGAACCCCAACAGCTTCTAGAATGATAGCGTCGCTAAACACTAGTCCAGCTTATGTGATGAATTAGGAGACTTCCCCTAAAACAAGCAACAGACATTGCGAAGCAGCACTGCGAGCTAACCTCACGCTCTGAAGAGAGAACTACCACTCTTCCACCTGGCAGAGAATGACAGTCCACTCAAGGAGGGGAATAACACTTCTAGAAGAAGCGTGACAAAAGAGGCATACAACTTATCAGAAGACTGAAACCAGCGACACTAACTGTGTGTTGGAGCCAACAACAGCTATTTGTGACATCATCTATGGAAAGATGGTAGAGAAATATGAAACACCACCAGTGGAGACAGACAACATATCAGTCTGGGAAGGAGGAATAGTTGTGTTGGAACTAGGGACCTAGGAAAACTATAAGGTGAAGAGCCAACTGACGTGAGCAGGCACCATATATGAGCAAATGTCTGCTAGGACAGCAGCTACAGTGCGGAATAGAGGAATAACGGCTGTGTAATGTCAGGTATGCATTATCTGGAGCTTCTTCCAAGACATTAGTGGGGTCCGCTTACCTGTGGTCATTAAATCCTTTGGGGACCATTGTATTGAGTGTAAAGATCCAGTACATTTCACGTTTGGATAGGAGGTTATCTTATAGACACGCCCCCTTTTCAATGTCCACGCCCCCTTTTCGGGCGCGTGCACAAAGGTGCCCTCTCTGGCTCCGGCGTCCTGCCTGCCGCCGCAGCTAGAGTGAACACTATTCAGTTTTTGATAAACCACTGATTGCATATCCCAAATAATGTAATTTGCTTTATATACACATGAATACCCTGTCTAAATCTACTTCTTACCAGTGTATTATTTCCTACTCATTATTTGACTTTTATTCCTCCAACACTATTTACCTACTCTCTTCCACTACCTCACCACCATATCACACTTCCTAATTGTCTGCCTCCCCTCTAATTAGCTGCTCTGCTGTGCTTTCCTGCCCACCTCCTACTTGCTCTCTTCTCAACCTTCACTCTCTCTCCACCCTGAGTCAGCCACCATGCCCCCTCGCCCAAGCCCCATACCAACCATATCCACCGGCTTACACCTTCCCCTTAGATCTAGCCCACACTCCCTCACACACAAACCAGACAATCTCATCCACATATCCCCCATATCCTCCCTCCCATTCTTCTGTGCTCTTTGGAACACCAGATCTGTCTGCAATAAATTGCCCGCTATCCACAACCTTTTTATTTCACACTCTCTAAATCTTCTCGCCATCACCAAAACCTGGCTCTCCTCCTATGACACTGCCTCCCCCGCTGCGCTCTCCTATGGGGGCCTCGCCTTCACCCACTCTGTCAGACCTGACAACTGCCAAGGCTGCGAAGTGGGCATCCTCTTATCCCCCAACTGCACCTTTCACATTATCCCACCTGAGCCCTCTCTTTATTTCTCCACCTTTGAGGTACACTCTATCTGTCTCTTCTACCCCATTCATCTCCATGTTGCAGTCATCTACCGTCCCTCAGGCTCCCCCACCCAATTCCTTGACAACTTTGCTGCCTGGCTTCCCCACTTCCTCTCTGCTGACCTTCCCTCTATAATCCTTGGTAACTTCAACATCCCTATTGACATCACTAATCCTGCATCCACCAATCTTCTTGCCCTCTGGGTCCTCCTCGCCACTGTCTCACAGCCTTCCTCTCTAGCACTTCTAAGACAGCCTTCACCTTCAGAGCTGTACTGTGTATGGAGAATTGTGTTGCTAATTGTTACTTGTGTTCTGTTTATATTTTGGTTACTGTATTGTAATGTAATGTTCTGTGCACCCTTTACTATATGTATGACGCTGCGGACCACTTGTGGCGCCCTATAAATAAAATGTAATAATAATAATAATGTTGTTAGCGAAAGAGGCAGAGTCACAGGAAACATCACGTAAAATGTTAACGAAGACTCTGTGCAGCTCAAATATATAGTAATATCACATATTTAACACTAGATCCCAACCAGTGACCCTTGACAAAACAGTGGTTACAAACGAGAGGGATATCGAAAACAAATAATACAATTGCCCTCAGGCTTGCAGAATAGAAGCTGTAACTGCAGTCTGTTGTAATGTACCCTATTAGCTCTGAAGGTGGATAAGAACCCAGACTTTTCTAAGCTCTGATTGGAACCTACATTGGGCATAAGAGACTTATCTTGCCGAGCAGCTCATTCAGTCTGCGACAAGTCAATTTCTATGGAGCACCAGAATATACCCTGGGAAGGTAACTCCTACAGAGATTTTCCCAGTCTAAGGGGGGGATAGACCTGTAGACACCATAACACCAGAAGGGGTCTAAAAAAGCTTATTATGATATTTTTATTTTGAAGAAGAAGAATGGGCATAATACAAAAATAAAACATATATATACACACACACACATATATATATATATATATATATATATATATATATATAGTCCACTATATCCAAAAAGCGGCACTCAGAGACTTGAAAATGGCAAAGAAAGGACCCCCTCCGGGGTAACTTTATTCAGTCATGGTCGACGTTTTGGGGAGCTTGTCCCCTTTCTCAAGACAACAATAAAATGAACAAGACAAACACCACATATAAATATGCAAAACACTCACCACACCAATACCTCTAATCAGGTGTGTAGAGTTCCATCCACCGCCAGAAACACGCGTCACCACCCGGAAAAGCAAACTAGCATAAACTGGAAATGACATCGCGCCTCCCGGCGTCTGGAGCTATGACAACCAGATCACCATAGTAACTTCACTAAACAACAAAGCGTGGAGCTCGCCGATCAAACGGCAAGAAACGTCATATACATTTATACATAAATCAGATGACATACACATATCTAACTTATACGTGACAGTGAGATTAAGACTGTGAGCGGCCAACATTGTGACCAATCACAGAACATATGTAAAAAACCGTACATTTTAAAATAATACATTTAAGCTCATCAGCACCAATATCTATATGGAAAACATAAATGTAACTACAAATATAAACATATAAAAATAACAAAAAATATATATCAATATTTAATGAACAGCACATAGAATATATAATATGTGTTGAAAAATAAATGAAAAAATCAAAATGGATATAAATTAATTTATAAATGAATAGCACTAACCAATGGCTATACCCACACTACCAATACTGACATCTAGTGGCAAAATACAACATTGTATCCAAAAAACAGAGCCACAAATATTGGCTAAAACCATGTCAACTAGAAAACCAGTAATTGTAGAAGATATAGAAAAATGTTGAATTAATTATACATTACATATTTCCACTGCAATATGACTATATGAGTGTAATATTCTAAATGTAAATTTGGATATGACAAAACCAAGATCACTATGTAACAACAAGAACCAAGACAATAAAAATAAGAATTTTTAAATAATAAAACATAGTAAAGATTTTTTTACAGAAAATTAATAAGGCCCAAGTTCTCATTAAGCCCTCTAGGAGATAAGGTGTCAAGGTGAAAAATCCACTGGGATTCCAGTTGCAAAAGTCGTCTACCCCTATCACCCCCTCTCAAAGTAAGTGGTACGACGTCAATGATTTTGTAGCGTAATGTGGCCAAATTATGTCTTAACAGACTAAAATGTCGTGCAACCAGCTGCTCGCTAGAGCCTGTAGTCAATGCTGATCTGATAGCCGATCGATGTTGAGCCATACGGATTTTAAAGGTACACTCGTCGTTTTGCCTATATAATAAAGCCCACAAGGGCAAATTATGACATAGACAACAAAGCTTGAATTACAAGAAAGAGGCCATGTGATTTTAAACTGTTTTCCAGAATGTGGATGTTTGATGGAATCACCTACTAATAAGTAGGAACAAGTCGTACACCCCAAACAACGGAAACAACCATTTTTACGACTCAAAAAATGTTAAGTTTTAGCTTTAGAAAACCCTGTAATGTCTGTTTTCACGACCATGTCTCTGATGTTTCTGCTTCTAGTATAGCATGGCATCAGACGTACCTTGGAAAGGCATTTTAAATCAGGGTCAGTGCTGACTATAGGCCACAATTTTTTTGCCTCCTTACGAGTGTAATTACTACTGGTATTATATTCATTGACCCACGGGATGATAGTCTTAACATTCTTCTGTTTAGTAGTTGATTTTAGTAGGGACAACCTATTTTTAGCCATCGCCTTGTCTATAGACTTCATCAGAATGTCTCGGGGATACCCCCGTGCCAAAAATGTATTAAACATAATGTCTAATTGTTTCAGTGTTGTATCATTATTACTATTACATTTAACCACTCTCAAAAACTGAGAGTATGGTAAGCCATAAATTGAAGACCTCGGATGAAAACTGTCAAAATGTAGAAAAGTATTGCTGTCAGTGGGCTTAGTATACAGCGCTGTTTGAATCATACCCTCATTGACCGTATTAAGAATGTCGAGAAAACAGATTTTCTGTTGTAATCGATAATTTAATAGGATTAGTTGATAAATTCTGTCTTGAAATAACATCCAATAAAATATCAAAGTCACCCTGCCAAAATTATAAAATATCGTCAATATAACAAAAATAGAGAATAATGTGACTGGCAATGTTAGAATCTTCAAAAAACAAACATTTCTCAACAAACCACATGTAGGTGTTCGCAAATGACGGAGCAACAGGTGACCCCATGGCACAACCTGTACGTTGTCTAAAGAGCTGACCATTGAATAAAAAATAATTGTCCTAGGGTTCTAACGTGCAAAAGAAAATCTAATTCCCTTTTCTTTAATTTGAAGAGATCTCTATAACTTTCAAAATTAGATTCAACAATTTCATCAATTGTAGTGGATTCTTTATGTAGTATTAACTCAGCATCCTGGTCAGAAAAACTCAAAGTCTCATAATTATCACACTGTAGTAAAAAAGATGAAAAATCCCCTTCAATATCGCTTGTAGCCATGGTAGGAAAAAGTGCTTTAACTAGTGCAGTTCAAACAAAATATGCAAAAATTGTGCAAGATATAGAGACTTAATATGTGTGTTGCATCAATACACTGATAGTGCAATATAAAATTGTGCAAAAAAACAGTTCATGTGCAAAATCCACACTTGTGCAAATTTCCAGATCACATCAAAAATAAAAATAAACAACTGAGTATGTTGTACGAGGTAATGCAAAAAATTCTTTATATATAGGAGTAGGTGCCTTGGATAAACACTCAGACTCACCGGAGTAACTGAGGTAAATATTGCAGGCTGAAACTCGGCACACCAGTCCTTTGGATGATAAACTTGCTCTGGTGCCCTCCAATAGGGGGAGGGCACCCACTTATTAGTAGGTGATTCCATCAAACATCCACATTCTGGCAAACAGTTTAAAATCACATGGCCTCTTTCTTGTAATTCAAGCTTTGTTGTCTATGTCATAATTTGCCCTTGTGGGCTTTATTATATAGGCAAAACGGAGTGTACCTTTAAAATCCGTATGGCTCAAAATCGATCGGCTATCAAAAACTGAGAGTATGGTAAGCCATAAATTGAAGACCTCGGATGAAAACTGTCAAAATGTAGAAAAGTATTGCGGTCAGTGGGCTTAGTATACAGCGCTGTTTGAATCATACCCTCATTGACCATATTAAGAATGTCGAGAAAACAGATTTTTTGTTTGTCTGTTGTAATCGATAATTTAATAGGATTAGTTGATAAATTCTGTCTTGAAATAACATCCAATAAAATATCAAAGTCACCCTGCCAAAATAATAAAATATCGTCAATATAACAAAAATAGAGAATAATGTGACTGGCAATGTTAGAATCTTCAAAAAACAAACATTTCTCAACAAACCACATGTAGGTGTTCGCAAATGACGGAGCAACAGGTGACCCCATGGCACAACCCGTACGTTGTCTAAAGAGCTGACCATTGAATAAAAAATAATTGTGTTTTAAAGTAAACTCCAAAAGATCAAGGAATAAATTGATGTCTGGAACTGTATAATCACTGTTGGCCGTTATGAGATCCCTAACAGCCATCAGACCTGCTTGATGGGGAATGCAGGTATATAAGCTTGTGACATCTAATGTCACCAATGTTGTGTCTGCAGATAACCTTTCTAACTCATTTAATTTAGACAAAAGCATATTAGAATCTTTTAAATAAGTAAACATATTCTGCACACAAGGTTGGAGACATGCATCCAAGTAAATTGCTACTGACTCACACAGAGACCCCCGGGCAGAGATGATGGGTCTGCCTGGTGGGTTCTGTGGGTCTTTATGCACCTTAGGCAAAATGTAGAACAACGGTGTGATAGGATATTTCACTAATAATTTTGACGAAAATTCTGCTGTAATAAACCCTTTAACAACTGCTTGTTGTAAAATCAGGTTTAAATCATTTTTATAACTGATAGAAGGATCAAGGTCTAGCAATTCATAAGTATCTGAATCATTGAGTAATCTAACACATTCTGCTATATATTTGTCAGTATCCTGTACTATGATGGAACCCCCTTTATCAGCTGCACGAATGATAATGTCCTGCCGTTTACTTAATGATTTAAGAGCCTCTCGCTCCTCCAAAGGAAGATTATGATGATAAATACCACGATGAGATTTGCCAGAATCCTCCATCAATCGATGAAAAGTTTTTAAAGATGCATTGTTCGATGAAGGATCAAAACGGGATTTATTGCCCAATTTCTGTAATTTAGCCGGTAGGGGATTGATGATTTCTAAAGATGGATTTTTAGAAAAGTGTTCCTTAAGTTTAAGGGATCTGTGTAATTTATACATGTCGACCTTCCATCTAAAAGGATTCACTTTATTGGTGGGGACAAAGGATAGACCTCTACTTAAAAAATTTTGTTCCGCTACCGAGAGAGTCTTAGAGGACAAGTTAAAGATTATGTCCTCCTGTATTTCAATGTTTGTTTTGCACTTTTTCCTTTTATTCTGCCCTCCTCTCCTGGTGTAGTGGCGCCTCGGGCTGCTCCTCCAGTCCGGGTGCTGACCCCTAAAGGGATGATAGGTCTTTTAGGGCGAACATCTATTGAGCAAATTGAGGAAGCTGCAACAAATTGATTATCTTCAGATTCACTAGCAGATGTGCTAGTGAAACGTACTCTGTGCGGACGTTTTTTTATAAAACTAGAAGGGCCTCCTCTTTGTACATTGTTATTACCACCCAACCAAATGTACACTCTGTGCTGTGCATAATCTGCTTGTACTTTTTTTAGTTTATCCTTTTTGTATTTCAGAAGGTCAGTCTTATATTGTTCAATTTGTTCAGTGAGCTTAGTGAGCCAATCAGTCTCCTTATCCGCTAATAATTTGGGCAAAACTTCCTTTTCTAATGCAATGATTTTGTCCCTCGAGTTGGTTAATTCCCGGGTAGACTCCTCACCTACAAGTAGAATGAGGTCCATAGAACATTTATTTAATATGGACGCCCATCGTTTGCAAAAAGCCATGTTGTAACGCCCGATAGTAGGTATATTATGAATCCGGAATCTCCGTGGTATTTGTTTGGAATGATGATAATCCGACAGGGTTCTAGCGTGCAAAAGAAAATCTAATTCCCTTTTCTTTAATTTGAAGAGATCTCTATAACTTTCAAAATTAGATTCAACAATTTCATCAATTGTAGTGGATTCTTTATGTAGTATTAACTCAGCATCCTGGTCAGAAAAACTCAAAGTCTCATAATTATCACACTGTAGTAAAAAAGATGAAAAATCCCCTTCAATATCGCTTGTAGCCATGGTAGGAAAAAGTGCTTTAACTAGTGCAGTTCAAACAAAATATGCAAAAATTGTGCAAGATATAGAGACTTAATATGTGTGTTGCATCAATACACTGATAGTGCAATATAAAATTGTGCAAAAAAACAGTTCATGTGCAAAATCCACACTTGTGCAAATTTCCAGATCACATCAAAAATAAAAATAAACAACTGGGTATGTTGTACGAGGTAATGCAAAAAATTCTTTATATATAGGAGTAGGTGCCTTGGATAAACACTCAGACTCACCGGAGTAACTGAGGTAAATATTGCAGGCTGAAACTCGGCACACCAGTCCTTTGGATGATAAACTTGCTCTGGTGCCCTCCAATAGGGGGAGGGCACCCACTTATTAGTAGGTGATTCCATCAAACATCCACATTCTGGCAAACAGTTTAAAATCACATGGCCTCTTTCTTGTAATTCAAGCTTTGTTGTCTATGTCATAATTTGCCCTTGTGGGCTTTATTATATAGGCAAAACGGAGTGTACCTTTAAAATCCGTATGGCTCAACATCGATCGGCTATCAGATCAGCATTGACTACAGGCTCTAGCGAGCAGCCGGTTGCACGACATTTTAGTCTGTTAAGACATAATTTGGCCACATTACGCTACAAAATCATTGACGTCGTACCACTTACTTTGAGAGGGGGTGATAGGGGTAGACGACTTTTGCAACTGGAATCCCAGTGGATTTTTCGCCTTGACACCTTATCTTCTAGAGGGCTTAATGAGAACTTGGGCCTTATTAATTTTCTGTAAAAAAATCTTTACTATGTTTTATTATTTAAAAATTCTTATTTTTATTGTCTTGGTTCTTGTTGTTGTTACATAGTGATCTTGGTTTTGTCATATCCAAATTTACATTTAGAATATTACACTCATATAGTCATATTGCAGTGGAAATGTGTAATGTATAATTAATTCAACATTTTTCTATATCTTCTACAATTACTGGTTTTCTAGTTGACATGGTTTTAGCCAATATTTGTGGCTCTGTTTTTTGGATACAATGTTGTATTTTGCCACTAGATGTCAGTATTGGTAGTGTGGGTATAGCCATTGGTTAGTGCTATTCATTTATAAATTAATTTATATCCATTTTGATTTTTTCATTTATTTTTCAACACATATTATATATTCTATGTGCTGTTCATTAAATATTGATATATATTTTTTGTTATTTTTATATGTTTATATTTGTAGTTACATTTATGTTTTCCTTATAGATATTGGTGCTGATGAGCTTAAATGTATTATTTTAAAATGTACGGTTTTTTACATATGTTCTGTGATTGGTCACAATGTTGGCCACTCACAGTCTTAATCTCACTGTCACGTATAAGTTAGATATGTGTATGTCATCTGATTTATGTATAAATGTATATGACGTTTCTTGCCGTTTGATCGGCGAGCTCCACGCTTTGTTGTTTAGTGAAGTTACTATGGTGATCTGGTTGTCATAGCTCCAGACGCCGAGAGGCGCAATGTCATTTCTGGTTTATGCTAGTTTGCTTTTCCGGGTGGTGACGCATGTTTCTGGCGGTGGATGGAGCTCTACACACCTGATTAGAGGTATTGGTGAGTGTTTTGCATATTTATATGTGGTGTTTGTCTTGTTCATTTTATTGTTGTCTTGAGAAAGGGGACAAGCTCCCCGAAACGTCGACCATGACTGAATAAAGTTACCCCGGAGGGGGTCCTTTCTTTGCCATTTTCAAGTCTCTGAGTGCCGCTTTTTGGATATAGTGGACTATTTATGGGGAATTATCACCCTATTGGAGGGCACCAGAGCAAGTTTATCATCCAAAGGACTGGTGAGTGCCGGGTTTCAGCCTGCAATATATATAAATATATATATATATATAGTACATATAGACATACACATGTGCATATAGTCAGGATAGGGGTCCCTCTCCTGGGGTAGTTGGACTCCCTCTTTACACACACAGCAACCATAGAAAGAGGACACAAGTCTGGGGTTCTCGTACAAACTGGTCAGCGTCAGTCTTTATTGTACCAAATGAATATAAACAAAACAAACATAAGTCCTAGCCTGGCTGGGCACTAGCTACACAGCAGATTCCCTCTCTATAATAATGGTAGGGCCTATTGTCCTCACCATCAACAAAACACGTGCACAGTACTTACAAGGAATGTGACCAAGTGTCTTTGAACAGGCTAGTCTGCCTGCTCTCCCAGGTGTGAGACACTCAGCCACAAACAAATCCAGCTTATATTAGCCACTTCCAGCTGCAAGCCCTAATGAACCTGTTACCAGGCTGAAAAGCCCAAAACCTGGAGTGGCCTGTGGATGGAGCCCTCCCTCTCCTCACATCCACACCCCCAGGACCCATTCCGGCTTTTCTCTAAAGCCGACATTTCTAGTCTGTTTTTCGCAAACAGACTTCTCCTGGGGGTTTCAGAACACATATGACAGGAATCTGGGACATATATAGCAGCCATTCCACACTTCTCCAGTGCTTCTATCACATATCCCCCCCTTTTGTTTTGACCTGTGGGGCAGAACAACTGCAGCCCCCAAACAATGGAAACATGACAAAGCATCTGCATTGGCCAGCTGGCTTCCTGGCCTGTGTTGTACCGTAAATTTAAAGGTTTTTAATGTCAAGAACCATCTCGTTATTCTCGCATTACTGTCCTTGTTTTCTGACATCCACTTCACAGGGGCATGGTCAGTGATCAATCTGAACTTCCTTCCCACCAAGTAGTACCTGAGAGCTACTAACGCCCACTTTATGGCCAATGCTTTTTTCTCGACCGTAGCATAGTTTCTCTCATGTACATTAAATTTCCGGCTCAAGAAAAAAATTGGGTGTTCTTCACCCTCTTTGCTTTGGGACAGGACCGCTCCAATGCCTACATCTGACGCATCAGTTTGTACAACAAACTCTCTGTCAAAATCAGGGGTCAACAGAACTGGTTGGGTACATAACGCTATTTTTAACTCCTGGAAAGCCTTCCCTGCTTCAGGACCCCATTCCACCATGACTTTCTGTTTGCCCTTGGTAAGGTCAGTCAGTGGGACTGCAATGGTGGCAAAATTGGGTATAAACCTCCTATAATATCCAGTGATCCCTAAGAAGGCTCTCACCTGGTTCTTATTCAGGGGTCGTGGCCAGTTTTGTATTGCCTCAATCTTATTGAGCTGTGGCTTTATCAAACCTCTGCCAATGGTGTACCCAAGATACTTTACTTCTTCCATCCCCAGACAAAACTTTTTAGGGTTGGCTGTCAAACCTGCCTTATAGATGGAGTCCAACACTGCTTGTACTCTGGGCAAGTAAGACTGCCAATCAGGACTATGAATGACCACATCATCCAATAAGCAGCAGCATACTGTCTATGGGGCCTTAGAATCCTATCCATCATTCTTTGAAAGGTAGCCGGTGCCCCATGTAGACCAAAGGGCAACATCTTGTATTGAAACAACCCCTTTGGTGGAGAAAAAGCTGTCTTTTCTTTGGCGTTCTCAGTTAACGGCACTTGACCAATACTCTTTGGTTAAGTCAAGAGTAGTTAAATATCTGGCTGCCCCCAGCCTTTCAATTAGTTTGTCCACCCTAGGCATAGGGTAGGCATTGAAATTTGACACACTGTTCAATTTCCGGAAGTCATTGCAGAATCGCACACTCCCATCGGGTTTTGGAATGAGCACAATGGGACTTGATCACTCACTATGTGATTCTTCAATTACACCCAACTCTAACATTTTTTTTATTTCCTTCGACACTGATTCTCTTTGGGCTTCTGGTAACTTATAGGGCTTTAGGTTAACCTTAACCCCTGGGTCAGTGATTATGTCATGTTTGATGACCGTGGTTTTCCCTGGTAGGTCAGAAAACAACACCATATTTCTGATCAGAAATTCCTTAACTTCCTGCTGTTGACTGGCTGACAGGGTTTTTGCCACTGTCACTTCGGGTACCATGGGCCCTGGGTTTACTGGAGCGGCTCGGACGGCTGACAGTGCTGCTCTATCCTTCCTGAGTTTTATAAGATTTACATGGTATATCTGTTCTGGCTTTCTTTTCCCTTGCTGGTGAACTTTATAATTGACCTGCCCTACTTTTTCTAAGATTTCAAAGGGTTCTTGCCATGTAGCCAAAAGTTTACTTTCTACTGTAGGAACCAACACCAACACTCTGGGCCTGATTGAGACCCGCTCGCGAGCGCTGAGCGCTCACAAGCAGGTCGATGTTGGCCCAGTGCACATGCGTACGACGGAGCCGGCTCCGTCGTGCCCATGCGAGAGACCCGGATAGCGACGGGCAAGCCATCAAAGGGGGCGTGCTGTCGATGTTGAGTGACAGCAGGCCCCCTTTGGTGGGTGGGCCGGGGGTGTGGCAGGCCAGACGGAGGCGTTCCCATGGCATTTATGCATCTATGTATTCAAGAAATCTTCTGGATGTTCAAATTAGACACTTTACATCCAAAGGGTCTAAATGAAACTGTGGAATTAAATATCATCTTATAAGATCTCTCTTCCCCTACAGGAAATATGTTTAGCACATAGGATATGTGACCCCTTTGACTAATCCAGATACTTACCTCATGTAGTCTTAGTGTTACATTTCACTCTGAAATATTATGTGCAGTTTATATCTTTCTTCTGTGTCCCTTAAGGAAGCAATGTCTCTTCCAATACATCAATATGATTGTGTATTTGCCATTTTTTAGAATAACAATACACTCATTTATATTGGGAGTTGGGTGCCATGAAACAGTTATGTATAGCATCAGTTTATGTGATTCAATTGAAAGACTTGGGGCCTTATTCAGAGGCGGTCAGAGGATGCAAGCGGTCACTCAGAAACTGGGCGGCCACTTGCATCCTGACCGCCCGCCTCTGTTGCGGTCGTTAGGCTGTGGGTTAACACCCACAGCTCTAACGACTGCTCCGGTGATGGTCGCGATGGTCAGAGACCATCGCGACCATCGGGGCTTACGACGAGACCCTAGGGTAGGGTCTCCCTTGTCGTAAGCCCCGGAGAACTTCTGGCTTTGTCTGAGCAGGAAGGTCTCCACTGACATCACTAGTGATGTCAGTGGGGCCGCCCCCAAACGGTAACGCCTCCGTTTGGGCTGCCACCCCCCTGGCCCGCCTTCCAAACGGGGCGAGCTGTCAATCAACATCGACAGCTCGCCCCCTTTGGATCGAGACCCGCTACTACCGGCGCTGTCGGTCGTAGCGGGTCTGACGCATGCGCACGATGGCGCCGTCGTGCGCATGCCCTGTGGGGGGCCATCGACCCGGTACGAGTGCATCGGCGCTAACGACCGGGTCTGAATGACCCCCTTAGTGCCTACCAGTATCTGGTCATGATACTGTTCGAATTCACTATACAAGTCCTCTTTGACATGCGATAAAAAGGATATAAAAGATTTAAAGGTTAAAAAGGATAAAAAGGATTAAAAGGATTAAAAGAATAAATGAAATAACTAAGTTTTCCAGAGGTTTATTTTATTATTTGAGACAGAATGGGTACTATTATAATCAACTTTGGAGTGATAAGTTGGAGTCCTGTTGCATGGATCCCAAAATGCATGGTTAATTGGTGCTGAAACAGCCATTTGCAATAAGGGCAAACGATAAACATATGGTTTGGTGTTGTAAAGTTATAATATGATTGATAACTAGATACAATTTATATTAGAGATATATAATATATAATAAAGAAATTATATCCAAAATGATATTAGAAAATCCTCTGTCTATCTGTCTTTTCATATCTTTCTGTCTGTAATCGTCTTCTATATATATGGCTGATACAAAATCCGCCATCTTTATTAAGGGCACTGGCCATAACAACATGATGATCACGTGAGATAGAGCAATCACGTGACGAGATGTACTCGTAGATTGTGAGAATTATTTTGAGGATGCTAAAATATGATGTAATTCGATTAAAGTCTGTTTGTTGACTAATAATGGTGTTAAAACGAGCATGTGTAAGCGGGAAATTAGAAAATTGGTCCTTTACTTCCGCCCTCTATAGTACGTAATTGACATCCTGCTCTCTGATCTATTCTAGTCTATGTGGACCGGAGGTTATGTGATCTACAGGTAGCATAAGGTTCCCTGTTGATCTCGCGCGATCGGCGTGATAACATACCAGTAAATCCTCTATCTATCTATCTATCTATCTATCTATCTATCTATCTATCTATCTCTATAACTGTAAATGATTTCTGTAGATATGGTGAATGGTACTAAATCCGCCATTTCTATTAAGGACATCAGCCACTAATAAGATGATCACGTGGGATAGGACAATCACGTGACAAGTTGTACTCGTAGATTATGATATTTGATTTTAGGGCTTAGGACATCGAAATATGATGTCATTAATTGCAGTCTGACTGTTGACTAATAACGATGTCTAATAAGTATGTGTGAGTGGGAAACTAGAAATTGTTTCTCCTGCCTCCGTCTCTCACAGCATACAATAACATCCGGTTCTCTGCACTATCCATAACTGTGTGGACAGGAGGTCATGTGATCTGCCAGTATCACGTGGTCCCCTGTTGACACCACGTGATCAGCGTGGTAATACACACGGATGGGTAAGCCTGAAGTTGAACAACAGTATTTCTTACACTATTTACTTTATTTTATACTTTTTTATAATGGAAGGTTTGCCTCACTAGTAGGTTTTAACAATGTCATTAGGAATTTTCCTGTTTTCTAATAAATTTATAATGATGAAGTGCAATTATCTCCATGTGTGGGTAATTAGGGGCCATTTTGACTCTGTATAAATATCCCCAATAACCAAACAGACATCCACCTTTGATAAAGCTGGGGGTTACCCAGCAAAACGCGTCAGGTGTCTATAGCACCCCTCTACATTGGAAGGATACATCTGGATCACTCATCTTCTACTGTTGTCACTCTCACTTGGAACAGACTCCGCGGACCACACTACTTTGTTTGGACAATCACCAAGGGACAGATGGACTGATATATCTATTTTCAAGTCACCATTTGGACTGCAATGTTTCACCACTCCAAGGGACACTATCAGAGCATGATGCTGCTCTAGAACATTCCGGGTCCCTACTATCGTGAGTTGGTTAGAGACTTATCCAATTGGAACATTTAATATTTGACCACTGTTACCCTATGGAGTCTTAAAAAGTACATCTTTGACATTTTTCCATTTGTATACCTCATTCAATAGGGGTAGCATTTATAATTGATTCAAATTCATGTTTGATATTGTTTTATTTTTATTTTAACTAGTAATAAATAATTTTATTTTTAATATATTGCACTTCATCTGGTTATAATTAATTATTAGTCCTCATAGCGCTGTATTCATTTATCTTTTGTATTCTTATTGAGTGTGACTATACTCATTTATTACAGCTGCTGTGGAAAAAACTGCCCATTTGAGTGCCTGTTGTGAGGTTTATTCTCACACATTTCCTTGGTTTACATTCCCATGGGAACGCCTACCATCTGGGGCCAGCCCCACTGACATCACAAGTGATGTCAGTAGGAGTGCTTTCGGCTCTAGTAGAGCCGAAAGCGCTCTAGGGCTTGCGGCAATGAAACCCTACCACAAGGGTCTCGTCGCAAGCCTGATGGTCGCGATGGTGATCGCGACCATCTTCCTGGCCGCTCGCTATAGCTGCGGGTGTCAGAGCATCCGGCTCTGAATCAGGCCCTCTGTCCCCAAGAGCAAAGTTGCGTAAGCAAGCATTGCAGTTGTATACCCTCTGCTGTGCCTGTTGGGCCTGTTCTGTGCTCTCTTACTCTCGGCACCACAGCAGCAATTCTTTCTTTCATTTGAGAAACATGCTCAATAACTGTTTTATATGGACTGAACTGCCCCTCCCATGTCTCTTTGGCAATGTCAAATAACCCCCTTGGATGTCTCCCGTACAATAAATCAAAAGGGGAAAACCCTGTGGAAAATTGGGGAACCTCTTATGGCTAACAGCAAATAAGGTAACAAGTAATCCCAAACTCTACCATCTTTGTCCACTACTTTCCCTAGCATGTGTTTTAAAGTTTTATTAAACCTCTCCACTAACCCATCGGTCTGGGGATGGTACACAGTGGTTCTTAATTGGTCAATTTTAAACAGGTGGCATAACTCCTTCATGATTTTTGACATAAATGGGGTACCTTGGTCAGTCAAGATCTCCTTAGGTATTCCCAACCTGCTAAAGACATGGACTAATTCTCTGGCAATGGTCTTGGTTGATGTACTGCGTAATGGTATCGCTTCCGGGTACCTGGTAGCGTAATCCATTACCACCAGAATATATTGATGGCCCCGGGCAGATTTCATTAATGCCCCAACCAAGGGTCTCATTCAGACCCGCTCACGAGTGCAGGACGCTCGCAAGCGGGTCAATGGTACCCAAATGCGCATGCGCACGACGGAGGGAGCTCCGTCGTGCGCATGCGCGAGACACGGATAGCGACAGCCAAGCTGTCACTCTGGGTCTTGCACCAAAGGGGGCATGCTGTCGATGGTGAGTGACAGCATGCCCCCTTTGGTGGGTGTGCCAGGGGCGTGGCTGCCAGATGGAGGCGTTCCCATGGGAATGCCTACCGTCTGGGTTCGGCCCCACTGACATCACTAGCGATGTCAGTGGGAGTAATATTGGCTCTGATAGAGCCAAAATCACTCCAGGGCTTGCGGCAGTGAGACCCTACCAGAGGGTCTCATCGCAAGCCCGATAGTCGCGATGGTCAAGACCATCATCATGGATGCTCGCATAAGCTGTGGGTGGTAACCCACAGCTATGCGAGCATCCAAAAGGCCGCTCCAAATTTAAATAGGACGGCACTGATTCAGAGTGAGCGCTCTGGTCAGAGCGTCCGGCTCTGAATCAGGGCCCAAATCCATAGCTATTCTTTCAAACGGAACCTCAATAATGGGTAACGGAACCAGGGGACTTTTGAAATGTGGCCTTGGAGCATGATACTGATATTCAGGGCAGGATGCACAATAGTCAGATACCTCTTTATGGACCCCGGGCCAAAAAAGTCTCTGCACAATTCGCTCAGTAGTTTTCTCTACCCCTAGGTGGGCTGTCGTTATGTGACCATGGGCCAGATCTAATACTGTTCTTCTGTATTCTTTGGGAACTATTAATTGTTCCACAATATCTTCCCCCTTCTTAGTCACCTGATACAACAAATCCTGACATACTGCTATGTGAGGATATGACAAAGGACTATCAGGGTCTATGGGTTTACCATTGATCACCTTGACATTCTCCCTGGCTTTTACCAGAGAAGGGTCATTCAACTGCTCCATTGCAAAGACCTCTCTTCTGACCTCTAAACCAGGCAGACGATCAACTGGCTCAACAACACTACCCACCTCAGTGGGAGGCACACCACTTGGCGAGCCACTACCAGGCTCGGCATTCTCTAGTTTGCCAATCATACTAGAAAAAGGGAACATCTCTGACTCTACTACTACATCAGTAACCCTCTCAAACGAGTCAGGGTGATTTACCTCTGTGCAAAATCGGCTCTCCCACAACTTCCAGAAGTGAGCAAAGTCTCTCCCCGATATTGTATCATACATTAAGCCCTGTACCAAACCCAAAGAGACTATCGCGGAACCACATAGTGTTTCTGTGTTCACTTCTGCAGTAACATTATACAGGGTATCCCCATGTATGCAGGTCACACCAACAGTTTTCCCCTTATGCTTCAAGGGGTTCACCAGTTCAGCTTTCATAAGTGTAACCAGGCTACCAGAATCTAACAGAGCCTCTACTCGGTTGCCTTCTATAGTGAGTATACACATGTGCTTATCTGTCTCAACCTGCTGGTCAGCAGTACAGGCTGGTTGTACAAAGAAAGACATCCTGCGGTTGACATGAACAGTATTACATTGCATAGGTTCAGAGGTAAGTGAACAATTAGCCGCAATATGGCCGAAACCACCACATCGAAAACACTGAATCACACTATTATCTAGTCTTTTATGGGGTAGGAACCTTCCTGGCCTGGCTGGCCCGTCTCCTGGTTCCACACCCCCAGTCTTGAGTATATTCCAGCACCCTTGAACAGTCTTACCAGTGTCAATGGAAGTTCACCGACACGCCATTGGGGCTCAGTTTTTATACTCATCAGCTCCTCAGCTGCCACGTACCTCTCCACCAGTTCGACTAACTGGTCTGCGGACTTAAGGTCTGCATGGCTCACCTACTTGTGCAGAGATGCAGGTAGTGATCACAGATACCGGTCCATCACGACTCTTTCCACGATCTGTGGTCCTGTCAGCATCTCGGGCTATAGCCATTTTGTGGTTAGATGGACGAGGTCATGCATCTGTGAGCGTGGAGGCTTTTCCATTTGAAATTCGCAGTGGTGGACTTGTTGGGCACGAACAAACGAGGTGACCCCCAAGCGAGTTAGGATCTCCCATTTTAGCTTTTCATAGTCCTTTGCATCGGCCAGACACAAATCATAGTAGACCTTTTGTGGTTCTCCAGACAGGTAGGGTGCCACAAGACTTGCCCACTGTTCCTTGGGCCAACTCTCTCTCTTTCTACGGTTCTCTCAAAGGCCGTAAGATACGCTTCCACATCATCACCCTCAGTTGTCTTTTGCAGAAAGTGACTGGCCCGTATGGAGCGAGTGTTGTTTGGAAGTCCAGTGGAAGCATCCCCAGACTGACTGGACTACTTACTGTTGTACCGCGTCTTTTAAGGCCAGTCTTTATTGTGCCAAATGAATATAACATAAACAAAACATAAACATAAGTCCTAGCCCGGCTGGGCACTAGCTACACAGCAGATTCCCTCTCTATAATAATGGTAGGGCCTATTGCCCTCACCATCAACAAAACACGTGCACAGTACTTACAAGGAAAGTAACCAAGTGTCTCTGAACAGGCTAGTCTGCCTGCTCTCCCAGGTGTGAGACACTCAGCCACAAACAAACCCAGCTTATATTAGTCACTTCCAGCTGCAAGCCCTAATGAGCCTGTTACCAGGCTGAAAAGCCCAAAACCTGGAGCAGCCTGTGGATGGAGTCCTCCCTCCCTCACATCCACACCCCCAGGACCCATTCTAGATTTTCTCTAAAGCCGACATTTCTAGTCTGTTTTACCCAACCAGACTTCTCCTGGGGGTTTCAGAACACATATGACAGGAATCTGGGACATATATAGCAGCCATTCCACACTTCTCCAGTGCTTCTATCACAATATATATACAATAACATACAAGACATATATATAGTTGCCTATATGAAAAGTCAAACTATTCTTAAGGAGGAGCTGGTGCCAACAGATTACAGTCAGACTCTCACCGAATGATTTTAACAATAATAGGCCCCTAGAAGGGGTTTATCTGATCTTAACTAACAAGCACAGAATTGCCCTATAGCTCTGTCCGAGGCCACAATGTGGTAGTCCAGGACCTAAGAGTTGTGAGGCAGAATGCCCACCATTAGAACAGCCTGAGCTGTACCTGGACACCTAGTATCCCAGGAGCAGCTATGTAAAAAACATATCTTTATATACATACATGGATATAGCCATCCCTAGGTGTGTTAGTCTTACTAACCTTACTAATGGAGACATTTGCTATCACTCCTGTATTGTAAAGCGGAGGTAGTGGTGCCCATAAGCACAGCACTTCCCTATGAGCAGTGGGATGTGGCGTCTCCTTCTGTGATAAAAGAGGAGAGCTGTGATTTTTACACTCCTGCCCTAATCTGTGGGGCATGCATTTGGGGCTGAAGATTGCCTATCGTTACAAGCCCAGTGGACTGGACAGTGGCAACAAAATGGCGGGACTGCGCCATTTACCTCAGCAATGCGCTGGGCATACTGGCACTATAAGCAGGAAGCTGCAGTCTCCTCTGCTGCATAAAAGAGGAGGAAGCAGCCTCGTAATCAGTGACAGCTGCACCTGTGTAGTCACTAAGCCCAGCTCTAATACTCACCAACTGCTGCAGCTGGGAAGCTGGGCTGAAGGGATGGCGAGGAACCCAGACATGAGCCGGTTTCAGCTGTGCTGTGTCCTCGCAGAGCATTTGCTTAATATGAGGGCCCCCTCTGGGTCACTGGACACAGGCTGCAGTAGCCACGGTGGTGCCCTCCCAGCGGCTCCCATGTAGCAGGAAGACTGCCACAGTAAACAGTCTGCCTGTCCTCAGTAAAATTGAAGTAAAATAAAATATAAAACTAAGAACAAGGGCTGGAGACAGCCCCACTGTGCACCGGCTCTCTCGGGCACATTTTCTAAACAAGGGCTGATGAGACCTAGAGGGGGAGGAGCCAGTCACACTTCTAAATGATTTAAAGTGCCAGGCTATACTCTACCACCGTCTATACCCCAGTGTCTTGAACTCCAGTGTCCCCTAGTGGATGCAGGAGAAAAATAAAAATAAATTCCCCCCAGCACACTGCAAAAGACCAGCAATAAGATATGAATATGACATGATAATAGAAATCAAGAGATCATTGTTGCATATATTTGCAAAGATATGTTTAAGCAACAGGCTGCATCAATGCATCTGTACCAGTGTTCCTAATGCTACATGATAATAGCACTCACTTTGGTTCATATAATTGCATACTGGTATGCCACATTATAATAGCACCCACTTTGGGTCATATAATTGCATACGGTTATGCCACATGACAATAGCACATACATTATTATATTCAGAAGTTGATAATGATATATACTGTAAATTGAGAGCCAACTCATCTGAAAGTACCCCAGAAACCTCCAAATAGCACTACAGGAAACCAGCTCACCCTCTCAATGCTGGTACCATCCATGCCTCTCAGAACAGTAATATAAAATAGTGGTTGCTCAGATAAACTTCATTATATGACCAAAAGTGGGGTGTTATTATTAAGTAGCATTAGGGACACCGGTACAATGACGCCTTGCCACGGCCCAGTGCTTAAACGTATCTTTGAAAATATATGCAACAAAATACTGTCCAGCAAGTCTAATTTATTTTTCTTTTAATGATAGAGCAAAGTTCCGCACTTGTAATTCGTCATTCCTGCCTTGGTTCTATTTCTGAGGAGGGTATGCTTACTTAACAAATTTTTATTGCATTAAGGTTTTTATGTCCAAAGATGTTAGCTTTGGTCAAAAGATTTTGCATTCAGCAAGGTTTGAGCATTTTGCTCCCTAGGGCGAGCTTTAATATGGCCCCTAGACAGTGTCACGCCTGTGGTTAGATCTGACTGGGAGCAGGCGTGGGTAACTGAAGAGGAATGCACACACCTGGGTGGCTGGACCCAGGTCTTTCTCATAGAGGAACAGCAGGTAGATATGATGACTGTGATGTCAGGAGGAACCGATGGATGGAACCACTAGACAATGATAATAGTCCAAGAGTAGATGACTTGATATTAATAGTAAAAGTCCATAGAAGAATATACTGAATCAGCATAGAAAATCGGTAAGGACTGATGTTGGCACTGGATAGTAACCAATGATAGAACTTGATTTTGATGGTTGACGAGAAGCAAGGTGAATGCTTGATAGGATTTGATGATAACTTTATCAACGATGATCAGTAAAAACCGATGTTGGAACTTTGAAAGGAATTGATGACAAGTGTATTAGTGATGGTTGGTAGGAACCGATGTTGGTAGAAATCAATGATGACTTTATTAGAGATGATCGGTTGGAACCGATGTTGATATGAACCAATGATGGTAACCAAACTCCAATTGTTGAACTCAGATGACAAATCCAGATTGCAGCTGAAGAAATAACAATAATTCCCAATAGCAAAACCGGACTGCAACAATCAATGGTGGAGTTGATTGAAGATGAAGATAATCAATTAGGATGAGCTGTACCATTCAAAATAGCAATGGAGGGAACACAGCACAGGAGCTGTTACTTCAGTGGACCGACATTGTACTGGCAGAGGAGTTCAATGCGAGGAAAGAATTTATGGGGCTGGACTCCGGATGATAGGTCTGTGCAGTCAGCAGACCCACAGACCATGCTCTGAGTGGATGACTGGACTCATGTGACAGAGTCAAAGATGGCCATGCCCATGGTCTGGCTCTGGAGGGAAGGCCAGCATACAGCCTGTCTGCTGACAGGAGGCAGAAGCCTGCCTGGAGTAAAGGGATGTGGAGTGCCATGCCTATGCCCAGCAGCCATCCAGATGCAGTGTGCATGCCAGGATCTCCTCTGTGCCAACCAGGATAGACACTGCAAGGGTAAATAGTGCGTTTCCACATTCCAGATCATGACAAAGAGGCAGGAGAAAACAGGATTTTTGATATGTTCTGTTAAATTCATTTTAAGTTCATCTGGGTGACACTGTTTGCTCCCTTGTACTCATGGACTTGTTTGTTTTCTAAATTCATGTGAATTGAACCTGAAGAATGGATGGTGGGGAAGAAGCTTTATACCCAAGGAAGTTAACATTTTAAGTGCCAGCTCCCTGTTATTAACCCCTGGGTGTTGTTGAGCAACAAGTCACAGAATATAGTAATATAGCATTCCCACTAGGCTGTTTTAGTGGGGCGCGGCGCCCTGCCATCCTTCTGGAGGGCAAAAAGCACCCTGCCCTCACAGCCTGCGGGTGCCGTCTTCACCCGCGGTTCGTAGTGTCCCGTGGGTGGAGAAATGTGAGGTGACTCAGTCACCACCGGTGAATAGATGCTGGGCGCATAAGGGGGCTGCCCGGTGTGTCCATAAGTGCTGCGCATGCCCCCAAGAGTGACAAAAAGGGTGATGCGTCTTATAGACACGCCCCTTTTTAATGACCACACCCCCTTTTCTTCTCTAGCTCTGGCGCCCTGCCTGCCGCCAGAGCTAGAGTGAACACTAGTAATATATTCAAAAGGATGTTTACTGAGGTAGGATACAGCAGCAGGGGAATGCAGATAATCTTGGAAATGCAGATACACTTGAAAATGTGGATACATGTTGCAAATGCAGCTAATAATCCAAACATCAGAATAGGGACAAGGCAAAAACAAATAAAGTCCTGAATAACTGAACAAAAACTGATGGAACGTAAACTGATGAATGCCAGAAGTTTCTTAGCTTGGCAGGCACAAAACACAGAAGCAATAGATCTTCAAGGTGCAGGTTCTAGCAATTAAAACTCTTATTTGTGTCTTTGATTTAAATTTATTAGGATTTTTTTTCATAAAGTACATGGAAAACTAGTCATCATATCACATCAAGATAAGGAACGTATAAACTTTAGAAACGCATTTCACGGACACACTGCCCACTTCCTGAGACTATTCATGCCAATTTGTGAATTGAGGGCCTGATTCAGAGCCGGACGCTATTTGCGCTCGCTCGTTCAGAAAAAGGGGCCGCTCGCATCCTACATCATCTCCGCTATTTATTTGATTAATCGAGTACATCGAAAGGCGTATGAACTGCTCGCAGTGCTTGTGGTTGGATTTTCCTACCGCAATCATGCGAACAGTTCAGGCTAAGAAACAACCAAGTGACGTGGTCGATGACGCTGCTTTGTTAATTATGCACACCCTTAAAATGCCCGTTTTGACCATTTGGCACGCCCGTGTTCGAATCTCCACTCCCCGTTTTCAAGCACCTTCCCCTGTTACCACCCACAAACGCCTCATCCTGTCACTCAAATTAGCAGGCACTCGCTATTTGGCGAGCGCTCAATTTCCGATCGCACTGACAGGTTGGCGCATGCGCATTACGACCCATACGCATGCGCAGTTATGCGAACATCGCTCGGAGCGAACGAGCGGCCGCTTACGAGCGGCTCTGAATCAGGCCCCGAGTCCTTGTCTTCACTTAAGCTCAGTCACTATCTTTTTCAGTGGTAAACTCCTGTAAGAGCTTTCAAATCCTTCCTAAAGTGGCACTACCTGAGCAGATTAAAGGCCAAGTAAGATTGAGAAATTTATACATATAGAGAAATAGAATTGTTTTTATAGAGAAATGTATGGATAGAAAGATAGGAAAATGTATACACAGATAAATCTTTAGCTAGAGAGATAGTAAAATGTATGGAAATGTAAATACAAGTGTCGCATATCAAATTAATCAGCACAGTCTCCTGGTGCGCCCTAGCTGCATTGCATAGGTGCATTTTAATAAAAAAAATATGTCCGACGCTAGCAGAGTTGCATGTCAACCACAAGGCATATCGCGCTGCATGGCATATTGAGGCTAAATGAGCAAGGGCAGATCTGTAGAGAAATGTATGGTTAAGGAGATATATAAATGTATAGACTGAGAAATGTAAAGTTAAAGAGATTAAGAATGTAAAAATAGAAAATGTATAGAAATATATAGAGAGAAATGTATAGACAGAGAAATAAACAGAAAGAGAGATAGAGAAAAGTATAGAGGAATGTATGGATTGAGATATACAGTAATGTAGAGAAATGTATAGAAAAACTATATAGGAAAATGTATAGACAGGGATATAGAGAAATGTATATTAAGAGAAATGTAAAGATAGGGAGATAGAGAAATGTGTAGAAAGTGAAATATATGGATAGGGAGAAAAAGAAATGTATAGCTAGAGAAATTTATAGATAGAGAAAAGAATAGGTAAGGAGATAGAGAAATGTATAGCTAGAGAAAAATATAGATAAGGAGATAGAGAAATGTACAGATATGGAGATAGAGAAAAGTATAGATAGGGAGATAGAGAAATGTGTAGAAAGTGATTTGTATGGCTAGGGAGATAAAGAAATGTATAGATAGTTAAAAGTATAGATAAGGAGATATAGAAATGTTAGTTAGAGAAATGCATAGTGAGATAAATGTTTAGATAGAGAGCTAGACAAACCTGTAGCAAGAGAGAGGCAGAGAAGTGTAAAGATGAAGACAGAGAGATGTATATAGAGAGCAAAGTAAGCATGTAGAGATAGAGAAATGTATAGAAACATAGAGAATTGTAAAGATAAAGAGATAGAAAAATGCATAGAAAGATAAATGTAAAGATGAAGAGACAAAGAAATGCATCAAAAGAGAAATGAAAAGATGAAAGCACAGAAAAATGCATAGAAAGAGAGAAAGAAATGTGAAGATAAAGAGACAGAGAAATGTATAGAAAGAGAGAACTGTACAGATGAAGAGAAAGAGAAAAAGAAATGTAAAAATAAAGAGTTAGAGAAATGCATAGAAAGCGAGAGACAAATGTAGATAAAGATAACTATAGAAAGGTAAATAAATGTAAAGATGAAGACATAGAGAAATACACAGAGAAAGAAATGTAAAAATAAAGAGATAAAGAAATGCATAGAAAGAGAGACAAATGTAAAGATGAAGAGATGAAGAAATGCATCAAAAGAGATAGACAAATGTAAAGATAAAGACAAACAAATATGCATAAAAACTAAAAAGAGTGAAATACATTTAAAGATGGAGATTAACAAATGTATAAAAACAGATATAAATGTAAAGAAGAAGAGATGGAAAAAAAACAGAAAGAGAAACAAAGATAAAGATATAAAGAAATGCATACAAAGAGAGTGAACTGTAAAGATGAAGAGGTAAAGAAATATAAACTTGAAGAAAAGTATATAAAGAGAGAGAGAGAGAAATTTAAAGATGAAGAGTTAAAGAAATGCATTGAAAGAGAGAGAGAACTGTAAAGATAAAGAGATAGAGAAATGCAAATAAAGCAAGAGAACTGTATACAAAGGGAGAGAAATGTAAAGATAAAGAGATAGAGAAAAACGGAAAGATAAGATAGAGGAATGTAAAGATATAGAAAGAGAAATGTAAAGATAGATAAATGCATAGATAGGGAGATAGAGAAATGTATAGCTAGGGAAATGTATAGATAGGTAAATAGGGAAATTTATAGCTAGGGAGATAAAGAAATGTGCAAATAGTAAAATGTGTAGGCAGATAGAGAAATGTATAGATAAAGAAATGTATAATGAGAGAAATATATAGATAGGGAGATAGAGAAATGTATAGTAGGGAAATGGAAAGATAGGTAGATAGGGAAATGGATAGATAGGGAGATAGAGAAATGTGTAGATAGAGAAATGTATAGATAGGCAGATAGAGAATGTATAGTTAGAGAAATGTGTAGATAGAGAGATAGAGAACTGTATAGATAGGTAGAGAAATGTATAGATAGGGAGATAGAAAAAATGTATAGCTAGAGAAACGTACAGATAGGTAGATAGAGAAAAGTATAGACTATGAATTGTATAGATAGGGAGGTAGAGAAATAGGTAGATAGTTAAATGTGTAGATAGGAACATAGAGAAATGTATAGCTAGAGAAATGTACAGATAGGTAGATAGAGAAATGTATAGATAATAAATTGTATAGATAGGGAGGTAAAGAAATGTGTAGATAGAGAAATGTGAAGATAGGCAGATAGAGAAATGTATAGATAGAGAAATGTATAGTGAGAGAAATATATAGATAGGGAGATAGAGAAATGTATGTCTAGGGAAATGTATAGATAGGGAGATAGAGAAATGTATAGATAGGGAGATAGAGAATGTATAGTTAGAGAAATGTGTAGATAGGGAGATAGAAAAATGTTTAGCTAGATAAATGTATAGATAGGTAGATAGAGAAATGTATAGACAGTGGAATGTATAGATAGGGAGATAGATACATTTATATATAGAAAAATGTATAGATAGAGAAATGTTTAGCAAAGGAAATGTATAGATAGGTAGATAGGGAAATGTATAGATAGGGAGGTATAGAAATGTATAGATAGGTAAATGAAAAGCTAGGGAGATAGAGAAATATATAGCTAGAGAATCATATAGATAGGTAGATAGAGAAATGTATAGATAGAGAAATGCTTGGTTAGGGAGATAGAGAAATGCATACTGAGAGAAATGTATAGATAGGGAGATAGACAAACTTATAGGAAGAGAGAGACAAAGAAGTGTAAAGATGAAGATAGAGAGATGTATATAACCAGAGAACTGTTCAGGAAGAGAAATGTAAAGGTAAAAAGAGATGTACAGTATATAAAGAGCAATGTAAAAATGAGGAGATAGAGAAATTTATAGAAGCAGAGAGAGAAATATAAAGATGAAGAGATAGAGAAATGCATTGAAAGAGTAAGATAAATGTAGAGATGAAGAGAAAGAGAAATGCATATAAAGGGAGACAAATGTAAAGATGAAGACATGAAGAAATGCATCAAAAGAGATAGACAAATGTAAAGATAAAGACAAAGAAATATGCATAAAAAGAGAGAAATACATGTAAAGATGGAGATAAAGAAATGTATAGAAACAGGGAAATAAGTGTAAAGAATAAGAGATGAAGAAAAACATAAAGAGAAAAACATAAAGAGATAGAGAAATGAATACAGAGAGTGAAATGGAAAGATGAAGAGGTAAAGAAATATAAAAATGGAGAAAAGTGTATCAAGGGAGAGAGAAATGTAAAGATGAAGAGTTAAACAAATGCATTGAAAGAGAGAGAAAACTGTAAAGATAAATGGGCCTATTCATTAAACCTAAAAATTAGATGGAGATAATTAGGTTTAGAACTCGCATGGAGTTCTACCTAATTATAGGTGGAATTCATGATTCCACCTCTCCATAAGTATCTATTCCGAAAAGCTGTCATTTTTGCGATGACAGCTTTTCGGGAAATAGATACTTTTCCCTGCCTACACTACCTTATCGCATCTGGAAACAGTGCTGCGCATGCGCTGTTACATCTGTAAAACCACCGCATGCACAGCACTGCCTACAGATGCGTTAAGGTAGTGTACCCCACGGGGACACACCCCCCTCCTCCGCTCACCTCACCCCCCCCCCCCGACTTACCTGTCCGTGCAGCAGCCTCCGGCTCTGTCCTGCTGATCTGTCATGTGGTTTCCCAGCAGACCACATGACAGATTAGGAAAAAAAAAAAAATTTTTCTTTTTCTAAACTTTCTTGTGCTCTGCTGGGGAGCACACATGTCCGACCAGCCTCCGGAGCCTGAGGACGGAGCAGAGCGCCGGAGGGACTCCTCGGGGGACCTGCACACGTGGATACAGGTAAGTCGATTCTGCTATTCGCCACCTCACAGTGGCGAATAGTAACTGCATCAAATTCCGAAAATTCATAATTTTCGGAATTTGATGAATACCACAATTTCCACATCCCCATACTAATGTATGGGTAGTGCGTGGAAATTAATGCAGGGGAACTTAGCAAGGAGATATCTGTGATATCTCCTGTGCTAAGTCTGTTCATGAATACCAAAATAACGTTATTTAAGGAAAATGTCCTTAAAAACGTTATTTTAGTGTTGATGAATAGGCCACAAAGACATCGAAAACTACAAAGAAAGAGATAGAGAAATGTAAAGATAGAGAAATTTATATAAAGAGAGAGAAATGTAATGATGAAGAGATAGAGAAATGCATATAGAGGGATAACAATTTAAGGGGCCTATTCATCAACACTAAAATAAAGTTTTTAAGGACATTTTCCTTAAATAACGTTATTTTGGTAATCATGTAGCCACTTAGCACAGGAGATATCACAGATATCTCCTTGCTAAGTTCCCCTACGTTAATTTCCACACTCCCCATACATTAGTATGGGGATGTGGAAATTGTGGTATTCATCAAATTCCGAAAATTATGAATTTTCGGAATTTGATGCAGTTACTATTCGCCACTGTGAGGTGGCGAATAGCAGAATCGACTTACCTGTATCCGCATGTGCAGGTCCCCCGACGAGTCCCTCTGGCGCTGTGCTCCGTCCTCAGGCTCCGGAGGCTGGTCGGACATGTGTGCTCCCCAGCAGAGCACAAGAAAGTTTAGAAATTTTTTTTTTCTAATCTGTCATGTGGTCTGCTGGGAAACCACATGACAAACCAGCAGGATGGAGCCGGAGGCTGCTGCGCGGACAGGTAAGTCGGGGGGGGAGGTGAGCGGATGGGAGGGTCGGGGGGGGTACACAAACTTAACGCATCTGTAGGCAGTGCTGCGCATGCGCTGGTTTTACAGATGTAACAGCGCATGCGCAGCACTGTTTCCAGATGCGATAAGGTAGTGTAGGCAGGGAAAAGTATCTATTTCCCGAAAAGCTGTCATCGCAAAAATGACAGCTTTTCGGAATAGATACTTATGGAGAGGTGGAATGATGAATTCCACCTATAATTAGGTAGAACTCCATGCGAGTTCTAAACCTAATTATCTCTAGAGAATTTTTAGGTTTAATGAATAGGCCCCTTAGAGAGAAATGTAAAGATAGAGAAATGCATAGACAGGGAGATTTAGAAATGTATAGATAGATAAAAGTGTAGATAGTGAAAAGTATAGCTAGGGAAATGTATAGATAGGTAGATAGGGAAATATATAACTAGAGAGATGTATAGCTAGGGATATGGAGAAATGTGTAGATAGTAAAATGTGAAGATAGGCAGATAGAGAAATGTATAGATGGAGAAAAGGGAGATAGAGAAATGTATAGTAAGAGAAATATATAGATAGGTAAATAGACATGTATAGCTAGAGAAACGTACAGATATTGTATTGTGTAGATAGTGAGATAGAGAAATGTGTAGATAGTAAAATGTGTATATAGGCAGATAGAGAAATGTATAGATAGAGAAAAGGGAGATAGAGAAATTTATAGTGAGAGAAAAATATAGATAGTGAGTTAGAGAAATGTATAGCTAGGGAATGTTTATATAGGTAGATAGGGATATGTATAGCTAGGGAGATAGAAAAAATGTATAAAATTTAAAATATGTAGATAGGGAGATAGAGAAATGTATAGATAGGAAATGTGTAGCTAGAGAAACGTACAGATAGGTAGATAGAGAAATGTATAGATAATGAAATGTATAGATAGTGAGGTAGAGAAATGTGTAGATAGAGAAATGTGTAAATAGGTAGATAGAGAAATGTGTAGATAGAAAGATAGAGAAATGTATAGATAGGTAGATAGAGAAATGTGTAGCTGGGGAAACGTACAGATAGGTAGATAGAGAAATGTATAGATAATGTACAGGGTGTATCTATGCATTGGCCGGGATGGCATTCACCAGGGGCGCCAGCCAAGATGGGGCGCCACCCGGCGATGCCATCCGCGGCCAGGGAATAGAGCACTTACTAGTTTTGACCTCCGCTGCCCGGAGACTCTCACAGGCAGGAGCCACTGTTACCATCGCCGGTGTCTGGCATCACGCTACACAGAGTGAAGGAACTGCAAATAAACGACAGCTCCCAGCAGCCTTTGCTGCCGGAGGCTCCTGGCAGCAAGGGCTGTTGCGAGCTGTAGTTTCATTTGAGTTTGATAACTGTAGTGCTGTGCGGTGACGGACACTGGCACCTGTAACAGTGTATGCTGTGCACTGCAGCACCTCCAATGCCCGGGGATGGCTTTCAGGAGGGTAATAATATTACATTTATGTTATACAAGAATGGTGTATGTATGTATATAAATATATATATATATATATATGTGTGTGTATATATATGTGTGTGTGTGTGTATGTATATATATATATATATATATATGTGTTTATATATATATAATATATATATATATAATATGTGTGTGCACGCCCCTTCTCCACAGGACCACGTCTCTTTTTGCCATGTGTACCTTCCCTATTTCAAATATGGGGGGGCGCCAGTCCCTTATTTTGCCAGGGGCACGCAAACGCCTAGATACACCCCTGATAATGTATTGTGTAGATAGTGAGGTAGAGAAATGTGTAGATAGAGAAATGTGTAAATAGGTAGATAGAGAAATGTGTAGATAGGGAGATAGAGAAATGTATAGATAGGTAGATAGAGAAATGTGTAGCTAGAGAAACGTACAGATAGGTAGATAGAGAAATGTATAGATAATGAATTGTGTAGATGGTGAAGTAGAGAAATGTGTAGATAGAGAAATGTGTAAATAGGTAGATAGAGAAATGTATAGATAATGAATTGTATAGACAGGGAGGTAGATAAATGTGTAGATAGGGAGATAGAGAAATGTATAGCTAGAGAAATGTATAGATAGGTAGATACAGAAATGTGTAGAAAGGGAGATAGGGAAATGTATAGCTAGAGAAATGTGTAAATAGTTAGATAGAGAAATGTGTAGATAGGGAGACAGAGAAATGCATAGCTAGAGAAACGTACAGATTGGTAGATAGAGAAATGTAGAGATAATGAATTGTATACATAGGGAGGTAGAGAAATGTGTAGATACAGAAATGTATAGATAGGTAGATAGAGAAATGTATAGATAGGGAGATAGACAAACTTATAGGAAGAGAGACAGAGAAAAGTAAAGATGAAGATAGAGAGATGTATAGAAAGAGAGAACTGTTCAGAAAGAAAAATGTAAATATAAAAAGAGATGAACAGTATATAAAGAGCAATGTAAAAATGAGGAGATAGAGACTTTTTAGAAGCAGAGAGAGAAATAGAGAGATGAAGAGAGTGAAATGCAAGTAAAGTGAGAGACATGTAGAGCAAGAGAACTGTATAGAAAGGGAGAGAAATGTAAAGATGAAGAAAAACATAAAGAAAGAAAGATAGAGAAAGTAAAGATATATAGAGAGATATGTAAAGATAGAGAAATGCATAGATAGGGAGATTTAGAAATGTATAGATAGATAAATGTGTAGATAGTGAAAAGTATAGCTAGGGATATGTATAGATAGGTAGATAGGGAAATGTATAGATAGAGATGTATAGCTAGGGAGATAGAGAAATGTGTAGATAGTAAAATGTGTAGATAGGCAGATAGAGAAATGTATAGATGGAGAAAAGGGAGATAGAGAAATGTATAGTATTAGAAATATATAGATAGGGAGATAGAAAAATTTATAGATAGATAAATGTATAGATAGGTAAATAGACATGTATAGCTAGAGAAACATACAGATAGGTAGATAGAGAAATGTATAGATAGTGAAATGTATAGATAGGGAGCTAGAGAAATGTAAAAGATAGAGAAATGATTAGTTAGAGAAATGTAAAGATAGGGAGATAGGAAAATGTATAGCTAGGGAGATAGAGAAATGTGTAGATAGTAAAATGTGTATATAGGCAGATAGAGAAATGTATAGATAGAGAAAAGGGAGATAGAGAAATTTATAGTGAGAGAAAAATATAGATAGTGAGTTAGAGAAGTTTATAGCTAGGGAATGTTTATATAGGTAGATAGGGAAATGTATAGCTAGATAAATGTATAGATAGGTAAATAGACACATGTATAGCTATAGAAACGTACAGATAGGCAGATAGAGAAATGTATAGATGGAGAAAAGGGAGATAGAGAAATGTATATTAAGAGAAATATATAGATAGGGAGATAGAAAAATGTATAGATAGATAAATGTATAGATAGGTAAATAGACATATATAGCTAGAGAAACATACAGATAGGTAGATAGAGAAATGTATAGATAGGGAGATAGAGAAATGTATAAGATAGAGAAATGATTAGTTAGAGAAATGTAAAGATAGGGAGATGGGAAAATGTATAGCTAGGGAGATAGAGAAATGTGTAGACAGTAAAATGTGTATATAGGCAGATAGAGAAATGTATAGATAGAGAAAAGGGAGATAGAGAAATTTATAGTGAGAGAAAAATATAGATAGTGGGTTAGAGAAATTTATAGCTAGGGAATGTTTATATAGGTAGATAGGGAAATGTATAGCTAGGGAGATAGAAAAAATTTATAAAATTTAAAATATGTAGATAAGGAGATAGAGAAATGTGTAGATAGATAAATGTATAGATAGGGAGATAGAGAAATGTATAGCTAGAGAAATATGCTGATAGAGAGATAGAGAAATGTATAGCTAGAGAAATGTGCAGATAGGGAGATAGAGAAGTGTATAGCTAGAGAAATGTATAGATAGGTAGATAGAGAAATGTGTAGAAAGGTATATAGAGAAATGCATAGCTAGAGAAACGTACAGATTGGTAGATAGAGAAATGTAGAGATAATGAATTGTACATAGGGAGGTAGAAAAATGTGTAGATACAGAAATGTGTAGATAGGTAGATAGAGAAATGTATAGATAGGGAGATAGACAAACTTATAGGAAGAGAGAGACAGAGAAGTGTAAAGATGAAGATACAGAGATGTATAGAAAGAGAAAACTGTTCAGAAAGAGAAATGTAAAGATAAAAAGAGATGTACAGTATGTTAAGAGCAATGTAAAAATGAGGAGATAAAGAAATTTATAGAAGCAGAGAGAGAAATATGAAGATGAAGAGATAGAGAAATGCAAGTAAAGCGAGAGACATGTAGAGCAAGAGAACTGTATAGAAAGGGAGAGAAATGTAAAGATGAAGAGATAGAGAAATACTTTGAAAGAGTAAGATAAATGTAGAGATGAAGAGAAAGAGAAATGCATATAAAGGGAGAAAAATGTAAAGATAGAGAAATGCATAGATAGGGAAATTTAGAAATGTATAGATAGATAAATGTGTAGATAGTGAAAAGTATAGCTAGGGAAATGTATAGATAGGTAGATAGGGAAATGTGTAGATAGTAAAATGTGTAGATCGGCAGATAGAGAAATGTATAGATGGAGAAAAGGGAGATAGAGAAATGTATAGTAAGAGAAATATATAGATAGGGAGATAGAAAAATGTATAGCTAGATAAATGTATAGATAGGTAAATAGACACATGTATAGCTAGAGAAACGTACAGATAGACAGATAGAGAAATGTATAGATAGTGAAATGTATAGATAGGGAGATAGAGAAATGTATAAGATAGAGAAATGATTAGTTAGAGAAATGTAAAGATAGGTAGATAGGAAATGTATAGCTAGGGAGATAGAGAAATGTGTAGATAGTAAAATGTGTATATAGGCAGATAGAGAAATGTATAGATAGAGAAAAGGGAGATAGAGAAATGTGTACCTAGAGAAACGTACAGATAGGTAGATAGAGAAATGTATAGATAATGAATTGTATAGAAAGGGAGGTAGAGAAATGTGTAGATAGGTAGATAGATAAATGTGTAGAAATGGAGATAGGGAAATGTATAGCTAGAGAAATGTATAAATAGGTAGAGAAAACTTCAGCAGTGAAACGTACGCCGGCAGAGAGTAGTTTTCACTACTCAGTACTGTGTTCTCTAGCCATTTATCTCCACCAACTCCATTGCGGCATTTAAAAGCTGATGAACTGTGATTGTTGTGTTAATATATGACCTGTGTATTAAACCAGTAGTGGGAGCAGCTCTCACTACCTATCCTGATCTGATCATTACTGACACCCAGATGTAATTGATCTATTTTCTCCAATGTAGCTAAGTGAGCTATATCCATTCATAGAGGAGATGCATATCACTGGAAAATGGGACTAATTAGTTGGGTATTCACAAACCCAAATGTGATGATATATATATAATATATCCTAACTCAATTCTAGGTAGAACAGAATATTAACCCATTCCTAACCAGGGTATTGAGGGTATCTTACAGATTCCCCTATACATATAGTGTGCTGCCATCCTGGTGTTAATAGACACGCTGCACAATTTTCACATCATCTATATCTACCATATTACCACCGGAGTGATTGACGATTTGCTATAATATAATCTGTAATCCTGTGCATATGTATGTACACCAATTAATCAATTTGGTGACACCCAATAAGTGATCAATTTATTTATGGGTGTTAAGTATAGTATTGAGCCAATCTGATGTAGCTGTAAAATGTTTTAATTGATATACACATAATAAAATTTCCATTGCTTAACATACTGCCCGTATTACAGTTCAATCAGTATTCTAAGTAGAATCCTTTAATTGCAATGGAGCTGCGGCTTCATTTCTAAGCACTCTCATACTTACCACTGCACTGCACTGATAATTTGAACAACAATGCCATGTAATGGTGTGTTTAGATTCACACTGACTAGTGTAATGTAACTGAATCTGCTACTTTGTTTCCACATAGAAGAACTGCTATTAAATTTAAACTATTGTAGCATTCCAGGTCGTAACCAGTTTCATCATATATCACGTCAGTGGGTGCATATTATTTCTCAACAGAACTTATTATAGTTCTATAAGATTAATTTGATGGTGTATTTTAAGGTGGACATAAAATGATTCATGATTGAATACAAATAGAGACACGCAATAAGCCATATTTATTGAATTTATTTTTAACTTTACAATTGTCAATATTTAAAGCATATTTCACTTGATGAAAGTTTTGTTATTTTAATATTATCAATAAAAGCTACATTTTATAATGATTTAATTGTGCGCCAACAAAGAGGACATTTCTTTTTTTCTTTTTTCTTTACTGTTGATTCTACATTGTCCTCGGCAGCACCTCCAATTGTTGTATTAGTAATATAATTGGTGATTTTTCAATTTGGGGTTATTTATGAATTAAAGATTAATAATTACACTGACTGGTGCAGAAGTTTTCCCATTCCCTTTTTCCTTTACTATTCCGTTATTAGGGACTAAGATGACAGCGTTAATGTCACCCAGGTGTTATTAAGGACTAAGATGATAAATAGTATTAAAGTCAGTCAGGTGTAATTAAGGACTAAGATGACAATTAGTTTTAATGTCACCCAGGTGTTACTAGGGACTAATATGTCAGTATTACTGCCACCCAGATGTTATTAAGGACTAAGATGATTAATAGTATTAATGTCACCCAGATGTTATTAAGGACTAAGATGACAAATAGTATTACTGTCACCCAGGTGTTATTAAGGACTAAGATTACAAATAGTATTAATGTCACCTAGTTGTTATTTAGGACAAAGATAACAAATGGTATTATTGTCACACAGGTGTTATTAAGGACAAAGATGATGAATAGTATTAATGTCACCTAGTTGTTTTTAGAGACAAATATGAAAAGTGTTTTTATGGTCACCCAGGTGTTATTAGGGGACTAAGATGTAAAATATTATAAATGTCACTCAGGTGTTATCAGGGACTAAGATTACAGTATTAATGTCACCCAGGTGTTATTAAGGAATAAATTAACAAATATTACTAATGTCACTGCAGTATTATTAAGTTATTAGTGCACTAAGATGACAAATAATATTATTGTCACCAAGGTGTTTTTAGGGGTCTAAAATGACAAATAGTATTTATGTCACACTTGTGTTATAATATGTGGACTAAAATGACAAATAGTACTAAAGTCACCCAGGTGTTATTAAGGACTAAGGTGACAAATAATATTAAAGTCACCCATTTGTTATTAAGAGCTAAGATACAAATATTAATGTCACCGAAGTGTTATTATGGACTAAGTTGACAAATAGTACTAATAACACCAATGTGTTGTTAAGGTCTAAGATAGCAAACAGTATTAATGTCACCCAGGAGTTATTAAGGACTAAGATGACAATATGTACTAATGTCACCTAGTTGTTATTAAGGACTTAGATGACAAATAGTAATAATGTCACCCAGGTGTTATTAAGTACTAAGAATATGAATAGTATCAATGTCACCCAGGTGTTTTAGGGACTAAAATTACAAATAGTTTTAATGTCACCCAGGTGTTATTAGGGACTAAGATGACAGTATTAATGTCGACCACTTGTTATTAAGGACAAAGATGACAAATAGTATTAATGTCACCCAGGTGTTAGTAAGGACTAAAATTACAAATACTATTAATGTCACCTAGTTGTTATTAAAGACTAAGATGACACATAGTTTTAATGTCACCCATGTGCTATTAAGGACTAAGATGACAGTATTAATGTCACCCAGGTGTTATTAAGGACTAAGATGACAAATAGTGTTAATGTCACCCAGGTGTTATTAAAGACTAAGATGACACATAGTTTTAATGTCACCCATGTATTATTAAGGACTAAGATGACAGTATTAATGTCACCCAGGTGTTATTAATGAGTAAGATGACAAATAGTATTAATGTTACCCAGGTTTTATTAAGGACGAAGACAAATTGTAATAATGTCACCCAGGTGTTATTAAGGACTAAGATGACAAATAGTTTAATGTCACCCAGGTATTATTAATGAGTAAGATGACAAATAGTATTAATTAGGGGTGAACGGGTTCGAATTACTGAAATCCGGAGCCCCCCGATCCGAGGCTGATCCGAGTCAGGCTCGACTTCTCCCGCCTGACTCGGATCTGAAATCGAGGCAAAACGTCATCATCCCGCCTTCCGGGTCTCGCAGGTTTTGGATTCTATATAAGGTACCCGCTTCAGTGCCATTTTCTCACTCGGCTGTGGACAGTGAAGAGGGAGGGTGGGAGTTAGGGCTGGCTGGGCTGTGTAGTGCAGTGTAGTGTTGTGCTGTGCTACGCAGTGCTGCTGTTGTCCATAGGGGCTGTGTCCACTCCTCCAAAGTCCATAGGGGCTGCCTGTGTTGTCCTGTGCTGCTGTTGTCCATAGGGGTTGTGTCCACTCCTCCAAAGTCCATAAGGGCTGGCTGTGTTGTGCTGTGCTGCTGTTGTCCATAGGGGCTGTGTCCACTCCTCCAAAGTCCAAAAGGGCTGGCTGTGTTGTCCTGTGCTGTGCTGCTGTTGTCCATAGGGGCTGTGTCCACTCCTCCAAAGTCCATAGGGGCTGGCTGTACTGTGTTGTGCAGTCAGTTGTCCATAGGGACTGTGTCCACTCCAAAGTCCTGTGCAGTGTCCCAGTTCTAAAGTGGTGCTGTAGTGTTGTCCATCAGGGGAGCTCCCCAGAGTGCAAATAAATAAATATTTTTTCTGTGAATTGTGTGCGCAGTAGTCGCAAGTGCATCAACAAAGTAGCGCCAAGCGTGAGCCTGTGTCATAAGTAAAGGGCCAGCTGGCTTGACTGTTAAAGGGTGCTGTAACCCAAAGTGCACTCCAAAGCAAATAAAAAAATATTTTCTGTTTGTGAATTGTGTGCACTGTGGCTGCACGTGCATCAACAAAGGAGCAGCGCCAAGTGTGCGCCTGTGTCCCATAAGTAAAGGGCCAGCTGGCTTGTCCGTTAAAGGGTGCTGTAACCCCCAAAGTGCACTCCAAAAAAAATAAAAATATATATTTTTTTGTGTTTGTGAATTGTGTGTGCAGTAGCCGCACGTGCATCAACAAAGTAACGCCAAGCGTGCGCCTGTGTCATAAGTAAAGGGCCGGCTGGCTTGACTGTTAAAGGGTGCTGTAACCCCCAAACTGCACTCCAAACCAAATAAAAAAATATTTTCTCTGTTTGTGAATTGTGTGCACTGTGGCTGCACGTGCATCAACAAAGGATCAGCGCCAAGCGTGCGCCTGTGTCCCATAAATAAAGGGCCGGCTGGCTTGTCCATTAAAGGGTGCTGTAACCCCCAAAGTGCACTCCAAAAAAAATAAAAATATATATTTTTTTGTGTTTGTGAATTGTGTGCGCAGTAGCCGCACGTGCATCAACAAAGTAGCGCCAAGTGTGCGCCTGTGTCATAAGTAAATGGCTGGCTGGCTTGAAAATTAAAGGGTGCTGTAAACCCCAAAGTGCACTCCAATCCAAATAAAAAAATATTTTCTATGTTTGTGAATTGTGTACACTGTGGCTGCACGTGCATCAACAAAGGAGAAGCGCCAAGTGTGCGCATGTGTCCCATTAGTAAAGGGCCGGCTGGCTTGTCCATTAAAGGGTTCTGTAACCCCCAAAGTGCACTCCAAAAAAAATAAAAAAATATATTTTTTGTGTTTGTGAATTGTGTGTGCAGTAGCCGCACGTGCATCAACAAATTAGCGCCAAGCGTGCGCCTGTGTCATAAGTAAACGGCCAGCTGGCTTGACCATTAAAGGGTGCTGTAAACCCCAAAGTGCACTCCAAACCAAATAAAAAAATATTTTCTGTGTTTGTGAATTGTCTGCACTGTGGCTGCACGTGCATCATCAAAGGAGCAGCGCCAAGCGTGCGCCTGTGTCCCATAAGTAAAGGGCCGGCTGGCTGGTCCATTAAAGGGGGCTATAACCCCCAAAGTGCACTCCAAGAAAAATAAAAATATAAAAATATATATTTTTTTGTGTTTGTGAATTGTGTGCGCAGTAGCCGCACGTGCATCAACAAAGAAGCGCCAAGCGTGCGCCTGTGTCATAAATAAAGGGCCGGCTGGCTTGACCGTTAAAGGGTGCTGTAACCCCCAAAGTGCACTCCAAACCAAATGAAATTTTTTTTTCTATGTTTGTGAATTGTGTGCACTGTGGCAGCACGTGCATCAACAAAGGAGCAGCGCCAAGTGTGCGCCTGTGTCCCATAAGTAAAGGGCCGGCAGGCTTGTCCATTAAAGGGTGCTGTAACCCCCAAAGTGCACTCCAAAAAAAAAATATATATATTTTTTTCTGTGTTTGTGAATTGTGTGCACTGTGGCTGCACATGCATCAACAATGGAGCAGCGCCAAGTGTGTGCCTGTGTCCCATAAGTAAAGGGCTGGCTGGCTTGTCCATTAAAGGGTGCTGTAACCCCCAAAGTGCACTCAAAATAAAGAAAAAAATATATTTTTTTGTGTTTGTGAATTGCGTGCGCATTTGCCGCACGTGCATCAACAAAGTAGCGCCAAGCGTGCGCCTGTGTCATAAGTAAATGGCCAGCTGGCTTGACTGTTAAAGGTTGCTGTATCCCCCAAAGTGCACTCCAAACCAAATAAAAAAATATTTTCTGTGTTTGTGAATTGTGTGCACTGTGGCTGCACGTGCATCAACAAAGGAGCAGCGCCAAGTGTGCGCCTGTGTCCCATAAGTAAAGGGCCAGCTGGCTTGTCCTTTAAAGGGTGCTGTAACCCCCAAAGTGCACTAACAAAAAAAACAACAAAATATATTTTTTTGTGTTTGTGAATTGTGTGTGCAGAAGACGCACGTGCATCAACAATGTAGCTCCAAGCGTGCGCCTGTGTCATAAGTAAAGGGCAGGCTGGCTTGACCATTAAAGGGTGCTGTAAACCCCAAACTGCACTCCAAACCAAATAAAAAAATATTTTCTGTGTTTGTGAATTGAGTCCCCTTTGGCTGCACGTGCGTGCATCAACAAAAGAACAACAGGGCCAAGTGTGTGCCTGTGTCCCGTAAGTAAAGGGCTGGCTGGCTTGTCCATTAAAGGGTGCTGTAACCCCCAAAGTGCACTCCAAAAAAAAGAAAAATATATATTTTTTTGTGTTTGTGAATTGTGTGCGCAGTAGACACAAGTGCATCTACAAAGTAGCGCCAAGCATGCGCCTGTGTCATAAGTAAACGGCCAGCTGGCTTGACCATTAAAGTGTGCTGTAACCCCCAAAGTGCACTCCAAACCAAATAAAAAAATATTTTCTGTGTTTGTGATTTGTGTGCACTGTGGCTGCACGTGCATGAACAAAGGAGCAGCGCCAAGCGTGCGCTTGTGTCCCATAAGTAAAGGGCCGGCAGTTTGTCCATTAAAGGGTGCTATAACCCCCAAAGTGCACTCCAAAAAAAAAATATATATATTTTTTTGTGTTTGTGAATTGTGTGTGCAGTAGCTGCACGTGCATCAACAAAGTAGGGCCAAGCGTGCGCCTGTGTCATAGGTAAAGGGCCGGCTGGCTTGACTGTTAAAGGGTGCTGGAACCCCCAAAGTGCACTACAAACCAAATAAAAAAATATTTTCTGTGTTTGTGAATTGTGTGCACTGTGGCTGTATGTGCATCAACAAAGGAGCAGCGCCAAGCGTGCACCTGTGTCCCATAAGTAAAGGGCTGGCTGGCTTGACCATTAAAGGGTGCTGTAACCCCCAAAGTGCATTCCAAAAAAAAATAATACATATTTTTTTTGTGTTTGTGAATTGTGTGCGCAGTAGCCGCACGTGCATCAACAAAGTAGCGCCAAGAGTGCACCTGTGTCATAGGTAAAGGGCTGGCTGGCTTGACCATTAAAGGGTGCTGTAACCCCCAAAGTGCACTCCAAACCAAATAAAAAAATATTTTCTGTGTTTGTGAATTGTGTGCACTGTGGCTGTATGTGCATCAACAAAGGAGCAGCGCCAAGCGTGCACCTGTGTCCCATAAGTAAAGGCCTGGCTGGCTTGACCATTAAAGGGTGCTGTAACCCCCAAAGTGCATTCCAAAAAAAAATAATACATATTTTTTTTGTGTTTGTGAATTGTGTGCGCAGTAGCCGCACGTGCATCAACAAAGTAGCGCCAAGAGTGCACCTGTGTCATAGGTAAAGGGCTGGCTGGCTTGACCATTAAAGGGTGCTGTAACCCCCAAAGTGCACTCCAAACAAAATAAAAAAATATTTTCTGTCTTTGTGAATTCTGTGCACTGTTGCTGCACGTGCATCAACAAAGGAGCAGCGCCAAGTGTGCGCCTGTGTCCCATAAGTAAAGGGCCAGCTGGTTTGTCCATTAAAGGGTGCTGTAACCCCCAAAGTGCACTCCAAAAAAAATAAAAAAAATTTGTGTTTGTGAATTGTGTGCGCAGTATCCACACGTGCATCAACAAAGTAGTGCCATGCATGCGCCTGTGTCATAAGTAAACGGCCGGCTGGCTTGACAGTTAAAGGGTGCTGTAACTGCCAAAGTGCACTCCAAACCAAATAAAAAAATATTTTCTGTGTTTGTGAATTGTGTGCACTGTGGCTGCACGTGGATCAACAAAGGAGCAGCGCCAAGTGTGCGCCTGTGTCCCAAAAGTAAAGTGCCAGCTGACATGTCTGTTAATGGGTGCTGTAACCCCCAAAGTGCACTCAAAATAAAGAAAAAAATATTTTTTTTTGCGTTTGTGAATTGTGTGCGCATTAGCCGCACGTGCATCAACAAAGTAGCGCCAAGCATTCGCCTGTGTCATAAGTAAACAGCCAGCTGGCTTGACCATTAATGTGTGCTGTAATCTCCAAAGTGCACTCCAAACCAAATAAAAAAATATTTTCTGTGTTTGTGAATTGTGTGCACTGTGGCTGCACATGCATCAACAAAGTAGCGCCAAGCATGCGCCTGTGTCATAGGTAAATGGCCGGCTGGCTTGACTGTTAAAGGGTGCTGTAACCACCAAAGTGCACTCCAAACCAAATAAAAAAATATTTTTTGTGTTTGTGAATTGTGTGCACTGTGGCTGCACATGCATCAACAAAGGAGCAGCGCCAAGTGTGCGCCTGTGTCCCAAAAGTAAAGGGCTGGCTGGTTTGTCCATTAAAGGGTGCTGTAACTCCCAAAGTGCACTCCAATAAAAATAAAAATATATATTTTTTTGTGTTTGCGAATTGTGTGTGCAGTAGCTGCACGTGCATCAACAAAGTAGCGCCAAGCGTGTGCCAGTATCATACGTAAAGGGCTGGCTGGCTTGACCATTAAAGGGTGCTGTAACCCCCAAAGTGCACTCCAAAAAAAATAATATATATTTTTTTTGTGTTTGCGAATTGTGTGCGCAGTAGCCGCACGTGCATCAACAAAGTAGCGCCAAGAGTGCACCTGGGTCATAGGTAAAGGGCCGGCTGGCTTGACCGTTAAAGGGTGCTGTAACCCCTAAAGTGCACTCCAAACAAAATAAAAAAATATTTTCTGTCTTTGTAAATTCTGTGCACTGTGGCTGCACGTGCATCAACAAAGGAGCAGAGCCAAGTGTGCGCCTGTGTCCCATAAGTAAAGGGCCGGCTGGTTTGTCCATTAAATGGTGCTGTAACCCCCAAAGTGCACTCCAAAAAAAATAAAAAAAATTTGTGTTTGTGAATAGTGTGCGCAGTATCCGCTCGTGCATCAACAAAGTAGTGCCAAGCGTGCGCCTGTGTCATAAGTAAACGGCCAGCTGGCTTGACCATTAAAGTGTGCTGTAATCTCCAAAGTGCACTCCAAAAAAAATAATATATATTTTTTTTGTGTTTGCGAATTGTGTGCGCAGTAGCCGCACATGCATCAACAAAGTAGCGCCAAGAGTGCACCTGGGTCATAGGTAAAGGGCCGGCTGGCTTGACCGTTAAAGGGTGCTGTAACCCCTAAAGTGCACTCCAAACAAAATAAAAAAATATTTTCTGTGTTTGTGAATTGCGTGCACTGTGGCTGCACATGCATCAACTAAGGAGCTGCGCCAAGTGTGCGCCTGTGTCCCATAAGTAATGGGCCGGCTGGCTTGTCTATTAAAGGGTGCTGTAACCCCCAAAGTGCACTCCAAAAAAAATAAAAATATATATTTTTTTGTGTTTGCGAATTGTGTGTGCAGTAGCCGCACGTGCATCAACAAAGTAGCGCCAAGCGTGCGCCTGTGTCATAGGTAAAGGGCAGGCTGGCTTGACCATTAAAGTGTGCTGTAATCTCCAAAGTGCACTCCAAACCAAATAAAAAAATATTTTCTGTGTTTGTGAATTGAGTGCACTGTGGCTGCACATGCATCAACTAAGGAGCAGCGCCAAGTGTGCGCCTGTGTCCCATAAGTAATGGGCCGGCTGGCTGGTCTATTAAAGGGCGCTGTAACCCCCAAAGTGCACTCCAAAAAAAATAAAAAAAAATATTTTTTTGTGTTTGTGAATTGTGTGTGCAGTAGCCGCACGTGCATCATCAAAGTAGCACCAAGCGTGCGCCTGTGTCATAAGTAAAGGGCTGGCTGGCTTGACCGTTAAAGGCTGCTGTAACCCCCAAAGTGCACTCCAATCCAAATAAAAAAATATTTTCTGTGTTTGTGAATTGTGTGCACTGTGGCTGCACGTGCATCAACAGAGGAGCAGCGCCAAGCGTGCGCCTGTGTCCCATAAGTAAAGGGCCAGCTGGCTTGTCCATTAAAGGGTGCTGTAACCCCCAAAGTGCACTCCAATAAAAATAAAATAATATATTTTTTTGTCTTTGTGAATTGTGTGTGCAGTAGCCGCACGTGCATCAACAAAGTAGCGCCAAGCGTGCGCCTGTGTCATAAGTAAAGGGCCGGCTGGCTTGACCGTTAAAGGGTGCTGTAACTCCCAAAGTGCACTCCAAACAAAATAAAAAAATATTTTCTGTGTTTGTGAATTGTGTGCACTGTGGATGCACGTGCATCAACAAAGGAGGAGCGCCAAGCGTGCAACTGTGTCCCATAAGTAAAGGGCTGGCTGGTTTGTCCATTAAAGGGTGCTGTAACCCCCAAAGTGCACTCCAAAAAAAAATAATATATATTTTTTTGTGTTTGTGAATTGTGTGCGCAGTAGCCGCACGTGCATCAACAAAGTCGCGCCAAGCGTGCACCTGTGTCATAGGTAAAGGGCCAGCTGGCTTGACTGTTAAAGGGTGCTGTAACCCCCAAAGTGCACTCCAAACCAAATAAAAAAATATTTTCTGTTTGTGAATTGTGTGCACTGTGGCTGCACGTGCATCAACAAAGGAGCAGAGCCAAGCATGCGCCTGTGTCCCATAAGTAAAGGGCCAGCTGGCTTGTCCAATAAAGGGTGCTGTAACCCCCAAAGTGCACTCCAAAAAAAATAAAAATATATATTTTTTTGTGTTTGCGAATTGTGTGTGCAGTAGCCGCACGTGCATCAACAAAGTAGCGCCAAGCGTGCGCCTGTGTCATAGGTAAAGGGCAGGCTGGCTTGACCATTAAAGTGTGCTGTAATCTCCAAAGTGCACTCCAAACCAAATAAAAAAATATTTTCTGTGTTTGTGAATTGAGTGCACTGTGGCTGCACATGCATCAACTAAGGAGCAGCGCCAAGTGTGCGCCTGTGTCCCATAAGTAATGGGCCGGCTGGCTGGTCTATTAAAGGGCGCTGTAACCCCCAAAGTGCACTCCAAAAAAAATAAAAAAAAATATTTTTTTGTGTTTGTGAATTGTGTGTGCAGTAGCCGCACGTGCATCATCAAAGTAGCACCAAGCGTGCGCCTGTGTCATAAGTAAAGGGCTGGCTGGCTTGACCGTTAAAGGCTGCTGTAACCCCCAAAGTGCACTCCAATCCAAATAAAAAAATATTTTCTGTGTTTGTGAATTGTGTGCACTGTGGCTGCACGTGCATCAACAGAGGAGCAGCGCCAAGCGTGCGCCTGTGTCCCATAAGTAAAGGGCCAGCTGGCTTGTCCATTAAAGGGTGCTGTAACCCCCAAAGTGCACTCCAATAAAAATAAAATAATATATTTTTTTGTCTTTGTGAATTGTGTGTGCAGTAGCCGCACGTGCATCAACAAAGTAGCGCCAAGCGTGCGCCTGTGTCATAAGTAAAGGGCCGGCTGGCTTGACCGTTAAAGGGTGCTGTAACTCCCAAAGTGCACTCCAAACAAAATAAAAAAATATTTTCTGTGTTTGTGAATTGTGTGCACTGTGGATGCACGTGCATCAACAAAGGAGGAGCGCCAAGTGTGCAACTGTGTCCCATAAGTAAAGGGCTGGCTGGTTTGTCCATTAAAGGGTGCTGTAACCCCCAAAGTGCACTCCAAAAAAAAATAATATATATTTTTTTGTGTTTGTGAATTGTGTGCGCAGTAGCCGCACGTGCATCAACAAAGTCGCGCCAAGCGTGCACCTGTGTCATAGGTAAAGGGCCAGCTGGCTTGACTGTTAAAGGGTGCTGTAACCCCCAAAGTGCACTCCAAACCAAATAAAAAAATATTTTCTGTTTGTGAATTGTGTGCACTGTGGCTGCACGTGCATCAACAAAGGAGCAGAGCCAAGCATGCGCCTGTGTCCCATAAGTAAAGGGCCAGCTGGCTTGTCCAATAAAGGGTGCTGTAACCCCCAAAGTGCACTCCCAAAAAAATAAAAAAAAATATTTTTTTGTGTTTGTGAATTGCGTGCGCATTTGCTGCACGTGCATCAACAAAGTAGCGCCAAGCGTGCACCTGTGTCATAAGTAAATGGCCGGCTGGCTTGACTGTTAAAGGGGGCTGTAACCCCCAAAGTGCACTCCAAACAAAATAAAAAAATATTTTCTGTCTTTGTGAATTCTGTGCACTGTTGCTGCACGTGCATCAACAAAGGAGCAGCGCCAAGTGTGCGCCTGTGTCCTAAGTAAAGGGCCAGATGGCTTTACCGTTACAGGGTGCTGTAGCCCCCAAACTGCACTCCAAACCAAATAAAAAAATATTTTCTCTGTTTGAGAATTGTGTGCACTGTGGCTGCACGTGCATCAACAAAGCAGCAGCGCCAAGCGTGTGCCAGTATCATAAGTAAAGGGCTGGCTGGCTTGACCGTTAAAGGGTGCTGTAACCCCCAAAGTGCACTCCAAAATAAAAAAATATATATATTTTTTTCTGTTTGCAAATTGTGTGTGCAGTAGCTGCACGTGTATCAACAAAGTAGCGCCAAGCATGTTCCAGTGTCATAAGTAAAGGGCTGGCTGGCTTGACCGTTAAAGGGTGCTGTAACCCCCAAAGTACACTCCAAAAAAAAAATAATATATATTTTTTTTGTGTTTGTGAATTGTGTGCGCAGTAGCCGCACGTGCATCAACAAAGTAGTGCCAAGCGTGCGACTGTCTCATAAGTAAAGGGCCAGCTGGCTTGACTGTTAAAGGGTGCTGTAACCCGCAAACTGCACTCCAAATCAAATAAAAAAATATTTTTTGTGTTTGTGAAATTTGTGCACTGTGGCAGCACGTGCATCAACAAAGGAGCAGAGCAAGCGTGCGCCTGTGTCCCATAAGTAAAGGGCTGGCTGGCTTGTTCATTAAAGGGTGCTGTAACCCCCAAAGTGCACTAAAAAAAAAAATATATATATTTTTTGATGTTTTTGAATTGTGTGCGCATTAGCCGCACGTGCATCAACAAAGTAGCGCCAAGCGTGCGCCTGTGTAATAAGTAAACGGCCAGCTGGCTTGACCATTAAAGTGTGCTGTAATCTCCAAAGTGTACTCCAAACCAAATAAAAAAATATTTTCTGTGTTTGTGAATTGTGTGCACTGTAGCTGCACGTGCATCAACAAAGGAGCAGCGCCAAGCATGCGCCTGTGTCCCATAAGTAAAGGGCCGGCTGGCAGGTCCATTAAAGGGTGCTGTAACCCCCAAAGTGCACTCCAAAAAAAATAAAAAAATATATTTTTTGTGTTTGTGAATTTCGTGTGCAGTAGCTGCACGTGCATGAACAAAGTAGCGCCAAGCGTGTGCCTGTGTCATAAGTAAAGGGCCTGCTGGCTTGACCGTTAAAGGGTGCTGTAACCCCCAAAGTGCACTCCAAACCAAATAAAAAAATTATTCTGTGTTTGTGATTTGTGTGCACGGTGGATGCACGTGCATCAACAAAGGAGCAGCGCCATGCGTGCGCCTGTGTCCCATAAGTAAAGGGCCAACTGGTTTGTCCATTAAAGGGTGCTATAACCCCCAAAGTGCACTCCAAAAAAAATAAAAATATATATTTTTTTGTGTTTGTGAATTTTGTGTGCAGTAGCTGCACGTGCATCAACAAAGTAGCGCCAAGCGACTGCCTGTATCATAAGTAAAGGGCCTGCTGGCTTGACCGTTAAAGGGTGCTGTAACCCCCAAAGTGCACTCCAAACCAAATAAAAAAATATTTTCTGTGTTTGTGAATTGTGTGCACTGTTGCTGCAAGTGTATCAACAAAGAAGCAGCGGCAGGCGTGCGCCTGTGTCCCATAAGTAAAGGGGCGGCTGGTTTGTCCATTAAAGGGTGCTGTAACCCCCAAAGTGCACTCCAAGAAAAATAAAAATATATATTTTTTTGTTTTTGCGAATTGTGTGTGCAGTAGCCGCACGTGCATCAACAAAGTAGCGCCAAGCATGCGCCTCTGTCATAAGTAAAGGGCCAGATGGCTTTACCGTTAAAGGGTGCTGTAGCCCCCAAACTGCACTCCAAACCAAATAAAAAAATATTTTCTCTGTTTGAGAATTGTGTGCACTGTGGCTGCACGTGCATCAACAAAGCAGCAGCGCCAAGCGTGTGCCAGTATCATAAGTAAAGGGCTGGCTGGCTTGACCGTTAAAGGGTGCTGTAACCCCCAAAGTGCACTCCAAAATAAAAAAATATATATATTTTTTTCTGTTTGCAAATTGTGTGTGCAATAGCCGCACGTGTATCAACAAAGTAGCGCCAAGCGTGTTCCAGTGTCATAAGTAAAGGGCTGGCTGGCTTGACCGTTAAAGGGTGCTGTAACCCCCAAAGTACACTCCAAAAAAAAAAATAATATATATTTTTTTTGTGTTTGTGAATTGTGTGCGCAGTAGCCGCACGTGCATCAACAAAGTAGCGCCAAGCGTGCGCCTGTCTCATAAGTAAAGGGCCAGCTGGATTGACCGTTAAAGGGTGCTGTAACCCGCAAACTGCACTCCAAACCAAATAAAAAAATATTTTTTGTGTTTGTGAATTCTGTGCACTGTGGCAGCACGTGCATCAACAAAGGAGCAGAGCAAGCGTGCGCCTGTGTCCCATAAGTAAAGGGCCGGCTGGCTTGTTCATTAAAGGGTGCTGTAACCCCCAAAGTGCACTAAAAAAAAAAATATATATATTTTTTGATGTTTTTGAGTTGTGTGCGCATTAGCCGCACGTGCATCAACAAAGTAGCGCCAATCGTGCGCCTGTGTAATAAGTAAACGGCCAGCTGGCTTGACCATTAAAGTGTGCTGTAATCTCCAAAGTGCACTCCAAACCAAATAAAAAAAAAAATTTTCTGTGTTTGCGAATTGTGTGCACTGTGGCTGCACGTGCATCAACAAAGGAGCAGCGCCAAGTGTGCGCCTGTGTCCCATAAGTAAAGGGCCGGCTGGCTTGTCCATTAAAGGGTGCTGTAACCCCCAAAGTGCACTCCAAAAAAAAAATATATATATTTTTTTGTGTTTGTGAATTGTGTGCGCAGTAGCTGCACGTGCATCAACAAAGTAGCGCCAAGCATGCGCCTGTGTCATAAGTAAACGGCCAGCTGGCTTGACTGCTAAAGGGTGCTGTAACCCCCAAAGTGCACTCCAAACCAAATAAAAAAATATTTTCTGTTTGTGAATTGTGTGCACTGTGGCTGCACGTGCATCAACAAAGGAGCAGCACCAAGTGTGCGCCTGTGTCCCATAAGTAAAGGGCCAGCTGGCTTGTACGTTAATGGGTGCTGTAACCCCCAAAGTGCACTCAAAATAAAGAAAAAAATGTATTTTTTTGTGTTTGTGAATTGTGTGTGCATTAGCCGCATGTGCATCAACAAAGTAACGCCAAGCGTGCGCCTGTGTCATAAGTAAACGGTCAGCTGGCTTGACCATTAAAGTGTGCTGTTATCTCCAAAGTGCACTCCAAACCAAATAAAAAAATATTTTCTGTGTTTGTGAATTGTGTGCACTGTGGCTGCACGTGCATCAACAAAGGAGCAGCGCAAAGTGTGCGCCTGTGTCCCATAAGTAAAGGGCCGGCTGCCTTGTCCATTAAAGGGTGCTGTAACCCCCAAAGTGCACTAAAAAAAAAATAACAAAATATATTTTTTTGTGTTTGTGAATTGTGTGCGCATTAGCCGCACGTGCATCAACAAAGTAGCTCCAAGCGTTCGCCTGTGTCATAAGTAAAGGGCCGGATGGCTTGACCGTTAAAGGGTGCTGTAGCCCCCAAACTGCACTCCAAACCAAATAAAAAAATATTTTCTCTGTTTGAGAATTGTGTGCACTGTGGATGCACGTGCATCAACAAAGCAGCAGCGCCAAGCGTGTGCCAGTATCATAAGTAAAGGGCTGGCTGGCTTGACCGTTAAAGGGTGCTGTAACCCCCAAAGTGCACTCCAAAATAAAAAAATATATATATTTTTTTCTGTTTGCAAATTGTGTGTGCAATAGCCGCACGTGTATCAACAAAGTAGCGCCAAGCGTGTTCCAGTGTCATAAGTAAAGGGCTGGCTGGCTTGACCGTTAAAGGGTGCTGTAACCCCCAAAGTGCACTCCAAACCAAATAAAAAATTATTTTCTGTGTTTGTGAATTGTGTGCACTGTGGATGCACGTGCATCAACAAAGGAGCAGCGCCATGCATGCGCCTGTGTCCCATAAGTAAAGGGCCAGCTGGATTGTCCATTAAAGGGTGCTATAACCCCCAAAGTGCACTCCAAAAAAAATAAAATTATATATTTTTTTGTGTTTGTGAATTTTGTGTGCAGTAGCTGCACGTGCATCAATAAAGTAGCGCCAAGCGTGTGCCTGTATCATAAGAAAAGGGCCTGCTGGCTTGACTGTTAATGGGTGCTGTAACCCCCAAACTGCACTCCAAACCAAATAAATTTTTTTTTCTGTGTTTGTGATTTGTGTGCACTGTGGCTGCACGTGCATCAACAAAGGAGCGGCGCCAAGTGTGCGCCTGTGTCCCATAAGTAAAGGGCTGGCTGGTTTGTCCATTAAAGGGTGCTATAGCCCCCAAAGTGCACTCCAAAAAAAATTAAAATATATATTTTTTTGGGTTTGTGAATTGTGTGTGCAGTAGCTGCACGTGCATCAACAAAGTAGCGCCAAGCGTGTGCCAGTGACATAAGTAAAGGGCCAGCTGGCTTGACCGTTAAAGGGTGCTGTAACCCCCAAATTGCACTCCAAAAAAAAAAATATATATATATTTTTTTGTGTTTGTGAATTGTGTGCGCAGTAGCCGCATGTGCATCAACAAAGTAGCGCCAAGCGTGCACCTGTGTCATAGATAAAGGGCTGGCTGGCTTGACCATTAAAGGGTTCTGTACCCCCAAAGTGCACTCCAAACCAAATAAAAAAATATTTTCTGTGTTTGTGAATTGTGTACACTGTGGATGCACGTGCATCAACAAAGGAGCAGCATCAAGCGTGTGCCTGTGTCCCATAAGTAAATGGCCAGCTGCTTTGTCCATTAAAGGGTGGTATAACCCCCAAAGTGAACTCCAAAAAAAATAAAAAAATATATTTTTTTGTGTTTGAGAATTGTGTGCACTGTGGCTGCACGTGCATCAACAAAGCAGCAGCGCCAAGCGTGTGCCAGTATCATAAGTAAAGGGCTGGCTGGCTTGACCGTTAAAGGGTGCTGTAACCCCCAAAGTGCACTCCAAAATAAAAAAATATATATATTTTTTTCTGTTTGCAAATTGTGTGTGCAATAGCCGCACGTGTATCAACAAAGTAGCGCCAAGCGTGTTCCAGTGTCATAAGTAAAGGGCTGGCTGGCTTGACCGTTAAAGGGTGCTGTAACCCCCAAAGTACACTCCAAAAAAAAAAATAATATATATTTTTTTTGTGTTTGTGAATTGTGTGCGCAGTAGCCGCACGTGCATCAACAAAGTAGCGCCAAGCGTGCGCCTGTCTCATAAGTAAAGGGCCAGCTGGATTGACCGTTAAAGGGTGCTGTAACCCGCAAACTGCACTCCAAACCAAATAAAAAAATATTTTTTGTGTTTGTGAATTCTGTGCACTGTGGCAGCACGTGCATCAACAAAGGAGCAGAGCAAGCGTGCGCCTGTGTCCCATAAGTAAAGGGCCGGCTGGCTTGTTCATTAAAGGGTGCTGTAACCCCCAAAGTGCACTAAAAAAAAAAATATATATATTTTTTGATGTTTTTGAGTTGTGTGCGCATTAGCCGCACGTGCATCAACAAAGTAGCGCCAATCGTGCGCCTGTGTAATAAGTAAACGGCCAGCTGGCTTGACCATTAAAGTGTGCTGTAATCTCCAAAGTGCACTCCAAACCAAATAAAAAAATATTTTCTGTGTTTGCGAATTGTGTGCACTGTGGCTGCACGTGCATCAACAAAGGAGCAGCGCCAAGTGTGCGCCTGTGTCCCATAAGTAAAGGGCCGGCTGGCTTGTCCATTAAAGGGTGCTGTAACCCCCAAAGTGCACTCCAAAAAAAAAATATATATATTTTTTTGTGTTTGTGAATTGTGTGCGCAGTAGCTGCACGTGCATCAACAAAGTAGCGCCAAGCATGCGCCTGTGTCATAAGTAAACGGCCAGCTGGCTTGACTGCTAAAGGGTGCTGTAACCCCCAAAGTGCACTCCAAACCAAATAAAAAAATATTTTCTGTTTGTGAATTGTGTGCACTGTGGCTGCACGTGCATCAACAAAGGAGCAGCACCAAGTGTGCGCCTGTGTCCCATAAGTAAAGGGCCAGCTGGCTTGTACGTTAATGGGTGCTGTAACCCCCAAAGTGCACTCAAAATAAAGAAAAAAATGTATTTTTTTGTGTTTGTGAATTGTGTGTGCATTAGCCGCATGTGCATCAACAAAGTAACGCCAAGCGTGCGCCTGTGTCATAAGTAAACGGTCAGCTGGCTTGACCATTAAAGTGTGCTGTTATCTCCAAAGTGCACTCCAAACCAAATAAAAAAATATTTTCTGTGTTTGTGAATTGTGTGCACTGTGGCTGCACGTGCATCAACAAAGGAGCAGCGCAAAGTGTGCGCCTGTGTCCCATAAGTAAAGGGCCGGCTGCCTTGTCCATTAAAGGGTGCTGTAACCCCCAAAGTGCACTAAAAAAAAAATAACAAAATATATTTTTTTGTGTTTGTGAATTGTGTGCGCATTAGCCGCACGTGCATCAACAAAGTAGCTCCAAGCGTTTGCCTGTGTCATAAGTAAAGGGCCGGATGGCTTGACCGTTAAAGGGTGCTGTAGCCCCCAAACTGCACTCCAAACCAAATAAAAAAATATTTTCTCTGTTTGAGAATTGTGTGCACTGTGGATGCACGTGCATCAACAAAGCAGCAGCGCCAAGCGTGTGCCAGTATCATAAGTAAAGGGCTGGCTGGCTTGACCGTTAAAGGGTGCTGTAACCCCCAAAGTGCACTCCAAAATAAAAAAAAATATATTTTTTTTTCTGTTTGCAAATTGTGTGTGCAATAGCCGCACGTGTATCAACAAAGTAGCGCCAAGCGTGTTCCAGTGTCATAAGTAAAGGGCTGGCTGGCTTGACCGTTAAAGGGTGCTGTAACCCCCAAAGTGCACTCCAAACCAAATAAAAAATTATTTTCTGTGTTTGTGAATTGTGTGCACTGTGGATGCACGTGCATCAACAAAGGAGCAGCGCCATGCATGCGCCTGTGTCCCATAAGTAAAGGGCCAGCTGGATTGTCCATTAAAGGGTGCTATAACCCCCAAAGTGCACTCCAAAAAAAATAAAATTATATATTTTTTTGTGTTTGTGAATTTTGTGTGCAGTAGCTGCACGTGCATCAATAAAGTAGCGCCAAGCGTGTGCCTGTATCATAAGAAAAGGGCCTGCTGGCTTGACTGTTAATGGGTGCTGTAACCCCCAAACTGCACTCCAAACCAAATAAATTTTTTTTTCTGTGTTTGTGATTTGTGTGCACTGTGGCTGCACGTGCATCAACAAAGGAGCGGCGCCAAGTGTGCGCCTGTGTCCCATAAGTAAAGGGCTGGCTGGTTTGTCCATTAAAGGGTGCTATAGCCCCCAAAGTGCACTCCAAAAAAAATTAAAATATATATTTTTTTGGGTTTGTGAATTGTGTGTGCAGTAGCTGCACGTGCATCAACAAAGTAGCGCCAAGCGTGTGCCAGTGACATAAGTAAAGGGCCAGCTGGCTTGACCGTTAAAGGGTGCTGTAACCCCCAAATTGCACTCCAAAAAAAAAAAAATATATATATTTTTTTGTGTTTGTGAATTGTGTGCGCAGTAGCCGCATGTGCATCAACAAAGTAGCGCCAAGCGTGCACCTGTGTCATAGATAAAGGGCTGGCTGGCTTGACCATTAAAGGGTTCTGTACCCCCAAAGTGCACTCCAAACCAAATAAAAAAATATTTTCTGTGTTTGTGAATTGTGTACACTGTGGATGCACGTGCATCAACAAAGGAGCAGCGTCAAGCGTGTGCCTGTGTCCCATAAGTAAATGGCCAGCTGCTTTGTCCATTAAAGGGTGGTATAACCCCCAAAGTGAACTCCAAAAAAAATAAAAAAATATATTTTTTTGTGTTTGTGAATTTTGTGTGCAGTAGCTGCACGAGCATCAACTAAGTAGCTCCAAGCGTGCGCCTGTGTCATCAGTAAAGGGCCGGATGGCTTGACCGTTAAAGGGTGCTGTAACCCCCAAAGTGCACTCCAAACCAAATAAAAAAATATTTTCTGTGTTTGTGAATTGTGTGAACTGTGGTTGCACGTGCATCAACAAAGGAGCAGCGCCAAGCGTGCGCCTGTGTCCCATAAGTTAAGGGCCGGCTGGTTTGTCCATTAAAGGGTGCTGTAACCCCCAAAGTGCACTCCAAAAAAATTTAAAATATATATTTTTTTGTGTTTGTGAATTGTGTGTGCAGTAGCTGCACGTGCATCAACAAAGTAGCGCCAAGCGTGCACCTGTGTCATAGGTAAAGGGCCAGCTAGCTTGACCGTTGAAGGGTGCTGTAACCCCCAAAGTGTACTCCAAACAAAATAAAAAAATATTTTCTGTGTTTGTGAATTGTGTGCACTGTGGCTGCACATGCATCAACAAAAGAGCAGCGCCAAGCGTGCGCCTGTGTCCCATAAGTAAAGGTCCGGCTTGCTTGACCTTTAAAGTGTACTGTAACCCCCAAAGTGCACTCCAAAAAAAATAAAAACATATATTTTTTTGTGTTTGTGAATTGTGTGTGCAGTAGCTGCACGTGCATCAACAAAGTAGCGCCAAGCGTGCGCCTGTGTCATAGGTAAAGGGCCGGCTGGCTTGACTGTTAAATGGTGCTGGAACCCCCAAAGTGCACTCCAAACCAAATAAAAAAATATTTTCTGTGTTTGTGAATTGTGTGCACTGTGGCTGCACGTGCATCAACAAAGGAGCAGCGCCAAGCGTGCGCCTGTGTCCCATAAGTAAAGGGCTGGCTGGTTTGTCCATTAAAGGGTGCTGTAACCCCCAAAGTGCACTCCAAGAAAAATAAAAATATATATTTTTTAGTGTTTGCGAATTGTGTATGCAGTAGCTGCACGTGCATCAACAAAGTAGCGCCAAGCGTGTGCCAGTGTCATAAGTAAAGGGCCAGCTGGCTTGACCGTTAAAGGGTGCTGTAACCCCCAAATTGCACTCCAAAAAAAAAAAAATATATATTTTTTTGTGTTTGTGAATTGTGTGCGCAGTAGCTGCACGTGCATCAACAAAGTAGCGCCAAGCGTGCACCTGTGTCATAGATAAAGGGCTGGCTGGCATGACCGTTAAAGGGTGCTGTAACCCCCAAAGTGCTCTTCAAACCAAATAAAAAAATATTTTCTGTGTTTGTGAATTGTGTGCACTGTGGATCCACGTGCATCAACAAAGGAGCAGCGTCAAGCGTGCGCCTGTGTCCCATAAGTAAAGGGCCAGCTGCTTTGTCCATTAAAGGGTGGTATAACCCCCAAAGTGAACTCCAAAAAAAATAAAAATATATATTTTTTTGTGTTTGTGAATTTTGTGTGCAGTAGCTGCACGTGCATCAACAAAGTAGCGCCATGCGTGTGCCTGTATCATAAATAAAGGGCCTGCTGGCTTGACCGTTAAAGGGTGCTGTAACCCCCAAAGTGCACTCCAAACCAAATAAAAAAATATTTTCTGTGTTTGTGAATTGCGTGCACTGTGGCTGCACGTGCATCAACAAAGGAGCAGAGCCAAGCATGCGCCTGTGTCCCATAAGTAAAGGGCCAGCTGGCTTGTCCAATAAAGGGTGCTGTAACCCCCAAAGTGCACTCCAAAAAAAATAAAAAAAAATATTTTTTTGTGTTTGTGAATTGCGTGCGCATTTGCCGCACGTGCATCAACAAAGGAGCAGCGCAAAGTGTGCGCCTGTGTCCCATAAGTAAAGGGCCGGCTGCCTTGTCCATTAAAGGGTGCTGTAACCCCCAAAGTGCACTAAAAAAAAATAACAAAATATATTTTTTTGTGTTTGTGAATTGTGTGCGCATTAGCCGCACGTGCATCAACAAAGTAGCTCCAAGCGTTCGCCTGTGTCATAAGTAAAGGGCCGGATGGCTTGACCGTTAAAGGGTGCTGTAGCCCCCAAACTGCACTCCAAACCAAATAAAAAAATATTTTCTCTGTTTGAGAATTGTGTGCACTGTGGCTGCACGTGCATCAACAAAGCAGCAGCGCCAAGCGTGTGCCAGTATCATAAGTAAAGGGCTGGCTGGCTTGACCGTTAAAGGGTGCTGTAACCCCCAAAGTGCACTCCAAAATAAAAAAATATATATATTTTTTTCTGTTTGCAAATTGTGTGTGCAATAGCCGCACGTGTATCAACAAAGTAGCGCCAAGCGTGTTCCAGTGTCATAAGTAAAGGGCTGGCTGGCTTGACCGTTAAAGGGTGCTGTAACCCCCAAAGTGCACTCCAAACCAAATAAAAAATTATTTTCTGTGTTTGTGAATTGTGTGCACTGTGGATGCACGTGCATCAACAAAGGAGCAGCGCCATGCATGCGCCTGTGTCCCATAAGTAAAGGGCTGGCTGGTTTGTCCATTAAAGGGTGCTATAGCCCCCAAAGTGCACTCCAAAAAAAATTAAAATATATATTTTTTTGGGTTTGTGAATTGTGTGTGCAGTAGCTGCACGTGCATCAACAAAGTAGCGCCAAGCGTGTGCCAGTGACATAAGTAAAGGGCCAGCTGGCTTGACCGTTAAAGGGTGCTGTAACCCCCAAATTGCACTCCAAAAAAAAAAAAATATATATATTTTTTTGTGTTTGTGAATTGTGTGCGCAGTAGCCGCATGTGCATCAACAAAGTAGCGCCAAGCGTGCACCTGTGTCATAGATAAAGGGCTGGCTGGCTTGACCATTAAAGGGTTCTGTACCCCCAAAGTGCACTCCAAACCAAATAAAAAAATATTTTCTGTGTTTGTGAATTGTGTACACTGTGGATGCACGTGCATCAACAAAGGAGCAGCGTCAAGCGTGTGCCTGTGTCCCATAAGTAAATGGCCAGCTGCTTTGTCCATTAAAGGGTGGTATAACCCCCAAAGTGAACTCCAAAAAAAATAAAAAAATATATTTTTTTGTGTTTGTGAATTTTGTGTGCAGTAGCTGCACGAGCATCAACTAAGTAGCTCCAAGCGTGCGCCTGTGTCATCAGTAAAGGGCCGGATGGCTTGACCGTTAAAGGGTGCTGTAACCCCCAAAGTGCACTCCAAACCAAATAAAAAAATATTTTCTGTGTTTGTGAATTGTGTGAACTGTGGTTGCACGTGCATCAACAAAGGAGCAGCGCCAAGCGTGCGCCTGTGTCCCATAAGTAAAGGGCCAGCTGGCTTGTCCTTTAAAGGGTGCTGTAACCCCCAAAGTGCACTAACAAAAAAAACAACAAAATATATTTTTTTGTGTTTGTGAATTGTGTGTGCAGAAGACGCACGTGCATCAACAATGTAGCTCCAAGCGTGCGCCTGTGTCATAAGTAAAGGGCAGGCTGGCTTGACCATTAAAGGGTGCTGTAAACCCCAAACTGCACTCCAAACCAAATAAAAAAATATTTTCTGTGTTTGTGAATTGAGTCCCCTTTGGCTGCACGTGCGTGCATCAACAAAAGAACAACAGGGCCAAGTGTGTGCCTGTGTCCCGTAAGTAAAGGGCTGGCTGGCTTGTCCATTAAAGGGTGCTGTAACCCCCAAAGTGCACTCCAAAAAAAAGAAAAATATATATTTTTTTGTGTTTGTGAATTGTGTGCGCAGTAGACACAAGTGCATCTACAAAGTAGCGCCAAGCATGCGCCTGTGTCATAAGTAAACGGCCAGCTGGCTTGACCATTAAAGTGTGCTGTAACCCCCAAAGTGCACTCCAAACCAAATAAAAAAATATTTTCTGTGTTTGTGATTTGTGTGCACTGTGGCTGCACGTGCATGAACAAAGGAGCAGCGCCAAGCGTGCGCTTGTGTCCCATAAGTAAAGGGCCGGCAGTTTGTCCATTAAAGGGTGCTATAACCCCCAAAGTGCACTCCAAAAAAAAAAAATATATATTTTTTTGTGTTTGTGAATTGTGTGTGCAGTAGCTGCACGTGCATCAACAAAGTAGGGCCAAGCGTGCGCCTGTGTCATAGGTAAAGGGCTGGCTGGCTTGACCATTAAAGGGTGCTGTAACCCCCAAAGTGCATTCCAAAAAAAAATAATACATATTTTTTTTGTGTTTGTGAATTGTGTGCGCAGTAGCCGCACGTGCATCAACAAAGTAGCGCCAAGAGTGCACCTGTGTCATAGGTAAAGGGCTGGCTGGCTTGACCATTAAAGGGTGCTGTAACCCCCAAAGTGCACTCCAAACCAAATAAAAAAATATTTTCTGTGTTTGTGAATTGTGTGCACTGTGGCTGTATGTGCATCAACAAAGGAGCAGCGCCAAGCGTGCACCTGTGTCCCATAAGTAAAGGGCTGGCTGGCTTGACCATTAAAGGGTGCTGTAACCCCCAAAGTGCATTCCAAAAAAAAATAATACATATTTTTTTTGTGTTTGTGAATTGTGTGCGCAGTAGCCGCACGTGCATCAACAAAGTAGCGCCAAGAGTGCACCTGTGTCATAGGTAAAGGGCTGGCTGGCTTGACCATTAAAGGGTGCTGTAACCCCCAAAGTGCACTCCAAACAAAATAAAAAAATATTTTCTGTCTTTGTGAATTCTGTGCACTGTTGCTGCACGTGCATCAACAAAGGAGCAGCGCCAAGTGTGCGCCTGTGTCCCATAAGTAAAGGGCCGGCTGGTTTGTCCATTAAAGGGTGCTGTAACCCCCAAAGTGCACTCCAAAAAAAATAAAAAAAATTTGTGTTTGTGAATTGTGTGCGCAGTATCCACACGTGCATCAACAAAGTAGCGCCATGCATGCGCCTGTGTCATAAGTAAACGGCCGGCTGGCTTGACAGTTAAAGGGTGCTGTAACTGCCCAAGTGCACTCCAAACCAAATAAAAAAATATTTTCTGTGTTTGTGAATTGTGTGCACTGTGGCTGCACGTGGATCAACAAAGGAGCAGCGCCAAGTGTGCGCCTGTGTCCCAAAAGTAAAGTGCCAGCTGACATGTCTGTTAATGGGTGCTGTAACCCCCAAAGTGGACTCAAAATAAAGAAAAAAATATTTTTTTTTGTGTTTGTGAATTGTGTGCGCATTAGCCGCACGTGCATCAACAAAGTAGCGCCAAGCGTTCGCCTGTGTCATAAGTAAACAGCCAGCTGGCTTGACCATTAATGTGTGCTGTAATCTCCAAAGTGCACTCCAAACCAAATAAAAAAATATTTTCTGTGTTTGTGAATTGTGTGCACTGTGGCTGCACATGCATCAACAAAGTAGCGCCAAGCATGCGCCTGTGTCATAGGTAAATGGCCGGCTGGCTTGACTGTTAAAGGGTGCTGTAACCGCCAAAGTGCACTCCAAACCAAATAAAAAAATATTTTTTGTGTTTGTGAATTGTGTGCACTGTGGCTGCACATGCATCAACAAAGGAGCAGCACCAAGTGTGCGCCTGTGTCCCAAAAGTAAAGGGCTGGCTGGTTTGTCCATTAAAGGGTGCTGTATCTCCCAAAGTGCACTCCAATAAAAATAAAAATATATATTTTTTTGTGTTTGCGAATTGTGTGTGCAGTAGCCGCACGTGCATCAACAAAGTAGCGCCAAGCGTGTGCCAGTATCATACGTAAAGGGCTGGCTGGCTTGACCATTAAAGGGTGCTGTAACCCCCAAAGTGCACTCCAAAAAAAATAATATATATTTTTTTTGTGTTTGCGAATTGTGTGCGCAGTAGCCGCACGTGCATCAACAAAGTAGCGCCAAGAGTGCACCTGGGTCATAGGTAAAGGGCCGGCTGGCTTGACCATTAAAGGGTGCTGTAACCCCTAAAGTGCACTCCAAACAAAATAAAAAAATATTTTCTGTCTTTGTAAATTCTGTGCACTGTGGCTGCACGTGCATCAACAAAGGAGCAGAGCCAAGTGTGCGCCTGTGTCCCATAAGTAAAGGGCCGGCTGGTTTGTCCATTAAATGGTGCTGTAACCCCCAAAGTGCACTCCAAAAAAAATAAAAAAAATTTGTGTTTGTGAGTAGTGTGCGCAGTATCCGCTCGTGCATCAACAAAGTAGTGCCAAGCGTGCGCCTGTGTCATAAGTAAACGGCCAGCTGGCTTGACCATTAAAGTGTGCTGTAATCTCCAAAGTGCACTCCAAAAAAAATAATATATATTTTTTTTGTGTTTGCGAATTGTGTGCGCAGTAGCCGCACATGCATCAACAAAGTAGCGCCAAGAGTGCACCTGGGTCATAGGTAAAGGGCCGGCTGGCTTGACCGTTAAAGGGTGCTGTAACCCCTAAAGTGCACTCCAAACAAAATAAAAAAATATTTTCTGTGTTTGTGAATTGCGTGCACTGTGGCTGCACATGCATCAACTAAGGAGCTGCGCCAAGTGTGCGCCTGTGTCCCATAAGTAATGGGCCGGCTGGCTTGTCTATTAAAGGGTGCTGTAACCCCCAAAGTGCACTCCAAAAAAAATAAAAATATATATTTTTTTGTGTTTGCGAATTGTGTGTGCAGTAGCCGCACGTGCATCAACAAAGTAGCGCCAAGCGTGCGCCTGTGTCATAGGTAAAGGGCAGGCTGGCTTGACCATTAAAGGGTGCTGTAACTCCCAAAGTGCACTCCAAACCAAATAAAAAAATATTTTCTGTGTTTGTGAATTGTGTGCACTGTGGCTGCACATGCATCAACAAAGGAGCAGCGCCAAGTGTGCGCCTGTGTCCCATAAGTAATGGGCCAGCTGGCTTGTCCATTAAAGGGAGCTGTAACCCCCAAAGTGCACTCCAAAAAAAATAAAAAAAAATATTTTTTTGTGTTTGTGAATTGTGTGCGCAGTAGCCGCACGTGCATCAACAAAGTAGCACCAAGCGTGCGCCTGTGTCATAAGTAAAGGGCTGGCTGGCTTGACCGTTAAAGGGTGCTGTAACCCCCAAAGTGCACTCCAAAAAAAATAATATTTATTTTTTTTGTGTTTGTGATTTGTGTGCGCAGTAGCCGCACGTGCATCAACAAAGTAGCGCCAAGAGTGCACCTGGGTCATAGGTAAAGGGCCGGCTGGCTTGACCGTTAAAGGGTGCTGTAACCCCCAAAGAGCACTCCAAACAAAATAAAAAAATATTTTCTTTTTTTGTGAATTGAGTGCACTGTGGCTGCACGTGCATCAACAAAGGAGCAGAGCCAAGTGTGCGCCTGTGTCCCATAAGTAAAGGGCCGGCTGGTTTGTCCATTAAAGGGTGCTGTAACCCCCAAAGAGCACTCCAAACAAAATAAAAAAATATTTTCTTTTTTTGTGAATTGAGTGCACTGTGGCTGCACGTGCATCAACAAAGGAGCAGAGCCAAGTGTGCGCCTGTGTCCCATAAGTAAAGGGCCGGCTGGTTTGTCCATTAAAGGGTGCTGTAACCCCCAAAGTGCACTCCAAAAAAAATAAAAAAATTTTGTGTTTGTGAATAGTGTGCGCAGTATCCGCACGTGCATCAACAAAGTAGCGCCAAACATGCGCCTGTGTCATAAGTAAACAGCCGGCTGGCTTGACTGTTAAAGGGTGCTGTAACCGCCAAAGTGCACTCCAAACCAAATTAAAAAATATTTTTTGTGTTTGTGAATTGTGTGCACTGTGGCTGCACATGCATCAACAAAGGAGCAGCGCCAAGTGTGCGCCTGTGTCCCAAAAGTAAAGGGCCAGCTGACATGTCTGTTAAAGGGTGCTGTAACCCCCAAAGTGCACTCAAAATAAAGAAAAAAATGTTTTCTTTTGTGTTTGTGAATTGTGTGCGCATTAGCCGCACGTGCATCAACAAAGTAGCGCCAAGCGTGCACCTGTGTCATAAGTAAACGGCCAGCTGGCTTGACCATTAAAGTGTGCTGTAATCTCCAAAGTGCACTCCAAACCAAATAAAAAAATATTTTCTGTGTTTGTGAATTGAGTGCACTGTGGCTGCACATGCATCAACTAAGGAGCAGCGCCAAGTGTGCGCCTGTGTCCCATAAGTAATGGGCCGGCTGGCTGGTCTATTAAAGGGCGCTGTAACCCCCAAAGTGCACTCCAAAAAAAATAAAAAAATATATTTTTTTGTGTTTGTGAATTGTGTGTGCAGTAGCCGCACGTGCATCAACAAAGTAGCGCCAAGCGTGCGCCTGTGTCATAAGTAAAGGGCCGGCTGGCTCGACCATTAAAGGGTGCTGTAACCCCCAAAGTGCACTCCAATCCAAATAAAAAAATATTTTCTGTGTTTGTGAATTGTGTGCACTGTGGCTGCACGTGCATCAACAGAGGAGCAGCGCCAAGCGTGCGCCTGTGTCCCATAAGTAAAGGGCCAGCTGGCTTGTCCATTAAAGGGTGCTGTAACCCCCAAAGTGCACTCCAATAAAAATAAAATAATATATTTTTTTGTCTTTGTGAATTGTGTGTGCAGTAGCCGCACGTGCATCAACAAAGTAGCGCCAAGCGTGCGCCTGTGTCATAAGTAAAGGGCCGGCTGGCTTGACCGTTAAAGGGTGCTGTAACCCCCAAATTGCACTCCAAAAAAAAAAAAAAATATATATTTTTTTGTGTTTGTGAATTGTGTGCGCAGTAGCCGCATGTGCATCAACAAAGTAGCGCCAAGCGTGCACCTGTGTCATAGATAAAGGGCTGGCTGGCTTGACCATTAAAGGGTTCTGTACCCCCAAAGTGCACTCCAAACCAAATAAAAAAATATTTTCTGTGTTTGTGAATTGTGTACACTGTGGATGCACGTGCATCAACAAAGGAGCAGCGTCAAGCGTGTGCCTGTGTCCCATAAGTAAATGGCCAGCTGCTTTGTCCATTAAAGGGTGGTATAACCCCCAAAGTGAACTCCAAAAAAAATAAAAAAATATATTTTTTTGTGTTTGTGAATTTTGTGTGCAGTAGCTGCACGAGCATCAACTAAGTAGCTCCAAGCGTGCGCCTGTGTCATCAGTAAAGGGCCGGATGGCTTGACCGTTAAAGGGTGCTGTAACCCCCAAAGTGCACTCCAAACCAAATAAAAAAATATTTTCTGTGTTTGTGAATTGTGTGAACTGTGGTTGCACGTGCATCAACAAAGGAGCAGCGCCAAGCGTGCGCCTGTGTCCCATAAGTTAAGGGCCGGCTGGTTTGTCCATTAAAGGGTGCTGTAACCCCCAAAGTGCACTCCAAAAAAATTAAAAATATATATTTTTTTGTGTTTGTGAATTGTGTGTGCAGTAGCTGCACGTGCATCAACAAAGTAGCGCCAAGCGTGCACCTGTGTCATAGGTAAAGGGCCAGCTAGCTTGACCATTGAAGGGTGCTGTAACCCCCAAAGTGTACTCCAAACAAAATAAAAAAATATTTTCTGTGTTTGTGAATTGTGTGCACTGTGGCTGCACATGCATCAACAAAAGAGCAGCGCCAAGCGTGCGCCTGTGTCCCATAAGTAAAGGTCTGGCTTGCTTGACCTTTAAAGTGTACTGTAACCCCCAAAGTGCACTCCAAAAAAAATAAAAACATATATTTTTTTGTGTTTGTGAATTGTGTGTGCAGTAGCTGCACGTGCATCAACAAAGTAGCGCCAAGCGTGCGCCTGTGTCATAGGTAAAGGGCTGGCTGGCTTGACTGTTAAATGGTGCTGGAACCCCCAAAGTGCACTCCAAACAAAATAAAAAAATATTTTCTGTGTTTGTGAATTGTGTGCACTGTGGCTGCACGTGCATCAACAAAGGAGCAGCGCCAAGCGTGCGCCTGTGTCCCATAAGTAAAGGGCTGGCTGGTTTGTCCATTAAAGGGTGCTGTAACCCCCAAAGTGCACTCCAAGAAAAATAAAAATATATATTTTTTAGTGTTTGCGAATTGTGTATGCAGTAGCTGCACGTGCATCAACAAAGTAGCGCCAAGCGTGTGCCAGTGTCATAAGTAAAGGGCCAGCTGGCTTGACCGTTAAAGGGTGCTGTAACCCCCAAATTGCACTCCAAAAAAAAAAATATATATATTTTTTTGTGTTTGTGAATTGTGTGCGCAGTAGCTGCACGTGCATCAACAAAGTAGCGCCAAGCGTGCACCTGTGTCATAGATAAAGGGCTGGCTGGCATGACCGTTAAAGGGTGCTGTAACCCCCAAAGTGCTCTTCAAACCAAATAAAAAAATATTTTCTGTGTTTGTGAATTGTGTGCACTGTGGATCCACGTGCATCAACAAAGGAGCAGCGTCAAGCGTGCGCCTGTGTCCCATAAGTAAAGGGCCAGCTGCTTTGTCCATTAAAGGGTGGTATAACCCCCAAAGTGAACTCCAAAAAAAATAAAAATATATATTTTTTTGTGTTTGTGAATTTTGTGTGCAGTAGCTGCACGTGCATCAACAAAGTAGCGCCATGCGTGTGCCTGTATCATAAATAAAGGGCCTGCTGGCTTGACCGTTAAAGGGTGCTGTAACCCCCAAAGTGCACTCCAAACCAAATAAAAAAATATTTTCTGTGTTTGTGAATTGCGTGCACTGTGGCTGCACGTGCATCAACAAAGGAGCAGAGCCAAGCATGCGCCTGTGTCCCATAAGTAAAGGGCCAGCTGGCTTGTCCAATAAAGGGTGCTGTAACCCCCAAAGTGCACTCCAAAAAAAATAAAAAAAAATATTTTTTTGTGTTTGTGAATTGCGTGCGCATTTGCCGCACGTGCATCAACAAAGGAGCAGCGCAAAGTGTGCGCCTGTGTCCCATAAGTAAAGGGCCGGCTGCCTTGTCCATTAAAGGGTGCTGTAACCCCCAAAGTGCACTAAAAAAAAATAACAAAATATATTTTTTTGTGTTTGTGAATTGTGTGCGCATTAGCCGCACGTGCATCAACAAAGTAGCTCCAAGCGTTCGCCTGTGTCATAAGTAAAGGGCCGGATGGCTTGACCGTTAAAGGGTGCTGTAGCCCCCAAACTGCACTCCAAACCAAATAAAAAAATATTTTCTCTGTTTGAGAATTGTGTGCAATAGCCGCACGTGTATCAACAAAGTAGCGCCAAGCGTGTTCCAGTGTCATAAGTAAAGGGCTGGCTGGCTTGACTGTTAAAGGGTGCTGTAACCCCCAAAGTGCACTCCAAACCAAATAAAAAATTATTTTCTGTGTTTGTGAATTGTGTGCACTGTGGATGCACGTGCATCAACAAAGGAGCAGCGCCATGCATGCGCCTGTGTCCCATAAGTAAAGGGCTGGCTGGTTTGTCCATTAAAGGGTGCTATAGCCCCCAAAGTGCACTCCAAAAAAAATTAAAATATATATTTTTTTGGGTTTGTGAATTGTGTGTGCAGTAGCTGCACGTGCATCAACAAAGTAGCGCCAAGCGTGTGCCAGTGACATAAGTAAAGGGCCAGCTGGCTTGACCGTTAAAGGGTGCTGTAACCCCCAAATTGCACTCCAAAAAAAAAAAAATATATATATTTTTTTGTGTTTGTGAATTGTGTGCGCAGTAGCCGCATGTGCATCAACAAAGTAGCGCCAAGCGTGCACCTGTGTCATAGATAAAGGGCTGGCTGGCTTGACCATTAAAGGGTTCTGTACCCCCAAAGTGCACTCCAAACCAAATAAAAAAATATTTTCTGTGTTTGTGAATTGTGTACACTGTGGATGCACGTGCATCAACAAAGGAGCAGCGTCAAGCGTGTGCCTGTGTCCCATAAGTAAATGGCCAGCTGCTTTGTCCATTAAAGGGTGGTATAACCCCCAAAGTGAACTCCAAAAAAAATAAAAAAATATATTTTTTTGTGTTTGTGAATTTTGTGTGCAGTAGCTGCACGAGCATCAACTAAGTAGCTCCAAGCGTGCGCCTGTGTCATCAGTAAAGGGCCGGATGGCTTGACCGTTAAAGGGTGCTGTAACCCCCAAAGTGCACTCCAAACCAAATAAAAAAATATTTTCTGTGTTTGTGAATTGTGTGAACTGTGGTTGCACGTGCATCAACAAAGGAGCAGCGCCAAGCGTGCGCCTGTGTCCCATAAGTAAAGGGCCAGCTGGCTTGTCCTTTAAAGGGTGCTGTAACCCCCAAAGTGCACTAACAAAAAAAACAACAAAATATATTTTTTTGTGTTTGTGAATTGTGTGTGCAGAAGACGCACGTGCATCAACAATGTAGCTCCAAGCGTGCGCCTGTGTCATAAGTAAAGGGCAGGCTGGCTTGACCATTAAAGGGTGCTGTAAACCCCAAACTGCACTCCAAACCAAATAAAAAAATATTTTCTCTGTTTGTGAATTGAGTCCCCTTTGGCTGCACGTGCGTGCATCAACAAAAGAACAACAGGGCCAAGTGTGTGCCTGTGTCCCGTAAGTAAAGGGCTGGCTGGCTTGTCCATTAAAGGGTGCTGTAACCCCCAAAGTGCACTCCAAAAAAAAGAAAAATATATATTTTTTTGTGTTTGTGAATTGTGTGCGCAGTAGACACAAGTGCATCTACAAAGTAGCGCCAAGCATGCGCCTGTGTCATAAGTAAACGGCCAGCTGGCTTGACCATTAAAGTGTGCTGTAACCCCCAAAGTGCACTCCAAACCAAATAAAAAAATATTTTCTGTGTTTGTGATTTGTGTGCACTGTGGCTGCACGTGCATGAACAAAGGAGCAGCGCCAAGCGTGCGCTTGTGTCCCATAAGTAAAGGGCCGGCAGTTTGTCCATTAAAGGGTGCTATAACCCCCAAAGTGCACTCCAAAAAAAAAATATATATATTTTTTTGTGTTTGTGAATTGTGTGTGCAGTAGCTGCACGTGCATCAACAAAGTAGGGCCAAGCGTGCGCCTGTGTCATAGGTAAAGGGCTGGCTGGCTTGACCATTAAAGGGTGCTGTAACCCCCAAAGTGCATTCCAAAAAAAAATAATACATATTTTTTTTGTGTTTGTGAATTGTGTGCGCAGTAGCCGCACGTGCATCAACAAAGTAGCGCCAAGAGTGCACCTGTGTCATAGGTAAAGGGCTGGCTGGCTTGACCATTAAAGGGTGCTGTAACCCCCAAAGTGCACTCCAAACCAAATAAAAAAATATTTTCTGTGTTTGTGAATTGTGTGCACTGTGGCTGTATGTGCATCAACAAAGGAGCAGCGCCAAGCGTGCACCTGTGTCCCATAAGTAAAGGGCTGGCTGGCTTGACCATTAAAGGGTGCTGTAACCCCCAAAGTGCATTCCAAAAAAAAATAATACATATTTTTTTTGTGTTTGTGAATTGTGTGCGCAGTAGCCGCACGTGCATCAACAAAGTAGCGCCAAGAGTGCACCTGTGTCATAGGTAAAGGGCTGGCTGGCTTGACCATTAAAGGGTGCTGTAACCCCCAAAGTGCACTCCAAACAAAATAAAAAAATATTTTCTGTCTTTGTGAATTCTGTGCACTGTTGCTGCACGTGCATCAACAAAGGAGCAGCGCCAAGTGTGCGCCTGTGTCCCATAAGTAAAGGGCCGGCTGGTTTGTCCATTAAAGGGTGCTGTAACCCCCAAAGTGCACTCCAAAAAAAATAAAAAAAATTTGTGTTTGTGAATTGTGTGCGCAGTATCCACACGTGCATCAACAAAGTAGCGCCATGCATGCGCCTGTGTCATAAGTAAACGGCCGGCTGGCTTGACAGTTAAAGGGTGCTGTAACTGCCAAAGTGCACTCCAAACCAAATAAAAAAATATTTTCTGTGTTTGTGAATTGTGTGCACTGTGGCTGCACGTGGATCAACAAAGGAGCAGCGCCAAGTGTGCGCCTGTGTCCCAAAAGTAAAGTGCCAGCTGACATGTCTGTTAATGGGTGCTGTAACCCCCAAAGTGCACTCAAAATAAAGAAAAAAATATTTTTTTTTGTGTTTGTGAATTGTGTGCGCATTAGCCGCACGTGCATCAACAAAGTAGCGCCAAGCGTTCGCCTGTGTCATAAGTAAACAGCCAGCTGGCTTGACCATTAATGTGTGCTGTAATCTCCAAAGTGCACTCCAAACCAAATAAAAAAATATTTTCTGTGTTTGTGAATTGTGTGCACTGTGGCTGCACATGCATCAACAAAGTAGCGCCAAGCATGCGCCTGTGTCATAGGTAAATGGCCGGCTGGCTTGACTGTTAAAGGGTGCTGTAACCGCCAAAGTGCACTCCAAACCAAATAAAAAAATATTTTTTGTGTTTGTGAATTGTGTGCACTGTGGCTGCACATGCATCAACAAAGGAGCAGCGCCAAGTGTGCGCCTGTGTCCCAAAAGTAAAGGGCTGGCTGGTTTGTCCATTAAAGGGTGCTGTAACTCCCAAAGTGCACTCCAATAAAAATAAAAATATATATTTTTTTGTGTTTGCGAATTGTGTGTGCAGTAGCCGCACGTGCATCAACAAAGTAGCGCCAAGCGTGTGCCAGTATCATACGTAAAGGGCTGGCTAGCTTGACCATTAAAGGGTGCTGTAACCCCCAAAGTGCACTCCAAAAAAAATAATATATATTTTTTTTGTGTTTGCGAATTGTGTGCGCAGTAGCCGCACGTGCATCAACAAAGTAGCGCCAAGAGTGCACCTGGGTCATAGGTAAAGGGCCGGCTGGCTTGACCGTTAAAGGGTGCTGTAACCCCTAAAGTGCACTCCAAACAAAATAAAAAAATATTTTCTGTCTTTGTAAATTCTGTGCACTGTGGCTGCACGTGCATCAACAAAGGAGCAGAGCCAAGTGTGCGCCTGTGTCCCATAAGTAAAGGGCCGGCTGGTTTGTCCATTAAATGGTGCTGTAACCCCCAAAGTGCACTCCAAAAAAAATAAAAAAAAATTGTGTTTGTGAATAGTGTGCGCAGTATCCGCTCGTGCATCAACAAAGTAGTGCCAAGAGTGCGCCTGTGTCATAAGTAAACGGCCAGCTGGCTTGACCATTAAAGTGTGCTGTAATCTCCAAAGTGCACTCCAAAAAAAATAATATATATTTTTTTTGTGTTTGCGAATTGTGTGCGCAGTAGCCGCACATGCATCAACAAAGTAGCGCCAAGAGTGTACCTGGGTCATAGGTAAAGGGCCGGCTGGCTTGACCGTTAAAGGGTGCTGTAACCCCTAAAGTGCACTCCAAACAAAATAAAAAAATATTTTCTGTGTTTGTGAATTGCGTGCACTGTGGCTGCACATGCATCAACTAAGGAGCTGCGCCAAGTGTGCGCCTGTGTCCCATAAGTAATGGGCCGGCTGGCTTGTCTATTAAAGGGTGCTGTAACCCCCAAAGTGCACTCCAAAAAAAATAAAAATATATATTTTTTTGTGTTTGCGAATTGTGTGTGCAGTAGCCGCACGTGCATCAACAAAGTAGCGCCAAGCGTGCGCCTGTGTCATAGGTAAAGGGCAGGCTGGCTTGACCATTAAAGGGTGCTGTAACTCCCAAAGTGCACTCCAAACCAAATAAAAAAATATTTTCTGTGTTTGTGAATTGTGTGCACTGTGGCTGCACATGCATCAACAAAGGAGCAGCGCCAAGTGTGCGCCTGTGTCCCATAAGTAATGGGCCAGCTGGCTTGTCCATTAAAGGGAGCTGTAACCCCCAAAGTGCACTCCAAAAAAAATAAAAAAAAATATTTTTTTGTGTTTGTGAATTGTGTGCGCAGTAGCCGCACGTGCATCAACAAAGTAGCACCAAGCGTGCGCCTGTGTCATAAGTAAAGGGCTGGCTGGCTTGACCGTTAAAGGGTGCTGTAACCCCCAAAGTGCACTCCAAAAAAAATAATATTTATTTTTTTTGTGTTTGTGATTTGTGTGCGCAGTAGCCGCACGTGCATCAACAAAGTAGCGCCAAGAGTGCACCTGGGTCATAGGTAAAGGGCCGGCTGGCTTGACCGTTAAAGGGTGCTGTAACCCCCAAAGAGCACTCCAAACAAAATAAAAAAATATTTTCTTTTTTTGTGAATTGAGTGCACTGTGGCTGCACGTGCATCAACAAAGGAGCAGAGCCAAGTGTGCGCCTGTGTCCCATAAGTAAAGGGCCGGCTGGTTTGTCCATTAAAGGGTGCTGTAACCCCCAAAGTGCACTCCAAAAAAAATAAAAAAATTTTGTGTTTGTGAATAGTGTGCGCAGTATCCGCACGTGCATCAACAAAGTAGCGCCAAACATGCGCCTGTGTCATAAGTAAACAGCCGGCTGGCTTGACTGTTAAAGGGTGCTGTAATCGCCAAAGTGCACTCCAAACCAAATTAAAAAATATTTTTTGTGTTTGTGAATTGTGTGCACTGTGGCTGCACATGCATCAACAAAGGAGCAGCGCCAAGTGTGCGCCTGTGTCCCAAAAGTAAAGGGCCAGCTGACATGTCTGTTAAAGGGTGCTGTAACCCCCAAAGTGCACTCAAAATAAAGAAAAAAATGTTTTCTTTTGTGTTTGTGAATTGTGTGCGCATTAGCCGCACGTGCATCAACAAAGTAGCGCCAAGCGTGCACCTGTGTCATAAGTAAACGGCCAGCTGGCTTGACCATTAAAGTGTGCTGTAATCTCCAAAGTGCACTCCAAACCAAATAAAAAAATATTTTCTGTGTTTGTGAATTGAGTGCACTGTGGCTGCACATGCATCAACTAAGGAGCAGCGCCAAGTGTGCGCCTGTGTCCCATAAGTAATGGGCCGGCTGGCTGGTCTATTAAAGGGCGCTGTAACCCCCAAAGTGCACTCCAAAAAAAATAAAAAAATATATTTTTTTGTGTTTGTGAATTGTGTGTGCAGTAGCCGCACGTGCATCAACAAAGTAGCGCCAAGCGTGCGCCTGTGTCATAAGTAAAGGGCCGGCTGGCTCGACCATTAAAGGGTGCTGTAACCCCCAAAGTGCACTCCAATCCAAATAAAAAAATATTTTCTGTGTTTGTGAATTGTGTGCACTGTGGCTGCACGTGCATCAACAGAGGAGCAGCGCCAAGCGTGCGCCTGTGTCCCATAAGTAAAGGGCCAGCTGGCTTGTCCATTAAAGGGTGCTGTAACCCCCAAAGTGCACTCCAATAAAAATAAAATAATATATTTTTTTGTCTTTGTGAATTGTGTGTGCAGTAGCCGCACGTGCATCAACAAAGTAGCGCCAAGCGTGCGCCTGTGTCATAAGTAAAGGGCCGGCTGGCTTGACCGTTAAAGGGTGCTGTAACTCCCAAAGTGCACTCCAAACAAAATAAAAAAATATTTTCTGTGTTTGTGAATTGTGTGCACTGTGGATGCACGTGCATCAACAAAGGAGGAGCGCCAAGCGTGCAACTGTGTCCCATAAGTAAAGGGCTGGCTGGTTTGTCCATTAAAGGGTGCTGTAACCCCCAAAGTGCACTCCAAAAAAAAATAATATATATTTTTTTGTGTTTGTGAATTGTGTGCGCAGTAGCCGCACGTGCATCAACAAAGTCGCGCCAAGCGTGCACCTGTGTCATAGGTAAAGGGCCAGCTGGCTTGACTGTTAAAGGGTGCTGTAACCCCCAAAGTGCACTCCAAACCAAATAAAAAAATATTTTCTGTTTGTGAATTGTGTGCACTGTGGCTGCACGTGCATCAACAAAGGAGCAGTGCCAAGCATGCGCCTGTGTCCCATAAGTAAAGGGCCAGCTGGCTTGTCCAATAAAGGGTGCTGTAACCCCCAAAGTGCACTCCCAAAAAAATAAAAAAAAATATTTTTTTGTGTTTGTGAATTGCGTGCGCATTTGCTGCACGTGCATCAACAAAGTAGCGCCAAGCGTGTACCTGTGTCATAAGTAAATGGCTGGCTGGCTTGACTGTTAAAGGGGGCTGTAACCCCCAAAGTGCACTCCAAACAAAATAAAAAAATATTTTCTGTCTTTGTGAATTCTGTGCACTGTTGCTGCACGTGCATCAACAAAGGAGCAGCGCCAAGTGTGCGCCTGTGTCCTAAGTAAAGGGCCAGATGGCTTTACCGTTACAGGGTGCTGTAGCCCCCAAACTGCACTCCAAACCAAATAAAAAAATATTTTCTCTGTTTGAGAATTGTGTGCACTGTGGCTGCACGTGCATCAACAAAGCAGCAGCGCCAAGCGTGTGCCAGTATCATAAGTAAAGGGCTGGCTGGCTTGACCGTTAAAGGGTGCTGTAACCCCCAAAGTGCACTCCAAAATAAAAAAATATATATATTTTTTTCTGTTTGCAAATTGTGTGTGCAGTAGCTGCACGTGTATCAACAAAGTAGCGCCAAGCATGTTCCAGTGTCATAAGTAAAGGGCTGGCTGGCTTGACCGTTAAAGGGTGCTGTAACCCCCAAAGTACACTCCAAAAAAAAAATAATATATATTTTTTTTGTGTGTGTGAATTGTGTGCGCAGTAGCCGCACGTGCATCAACAAAGTAGTGCCAAGCGTGCGCCTGTCTCATAAGTAAAGGGCCAGCTGGCTTGACTGTTAAAGGGTGCTGTAACCCGCAAACTGCACTCCAAATCAAATAAAAAAATATTTTTTGTGTTTGTGAAATTTGTGCACTGTGGCAGCACGTGCATCAACAAAGGAGCAGAGCAAGCGTGCGCCTGTGTCCCATAAGTAAAGGGCTGGCTGGCTTGTTCATTAAAGGGTGCTGTAACCCCCAAAGTGCACTAAAAAAAAATATATATATATTTTTTGATGTTTTTGAATTGTGTGCGCATTAGCCGCACGTGCATCAACAAAGTAGCGCCAAGCGTGCGCCTGTGTAATAAGTAAACGGCCAGCTGGCTTGACCATTAAAGTGTGCTGTAACCCCCAAAGTGCACTCCAAACCAAATAAAAAAATTATTCTGTGTTTGTGATTTGTGTGCACGGTGGATGCACGTGCATCAACAAAGGAGCAGCGCCATGCGTGCGCCTGTGTCCCATAAGTAAAGGGCCAACTGGTTTGTCCATTAAAGGGTGCTATAACCCCCAAAGTGCACTCCAAAAAAAATAAAAATATATATTTTTTTGTGTTTGTGAATTTTGTGTGCAGTAGCTGCACGTGCATCAACAAAGTAGCGCCAAGCGACTGCCTGTATCATAAGTAAAGGGCCTGCTGGCTTGACCGTTAAAGGGTGCTGTAACCCCCAAAGTGCACTCCAAACCAAATAAAAAAATATTTTCTGTGTTTGTGAATTGTGTGCACTGTTGCTGCAAGTGTATCAACAAAGAAGCAGCGGCAGGCGTGCGCCTGTGTCCCATAAGTAAAGGGGCGGCTGGTTTGTCCATTAAAGGGTGCTGTAACCCCCAAAGTGCACTCCAAGAAAAATAAAAATATATATTTTTTTGTTTTTGCGAATTGTGTGTGCAGTAGCCGCACGTGCATCAACAAAGTAGCGCCAAGCATGCGCCTCTGTCATAAGTAAAGGGCCAGATGGCTTTACCGTTAAAGGGTGCTGTAGCCCCCAAACTGCACTCCAAACCAAATAAAAAAATATTTTCTCTGTTTGAGAATTGTGTGCACTGTGGCTGCACGTGCATCAACAAAGCAGCAGCGCCAAGCATGTGCCAGTATCATAAGTAAAGGGCTGGCTGGCTTGACCGTTAAAGGGTGCTGTAACCCCCAAAGTGCACTCCAAAATAAAAAAATATATATATTTTTTTCTGTTTGCAAATTGTGTGTGCAATAGCCGCACGTGTATCAACAAAGTAGCGCCAAGCGTGTTCCAGTGTCATAAGTAAAGGGCTGGCTGGCTTGACCGTTAAAGGGTGCTGTAACCCCCAAAGTACACTCCAAAAAAAAAAATAATATATATTTTTTTTGTGTTTGTGAATTGTGTGCGCAGTAGCCGCACGTGCATCAACAAAGTAGCGCCAAGCGTGCGCCTGTCTCATAAGTAAAGGGCCAGCTGGATTGACCGTTAAAGGGTGCTGTAACCCGCAAACTGCACTCCAAACCAAATAAAAAAATATTTTTTGTGTTTGTGAATTCTGTGCACTGTGGCAGCACGTGCATCAACAAAGGAGCAGAGCAAGCGTGCGCCTGTGTCCCATAAGTAAAGGGCCGGCTGGCTTGTTCATAAAAGGGTGCTGTAACCCCCAAAGTGCACTAAAAAAAAAAATATATATATTTTTTGATGTTTTTGAGTTGTGTGCGCATTAGCCGCACGTGCATCAACAAAGTAGCGCCAATCGTGCGCCTGTGTAATAAGTAAACGGCCAGCTGGCTTGACCATTAAAGTGTGCTGTAATCTCCAAAGTGCACTCCAAACCAAATAAAAAAATATTTTCTGTGTTTGCGAATTGTGTGCACTGTGGCTGCACGTGCATCAACAAAGGAGCAGCGCCAAGTGTGCGCCTGTGTCCCATAAGTAAAGGGCCGGCTGGCTTGTCCATTAAAGGGTGCTGTAACCCCCAAAGTGCACTCCAAAAAAAAAAAATATATATTTTTTTGTGTTTGTGAATTGTGTGCGCAGTAGCTGCACGTGCATCAACAAAGTAGCGCCAAGCATGCGCCTGTGTCATAAGTAAACGGCCAGCTGGCTTGACTGCTAAAGGGTGCTGTAACCCCCAAAGTGCACTCCAAACCAAATAAAAAAATATTTTCTGTTTGTGAATTGTGTGCACTGTGGCTGCACGTGCATCAACAAAGGAGCAGCGCCAAGTGTGCGCCTGTGTCCCATAAGTAAAGGGCCAGCTGGCTTGTACGTTAAAGGGTGCTGTAACCCCCAAAGTGCACTCAAAATAAAGAAAAAAATGTATTTTTTTGTGTTTGTGAATTGTGTGTGCATTAGCCGCATGTGCATCAACAAAGTAACGCCAAGCGTGCGCCTGTGTCATAAGTAAACGGTCAGCTGGCTTGACCATTAAAGTGTGCTGTTATCTCCAAAGTGCACTCCAAACCAAATAAAAAAATATTTTCTGTGTTTGTGAATTGTGTGCACTGTGGCTGCACGTGCATCAACAAAGGAGCAGCGCAAAGTGTGCGCCTGTGTCCCATAAGTAAAGGGCCGGCTGCCTTGTCCATTAAAGGGTGCTGTAACCCCCAAAGTGCACTAAAAAAAAAATAACAAAATATATTTTTTTGTGTTTGTGAATTGTGTGCGCATTAGCCGCACGTGCATCAACAAAGTAGCTCCAAGCGTTCGCCTGTGTCATAAGTAAAGGGCCGGATGGCTTGACCGTTAAAGGGTGCTGTAGCCCCCAAACTGCACTCCAAACCAAATAAAAAAATATTTTCTCTGTTTGAGAATTGTGTGCACTGTGGATGCACGTGCATCAACAAAGCAGCAGCGCCAAGCGTGTGCCAGTATCATAAGTAAAGGGCTGGCTGGCTTGACCGTTAAAGGGTGCTGTAACCCCCAAAGTGCACTCCAAAATAAAAAAATATATATATTTTTTTCTGTTTGCAAATTGTGTGTGCAATAGCCGCACGTGTATCAACAAAGTAGCGCCAAGCGTGTTCCAGTGTCATAAGTAAAGGGCTGGCTGGCTTGACCGTTAAAGGGTGCTGTAACCCCCAAAGTGCACTCCAAACCAAATAAAAAATTATTTTCTGTGTTTGTGAATTGTGTGCACTGTGGATGCACGTGCATCAACAAAGGAGCAGCGCCATGCATGCGCCTGTGTCCCATAAGTAAAGGGCCAGCTGGATTGTCCATTAAAGGGTGCTATAACCCCCAAAGTGCACTCCAAAAAAAATAAAATTATATATTTTTTTGTGTTTGTGAATTTTGTGTGCAGTAGCTGCACGTGCATCAATAAAGTAGCGCCAAGCGTGTGCCTGTATCATAAGAAAAGGGCCTGCTGGCTTGACTGTTAATGGGTGCTGTAACCCCCAAACTGCACTCCAAACCAAATAAAATTTTTTTTCTGTGTTTGTGATTTGTGTGCACTGTGGCTGCACGTGCATCAACAAAGGAGCGGCGCCAAGTGTGCGCCTGTGTCCCATAAGTAAAGGGCTGGCTGGTTTGTCCATTAAAGGGTGCTATAGCCCCCAAAGTGCACTCCAAAAAAAATTAAAATATATATTTTTTTGGGTTTGTGAATTGTGTGTGCAGTAGCTGCACGTGCATCAACAAAGTAGCGCCAAGCGTGTGCCAGTGACATAAGTAAAGGGCCAGCTGGCTTGACCGTTAAAGGGTGCTGTAACCCCCAAATTGCACTCCAAAAAAAAAAAATATATATATTTTTTTGTGTTTGTGAATTGTGTGCGCAGTAGCCGCATGTGCATCAACAAAGTAGCGCCAAGCGTGCACCTGTGTCATAGATAAAGGGCTGGCTGGCTTGACCATTAAAGGGTTCTGTACCCCCAAAGTGCACTCCAAACCAAATAAAAAAATATTTTCTGTGTTTGTGAATTGTGTACACTGTGGATGCACGTGCATCAACAAAGGAGCAGCGTCAAGCGTGTGCCTGTGTCCCATAAGTAAATGGCCAGCTGCTTTGTCCATTAAAGGGTGCTGTAACCCACAAAGTGCACTCCAAAAAAATAAAAAATATATATTTTTTTGTGTTTGTGAATTGTGTGTGCAGTAGCTGCACGTGCATCAACAAAGTAGCGCCAAGCGTGCACCTGTGTCATAGGTAAAGGGCCAGCTAGCTTGACCGTTGAAGGGTGCTGTAACCCCCAAAGTGTACTCCAAACAAAATAAAAAAATATTTTCTGTGTTTGTGAATTGTGTGCACTGTGGCTGCACATGCATCAACAAAAGAGCAGCGCCAAGCGTGCGCCTGTGTCCCATAAGTAAAGGTCCGGCTTGCTTGACCTTTAAAGTGTACTGTAACCCCCAAAGTGCACTCCAAGAAAAATAAAAATATATATTTTTTAGTGTTTGCGAATTGTGTATGCAGTAGCTGCACGTGCATCAACAAAGTAGCGCCAAGCGTGTGCCAGTGTCATAAGTAAAGGGCCAGCTGGCTTGACCGTTAAAGGGTGCTGTAACCCCCAAATTGCACTCCAAAAAAAAAAATATATATATTTTTTTGTGTTTGTGAATTGTGTGCGCAGTAGCTGCACGTGCATCAACAAAGTAGCGCCAAGCGTGCACCTGTGTCATAGATAAAGGGCTGGCTGGCATGACCGTTAAAGGGTGCTGTAACCCCCAAAGTGCTCTTCAAACCAAATAAAAAAATATTTTCTGTGTTTGTGAATTGTGTGCACTGTGGATCCACGTGCATCAACAAAGGAGCAGCGTCAAGCGTGCGCCTGTGTCCCATAAGTAAAGGGCCAGCTGCTTTGTCCATTAAAGGGTGGTATAACCCCCAAAGTGAACTCCAAAAAAAATAAAAATATATATTTTTTTGTGTTTGTGAATTTTGTGTGCAGTAGCTGCACGTGCATCAACAAAGTAGCGCCATGCGTGTGCCTGTATCATAAATAAAGGGCCTGCTGGCTTGACCGTTAAAGGGTGCTGTAACCCCCAAAGTGCACTCCAAACCAAATAAAAAAATATTTTCTGTGTTTGTGAATTGCGTGCACTGTGGCTGCACGTGCATCAACAAAGGAGCAGAGCCAAGCATGCGCCTGTGTCCCATAAGTAAAGGGCCAGCTGGCTTGTCCAATAAAGGGTGCTGTAACCCCCAAAGTGCACTCCAAAAAAAAAATAAAAAAATATTTTTTTGTGTTTGTGAATTGCGTGCGCATTTGCCGCACGTGCATCAACAAAGGAGCAGCGCAAAGTGTGCGCCTGTGTCCCATAAGTAAAGGGCCGGCTGCCTTGTCCATTAAAGGGTGCTGTAACCCCCAAAGTGCACTAAAAAAAAATAACAAAATATATTTTTTTGTGTTTGTGAATTGTGTGCGCATTAGCCGCACGTGCATCAACAAAGTAGCTCCAAGCGTTCGCCTGTGTCATAAGTAAAGGGCCGGATGGCTTGACCGTTAAAGGGTGCTGTAGCCCCCAAACTGCACTCCAAACCAAATAAAAAAATATTTTCTCTGTTTGAGAATTGTGTGCACTGTGGCTGCACGTGCATCAACAAAGCAGCAGCGCCAAGCGTGTGCCAGTATCATAAGTAAAGGGCTGGCTGGCTTGACCGTTAAAGGGTGCTGTAACCCCCAAAGTGCACTCCAAAATAAAAAAATATATATATTTTTTTCTGTTTGCAAATTGTGTGTGCAATAGCCGCACGTGTATCAACAAAGTAGCGCCAAGCGTGTTCCTGTGTCATAAGTAAAGGGCTGGCTGGCTTGACCGTTAAAGGGTGCTGTAACCCCCAAAGTGCACTCCAAACCAAATAAAAAATTATTTTCTGTGTTTGTGAATTGTGTGCACTGTGGATGCACGTGCATCAACAAAGGAGCAGCGCCATGCATGCGCCTGTGTCCCATAAGTAAAGGGCTGGCTGGTTTGTCCATTAAAGGGTGCTATAGCCCCCAAAGTGCACTCCAAAAAAAATTAAAATATATATTTTTTGGGGTTTGTGAATTGTGTGTGCAGTAGCTGCACGTGCATCAACAAAGTAGCGCCAAGCGTGTGCCAGTGACATAAGTAAAGGGCCAGCTGGCTTGACCGTTAAAGGGTGCTGTAACCCCCAAATTGCACTCCAAAAAAAAAAATATATATATATTTTTTTGTGTTTGTGAATTGTGTGCGCAGTAGCCGCATGTGCATCAACAAAGTAGCGCCAAGCGTGCACCTGTGTCATAGATAAAGGGCTGGCTGGCTTGACCATTAAAGGGTTCTGTACCCCCAAAGTGCACTCCAAACCAAATAAAAAAATATTTTCTGTGTTTGTGAATTGTGTACACTGTGGATGCACGTGCATCAACAAAGGAGCAGCGTCAAGCGTGTGCCTGTGTCCCATAAGTAAATGGCCAGCTGCTTTGTCCATTAAAGGGTGGTATAACCCCCAAAGTGAACTCCAAAAAAAATAAAAAAATATATTTTTTTGTGTTTGTGAATTTTGTGTGCAGTAGCTGCACGAGCATCAACTAAGTAGCTCCAAGCGTGCGCCTGTGTCATCAGTAAAGGGCCAGATGGCTTGACCGTTAAAGGGTGCTGTAACCCCCAAAGTGCACTCCAAACCAAATAAAAAAATATTTTCTGTGTTTCTGAATTGTGTGAACTGTGGTTGCACGTGCATCAACAAAGGAGCAGCGCCAAGCGTGCGCCTGTGTCCCATAAGTTAAGGGCCGGCTGGTTTGTCCATTAAAGGGTGCTGTAACCCCCAAAGTGCACTCCAAAAAAATTAAAAATATATATTTTTTTGTGTTTGTGAATTGTGTGTGCAGTAGCTGCACGTGCATCAACAAAGTAGCGCCAAGCGTGCACCTGTGTCATAGGTAAAGGGCCAGCTAGCTTGACCGTTGAAGGGTGCTGTAACCCCCAAAGTGTACTCCAAACCAAATAAAAAAATATTTTCTGTGTTTGTGAATTGTGTGCACTGTGGCTGCACATGCATCAACAAAAGAGCAGCGCCAAGCGTGCGCCTGTGTCCCATAAGTAAAGGTCCGGCTTGCTTGACCTTTAAAGTGTACTGTAACCCCCAAAGTGCACTCCAAAAAAAATAAAAACATATATTTTTTTGTGTTTGTGAATTGTGTGTGCAGTAGCTGCACGTGCATCAACAAAGTAGCGCCAAGCGTGCGCCTGTGTCATAGGTAAAGGGCCGGCTGGATTGACTGTTAAATGGTGCTGGAACCCCCAAAGTGCACTCCAAACCAAATAAAAAAATATTTTCTGTGTTTGTGAATTGTGTGCACTGTGGCTGCACGTGCATCAACAAAGGAGCAGCGCCAAGCGTGCGCCTGTGTCCCATAAGTAAAGGGCTGGCTGGTTTGTCCATTAAAGGGTGCTGTAACCCCCAAAGTGCACTCCAAGAAAAATAAAAATATATATTTTTTAGTGTTTGCGAATTGTGTATGCAGTAGCTGCACGTGCATCAACAAAGTAGCGCCAAGCGTGTGCCAGTGTCATAAGTAAAGGGCCAGCTGGCTTGACCGTTAAAGGGTGCTGTAACCCCCAAATTGCACTCCAAAAAAAAAAAAATATATATTTTGTTATGTTTGTGAATTGTGTGCGCAGTAGCTGCACGTGCATCAACAAAGTAGCGCCAAGCGTGCACCTGTGTCATAGATATAGGGCTGGCTGACATGACCGTTAAAGGGTGCTGTAACCCCCAAAGTGCTCTTCAAACCAAATAAAAAAATATTTTCTGTGTTTGTGAATTGTGTGCACTGTGGATCCACGTGCATCAACAAAGGAGCAGCGTCAAGCGTGCGCCTGTGTCCCATAAGTAAAGGGCCAGCTGCTTTGTCCATTAAAGGGTGGTATAACCCCCAAAGTGAACTCCAAAAAAAATAAAAATATATATTTTTTTGTGTTTGTGAATTTTGTGTGCAGTAGCTGCACGTGCATCAACAAAGTAGCGCCATGCGTGTGCCTGTATCATAAATAAAGGGCCTGCTGGCTTGACCGTTAAAGGGTGCTGTAACCCCCAAAGTGCACTCCAAACCAAATAAAAAAATATTTTCTGTGTTTGTGAATTGCGTGCACTGTGGCTGCACGTGCATCAACAAAGGAGCAGAGCCAAGCATGCGCCTGTGTCCCATAAGTAAAGGGCCAGCTGGCTTGTCCAATAAAGGGTGCTGTAACCCCCAAAGTGAACTCCAAAAAAAATAAAAAAAAATATTTTTTTGTGTTTGTGAATTGCGTGCGCATTTGCCGCACGTGCATCAACAAAGGAGCAGCGCAAAGTGTGCGCCTGTGTCCCATAAGTAAAGGGCCGGCTGCCTTGTCCATTAAAGGGTGCTGTAACCCCCAAAGTGCACTAAAAAAAAATAACAAAATATATTTTTTTGTATTTGTGAATTGTGTGCGCATTAGCCGCACGTGCATCAACAAAGTAGCTCCAAGCGTTCGCCTGTGTCATAAGTAAAGGGCCGGATGGCTTGACCGTTAAAGGGTGCTGTAGCCCCCAAACTGCACTCCAAACCAAATAAAAAAATATTTTCTCTGTTTGAGAATTGTGTGCACTGTGGCTGCACGTGCATCAACAAAGCAGCAGCGCCAAGCGTGTGCCAGTATCATAAGTAAAGGGCTGGCTGGCTTGACCGTTAAAGGGTGCTGTAACCCCCAAAGTGCACTCCAAAATAAAAAAATATATATATTTTTTTCTGTTTGCAAATTGTGTGTGCAGTAGCTGCACGTGTATCAACAAAGTAGCGCCAAGCATGTTCCAGTGTCATAAGTAAAGGGCTGGCTGGCTTGACCGTTAAAGGGTGCTGTAACCCCCAAAGTACACTCCAAAAAAAAAATAATATATATTTTTTTTGTGTTTGTGAATTGTGTGCGCAGTAGCCGCACGTGCATCAACAAAGTAGTGCCAAGCGTGCGCCTGTCTCATAAGTAAAGGGCCAGCTGGCTTGACTGTTAAAGGGTGCTGTAACCCGCAAACTGCACTCCAAATCAAATAAAAAAATATTTTTTGTGTTTGTGAAATTTGTGCACTGTGGCAGCACGTGCATCAACAAAGGAGCAGAGCAAGCGTGCGCCTGTGTCCCATAAGTAAAGGGCTGGCTGGCTTGTTCATTAAAGGGTGCTGTAACCCCCAAAGTGCACTAAAAAAAAATATATATATATTTTTTGATGTTTTTGAATTGTGTGCGCATTAGCCGCACGTGCATCAACAAAGTAGCGCCAAGCGTGCGCCTGTGTAATAAGTAAACGGCCAGCTGGCTTGACCATTAAAGTGTGCTGTAACCCCCAAAGTGCACTCCAAACCAAATAAAAAAAATTATTCTGTGTTTGTGATTTGTGTGCACGGTGGATGCACGTGCATCAACAAAGGAGCAGCGCCATGCGTGCGCCTGTGTCCCATAAGTAAAGGGCCAACTGGTTTGTCCATTAAAGGGTGCTATAACCCCCAAAGTGCACTCCAAAAAAAATAAAAATATATATTTTTTTGTGTTTGTGAATTTTGTGTGCAGTAGCTGCACGTGCATCAACAAAGTAGCGCCAAGCGACTGCCTGTATCATAAGTAAAGGGCCTGCTGGCTTGACCGTTAAAGGGTGCTGTAACCCCCAAAGTGCACTCCAAACCAAATAAAAAAATATTTTCTGTGTTTGTGAATTGTGTGCACTGTTGCTGCAAGTGTATCAACAAAGAAGCAGCGGCAGGCGTGCGCCTGTGTCCCATAAGTAAAGGGGCGGCTGGTTTGTCCATTAAAGGGTGCTGTAACCCCCAAAGTGCACTCCAAGAAAAATAAAAATATATATTTTTTTGTTTTTGCGAATTGTGTGTGCAGTAGCCGCACGTGCATCAACAAAGTAGCGCCAAGCATGCGCCTCTGTCATAAGTAAAGGGCCAGATGGCTTTACCGTTAAAGGGTGCTGTAGCCCCCAAACTGCACTCCAAACCAAATAAAAAAATATTTTCTCTGTTTGAGAATTGTGTGCACTGTGGCTGCACGTGCATCAACAAAGCAGCAGCGCCAAGCATGTGCCAGTATCATAAGTAAAGGGCTGGCTGGCTTGACCGTTAAAGGGTGCTGTAACCCCCAAAATGCACTCCAAAATAAAAAAATATATATATTTTTTTCTGTTTGCAAATTGTGTGTGCAATAGCCGCACGTGTATCAACAAAGTAGCGCCAAGCGTGTTCCAGTGTCATAAGTAAAGGGCTGGCTGGCTTGACCGTTAAAGGGTGCTGTAACCCCCAAAGTACACTCCAAAAAAAAAAATAATATATATTTTTTTTGTGTTTGTGAATTGTGTGCGCAGTAGCCGCACGTGCATCAACAAAGTAGCGCCAAGCGTGCGCCTGTCTCATAAGTAAAGGGCCAGCTGGATTGACCGTTAAAGGGTGCTGTAACCCGCAAACTGCACTCCAAACCAAATAAAAAAATATTTTTTGTGTTTGTGAATTCTGTGCACTGTGGCAGCACGTGCATCAACAAAGGAGCAGAGCAAGCGTGCGCCTGTGTCCCATAAGTAAAGGGCCGGCTGGCTTGTTCATTAAAGGGTGCTGTAACCCCCAAAGTGCACTAAAAAAAAAAATATATATATTTTTTGATGTTTTTGAGTTGTGTGCGCATTAGCCGCACGTGCATCAACAAAGTAGCGCCAATCGTGCGCCTGTGTAATAAGTAAACGGCCAGCTGGCTTGACCATTAAAGTGTGCTGTAATCTCCAAAGTGCACTCCAAACCAAATAAAAAAATATTTTCTGTGTTTGCGAATTGTGTGCACTGTGGCTGCACGTGCATCAACAAAGGAGCAGCGCCAAGTGTGCGCCTGTGTCCCATAAGTAAAGGGCCGGCTGGCTTGTCCATTAAAGGGTGCTGTAACCCCCAAAGTGCACTCCAAAAAAAAAAAATATATATTTTTTTGTGTTTGTGAATTGTGTGCGCAGTAGCTGCACGTGCATCAACAAAGTAGCGCCAAGCATGCGCCTGTGTCATAAGTAAACGGCCAGCTGGCTTGACTGCTAAAGGGTGCTGTAACCCCCAAAGTGCACTCCAAACCAAATAAAAAAATATTTTCTGTTTGTGAATTGTGTGCACTGTGGCTGCACGTGCATCAACAAAGGAGCAGCGCCAAGTGTGCGCCTGTGTCCCATAAGTAAAGGGCCAGCTGGCTTGTACGTTAAAGGGTGCTGTAACCCCCAAAGTGCACTCAAAATAAAGAAAAAAATGTATTTTTTTGTGTTTGTGAATTGTGTGTGCATTAGCCGCATGTGCATCAACAAAGTAACGCCAAGCGTGCGCCTGTGTCATAAGTAAACGGTCAGCTGGCTTGACCGTTAAAGTGTGCTGTTATCTCCAAAGTGCACTCCAAACCAAATAAAAAAATATTTTCTGTGTTTGTGAATTGTGTGCACTGTGGCTGCACGTGCATCAACAAAGGAGCAGCGCAAAGTGTGCGCCTGTGTCCCATAAGTAAAGGGCCGGCTGCCTTGTCCATTAAAGGGTGCTGTAACCCCCAAAGTGCACTAAAAAAAAAATAACAAAATATATTTTTTTGTGTTTGTGAATTGTGTGCGCATTAGCCGCACGTGCATCAACAAAGTAGCTCCAAGCGTTCGCCTGTGTCATAAGTAAAGGGCCGGATGGCTTGACCGTTAAAGGGTGCTGTAGCCCCCAAACTGCACTCCAAACCAAATAAAAAAATATTTTCTCTGTTTGAGAATTGTGTGCACTGTGGATGCACGTGCATCAACAAAGCAGCAGCGCCAAGCGTGTGCCAGTATCATAAGTAAAGGGCTGGCTGGCTTGACCATTAAAGGGTGCTGTAACCCCCAAAGTGCACTCCAAAATAAAAAAATATATATATTTTTTTCTGTTTGCAAATTGTGTGTGCAATAGCCGCACGTGTATCAACAAAGTAGCGCCAAGCGTGTTCCAGTGTCATAAGTAAAGGGCTGGCTGGCTTGACCGTTAAAGGGTGCTGTAACCCCCAAAGTGCACTCCAAACCAAATAAAAAATTATTTTCTGTGTTTGTGAATTGTGTGCACTGTGGATGCACGTGCATCAACAAAGGAGCAGCGCCATGCATGCGCCTGTGTCCCATAAGTAAAGGGCCAGCTGGATTGTCCATTAAAGGGTGCTATAACCCCCAAAGTGCACTCCAAAAAAAATAAAATTATATATTTTTTTGTGTTTGTGAATTTTGTGTGCAGTAGCTGCACGTGCATCAATAAAGTAGCGCCAAGCGTGTGCCTGTATCATAAGAAAAGGGCCTGCTGGCTTGACTGTTAATGGGTGCTGTAACCCCCAAACTGCACTCCAAACCAAATAAAAATTTTTTTCTGTGTTTGTGATTTGTGTGCACTGTGGCTGCACGTGCATCAACAAAGGAGCGGCGCCAAGTGTGCGCCTGTGTCCCATAAGTAAAGGGCTGGCTGGTTTGTCCATTAAAGGGTGCTATAACCCCCAAAGTGCACTCCAAAAAAAATTAAAATATATATTTTTTTGGGTTTGTGAATTGTGTGTGCAGTAGCTGCACGTGCATCAACAAAGTAGCGCCAAGCGTGTGCCAGTGACATAAGTAAAGGGCCAGCTGGCTTGACCGTTAAAGGGTGCTGTAACCCCCAAATTGCACTCCAAAAAAAAAAAAATATATATATTTTTTTGTGTTTGTGAATTGTGTGCGCAGTAGCCGCATGTGCATCAACAAAGTAGCGCCAAGCGTGCACCTGTGTCATAGATAAAGGGCTGGCTGGCTTGACCATTAAAGGGTTCTGTACCCCCAAAGTGCACTCCAAACCAAATAAAAAAATATTTTCTGTGTTTGTGAATTGTGTACACTGTGGATGCACGTGCATCAACAAAGGAGCAGCGTCAAGCGTGTGCCTGTGTCCCATAAGTAAATGGCCAGCTGCTTTGTCCATTAAAGGGTGGTATAACCCCCAAAGTGAACTCCAAAAAAAATAAAAAAATATATTTTTTTGTGTTTGTGAATTTTGTGTGCAGTAGCTGCACGAGCATCAACTAAGTAGCTCCAAGCGTGCGCCTGTGTCATCAGTAAAGGGCCGGATGGCTTGACCGTTAAAGGGTGCTGTAACCCCCAAAGTGCACTCCAAACCAAATAAAAAAATATTTTCTGTGTTTGTGAATTGTGTGAACTGTGGTTGCACGTGCATCAACAAAGGAGCAGCGCCAAGCGTGCGCCTGTGTCCCATAAGTTAAGGGCCGGCTGGTTTGTCCATTAAAGGGTGCTGTAACCCCCAAAGTGCACTCCAAAAAAATTTAAAATATATATTTTTTTGTGTTTGTGAATTGTGTGTGCAGTAGCTGCACGTGCATCAACAAAGTAGCGCCAAGCGTGCACCTGTGTCATAGGTAAAGGGCCAGCTAGCTTGACCGTTGAAGGGTGCTGTAACCCCCAAAGTGTACTCCAAACAAAATAAAAAAATATTTTCTGTGTTTGTGAATTGTGTGCACTGTGGCTGCACATGCATCAACAAAAGAGCAGCGCCAAGCGTGCGCCTGTGTCCCATAAGTAAAGGTCCGGCTTGCTTGACCTTTAAAGTGTACTGTAACCCCCAAAGTGCACTCCAAAAAAAATAAAAACATATATTTTTTTGTGTTTGTGAATTGTGTGTGCAGTAGCTGCACGTGCATCAACAAAGTAGCGCCAAGCGTGCGCCTGTGTCATAGGTAAAGGGCCGGCTGGCTTGACTGTTAAATGGTGCTGGAACCCCCAAAGTGCACTCCAAACCAAATAAAAAAATATTTTCTGTGTTTGTGAATTGTGTGCACTGTGGCTGCACGTGCATCAACAAAGGAGCAGCGCCAAGCGTGCGCCTGTGTCCCATAAGTAAAGGGCTGGCTGGTTTGTCCATTAAAGGGTGCTGTAACCCCCAAAGTGCACTCCAAGAAAAATAAAAATATATATTTTTTAGTGTTTGCGAATTGTGTATGCAGTAGCTGCACGTGCATCAACAAAGTAGCGCCAAGCGTGTGCCAGTGTCATAAGTAAAGGGCCAGCTGGCTTGACCGTTAAAGGGTGCTGTAACCCCCAAATTGCACTCCAAAAAAAAAAAAATATATATTTTTTTGTGTTTGTGAATTGTGTGCGCAGTAGCTGCACGTGCATCAACAAAGTAGCGCCAAGCGTGCACCTGTGTCATAGATAAAGGGCTGGCTGGCATGACCGTTAAAGGGTGCTGTAACCCCCAAAGTGCTCTTCAAACCAAATAAAAAAATATTTTCTGTGTTTGTGAATTGTGTGCACTGTGGATCCACGTGCATCAACAAAGGAGCAGCGTCAAGCGTGCGCCTGTGTCCCATAAGTAAAGGGCCAGCTGCTTTGTCCATTAAAGGGTGGTATAACCCCCAAAGTGAACTCCAAAAAAAATAAAAATATATATTTTTTTGTGTTTGTGAATTTTGTGTGCAGTAGCTGCACGTGCATCAACAAAGTAGCGCCATGCGTGTGCCTGTATCATAAATAAAGGGCCTGCTGGCTTGACCGTTAAAGGGTGCTGTAACCCCCAAAGTGCACTCCAAACCAAATAAAAAAATATTTTCTGTGTTTGTGAATTGCGTGCACTGTGGCTGCACGTGCATCAACAAAGGAGCAGAGCCAAGCATGCGCCTGTGTCCCATAAGTAAAGGGCCAGCTGGCTTGTCCAATAAAGGGTGCTGTAACCCCCAAAGTGCACTCCAAAAAAAATAAAAAAAAATATTTTTTTGTGTTTGTGAATTGCGTGCGCATTTGCCGCACGTGCATCAACAAAGGAGCAGCGCAAAGTGTGCGCCTGTGTCCCATAAGTAAAGGGCCGGCTGCCTTGTCCATTAAAGGGTGCTGTAACCCCCAAAGTGCACTAAAAAAAAATAACAAAATATATTTTTTTGTGTTTGTGAATTGTGTGCGCATTAGCCGCACGTGCATCAACAAAGTAGCTCCAAGCGTTCGCCTGTGTCATAAGTAAAGGGCCGGATGGCTTGACCGTTAAAGGGTGCTGTAGCCCCCAAACTGCACTCCAAACCAAATAAAAAAATATTTTCTCTGTTTGAGAATTGTGTGCACTGTGGCTGCACGTGCATCAACAAAGCAGCAGCGCCAAGCGTGTGCCAGTATCATAAGTAAAGGGCTGGCTGGCTTGACCGTTAAAGGGTGCTGTAACCCCCAAAGTGCACTCCAAAATAAAAAAATATATATATTTTTTTCTGTTTGCAAATTGTGTGTGCAATAGCCGCACGTGTATCAACAAAGTAGCGCCAAGCGTGTTCCAGTGTCATAAGTAAAGGGCTGGCTGGCTTGACCGTTAAAGGGTGCTGTAACCCCCAAAGTGCACTCCAAACCAAATAAAAAATTATTTTCTGTGTTTGTGAATTGTGTGCACTGTGGATGCACGTGCATCAACAAAGGAGCAGCGCCATGCATGCGCCTGTGTCCCATAAGTAAAGGGCTGGCTGGTTTGTCCATTAAAGGGTGCTATAGCCCCCAAAGTGCACTCCAAAAAAAATTAAAATATATATTTTTTTGGGTTTGTGAATTGTGTGTGCAGTAGCTGCACGTGCATCAACAAAGTAGCGCCAAGCGTGTGCCAGTGACATAAGTAAAGGGCCAGCTGGCTTGACCGTTAAAGGGTGCTGTAACCCCCAAATTGCACTCCAAAAAAAAAAAAATATATATATTTTTTTGTGTTTGTGAATTGTGTGCGCAGTAGCCGCATGTGCATCAACAAAGTAGCGCCAAGCGTGCACCTGTGTCATAGATAAAGGGCTGGCTGGCTTGACCATTAAAGGGTTCTGTACCCCCAAAGTGCACTCCAAACCAAATAAAAAAATATTTTCTGTGTTTGTGAATTGTGTACACTGTGGATGCACGTGCATCAACAAAGGAGCAGCGTCAAGCGTGTGCCTGTGTCCCATAAGTAAATGGCCAGCTGCTTTGTCCATTAAAGGGTGGTATAACCCCCAAAGTGAACTCCAAAAAAAATAAAAAAATATATTTTTTTGTGTTTGTGAATTTTGTGTGAAGTAGCTGCACGAGCATCAACTAAGTAGCTCCAAGCGTGCGCCTGTGTCATCAGTAAAGGGCCGGATGGCTTGACCGTTAAAGGGTGCTGTAACCCCCAAAGTGCACTCCAAACCAAATAAAAAAATATTTTCTGTGTTTGTGAATTGTGTGAACTGTGGTTGCACGTGCATCAACAAAGGAGCAGCGCCAAGCGTGCGCCTGTGTCCCATAAGTAAAGGGCCAGCTGGCTTGTCCTTTAAAGGGTGCTGTAACCCCCAAAGTGCACTAACAAAAAAAACAACAAAATATATTTTTTTGTGTTTGTGAATTGTGTGTGCAGAAGACGCACGTGCATCAACAATGTAGCTCCAAGCGTGCGCCTGTGTCATAAGTAAAGGGCAGGCTGGCTTGACCATTAAAGGGTGCTGTAAACCCCAAACTGCACTCCAAACCAAATAAAAAAATATTTTCTGTGTTTGTGAATTGAGTCCCCTTTGGCTGCACGTGCGTGCATCAACAAAAGAACAACAGGGCCAAGTGTGTGCCTGTGTCCCGTAAGTAAAGGGCTGGCTGGCTTGTCCATTAAAGGGTGCTGTAACCCCCAAAGTGCACTCCAAAAAAAAGAAAAATATATATTTTTTTGTGTTTGTGAATTGTGTGCGCAGTAGACACAAGTGCATCTACAAAGTAGCGCCAAGCATGCGCCTGTGTCATAAGTAAACGGCCAGCTGGCTTGACCATTAAAGTGTGCTGTAACCCCCAAAGTGCACTCCAAACCAAATAAAAAAATATTTTCTGTGTTTGTGATTTGTGTGCACTGTGGCTGCACGTGCATGAACAAAGGAGCAGCGCCAAGCGTGCGCTTGTGTCCCATAAGTAAAGGGCCGGCAGTTTGTCCATTAAAGGGTGCTATAACCCCCAAAGTGCACTCCAAAAAAAAAAAATATATATTTTTTTGTGTTTGTGAATTGTGTGTGCAGTAGCTGCACGTGCATCAACAAAGTAGGGCCAAGCGTGCGCCTGTGTCATAGGTAAAGGGCTGGCTGGCTTGACCATTAAAGGGTGCTGTAACCCCCAAAGTGCATTCCAAAAAAAAATAATACATATTTTTTTTGTGTTTGTGAATTGTGTGCGCAGTAGCCGCACGTGCATCAACAAAGTAGCGCCAAGAGTGCACCTGTGTCATAGGTAAAGGGCTGGCTGGCTTGACCATTAAAGGGTGCTGTAACCCCCAAAGTGCACTCCAAACCAAATAAAAAAATATTTTCTGTGTTTGTGAATTGTGTGCACTGTGGCTGTATGTGCATCAACAAAGGAGCAGCGCCAAGCGTGCACCTGTGTCCCATAAGTAAAGGGCTGGCTGGCTTGACCATTAAAGGGTGCTGTAACCCCCAAAGTGCATTCCAAAAAAAAATAATACATATTTTTTTTGTGTTTGTGAATTGTGTGCGCAGTAGCCGCACGTGCATCAACAAAGTAGCGCCAAGAGTGCACCTGTGTCATAGGTAAAGGGCTGGCTGGCTTGACCATTAAAGGGTGCTGTAACCCCCAAAGTGCACTCCAAACAAAATAAAAAAATATTTTCTGTCTTTGTGAATTCTGTGCACTGTTGCTGCACGTGCATCAACAAAGGAGCAGCGCCAAGTGTGCGCCTGTGTCCCATAAGTAAAGGGCCGGCTGGTTTGTCCATTAAAGGGTGCTGTAACCCCCAAAGTGCACTCCAAAAAAAATAAAAAAAATTTGTGTTTGTGAATTGTGTGCGCAGTATCCACACGTGCATCAACAAAGTAGCGCCATGCATGCGCCTGTGTCATAAGTAAACGGCCGGCTGGCTTGACAGTTAAAGGGTGCTGTAACTGCCCAAGTGCACTCCAAACCAAATAAAAAAATATTTTCTGTGTTTGTGAATTGTGTGCACTGTGGCTGCACGTGGATCAACAAAGGAGCAGCGCCAAGTGTGCGCCTGTGTCCCAAAAGTAAAGTGCCAGCTGACATGTCTGTTAATGGGTGCTGTAACCCCCAAAGTGGACTCAAAATAAAGAAAAAAATATTTTTTTTTGTGTTTGTGAATTGTGTGCGCATTAGCCGCACGTGCATCAACAAAGTAGCGCCAAGCGTTCGCCTGTGTCATAAGTAAACAGCCAGCTGGCTTGACCATTAATGTGTGCTGTAATCTCCAAAGTGCACTCCAAACCAAATAAAAAAATATTTTCTGTGTTTGTGAATTGTGTGCACTGTGGCTGCACATGCATCAACAAAGTAGCGCCAAGCATGCGCCTGTGTCATAGGTAAATGGCCGGCTGGCTTGACTGTTAAAGGGTGCTGTAACCGCCAAAGTGCACTCCAAACCAAATAAAAAAATATTTTTTGTGTTTGTGAATTGTGTGCACTGTGGCTGCACATGCATCAACAAAGGAGCAGCACCAAGTGTGCGCCTGTGTCCCAAAAGTAAAGGGCTGGCTGGTTTGTCCATTAAAGGGTGCTGTAACTCCCAAAGTGCACTCCAATAAAAATAAAAATATATATTTTTTTGTGTTTGCGAATTGTGTGTGCAGTAGCCGCACGTGCATCAACAAAGTAGCGCCAAGCGTGTGCCAGTATCATACGTAAAGGGCTGGCTGGCTTGACCATTAAAGGGTGCTGTAACCCCCAAAGTGCACTCCAAAAAAAATAATATATATTTTTTTTGTGTTTGCGAATTGTGTGCGCAGTAGCCGCACGTGCATCAACAAAGTAGCGCCAAGAGTGCACCTGGGTCATAGGTAAAGGGCCGGCTGGCTTGACCATTAAAGGGTGCTGTAACCCCTAAAGTGCACTCCAAACAAAATAAAAAAATATTTTCTGTCTTTGTAAATTCTGTGCACTGTGGCTGCACGTGCATCAACAAAGGAGCAGAGCCAAGTGTGCGCCTGTGTCCCATAAGTAAAGGGCCGGCTGGTTTGTCCATTAAATGGTGCTGTAACCCCCAAAGTGCACTCCAAAAAAAATAAAAAAAATTTGTGTTTGTGAATAGTGTGCGCAGTATCCGCTCGTGCATCAACAAAGTAGTGCCAAGCGTGCGCCTGTGTCATAAGTAAACGGCCAGCTGGCTTGACCATTAAAGTGTGCTGTAATCTCCAAAGTGCACTCCAAAAAAAATAATATATATTTTTTTTGTGTTTGCGAATTGTGTGCGCAGTAGCCGCACATGCATCAACAAAGTAGCGCCAAGAGTGCACCTGGGTCATAGGTAAAGGGCCGGCTGGCTTGACCGTTAAAGGGTGCTGTAACCCCTAAAGTGCACTCCAAACAAAATAAAAAAATATTTTCTGTGTTTGTGAATTGCGTGCACTGTGGCTGCACATGCATCAACTAAGGAGCTGCGCCAAGTGTGCGCCTGTGTCCCATAAGTAATGGGCCGGCTGGCTTGTCTATTAAAGGGTGCTGTAACCCCCAAAGTGCACTCCAAAAAAAATAAAAATATATATTTTTTTGTGTTTGCGAATTGTGTGTGCAGTAGCCGCACGTGCATCAACAAAGTAGCGCCAAGCGTGCGCCTGTGTCATAGGTAAAGGGCAGGCTGGCTTGACCATTAAAGGGTGCTGTAACTCCCAAAGTGCACTCCAAACCAAATAAAAAAATATTTTCTGTGTTTGTGAATTGTGTGCACTGTGGCTGCACATGCATCAACAAAGGAGCAGCGCCAAGTGTGCGCCTGTGTCCCATAAGTAATGGGCCAGCTGGCTTGTCCATTAAAGGGAGCTGTAACCCCCAAAGTGCACTCCAAAAAAAATAAAAAAAAATATTTTTTTGTGTTTGTGAATTGTGTGCGCAGTAGCCGCACGTGCATCAACAAAGTAGCACCAAGCGTGCGCCTGTGTCATAAGTAAAGGGCTGGCTGGCTTGACCGTTAAAGGGTGCTGTAACCCCCAAAGTGCACTCCAAAAAAAATAATATTTATTTTTTTTGTGTTTGTGATTTGTGTGCGCAGTAGCCGCACGTGCATCAACAAAGTAGCGCCAAGAGTGCACCTGGGTCATAGGTAAAGGGCCGGCTGGCTTGACCGTTAAAGGGTGCTGTAACCCCCAAAGAGCACTCCAAACAAAATAAAAAAATATTTTCTTTTTTTGTGAATTGAGTGCACTGTGGCTGCACGTGCATCAACAAAGGAGCAGAGCCAAGTGTGCGCCTGTGTCCCATAAGTAAAGGGCCGGCTGGTTTGTCCATTAAAGGGTGCTGTAACCCCCAAAGAGCACTCCAAACAAAATAAAAAAATATTTTCTTTTTTTGTGAATTGAGTGCACTGTGGCTGCACGTGCATCAACAAAGGAGCAGAGCCAAGTGTGCGCCTGTGTCCCATAAGTAAAGGGCCGGCTGGTTTGTCCATTAAAGGGTGCTGTAACCCCCAAAGTGCACTCCAAAAAAAATAAAAAAATTTTGTGTTTGTGAATAGTGTGCGCAGTATCCGCACGTGCATCAACAAAGTAGCGCCAAACATGCGCCTGTGTCATAAGTAAACAGCCGGCTGGCTTGACTGTTAAAGGGTGCTGTAACCGCCAAAGTGCACTCCAAACCAAATTAAAAAATATTTTTTGTGTTTGTGAATTGTGTGCACTGTGGCTGCACATGCATCAACAAAGGAGCAGCGCCAAGTGTGCGCCTGTGTCCCAAAAGTAAAGGGCCAGCTGACATGTCTGTTAAAGGGTGCTGTAACCCCCAAAGTGCACTCAAAATAAAGAAAAAAATGTTTTCTTTTGTGTTTGTGAATTGTGTGCGCATTAGCCGCACGTGCATCAACAAAGTAGCGCCAAGCGTGCACCTGTGTCATAAGTAAACGGCCAGCTGGCTTGACCATTAAAGTGTGCTGTAATCTCCAAAGTGCACTCCAAACCAAATAAAAAAATATTTTCTGTGTTTGTGAATTGAGTGCACTGTGGCTGCACATGCATCAACTAAGGAGCAGCGCCAAGTGTGCGCCTGTGTCCCATAAGTAATGGGCCGGCTGGCTGGTCTATTAAAGGGCGCTGTAACCCCCAAAGTGCACTCCAAAAAAAATAAAAAAATATATTTTTTTGTGTTTGTGAATTGTGTGTGCAGTAGCCGCACGTGCATCAACAAAGTAGCGCCAAGCGTGCGCCTGTGTCATAAGTAAAGGGCCGGCTGGCTCGACCATTAAAGGGTGCTGTAACCCCCAAAGTGCACTCCAATCCAAATAAAAAAATATTTTCTGTGTTTGTGAATTGTGTGCACTGTGGCTGCACGTGCATCAACAGAGGAGCAGCGCCAAGCGTGCGCCTGTGTCCCATAAGTAAAGGGCCAGCTGGCTTGTCCATTAAAGGGTGCTGTAACCCCCAAAGTGCACTCCAATAAAAATAAAATAATATATTTTTTTGTCTTTGTGAATTGTGTGTGCAGTAGCCGCACGTGCATCAACAAAGTAGCGCCAAGCGTGCGCCTGTGTCATAAGTAAAGGGCCGGCTGGCTTGACCGTTAAAGGGTGCTGTAACCCCCAAATTGCACTCCAAAAAAAAAAAAAAATATATATTTTTTTGTGTTTGTGAATTGTGTGCGCAGTAGCCGCATGTGCATCAACAAAGTAGCGCCAAGCGTGCACCTGTGTCATAGATAAAGGGCTGGCTGGCTTGACCATTAAAGGGTTCTGTACCCCCAAAGTGCACTCCAAACCAAATAAAAAAATATTTTCTGTGTTTGTGAATTGTGTACACTGTGGATGCACGTGCATCAACAAAGGAGCAGCGTCAAGCGTGTGCCTGTGTCCCATAAGTAAATGGCCAGCTGCTTTGTCCATTAAAGGGTGGTATAACCCCCAAAGTGAACTCCAAAAAAAATAAAAAAATATATTTTTTTGTGTTTGTGAATTTTGTGTGCAGTAGCTGCACGAGCATCAACTAAGTAGCTCCAAGCGTGCGCCTGTGTCATCAGTAAAGGGCCGGATGGCTTGACCGTTAAAGGGTGCTGTAACCCCCAAAGTGCACTCCAAACCAAATAAAAAAATATTTTCTGTGTTTGTGAATTGTGTGAACTGTGGTTGCACGTGCATCAACAAAGGAGCAGCGCCAAGCGTGCGCCTGTGTCCCATAAGTTAAGGGCCGGCTGGTTTGTCCATTAAAGGGTGCTGTAACCCCCAAAGTGCACTCCAAAAAAATTAAAAATATATATTTTTTTGTGTTTGTGAATTGTGTGTGCAGTAGCTGCACGTGCATCAACAAAGTAGCGCCAAGCGTGCACCTGTGTCATAGGTAAAGGGCCAGCTAGCTTGACCATTGAAGGGTGCTGTAACCCCCAAAGTGTACTCCAAACAAAATAAAAAAATATTTTCTGTGTTTGTGAATTGTGTGCACTGTGGCTGCACATGCATCAACAAAAGAGCAGCGCCAAGCGTGCGCCTGTGTCCCATAAGTAAAGGTCTGGCTTGCTTGACCTTTAAAGTGTACTGTAACCCCCAAAGTGCACTCCAAAAAAAATAAAAACATATATTTTTTTGTGTTTGTGAATTGTGTGTGCAGTAGCTGCACGTGCATCAACAAAGTAGCGCCAAGCGTGCGCCTGTGTCATAGGTAAAGGGCTGGCTGGCTTGACTGTTAAATGGTGCTGGAACCCCCAAAGTGCACTCCAAACAAAATAAAAAAATATTTTCTGTGTTTGTGAATTGTGTGCACTGTGGCTGCACGTGCATCAACAAAGGAGCAGCGCCAAGCGTGCGCCTGTGTCCCATAAGTAAAGGGCTGGCTGGTTTGTCCATTAAAGGGTGCTGTAACCCCCAAAGTGCACTCCAAGAAAAATAAAAATATATATTTTTTAGTGTTTGCGAATTGTGTATGCAGTAGCTGCACGTGCATCAACAAAGTAGCGCCAAGCGTGTGCCAGTGTCATAAGTAAAGGGCCAGCTGGCTTGACCGTTAAAGGGTGCTGTAACCCCCAAATTGCACTCCAAAAAAAAAAATATATATATTTTTTTGTGTTTGTGAATTGTGTGCGCAGTAGCTGCACGTGCATCAACAAAGTAGCGCCAAGCGTGCACCTGTGTCATAGATAAAGGGCTGGCTGGCATGACCGTTAAAGGGTGCTGTAACCCCCAAAGTGCTCTTCAAACCAAATAAAAAAATATTTTCTGTGTTTGTGAATTGTGTGCACTGTGGATCCACGTGCATCAACAAAGGAGCAGCGTCAAGCGTGCGCCTGTGTCCCATAAGTAAAGGGCCAGCTGCTTTGTCCATTAAAGGGTGGTATAACCCCCAAAGTGAACTCCAAAAAAAATAAAAATATATATTTTTTTGTGTTTGTGAATTTTGTGTGCAGTAGCTGCACGTGCATCAACAAAGTAGCGCCATGCGTGTGCCTGTATCATAAATAAAGGGCCTGCTGGCTTGACCGTTAAAGGGTGCTGTAACCCCCAAAGTGCACTCCAAACCAAATAAAAAAATATTTTCTGTGTTTGTGAATTGCGTGCACTGTGGCTGCACGTGCATCAACAAAGGAGCAGAGCCAAGCATGCGCCTGTGTCCCATAAGTAAAGGGCCAGCTGGCTTGTCCAATAAAGGGTGCTGTAACCCCCAAAGTGCACTCCAAAAAAAATAAAAAAAAATATTTTTTTGTGTTTGTGAATTGCGTGCGCATTTGCCGCACGTGCATCAACAAAGGAGCAGCGCAAAGTGTGCGCCTGTGTCCCATAAGTAAAGGGCCGGCTGCCTTGTCCATTAAAGGGTGCTGTAACCCCCAAAGTGCACTAAAAAAAAATAACAAAATATATTTTTTTGTGTTTGTGAATTGTGTGCGCATTAGCCGCACGTGCATCAACAAAGTAGCTCCAAGCGTTCGCCTGTGTCATAAGTAAAGGGCCGGATGGCTTGACCGTTAAAGGGTGCTGTAGCCCCCAAACTGCACTCCAAACCAAATAAAAAAATATTTTCTCTGTTTGAGAATTGTGTGCACTGTGGCTGCACGTGCATCAACAAAGCAGCAGCGCCAAGCGTGTGCCAGTATCATAAGTAAAGGGCTGGCTGGCTTGACCGTTAAAGGGTGCTGTAACCCCCAAAGTGCACTCCAAAATAAAAAAATATATATATTTTTTTCTGTTTGCAAATTGTGTGTGCAATAGCCGCACGTGTATCAACAAAGTAGCGCCAAGCGTGTTCCAGTGTCATAAGTAAAGGGCTGGCTGGCTTGACTGTTAAAGGGTGCTGTAACCCCCAAAGTGCACTCCAAACCAAATAAAAAATTATTTTCTGTGTTTGTGAATTGTGTGCACTGTGGATGCACGTGCATCAACAAAGGAGCAGCGCCATGCATGCGCCTGTGTCCCATAAGTAAAGGGCTGGCTGGTTTGTCCATTAAAGGGTGCTATAGCCCCCAAAGTGCACTCCAAAAAAAATTAAAATATATATTTTTTTGGGTTTGTGAATTGTGTGTGCAGTAGCTGCACGTGCATCAACAAAGTAGCGCCAAGCGTGTGCCAGTGACATAAGTAAAGGGCCAGCTGGCTTGACCGTTAAAGGGTGCTGTAACCCCCAAATTGCACTCCAAAAAAAAAAAAATATATATATTTTTTTGTGTTTGTGAATTGTGTGCGCAGTAGCCGCATGTGCATCAACAAAGTAGCGCCAAGCGTGCACCTGTGTCATAGATAAAGGGCTGGCTGGCTTGACCATTAAAGGGTTCTGTACCCCCAAAGTGCACTCCAAACCAAATAAAAAAATATTTTCTGTGTTTGTGAATTGTGTACACTGTGGATGCACGTGCATCAACAAAGGAGCAGCGTCAAGCGTGTGCCTGTGTCCCATAAGTAAATGGCCAGCTGCTTTGTCCATTAAAGGGTGGTATAACCCCCAAAGTGAACTCCAAAAAAAATAAAAAAATATATTTTTTTGTGTTTGTGAATTTTGTGTGCAGTAGCTGCACGAGCATCAACTAAGTAGCTCCAAGCGTGCGCCTGTGTCATCAGTAAAGGGCCGGATGGCTTGACCGTTAAAGGGTGCTGTAACCCCCAAAGTGCACTCCAAACCAAATAAAAAAATATTTTCTGTGTTTGTGAATTGTGTGAACTGTGGTTGCACGTGCATCAACAAAGGAGCAGCGCCAAGCGTGCGCCTGTGTCCCATAAGTAAAGGGCCAGCTGGCTTGTCCTTTAAAGGGTGCTGTAACCCCCAAAGTGCACTAACAAAAAAAACAACAAAATATATTTTTTTGTGTTTGTGAATTGTGTGTGCAGAAGACGCACGTGCATCAACAATGTAGCTCCAAGCGTGCGCCTGTGTCATAAGTAAAGGGCAGGCTGGCTTGACCATTAAAGGGTGCTGTAAACCCCAAACTGCACTCCAAACCAAATAAAAAAATATTTTCTCTGTTTGTGAATTGAGTCCCCTTTGGCTGCACGTGCGTGCATCAACAAAAGAACAACAGGGCCAAGTGTGTGCCTGTGTCCCGTAAGTAAAGGGCTGGCTGGCTTGTCCATTAAAGGGTGCTGTAACCCCCAAAGTGCACTCCAAAAAAAAGAAAAATATATATTTTTTTGTGTTTGTGAATTGTGTGCGCAGTAGACACAAGTGCATCTACAAAGTAGCGCCAAGCATGCGCCTGTGTCATAAGTAAACGGCCAGCTGGCTTGACCATTAAAGTGTGCTGTAACCCCCAAAGTGCACTCCAAACCAAATAAAAAAATATTTTCTGTGTTTGTGATTTGTGTGCACTGTGGCTGCACGTGCATGAACAAAGGAGCAGCGCCAAGCGTGCGCTTGTGTCCCATAAGTAAAGGGCCGGCAGTTTGTCCATTAAAGGGTGCTATAACCCCCAAAGTGCACTCCAAAAAAAAAATATATATATTTTTTTGTGTTTGTGAATTGTGTGTGCAGTAGCTGCACGTGCATCAACAAAGTAGGGCCAAGCGTGCGCCTGTGTCATAGGTAAAGGGCTGGCTGGCTTGACCATTAAAGGGTGCTGTAACCCCCAAAGTGCATTCCAAAAAAAAATAATACATATTTTTTTTGTGTTTGTGAATTGTGTGCGCAGTAGCCGCACGTGCATCAACAAAGTAGCGCCAAGAGTGCACCTGTGTCATAGGTAAAGGGCTGGCTGGCTTGACCATTAAAGGGTGCTGTAACCCCCAAAGTGCACTCCAAACCAAATAAAAAAATATTTTCTGTGTTTGTGAATTGTGTGCACTGTGGCTGTATGTGCATCAACAAAGGAGCAGCGCCAAGCGTGCACCTGTGTCCCATAAGTAAAGGGCTGGCTGGCTTGACCATTAAAGGGTGCTGTAACCCCCAAAGTGCATTCCAAAAAAAAATAATACATATTTTTTTTGTGTTTGTGAATTGTGTGCGCAGTAGCCGCACGTGCATCAACAAAGTAGCGCCAAGAGTGCACCTGTGTCATAGGTAAAGGGCTGGCTGGCTTGACCATTAAAGGGTGCTGTAACCCCCAAAGTGCACTCCAAACAAAATAAAAAAATATTTTCTGTCTTTGTGAATTCTGTGCACTGTTGCTGCACGTGCATCAACAAAGGAGCAGCGCCAAGTGTGCGCCTGTGTCCCATAAGTAAAGGGCCGGCTGGTTTGTCCATTAAAGGGTGCTGTAACCCCCAAAGTGCACTCCAAAAAAAATAAAAAAAATTTGTGTTTGTGAATTGTGTGCGCAGTATCCACACGTGCATCAACAAAGTAGCGCCATGCATGCGCCTGTGTCATAAGTAAACGGCCGGCTGGCTTGACAGTTAAAGGGTGCTGTAACTGCCAAAGTGCACTCCAAACCAAATAAAAAAATATTTTCTGTGTTTGTGAATTGTGTGCACTGTGGCTGCACGTGGATCAACAAAGGAGCAGCGCCAAGTGTGCGCCTGTGTCCCAAAAGTAAAGTGCCAGCTGACATGTCTGTTAATGGGTGCTGTAACCCCCAAAGTGCACTCAAAATAAAGAAAAAAATATTTTTTTTTGTGTTTGTGAATTGTGTGCGCATTAGCCGCACGTGCATCAACAAAGTAGCGCCAAGCGTTCGCCTGTGTCATAAGTAAACAGCCAGCTGGCTTGACCATTAATGTGTGCTGTAATCTCCAAAGTGCACTCCAAACCAAATAAAAAAATATTTTCTGTGTTTGTGAATTGTGTGCACTGTGGCTGCACATGCATCAACAAAGTAGCGCCAAGCATGCGCCTGTGTCATAGGTAAATGGCCGGCTGGCTTGACTGTTAAAGGGTGCTGTAACCGCCAAAGTGCACTCCAAACCAAATAAAAAAATATTTTTTGTGTTTGTGAATTGTGTGCACTGTGGCTGCACATGCATCAACAAAGGAGCAGCGCCAAGTGTGCGCCTGTGTCCCAAAAGTAAAGGGCTGGCTGGTTTGTCCATTAAAGGGTGCTGTAACTCCCAAAGTGCACTCCAATAAAAATAAAAATATATATTTTTTTGTGTTTGCGAATTGTGTGTGCAGTAGCCGCACGTGCATCAACAAAGTAGCGCCAAGCGTGTGCCAGTATCATACGTAAAGGGCTGGCTAGCTTGACCATTAAAGGGTGCTGTAACCCCCAAAGTGCACTCCAAAAAAAATAATATATATTTTTTTTGTGTTTGCGAATTGTGTGCGCAGTAGCCGCACGTGCATCAACAAAGTAGCGCCAAGAGTGCACCTGGGTCATAGGTAAAGGGCCGGCTGGCTTGACCGTTAAAGGGTGCTGTAACCCCTAAAGTGCACTCCAAACAAAATAAAAAAATATTTTCTGTCTTTGTAAATTCTGTGCACTGTGGCTGCACGTGCATCAACAAAGGAGCAGAGCCAAGTGTGCGCCTGTGTCCCATAAGTAAAGGGCCGGCTGGTTTGTCCATTAAATGGTGCTGTAACCCCCAAAGTGCACTCCAAAAAAAATAAAAAAAAATTGTGTTTGTGAATAGTGTGCGCAGTATCCGCTCGTGCATCAACAAAGTAGTGCCAAGAGTGCGCCTGTGTCATAAGTAAACGGCCAGCTGGCTTGACCATTAAAGTGTGCTGTAATCTCCAAAGTGCACTCCAAAAAAAATAATATATATTTTTTTTGTGTTTGCGAATTGTGTGCGCAGTAGCCGCACATGCATCAACAAAGTAGCGCCAAGAGTGTACCTGGGTCATAGGTAAAGGGCCGGCTGGCTTGACCGTTAAAGGGTGCTGTAACCCCTAAAGTGCACTCCAAACAAAATAAAAAAATATTTTCTGTGTTTGTGAATTGCGTGCACTGTGGCTGCACATGCATCAACTAAGGAGCTGCGCCAAGTGTGCGCCTGTGTCCCATAAGTAATGGGCCGGCTGGCTTGTCTATTAAAGGGTGCTGTAACCCCCAAAGTGCACTCCAAAAAAAATAAAAATATATATTTTTTTGTGTTTGCGAATTGTGTGTGCAGTAGCCGCACGTGCATCAACAAAGTAGCGCCAAGCGTGCGCCTGTGTCATAGGTAAAGGGCAGGCTGGCTTGACCATTAAAGGGTGCTGTAACTCCCAAAGTGCACTCCAAACCAAATAAAAAAATATTTTCTGTGTTTGTGAATTGTGTGCACTGTGGCTGCACATGCATCAACAAAGGAGCAGCGCCAAGTGTGCGCCTGTGTCCCATAAGTAATGGGCCAGCTGGCTTGTCCATTAAAGGGAGCTGTAACCCCCAAAGTGCACTCCAAAAAAAATAAAAAAAAATATTTTTTTGTGTTTGTGAATTGTGTGCGCAGTAGCCGCACGTGCATCAACAAAGTAGCACCAAGCGTGCGCCTGTGTCATAAGTAAAGGGCTGGCTGGCTTGACCGTTAAAGGGTGCTGTAACCCCCAAAGTGCACTCCAAAAAAAATAATATTTATTTTTTTTGTGTTTGTGATTTGTGTGCGCAGTAGCCGCACGTGCATCAACAAAGTAGCGCCAAGAGTGCACCTGGGTCATAGGTAAAGGGCCGGCTGGCTTGACCGTTAAAGGGTGCTGTAACCCCCAAAGAGCACTCCAAACAAAATAAAAAAATATTTTCTTTTTTTGTGAATTGAGTGCACTGTGGCTGCACGTGCATCAACAAAGGAGCAGAGCCAAGTGTGCGCCTGTGTCCCATAAGTAAAGGGCCGGCTGGTTTGTCCATTAAAGGGTGCTGTAACCCCCAAAGTGCACTCCAAAAAAAATAAAAAAATTTTGTGTTTGTGAATAGTGTGCGCAGTATCCGCACGTGCATCAACAAAGTAGCGCCAAACATGCGCCTGTGTCATAAGTAAACAGCCGGCTGGCTTGACTGTTAAAGGGTGCTGTAATCGCCAAAGTGCACTCCAAACCAAATTAAAAAATATTTTTTGTGTTTGTGAATTGTGTGCACTGTGGCTGCACATGCATCAACAAAGGAGCAGCGCCAAGTGTGCGCCTGTGTCCCAAAAGTAAAGGGCCAGCTGACATGTCTGTTAAAGGGTGCTGTAACCCCCAAAGTGCACTCAAAATAAAGAAAAAAATGTTTTCTTTTGTGTTTGTGAATTGTGTGCGCATTAGCCGCACGTGCATCAACAAAGTAGCGCCAAGCGTGCACCTGTGTCATAAGTAAACGGCCAGCTGGCTTGACCATTAAAGTGTGCTGTAATCTCCAAAGTGCACTCCAAACCAAATAAAAAAATATTTTCTGTGTTTGTGAATTGAGTGCACTGTGGCTGCACATGCATCAACTAAGGAGCAGCGCCAAGTGTGCGCCTGTGTCCCATAAGTAATGGGCCGGCTGGCTGGTCTATTAAAGGGCGCTGTAACCCCCAAAGTGCACTCCAAAAAAAATAAAAAAATATATTTTTTTGTGTTTGTGAATTGTGTGTGCAGTAGCCGCACGTGCATCAACAAAGTAGCGCCAAGCGTGCGCCTGTGTCATAAGTAAAGGGCCGGCTGGCTCGACCATTAAAGGGTGCTGTAACCCCCAAAGTGCACTCCAATCCAAATAAAAAAATATTTTCTGTGTTTGTGAATTGTGTGCACTGTGGCTGCACGTGCATCAACAGAGGAGCAGCGCCAAGCGTGCGCCTGTGTCCCATAAGTAAAGGGCCAGCTGGCTTGTCCATTAAAGGGTGCTGTAACCCCCAAAGTGCACTCCAATAAAAATAAAATAATATATTTTTTTGTCTTTGTGAATTGTGTGTGCAGTAGCCGCACGTGCATCAACAAAGTAGCGCCAAGCGTGCGCCTGTGTCATAAGTAAAGGGCCGGCTGGCTTGACCGTTAAAGGGTGCTGTAACTCCCAAAGTGCACTCCAAACAAAATAAAAAAATATTTTCTGTGTTTGTGAATTGTGTGCACTGTGGATGCACGTGCATCAACAAAGGAGGAGCGCCAAGCGTGCAACTGTGTCCCATAAGTAAAGGGCTGGCTGGTTTGTCCATTAAAGGGTGCTGTAACCCCCAAAGTGCACTCCAAAAAAAAATAATATATATTTTTTTGTGTTTGTGAATTGTGTGCGCAGTAGCCGCACGTGCATCAACAAAGTCGCGCCAAGCGTGCACCTGTGTCATAGGTAAAGGGCCAGCTGGCTTGACTGTTAAAGGGTGCTGTAACCCCCAAAGTGCACTCCAAACCAAATAAAAAAATATTTTCTGTTTGTGAATTGTGTGCACTGTGGCTGCACGTGCATCAACAAAGGAGCAGTGCCAAGCATGCGCCTGTGTCCCATAAGTAAAGGGCCAGCTGGCTTGTCCAATAAAGGGTGCTGTAACCCCCAAAGTGCACTCCCAAAAAAATAAAAAAAAATATTTTTTTGTGTTTGTGAATTGCGTGCGCATTTGCTGCACGTGCATCAACAAAGTAGCGCCAAGCGTGTACCTGTGTCATAAGTAAATGGCTGGCTGGCTTGACTGTTAAAGGGGGCTGTAACCCCCAAAGTGCACTCCAAACAAAATAAAAAAATATTTTCTGTCTTTGTGAATTCTGTGCACTGTTGCTGCACGTGCATCAACAAAGGAGCAGCGCCAAGTGTGCGCCTGTGTCCTAAGTAAAGGGCCAGATGGCTTTACCGTTACAGGGTGCTGTAGCCCCCAAACTGCACTCCAAACCAAATAAAAAAATATTTTCTCTGTTTGAGAATTGTGTGCACTGTGGCTGCACGTGCATCAACAAAGCAGCAGCGCCAAGCGTGTGCCAGTATCATAAGTAAAGGGCTGGCTGGCTTGACCGTTAAAGGGTGCTGTAACCCCCAAAGTGCACTCCAAAATAAAAAAATATATATATTTTTTTCTGTTTGCAAATTGTGTGTGCAGTAGCTGCACGTGTATCAACAAAGTAGCGCCAAGCATGTTCCAGTGTCATAAGTAAAGGGCTGGCTGGCTTGACCGTTAAAGGGTGCTGTAACCCCCAAAGTACACTCCAAAAAAAAAATAATATATATTTTTTTTGTGTGTGTGAATTGTGTGCGCAGTAGCCGCACGTGCATCAACAAAGTAGTGCCAAGCGTGCGCCTGTCTCATAAGTAAAGGGCCAGCTGGCTTGACTGTTAAAGGGTGCTGTAACCCGCAAACTGCACTCCAAATCAAATAAAAAAATATTTTTTGTGTTTGTGAAATTTGTGCACTGTGGCAGCACGTGCATCAACAAAGGAGCAGAGCAAGCGTGCGCCTGTGTCCCATAAGTAAAGGGCTGGCTGGCTTGTTCATTAAAGGGTGCTGTAACCCCCAAAGTGCACTAAAAAAAAATATATATATATTTTTTGATGTTTTTGAATTGTGTGCGCATTAGCCGCACGTGCATCAACAAAGTAGCGCCAAGCGTGCGCCTGTGTAATAAGTAAACGGCCAGCTGGCTTGACCATTAAAGTGTGCTGTAACCCCCAAAGTGCACTCCAAACCAAATAAAAAAATTATTCTGTGTTTGTGATTTGTGTGCACGGTGGATGCACGTGCATCAACAAAGGAGCAGCGCCATGCGTGCGCCTGTGTCCCATAAGTAAAGGGCCAACTGGTTTGTCCATTAAAGGGTGCTATAACCCCCAAAGTGCACTCCAAAAAAAATAAAAATATATATTTTTTTGTGTTTGTGAATTTTGTGTGCAGTAGCTGCACGTGCATCAACAAAGTAGCGCCAAGCGACTGCCTGTATCATAAGTAAAGGGCCTGCTGGCTTGACCGTTAAAGGGTGCTGTAACCCCCAAAGTGCACTCCAAACCAAATAAAAAAATATTTTCTGTGTTTGTGAATTGTGTGCACTGTTGCTGCAAGTGTATCAACAAAGAAGCAGCGGCAGGCGTGCGCCTGTGTCCCATAAGTAAAGGGGCGGCTGGTTTGTCCATTAAAGGGTGCTGTAACCCCCAAAGTGCACTCCAAGAAAAATAAAAATATATATTTTTTTGTTTTTGCGAATTGTGTGTGCAGTAGCCGCACGTGCATCAACAAAGTAGCGCCAAGCATGCGCCTCTGTCATAAGTAAAGGGCCAGATGGCTTTACCGTTAAAGGGTGCTGTAGCCCCCAAACTGCACTCCAAACCAAATAAAAAAATATTTTCTCTGTTTGAGAATTGTGTGCACTGTGGCTGCACGTGCATCAACAAAGCAGCAGCGCCAAGCATGTGCCAGTATCATAAGTAAAGGGCTGGCTGGCTTGACCGTTAAAGGGTGCTGTAACCCCCAAAGTGCACTCCAAAATAAAAAAATATATATATTTTTTTCTGTTTGCAAATTGTGTGTGCAATAGCCGCACGTGTATCAACAAAGTAGCGCCAAGCGTGTTCCAGTGTCATAAGTAAAGGGCTGGCTGGCTTGACCGTTAAAGGGTGCTGTAACCCCCAAAGTACACTCCAAAAAAAAAAATAATATATATTTTTTTTGTGTTTGTGAATTGTGTGCGCAGTAGCCGCACGTGCATCAACAAAGTAGCGCCAAGCGTGCGCCTGTCTCATAAGTAAAGGGCCAGCTGGATTGACCGTTAAAGGGTGCTGTAACCCGCAAACTGCACTCCAAACCAAATAAAAAAATATTTTTTGTGTTTGTGAATTCTGTGCACTGTGGCAGCACGTGCATCAACAAAGGAGCAGAGCAAGCGTGCGCCTGTGTCCCATAAGTAAAGGGCCGGCTGGCTTGTTCATAAAAGGGTGCTGTAACCCCCAAAGTGCACTAAAAAAAAAAATATATATATTTTTTGATGTTTTTGAGTTGTGTGCGCATTAGCCGCACGTGCATCAACAAAGTAGCGCCAATCGTGCGCCTGTGTAATAAGTAAACGGCCAGCTGGCTTGACCATTAAAGTGTGCTGTAATCTCCAAAGTGCACTCCAAACCAAATAAAAAAATATTTTCTGTGTTTGCGAATTGTGTGCACTGTGGCTGCACGTGCATCAACAAAGGAGCAGCGCCAAGTGTGCGCCTGTGTCCCATAAGTAAAGGGCCGGCTGGCTTGTCCATTAAAGGGTGCTGTAACCCCCAAAGTGCACTCCAAAAAAAAAAAATATATATTTTTTTGTGTTTGTGAATTGTGTGCGCAGTAGCTGCACGTGCATCAACAAAGTAGCGCCAAGCATGCGCCTGTGTCATAAGTAAACGGCCAGCTGGCTTGACTGCTAAAGGGTGCTGTAACCCCCAAAGTGCACTCCAAACCAAATAAAAAAATATTTTCTGTTTGTGAATTGTGTGCACTGTGGCTGCACGTGCATCAACAAAGGAGCAGCGCCAAGTGTGCGCCTGTGTCCCATAAGTAAAGGGCCAGCTGGCTTGTACGTTAAAGGGTGCTGTAACCCCCAAAGTGCACTCAAAATAAAGAAAAAAATGTATTTTTTTGTGTTTGTGAATTGTGTGTGCATTAGCCGCATGTGCATCAACAAAGTAACGCCAAGCGTGCGCCTGTGTCATAAGTAAACGGTCAGCTGGCTTGACCATTAAAGTGTGCTGTTATCTCCAAAGTGCACTCCAAACCAAATAAAAAAATATTTTCTGTGTTTGTGAATTGTGTGCACTGTGGCTGCACGTGCATCAACAAAGGAGCAGCGCAAAGTGTGCGCCTGTGTCCCATAAGTAAAGGGCCGGCTGCCTTGTCCATTAAAGGGTGCTGTAACCCCCAAAGTGCACTAAAAAAAAAATAACAAAATATATTTTTTTGTGTTTGTGAATTGTGTGCGCATTAGCCGCACGTGCATCAACAAAGTAGCTCCAAGCGTTCGCCTGTGTCATAAGTAAAGGGCCGGATGGCTTGACCGTTAAAGGGTGCTGTAGCCCCCAAACTGCACTCCAAACCAAATAAAAAAATATTTTCTCTGTTTGAGAATTGTGTGCACTGTGGATGCACGTGCATCAACAAAGCAGCAGCGCCAAGCGTGTGCCAGTATCATAAGTAAAGGGCTGGCTGGCTTGACCGTTAAAGGGTGCTGTAACCCCCAAAGTGCACTCCAAAATAAAAAAATATATATATTTTTTTCTGTTTGCAAATTGTGTGTGCAATAGCCGCACGTGTATCAACAAAGTAGCGCCAAGCGTGTTCCAGTGTCATAAGTAAAGGGCTGGCTGGCTTGACCGTTAAAGGGTGCTGTAACCCCCAAAGTGCACTCCAAACCAAATAAAAAATTATTTTCTGTGTTTGTGAATTGTGTGCACTGTGGATGCACGTGCATCAACAAAGGAGCAGCGCCATGCATGCGCCTGTGTCCCATAAGTAAAGGGCCAGCTGGATTGTCCATTAAAGGGTGCTATAACCCCCAAAGTGCACTCCAAAAAAAATAAAATTATATATTTTTTTGTGTTTGTGAATTTTGTGTGCAGTAGCTGCACGTGCATCAATAAAGTAGCGCCAAGCGTGTGCCTGTATCATAAGAAAAGGGCCTGCTGGCTTGACTGTTAATGGGTGCTGTAACCCCCAAACTGCACTCCAAACCAAATAAAATTTTTTTTCTGTGTTTGTGATTTGTGTGCACTGTGGCTGCACGTGCATCAACAAAGGAGCGGCGCCAAGTGTGCGCCTGTGTCCCATAAGTAAAGGGCTGGCTGGTTTGTCCATTAAAGGGTGCTATAGCCCCCAAAGTGCACTCCAAAAAAAATTAAAATATATATTTTTTTGGGTTTGTGAATTGTGTGTGCAGTAGCTGCACGTGCATCAACAAAGTAGCGCCAAGCGTGTGCCAGTGACATAAGTAAAGGGCCAGCTGGCTTGACCGTTAAAGGGTGCTGTAACCCCCAAATTGCACTCCAAAAAAAAAAAATATATATATTTTTTTGTGTTTGTGAATTGTGTGCGCAGTAGCCGCATGTGCATCAACAAAGTAGCGCCAAGCGTGCACCTGTGTCATAGATAAAGGGCTGGCTGGCTTGACCATTAAAGGGTTCTGTACCCCCAAAGTGCACTCCAAACCAAATAAAAAAATATTTTCTGTGTTTGTGAATTGTGTACACTGTGGATGCACGTGCATCAACAAAGGAGCAGCGTCAAGCGTGTGCCTGTGTCCCATAAGTAAATGGCCAGCTGCTTTGTCCATTAAAGGGTGCTGTAACCCACAAAGTGCACTCCAAAAAAATAAAAAATATATATTTTTTTGTGTTTGTGAATTGTGTGTGCAGTAGCTGCACGTGCATCAACAAAGTAGCGCCAAGCGTGCACCTGTGTCATAGGTAAAGGGCCAGCTAGCTTGACCGTTGAAGGGTGCTGTAACCCCCAAAGTGTACTCCAAACAAAATAAAAAAATATTTTCTGTGTTTGTGAATTGTGTGCACTGTGGCTGCACATGCATCAACAAAAGAGCAGCGCCAAGCGTGCGCCTGTGTCCCATAAGTAAAGGTCCGGCTTGCTTGACCTTTAAAGTGTACTGTAACCCCCAAAGTGCACTCCAAGAAAAATAAAAATATATATTTTTTAGTGTTTGCGAATTGTGTATGCAGTAGCTGCACGTGCATCAACAAAGTAGCGCCAAGCGTGTGCCAGTGTCATAAGTAAAGGGCCAGCTGGCTTGACCGTTAAAGGGTGCTGTAACCCCCAAATTGCACTCCAAAAAAAAAAATATATATATTTTTTTGTGTTTGTGAATTGTGTGCGCAGTAGCTGCACGTGCATCAACAAAGTAGCGCCAAGCGTGCACCTGTGTCATAGATAAAGGGCTGGCTGGCATGACCGTTAAAGGGTGCTGTAACCCCCAAAGTGCTCTTCAAACCAAATAAAAAAATATTTTCTGTGTTTGTGAATTGTGTGCACTGTGGATCCACGTGCATCAACAAAGGAGCAGCGTCAAGCGTGCGCCTGTGTCCCATAAGTAAAGGGCCAGCTGCTTTGTCCATTAAAGGGTGGTATAACCCCCAAAGTGAACTCCAAAAAAAATAAAAATATATATTTTTTTGTGTTTGTGAATTTTGTGTGCAGTAGCTGCACGTGCATCAACAAAGTAGCGCCATGCGTGTGCCTGTATCATAAATAAAGGGCCTGCTGGCTTGACCGTTAAAGGGTGCTGTAACCCCCAAAGTGCACTCCAAACCAAATAAAAAAATATTTTCTGTGTTTGTGAATTGCGTGCACTGTGGCTGCACGTGCATCAACAAAGGAGCAGAGCCAAGCATGCGCCTGTGTCCCATAAGTAAAGGGCCAGCTGGCTTGTCCAATAAAGGGTGCTGTAACCCCCAAAGTGCACTCCAAAAAAAAAATAAAAAAATATTTTTTTGTGTTTGTGAATTGCGTGCGCATTTGCCGCACGTGCATCAACAAAGGAGCAGCGCAAAGTGTGCGCCTGTGTCCCATAAGTAAAGGGCCGGCTGCCTTGTCCATTAAAGGGTGCTGTAACCCCCAAAGTGCACTAAAAAAAAATAACAAAATATATTTTTTTGTGTTTGTGAATTGTGTGCGCATTAGCCGCACGTGCATCAACAAAGTAGCTCCAAGCGTTCGCCTGTGTCATAAGTAAAGGGCCGGATGGCTTGACCGTTAAAGGGTGCTGTAGCCCCCAAACTGCACTCCAAACCAAATAAAAAAATATTTTCTCTGTTTGAGAATTGTGTGCACTGTGGCTGCACGTGCATCAACAAAGCAGCAGCGCCAAGCGTGTGCCAGTATCATAAGTAAAGGGCTGGCTGGCTTGACCGTTAAAGGGTGCTGTAACCCCCAAAGTGCACTCCAAAATAAAAAAATATATATATTTTTTTCTGTTTGCAAATTGTGTGTGCAATAGCCGCACGTGTATCAACAAAGTAGCGCCAAGCGTGTTCCTGTGTCATAAGTAAAGGGCTGGCTGGCTTGACCGTTAAAGGGTGCTGTAACCCCCAAAGTGCACTCCAAACCAAATAAAAAATTATTTTCTGTGTTTGTGAATTGTGTGCACTGTGGATGCACGTGCATCAACAAAGGAGCAGCGCCATGCATGCGCCTGTGTCCCATAAGTAAAGGGCTGGCTGGTTTGTCCATTAAAGGGTGCTATAGCCCCCAAAGTGCACTCCAAAAAAAATTAAAATATATATTTTTTGGGGTTTGTGAATTGTGTGTGCAGTAGCTGCACGTGCATCAACAAAGTAGCGCCAAGCGTGTGCCAGTGACATAAGTAAAGGGCCAGCTGGCTTGACCGTTAAAGGGTGCTGTAACCCCCAAATTGCACTCCAAAAAAAAAAATATATATATATTTTTTTGTGTTTGTGAATTGTGTGCGCAGTAGCCGCATGTGCATCAACAAAGTAGCGCCAAGCGTGCACCTGTGTCATAGATAAAGGGCTGGCTGGCTTGACCATTAAAGGGTTCTGTACCCCCAAAGTGCACTCCAAACCAAATAAAAAAATATTTTCTGTGTTTGTGAATTGTGTACACTGTGGATGCACGTGCATCAACAAAGGAGCAGCGTCAAGCGTGTGCCTGTGTCCCATAAGTAAATGGCCAGCTGCTTTGTCCATTAAAGGGTGGTATAACCCCCAAAGTGAACTCCAAAAAAAATAAAAAAATATATTTTTTTGTGTTTGTGAATTTTGTGTGCAGTAGCTGCACGAGCATCAACTAAGTAGCTCCAAGCGTGCGCCTGTGTCATCAGTAAAGGGCCAGATGGCTTGACCGTTAAAGGGTGCTGTAACCCCCAAAGTGCACTCCAAACCAAATAAAAAAATATTTTCTGTGTTTCTGAATTGTGTGAACTGTGGTTGCACGTGCATCAACAAAGGAGCAGCGCCAAGCGTGCGCCTGTGTCCCATAAGTTAAGGGCCGGCTGGTTTGTCCATTAAAGGGTGCTGTAACCCCCAAAGTGCACTCCAAAAAAATTAAAAATATATATTTTTTTGTGTTTGTGAATTGTGTGTGCAGTAGCTGCACGTGCATCAACAAAGTAGCGCCAAGCGTGCACCTGTGTCATAGGTAAAGGGCCAGCTAGCTTGACCGTTGAAGGGTGCTGTAACCCCCAAAGTGTACTCCAAACCAAATAAAAAAATATTTTCTGTGTTTGTGAATTGTGTGCACTGTGGCTGCACATGCATCAACAAAAGAGCAGCGCCAAGCGTGCGCCTGTGTCCCATAAGTAAAGGTCCGGCTTGCTTGACCTTTAAAGTGTACTGTAACCCCCAAAGTGCACTCCAAAAAAAATAAAAACATATATTTTTTTGTGTTTGTGAATTGTGTGTGCAGTAGCTGCACGTGCATCAACAAAGTAGCGCCAAGCGTGCGCCTGTGTCATAGGTAAAGGGCCGGCTGGATTGACTGTTAAATGGTGCTGGAACCCCCAAAGTGCACTCCAAACCAAATAAAAAAATATTTTCTGTGTTTGTGAATTGTGTGCACTGTGGCTGCACGTGCATCAACAAAGGAGCAGCGCCAAGCGTGCGCCTGTGTCCCATAAGTAAAGGGCTGGCTGGTTTGTCCATTAAAGGGTGCTGTAACCCCCAAAGTGCACTCCAAGAAAAATAAAAATATATATTTTTTAGTGTTTGCGAATTGTGTATGCAGTAGCTGCACGTGCATCAACAAAGTAGCGCCAAGCGTGTGCCAGTGTCATAAGTAAAGGGCCAGCTGGCTTGACCGTTAAAGGGTGCTGTAACCCCCAAATTGCACTCCAAAAAAAAAAAAATATATATTTTGTTATGTTTGTGAATTGTGTGCGCAGTAGCTGCACGTGCATCAACAAAGTAGCGCCAAGCGTGCACCTGTGTCATAGATATAGGGCTGGCTGACATGACCGTTAAAGGGTGCTGTAACCCCCAAAGTGCTCTTCAAACCAAATAAAAAAATATTTTCTGTGTTTGTGAATTGTGTGCACTGTGGATCCACGTGCATCAACAAAGGAGCAGCGTCAAGCGTGCGCCTGTGTCCCATAAGTAAAGGGCCAGCTGCTTTGTCCATTAAAGGGTGGTATAACCCCCAAAGTGAACTCCAAAAAAAATAAAAATATATATTTTTTTGTGTTTGTGAATTTTGTGTGCAGTAGCTGCACGTGCATCAACAAAGTAGCGCCATGCGTGTGCCTGTATCATAAATAAAGGGCCTGCTGGCTTGACCGTTAAAGGGTGCTGTAACCCCCAAAGTGCACTCCAAACCAAATAAAAAAATATTTTCTGTGTTTGTGAATTGCGTGCACTGTGGCTGCACGTGCATCAACAAAGGAGCAGAGCCAAGCATGCGCCTGTGTCCCATAAGTAAAGGGCCAGCTGGCTTGTCCAATAAAGGGTGCTGTAACCCCCAAAGTGAACTCCAAAAAAAATAAAAAAAAATATTTTTTTGTGTTTGTGAATTGCGTGCGCATTTGCCGCACGTGCATCAACAAAGGAGCAGCGCAAAGTGTGCGCCTGTGTCCCATAAGTAAAGGGCCGGCTGCCTTGTCCATTAAAGGGTGCTGTAACCCCCAAAGTGCACTAAAAAAAAATAACAAAATATATTTTTTTGTATTTGTGAATTGTGTGCGCATTAGCCGCACGTGCATCAACAAAGTAGCTCCAAGCGTTCGCCTGTGTCATAAGTAAAGGGCCGGATGGCTTGACCGTTAAAGGGTGCTGTAGCCCCCAAACTGCACTCCAAACCAAATAAAAAAATATTTTCTCTGTTTGAGAATTGTGTGCACTGTGGCTGCACGTGCATCAACAAAGCAGCAGCGCCAAGCGTGTGCCAGTATCATAAGTAAAGGGCTGGCTGGCTTGACCGTTAAAGGGTGCTGTAACCCCCAAAGTGCACTCCAAAATAAAAAAATATATATATTTTTTTCTGTTTGCAAATTGTGTGTGCAGTAGCTGCACGTGTATCAACAAAGTAGCGCCAAGCATGTTCCAGTGTCATAAGTAAAGGGCTGGCTGGCTTGACCGTTAAAGGGTGCTGTAACCCCCAAAGTACACTCCAAAAAAAAAATAATATATATTTTTTTTGTGTTTGTGAATTGTGTGCGCAGTAGCCGCACGTGCATCAACAAAGTAGTGCCAAGCGTGCGCCTGTCTCATAAGTAAAGGGCCAGCTGGCTTGACTGTTAAAGGGTGCTGTAACCCGCAAACTGCACTCCAAATCAAATAAAAAAATATTTTTTGTGTTTGTGAAATTTGTGCACTGTGGCAGCACGTGCATCAACAAAGGAGCAGAGCAAGCGTGCGCCTGTGTCCCATAAGTAAAGGGCTGGCTGGCTTGTTCATTAAAGGGTGCTGTAACCCCCAAAGTGCACTAAAAAAAAATATATATATATTTTTTGATGTTTTTGAATTGTGTGCGCATTAGCCGCACGTGCATCAACAAAGTAGCGCCAAGCGTGCGCCTGTGTAATAAGTAAACGGCCAGCTGGCTTGACCATTAAAGTGTGCTGTAACCCCCAAAGTGCACTCCAAACCAAATAAAAAAAATTATTCTGTGTTTGTGATTTGTGTGCACGGTGGATGCACGTGCATCAACAAAGGAGCAGCGCCATGCGTGCGCCTGTGTCCCATAAGTAAAGGGCCAACTGGTTTGTCCATTAAAGGGTGCTATAACCCCCAAAGTGCACTCCAAAAAAAATAAAAATATATATTTTTTTGTGTTTGTGAATTTTGTGTGCAGTAGCTGCACGTGCATCAACAAAGTAGCGCCAAGCGACTGCCTGTATCATAAGTAAAGGGCCTGCTGGCTTGACCGTTAAAGGGTGCTGTAACCCCCAAAGTGCACTCCAAACCAAATAAAAAAATATTTTCTGTGTTTGTGAATTGTGTGCACTGTTGCTGCAAGTGTATCAACAAAGAAGCAGCGGCAGGCGTGCGCCTGTGTCCCATAAGTAAAGGGGCGGCTGGTTTGTCCATTAAAGGGTGCTGTAACCCCCAAAGTGCACTCCAAGAAAAATAAAAATATATATTTTTTTGTTTTTGCGAATTGTGTGTGCAGTAGCCGCACGTGCATCAACAAAGTAGCGCCAAGCATGCGCCTCTGTCATAAGTAAAGGGCCAGATGGCTTTACCGTTAAAGGGTGCTGTAGCCCCCAAACTGCACTCCAAACCAAATAAAAAAATATTTTCTCTGTTTGAGAATTGTGTGCACTGTGGCTGCACGTGCATCAACAAAGCAGCAGCGCCAAGCATGTGCCAGTATCATAAGTAAAGGGCTGGCTGGCTTGACCGTTAAAGGGTGCTGTAACCCCCAAAATGCACTCCAAAATAAAAAAATATATATATTTTTTTCTGTTTGCAAATTGTGTGTGCAATAGCCGCACGTGTATCAACAAAGTAGCGCCAAGCGTGTTCCAGTGTCATAAGTAAAGGGCTGGCTGGCTTGACCGTTAAAGGGTGCTGTAACCCCCAAAGTACACTCCAAAAAAAAAAATAATATATATTTTTTTTGTGTTTGTGAATTGTGTGCGCAGTAGCCGCACGTGCATCAACAAAGTAGCGCCAAGCGTGCGCCTGTCTCATAAGTAAAGGGCCAGCTGGATTGACCGTTAAAGGGTGCTGTAACCCGCAAACTGCACTCCAAACCAAATAAAAAAATATTTTTTGTGTTTGTGAATTCTGTGCACTGTGGCAGCACGTGCATCAACAAAGGAGCAGAGCAAGCGTGCGCCTGTGTCCCATAAGTAAAGGGCCGGCTGGCTTGTTCATTAAAGGGTGCTGTAACCCCCAAAGTGCACTAAAAAAAAAAATATATATATTTTTTGATGTTTTTGAGTTGTGTGCGCATTAGCCGCACGTGCATCAACAAAGTAGCGCCAATCGTGCGCCTGTGTAATAAGTAAACGGCCAGCTGGCTTGACCATTAAAGTGTGCTGTAATCTCCAAAGTGCACTCCAAACCAAATAAAAAAATATTTTCTGTGTTTGCGAATTGTGTGCACTGTGGCTGCACGTGCATCAACAAAGGAGCAGCGCCAAGTGTGCGCCTGTGTCCCATAAGTAAAGGGCCGGCTGGCTTGTCCATTAAAGGGTGCTGTAACCCCCAAAGTGCACTCCAAAAAAAAAAAATATATATTTTTTTGTGTTTGTGAATTGTGTGCGCAGTAGCTGCACGTGCATCAACAAAGTAGCGCCAAGCATGCGCCTGTGTCATAAGTAAACGGCCAGCTGGCTTGACTGCTAAAGGGTGCTGTAACCCCCAAAGTGCACTCCAAACCAAATAAAAAAATATTTTCTGTTTGTGAATTGTGTGCACTGTGGCTGCACGTGCATCAACAAAGGAGCAGCGCCAAGTGTGCGCCTGTGTCCCATAAGTAAAGGGCCAGCTGGCTTGTACGTTAAAGGGTGCTGTAACCCCCAAAGTGCACTCAAAATAAAGAAAAAAATGTATTTTTTTGTGTTTGTGAATTGTGTGTGCATTAGCCGCATGTGCATCAACAAAGTAACGCCAAGCGTGCGCCTGTGTCATAAGTAAACGGTCAGCTGGCTTGACCGTTAAAGTGTGCTGTTATCTCCAAAGTGCACTCCAAACCAAATAAAAAAATATTTTCTGTGTTTGTGAATTGTGTGCACTGTGGCTGCACGTGCATCAACAAAGGAGCAGCGCAAAGTGTGCGCCTGTGTCCCATAAGTAAAGGGCCGGCTGCCTTGTCCATTAAAGGGTGCTGTAACCCCCAAAGTGCACTAAAAAAAAAATAACAAAATATATTTTTTTGTGTTTGTGAATTGTGTGCGCATTAGCCGCACGTGCATCAACAAAGTAGCTCCAAGCGTTCGCCTGTGTCATAAGTAAAGGGCCGGATGGCTTGACCGTTAAAGGGTGCTGTAGCCCCCAAACTGCACTCCAAACCAAATAAAAAAATATTTTCTCTGTTTGAGAATTGTGTGCACTGTGGATGCACGTGCATCAACAAAGCAGCAGCGCCAAGCGTGTGCCAGTATCATAAGTAAAGGGCTGGCTGGCTTGACCATTAAAGGGTGCTGTAACCCCCAAAGTGCACTCCAAAATAAAAAAATATATATATTTTTTTCTGTTTGCAAATTGTGTGTGCAATAGCCGCACGTGTATCAACAAAGTAGCGCCAAGCGTGTTCCAGTGTCATAAGTAAAGGGCTGGCTGGCTTGACCGTTAAAGGGTGCTGTAACCCCCAAAGTGCACTCCAAACCAAATAAAAAATTATTTTCTGTGTTTGTGAATTGTGTGCACTGTGGATGCACGTGCATCAACAAAGGAGCAGCGCCATGCATGCGCCTGTGTCCCATAAGTAAAGGGCCAGCTGGATTGTCCATTAAAGGGTGCTATAACCCCCAAAGTGCACTCCAAAAAAAATAAAATTATATATTTTTTTGTGTTTGTGAATTTTGTGTGCAGTAGCTGCACGTGCATCAATAAAGTAGCGCCAAGCGTGTGCCTGTATCATAAGAAAAGGGCCTGCTGGCTTGACTGTTAATGGGTGCTGTAACCCCCAAACTGCACTCCAAACCAAATAAAAATTTTTTTCTGTGTTTGTGATTTGTGTGCACTGTGGCTGCACGTGCATCAACAAAGGAGCGGCGCCAAGTGTGCGCCTGTGTCCCATAAGTAAAGGGCTGGCTGGTTTGTCCATTAAAGGGTGCTATAACCCCCAAAGTGCACTCCAAAAAAAATTAAAATATATATTTTTTTGGGTTTGTGAATTGTGTGTGCAGTAGCTGCACGTGCATCAACAAAGTAGCGCCAAGCGTGTGCCAGTGACATAAGTAAAGGGCCAGCTGGCTTGACCGTTAAAGGGTGCTGTAACCCCCAAATTGCACTCCAAAAAAAAAAAAAATATATATTTTTTTGTGTTTGTGAATTGTGTGCGCAGTAGCCGCATGTGCATCAACAAAGTAGCGCCAAGCGTGCACCTGTGTCATAGATAAAGGGCTGGCTGGCTTGACCATTAAAGGGTTCTGTACCCCCAAAGTGCACTCCAAACCAAATAAAAAAATATTTTCTGTGTTTGTGAATTGTGTACACTGTGGATGCACGTGCATCAACAAAGGAGCAGCGTCAAGCGTGTGCCTGTGTCCCATAAGTAAATGGCCAGCTGCTTTGTCCATTAAAGGGTGCTGTAACCCACAAAGTGCACTCCAAAAAAATAAAAAATATATATTTTTTTGTGTTTGTGAATTGTGTGTGCAGTAGCTGCACGTGCATCAACAAAGTAGCGCCAAGCGTGCACCTGTGTCATAGGTAAAGGGCCAGCTAGCTTGACCATTGAAGGGTGCTGTAACCCCCAAAGTGTACTCCAAACAAAATAAAAAAATATTTTCTGTGTTTGTGAATTGTGTGCACTGTGGCTGCACATGCATCAACAAAAGAGCAGCGCCAAGCGTGCGCCTGTGTCCCATAAGTAAAGGTCCGGCTTGCTTGACCTTTAAAGTGTACTGTAACCCCCAAAGTGCACTCCAAAAAAAATAAAAACATATATTTTTTTGTGTTTGTGAATTGTGTGTGCAGTAGCTGCACGTGCATCAACAAAGTAGCGCCAAGCGTGCGCCTGTGTCATAGGTAAAGGGCCGGCTGGCTTGACTGTTAAATGGTGCTGGAACCCCCAAAGTGCACTCCAAACCAAATAAAAAAATATTTTCTGTGTTTGTGAATTGTGTGCACTGTGGCTGCACGTGCATCAACAAAGGAGCAGCGCCAAGCGTGCGCCTGTGTCCCATAAGTAAAGGGCTGGCTGGTTTGTCCATTAAAGGGTGCTGTAACCCCCAAAGTGCACTCCAAGAAAAATAAAAATATATATTTTTTAGTGTTTGCGAATTGTGTATGCAGTAGCTGCACGTGCATCAACAAAGTAGCGCCAAGCGTGTGCCAGTGTCATAAGTAAAGGGCCAGCTGGCTTGACCGTTAAAGGGTGCTGTAACCCCCAAATTGCACTCCAAAAAAAAAAAAATATATATTTTTTTGTGTTTGTGAATTGTGTGCGCAGTAGCTGCACGTGCATCAACAAAGTAGCGCCAAGCGTGCACCCGTGTCATAGATAAAGGGCTGGCTGGCATGACCGTTAAAGGGTGCTGTAACCCCCAAAGTGCTCTTCAAACCAAATAAAAAAATATTTTCTGTGTTTGTGAATTGTGTGCACTGTGGCTGCACGTGCATCAACAAAGGAGCAGCGTCAAGCGTGCGCCTGTGTCCCATAAGTAAAGGGCCAGCTGCTTTGTCCATTAAAGGGTGGTATAACCCCCAAAGTGAACTCCAAAAAAAATAAAAATATATATTTTTTTGTGTTTGTGAATTTTGTGTGCAGTAGCTGCACGTGCATCAACAAAGTAGCGCCATGCGTGTGCCTGTATCATAAATAAAGGGCCTGCTGGCTTGACCGTTAAAGGGTGCTGTAACCCCCAAAGTGCACTCCAAACCAAATAAAAAAATATTTTCTGTGTTTGTGAATTGCGTGCACTGTGGCTGCACGTGCATCAACAAAGGAGCAGAGCCAAGCATGCGCCTGTGTCCCATAAGTAAAGGGCCAGCTGGCTTGTCCAATAAAGGGTGCTGTAACCCCCAAAGTGCACTCCAAAAAAAAAATAAAAAAATATTTTTTTGTGTTTGTGAATTGCGTGCGCATTTGCCGCACGTGCATCAACAAAGGAGCAGCGCAAAGTGTGCGCCTGTGTCCCATAAGTAAAGGGCCGGCTGCCTTGTCCATTAAAGGGTGCTGTAACCCCCAAAGTGCACTAAAAAAAAATAACAAAATATATTTTTTTGTGTTTGTGAATTGTGTGCGCATTAGCCGCACGTGCATCAACAAAGTAGCTCCAAGCGTTCGCCTGTGTCATAAGTAAAGGGCCGGATGGCTTGACCGTTAAAGGGTGCTGTAGCCCCCAAACTGCACTCCAAACCAAATAAAAAAATATTTTCTCTGTTTGAGAATTGTGTGCACTGTGGCTGCACGTGCATCAACAAAGCAGCAGCGCCAAGCGTGTGCCAGTATCATAAGTAAAGGGCTGGCTGGCTTGACCGTTAAAGGGTGCTGTAACCCCCAAAGTGCACTCCAAAATAAAAAAATATATATATTTTTTTCTGTTTGCAAATTGTGTGTGCAATAGCCGCACGTGTATCAACAAAGTAGCGCCAAGCGTGTTCCAGTGTCATAAGTAAAGGGCTGGCTGGCTTGACCGTTAAAGGGTGCTGTAACCCCCAAAGTGCACTCCAAACCAAATAAAAAATTATTTTCTGTGTTTGTGAATTGTGTGCACTGTGGATGCACGTGCATCAACAAAGGAGCAGCGCCATGCATGCGCCTGTGTCCCATAAGTAAAGGGCTGGCTGGTTTGTCCATTAAAGGGTGCTATAGCCCCCAAAGTGCACTCCAAAAAAAATTAAAATATATATTTTTTTGGGTTTGTGAATTGTGTGTGCAGTAGCTGCACGTGCATCAACAAAGTAGCGCCAAGCGTGTGCCAGTGACATAAGTAAAGGGCCAGCTGGCTTGACCGTTAAAGGGTGCTGTAACCCCCAAATTGCACTCCAAAAAAAAAAATATATATATATTTTTTTGTGTTTGTGAATTGTGTGCGCAGTAGCCGCATGTGCATCAACAAAGTAGCGCCAAGCGTGCACCTGTGTCATAGATAAAGGGCTGGCTGGCTTGACCATTAAAGGGTTCTGTACCCCCAAAGTGCACTCCAAACCAAATAAAAAAATATTTTCTGTGTTTGTGAATTGTGTACACTGTGGATGCACGTGCATCAACAAAGGAGCAGCGTCAAGCGTGTGCCTGTGTCCCATAAGTAAATGGCCAGCTGCTTTGTCCATTAAAGGGTGGTATAACCCCCAAAGTGAACTCCAAAAAAAATAAAAAAATATATTTTTTTGTGTTTGTGAATTTTGTGTGCAGTAGCTGCACGAGCATCAACTAAGTAGCTCCAAGCGTGCGCCTGTGTCATCAGTAAAGGGCCGGATGGCTTGACCGTTAAAGGGTGCTGTAACCCCCAAAGTGCACTCCAAACCAAATAAAAAAATATTTTCTGTGTTTGTGAATTGTGTGAACTGTGGTTGCACGTGCATCAACAAAGGAGCAGCGCCAAGCGTGCGCCTGTGTCCCATAAGTTAAGGGCCGGCTGGTTTGTCCATTAAAGGGTGCTGTAACCCCCAAAGTGCACTCCAAAAAAATTAAAAATATATATTTTTTTGTGTTTGTGAATTGTGTGTGCAGTAGCTGCACGTGCATCAACAAAGTAGCGCCAAGCGTGCACCTGTGTCATAGGTAAAGGGCCAGCTAGCTTGACCGTTGAAGGGTGCTGTAACCCCCAAAGTGTACTCCAAACCAAATAAAAAAATATTTTCTGTGTTTGTGAATTGTGTGCACTGTGGCTGCACATGCATCAACAAAAGAGCAGCGCCAAGCGTGCGCCTGTGTCCCATAAGTAAAGGTCCGGCTTGCTTGACCTTTAAAGTGTACTGTAACCCCCAAAGTGCACTCCAAAAAAAATAAAAACATATATTTTTTTGTGTTTGTGAATTGTGTGTGCAGTAGCTGCACGTGCATCAACAAAGTAGCGCCAAGCGTGCGCCTGTGTCATAGGTAAAGGGCCGGCTGGCTTGACTGTTAAATGGTGCTGGAACCCCCAAAGTGCACTCCAAACCAAATAAAAAAATATTTTCTGTGTTTGTGAATTGTGTGCACTGTGGCTGCACGTGCATCAACAAAGGAGCAGCGCCAAGCGTGCGCCTGTGTCCCATAAGTAAAGGGCTGGCTGGTTTGTCCATTAAAGGGTGCTGTAACCCCCAAAGTGCACTCCAAGAAAAATAAAAATATATATTTTTTAGTGTTTGCGAATTGTGTATGCAGTAGCTGCACGTGCATCAACAAAGTAGCGCCAAGCGTGTGCCAGTGTCATAAGTAAAGGGCCAGCTGGCTTGACCGTTAAAGGGTGCTGTAACCCCCAAATTGCACTCCAAAAAAAAAAAAATATATATTTTTTTGTGTTTGTGAATTGTGTGCGCAGTAGCTGCACGTGCATCAACAAAGTAGCGCCAAGCGTGCACCTGTGTCATAGATATAGGGCTGGCTGACATGACCATTAAAGGGTGCTGTAACCCCCAAAGTGCTCTTCAAACCAAATAAAAAAATATTTTCTGTGTTTGTGAATTGTGTGCACTGTGGATCCACGTGCATCAACAAAGGAGCAGCGTCAAGCGTGCGCCTGTGTCCCATAAGTAAAGGGCCAGCTGCTTTGTCCATTAAAGGGTGGTATAACCCCCAAAGTGAACTCCAAAAAAATAAAAATATATATTTTTTTGTGTTTGTGAATTTTGTGTGCAGTAGCTGCACGTGCATCAACAAAGTAGCGCCATGCGTGTGCCTGTATCATAAATAAAGGGCCTGCTGGCTTGACCGTTAAAGGGTGCTGTAACCCCCAAAGTGCACTCCAAACCAAATAAAAAAATATTTTCTGTGTTTGTGAATTGCGTGCACTGTGGCTGCACGTGCATCAACAAAGGAGCAGAGCCAAGCATGCGCCTGTGTCCCATAAGTAAAGGGCCAGCTGGCTTGTCCAATAAAGGGTGCTGTAACCCCCAAAGTGCACTCCAAAAAAAATAAAAAAAAATATTTTTTTGTGTTTGTGAATTGCGTGCGCATTTGCCGCACGTGCATCAACAAAGGAGCAGCGCAAATTGTGTGCCTGTGTCCCATAAGTAAAGGGCCGGCTGCCTTGTCCATTAGAGGGTGCTGTAACCCCCAAAGTGCACTAAAAAAAATAACAAAATATATTTTTTTGTATTTGTGAATTGTGTGCGCATTAGCCGCACGTGCATCAACAAAGTAGCTCCAAGCGTTCGCCTGTGTCATAAGTAAAGGGCCGGATGGCTTGACCATTAAAGGGTGCTGTAGCCCCCAAACTGCACTCCAAACCAAATAAAAAAATATTTTCTCTGTTTGAGAATTGTGTGCACTGTGGCTGCACGTGCATCAACAAAGCAGCAGCGCCAAGCGTGTGCCAGTATCATAAGTAAAGGGCTGGCTGGCTTGACCGTTAAAGGGTGCTGTAACCCCCAAAGTGCACTCCAAAATAAAAAAATATATATATTTTTTTCTGTTTGCAAATTGTGTGTGCAATAGCCGCACGTGTATCAACAAAGTAGCGCCAAGCGTGTTCCAGTGTCATAAGTAAAGGGCTGGCTGGCTTGACCGTTAAAGGGTGCTGTAACCCCCAAAGTGCACTCCAAACCAAATAAAAAATTATTTTCTGTGTTTGTGAATTGTGTGCACTGTGGATGCACGTGCATCAACAAAGGAGCAGCGCCATGCATGCGCCTGTGTCCCATAAGTAAAGGGCCAGCTGGATTGTCCATTAAAGGGTGCTATAACCCCCAAAGTGCACTCCAAAAAAAATAAAATTATATATTTTTTTGTGTTTGTGAATTTTGTGTGCAGTAGCTGCACGTGCATCAATAAAGTAGCGCCAAGCGTGTGCCTGTATCATAAGAAAAGGGCCTGCTGGCTTGACTGTTAATGGGTGCTGTAACCCCCAAACTGCACTCCAAACCAAATAAAAAATTTTTTCTGTGTTTGTGATTTGTGTGCACTGTGGCTGCACGTGCATCAACAAAGGAGCGGCGCCAAGTGTGCGCCTGTGTCCCATAAGTAAAGGGCTGGCTGGTTTGTCCATTAAAGGGTGCTATAGCCCCCAAAGTGCACTCCAAAAAAAATTAAAATATATATTTTTTTGGGTTTGTGAATTGTGTGTGCAGTAGCTGCACGTGCATCAACAAAGTAGCGCCAAGCGTGTGCCAGTGACATAAGTAAAGGGCCAGCTGGCTTGACCGTTAAAGGGTGCTGTAACCCCCAAATTGCACTCCAAAAAAAAAAAAAAATATATATTTTTTTGTGTTTGTGAATTGTGTGCGCAGTAGCCGCATGTGCATCAACAAAGTAGCGCCAAGCGTGCACCTGTGTCATAGATAAAGGGCTGGCTGGCTTGACCATTAAAGGGTTCTGTACCCCCAAAGTGCACTCCAAACCAAATAAAAAAATATTTTCTGTGTTTGTGAATTGTGTACACTGTGGATGCACGTGCATCAACAAAGGAGCAGCGTCAAGCGTGTGCCTGTGTCCCATAAGTAAATGGCCAGCTGCTTTGTCCATTAAAGGGTGGTATAACCCCCAAAGTGAACTCCAAAAAAAATAAAAAAATATATTTTTTTGTGTTTGTGAATTTTGTGTGCAGTAGCTGCACGAGCATCAACTAAGTAGCTCCAAGCGTGCGCCTGTGTCATCAGTAAAGGGCCGGATGGCTTGACCGTTAAAGGGTGCTGTAACCCCCAAAGTGCACTCCAAACCAAATAAAAAAATATTTTCTGTGTTTGTGAATTGTGTGAACTGTGGTTGCACGTGCATCAACAAAGGAGCAGCGCCAAGCGTGCGCCTGTGTCCCATAAGTTAAGGGCCGGCTGGTTTGTCCATTAAAGGGTGCTGTAACCCCCAAAGTGCACTCCAAAAAAATTAAAAATATATATTTTTTTGTGTTTGTGAATTGTGTGTGCAGTAGCTGCACGTGCATCAACAAAGTAGCGCCAAGCGTGCACCTGTGTCATAGGTAAAGGGCCAGCTAGCTTGACCGTTGAAGGGTGCTGTAACCCCCAAAGTGTACTCCAAACCAAATAAAAAAATATTTTCTGTGTTTGTGAATTGTGTGCACTGTGGCTGCACATGCATCAACAAAAGAGCAGCGCCAAGCGTGCGCCTGTGTCCCATAAGTAAAGGTCCGGCTTGCTTGACCTTTAAAGTGTACTGTAACCCCCAAAGTGCACTCCAAAAAAAATAAAAACATATATTTTTTTGTGTTTGTGAATTGTGTGTGCAGTAGCTGCACGTGCATCAACAAAGTAGCGCCAAGCGTGCGCCTGTGTCATAGGTAAAGGGCCGGCTGGCTTGACTGTTAAATGGTGCTGGAACCCCCAAAGTGCACTCCAAACCAAATAAAAAAATATTTTCTGTGTTTGTGAATTGTGTGCACTGTGGCTGCACGTGCATCAACAAAGGAGCAGCGCCAAGCGTGCGCCTGTGTCCCATAAGTAAAGGGCTGGCTGGTTTGTCCATTAAAGGGTGCTGTAACCCCCAAAGTGCACTCCAAGAAAAATAAAAATATATATTTTTTAGTGTTTGCGAATTGTGTATGCAGTAGCTGCACGTGCATCAACAAAGTAGCGCCAAGCGTGTGCCAGTGTCATAAGTAAAGGGCCAGCTGGCTTGACCGTTAAAGGGTGCTGTAACCCCCAAATTGCACTCCAAAAAAAAATATATATATATTTTTTTGTGTTTGTGAATTGTGTGCGCAGTAGCTGCACGTGCATCAACAAAGTAGCGCCAAGCGTGCACCTGTGTCATAGATAAAGGGCTGGCTGGCATGACCGTTAAAGGGTGCTGTAACCCCCAAAGTGCTCTTCAAACCAAATAAAAAAATATTTTCTGTGTTTGTGAATTGTGTGCACTGTGGCTGCACGTGCATCAACAAAGGAGCAGCGCCAAGCGTGCGCCTGTGTCCCATAAGTAAAGGGCTGGCTGGTTTGTCCATTAAAGGGTGCTGTAACCCCCAAAGTGCACTCCAAGAAAAATAAAAATATATATTTTTTAGTGTTTGCGAATTGTGTATGCAGTAGCTGCACGTGCATCAACAAAGTAGCGCCAAGCGTGTGCCAGTGTCATAAGTAAAGGGCCAGCTGGCTTGACCGTTAACGGGTGCTGTAACCCCCAAATTGCACTCCAAAAAAAAAAATATATATATTTTTTTGTGTTTGTGAATTGTGTGCGCAGTAGCTGCACGTGCATCAACAAAGTAGCGCCAAGCGTGCACCTGTGTCATAGATATAGGGCTGGCTGACATGACCGTTAAAGGGTGCTGTAACCCCCAAAGTGCTCTTCAAACCAAATAAAAAAATATTTTCTGTGTTTGTGAATTGTGTGCACTGTGGATCCACGTGCATCAACAAAGGAGCAGCGTCAAGCGTGCGCCTGTGTCCCATAAGTAAAGGGCCAGCTGCTTTGTCCATTAAAGGGTGGTATAACCCCCAAAGTGAACTCCAAAAAAAATAAAAATATATATTTTTTTGTGTTTGTGAATTTTGTGTGCAGTAGCTGCACGTGCATCAACAAAGTAGCGCCATGCGTGTGCCTGTATCATAAATAAAGGGCCTGCTGGCTTGACCATTAAAGGGTGCTGTAACCCCCAAAGTGCACTCCAAACCAAATAAAAAAATATTTTCTGTGTTTGTGAATTGCGTGCACTGTGGCTGCACGTGCATCAACAAAGGAGCAGAGCCAAGCATGCGCCTGTGTCCCATAAGTAAAGGGCCAGCTGGCTTGTCCAATAAAGGGTGCTGTAACCCCCAAAGTGCACTCCAAAAAAAATAAAAAAAAATATTTTTTTGTGTTTGTGAATTGCGTGCGCATTTGCCGCACGTGCATCAACAAAGGAGCAGCGCAAAGTGTGCGCCTGTGTCCCATAAGTAAAGGGCCGGCTGCCTTGTCCATTAAAGGGTGCTGTAACCCCCAAAGTGCACTAAAAAAAAATAACAAAATATATTTTTTTGTATTTGTGAATTGTGTGCGCATTAGCCGCACGTGCATCAACAAAGTAGCTCCAAGCGTTCGCCTGTGTCATAAGTAAAGGGCCGGATGGCTTGACCATTAAAGGGTGCTGTAGCCCCCAAACTGCACTCCAAACCAAATAAAAAAATATTTTCTCTGTTTGAGAATTGTGTGCACTGTGGCTGCACGTGCATCAACAAAGCAGCAGCGCCAAGCGTGTGCCAGTATCATAAGTAAAGGGCTGGCTGGCTTGACCGTTAAAGGGTGCTGTAACCCCCAAAGTGCACTCCAAAATAAAAAAATATATATATTTTTTTCTGTTTGCAAATTGTGTGTGCAATAGCCGCACGTGTATCAACAAAGTAGCGCCAAGCGTGTTCCAGTGTCATAAGTAAAGGGCTGGCTGGCTTGACTGTTAAAGGGTGCTGTAACCCCCAAAGTGCACTCCAAACCAAATAAAAAATTATTTTCTGTGTTTGTGAATTGTGTGCACTGTGGATGCACGTGCATCAACAAAGGAGCAGCGCCATGCATGCGCCTGTGTCCCATAAGTAAAGGGCCAGCTGGATTGTCCATTAAAGGGTGCTATAACCCCCAAAGTGCACTCCAAAAAAAATTAAAATATATATTTTTTTGGGTTTGTGAATTGTGTGTGCAGTAGCTGCACGTGCATCAACAAAGTAGCGCCAAGCGTGTGCCAGTGACATAAGTAAAGGGCCAGCTGGCTTGACCGTTAAAGGGTGCTGTAACCCCCAAATTGCACTCCAAAAAAAAAAATATATATATATTTTTTTGTGTTTGTGAATTGTGTGCGCAGTAGCCGCATGTGCATCAACAAAGTAGCGCCAAGCGTGCACCTGTGTCATAGATAAAGGGCTGGCTGGCTTGACCATTAAAGGGTTCTGTACCCCCAAAGTGCACTCCAAACCAAATAAAAAAATATTTTCTGTGTTTGTGAATTGTGTACACTGTGGATGCACGTGCATCAACAAAGGAGCAGCGTCAAGCGTGTGCCTGTGTCCCATAAGTAAATGGCCAGCTGCTTTGTCCATTAAAGGGTGGTATAACCCCCAAAGTGAACTCCAAAAAAAATAAAAAAATATATTTTTTTGTGTTTGTGAATTTTGTGTGCAGTAGCTGCACGAGCATCAACTAAGTAGCTCCAAGCGTGCGCCTGTGTCATCAGTAAAGGGCCGGATGGCTTGACCGATAAAGGGTGCTGTAACCCCCAAAGTGCACTCCAAACCAAATAAAAAAATATTTTCTGTGTTTGTGAATTGTGTGAACTGTGGTTGCACGTGCATCAACAAAGGAGCAGCGCCAAGCGTGCGCCTGTGTCCCATAAGTTAAGGGCCGGCTGGTTTGTCCATTAAAGGGTGCTGTAACCCCCAAAGTGCACTCCAAAAAAATTAAAAATATATATTTTTTTGTGTTTGTGAATTGTGTGTGCAGTAGCTGCACGTGCATCAACAAAGTAGCGCCAAGCGTGCACCTGTGTCATAGGTAAAGGGCCAGCTAGCTTGACCGTTGAAGGGTGCTGTAACCCCCAAAGTGTACTCCAAACCAAATAAAAAAATATTTTCTGTGTTTGTGAATTGTGTGCACTGTGGCTGCACATGCATCAACAAAAGAGCAGCGCCAAGCGTGCGCCTGTGTCCCATAAGTAAAGGTCTGGCTTGCTTGACCTTTAAAGTGTACTGTAACCCCCAAAGTGCACTCCAAAAAAAATAAAAACATATATTTTTTTGTGTTTGTGAATTGTGTGTGCAGTAGCTGCACGTGCATCAACAAAGTAGCGCCAAGCGTGCGCCTGTGTCATAGGTAAAGGGCCGGCTGGCTTGACTGTTAAATGGTGCTGGAACCCCCAAAGTGCACTCCAAACCAAATAAAAAAATATTTTCTGTGTTTGTGAATTGTGTGCACTGTGGCTGCACGTGCATCAACAAAGGAGCAGCGCCAAGCGTGCGCCTGTGTCCCATAAGTAAAGGGCTGGCTGATTTGTCCATTAAAGGGTGCTGTAACCCCCAAAGTGCACTCCAAGAAAAATAAAAATATATATTTTTTAGTGTTTGCGAATTGTGTATGCAGTAGCTGCACGTGCATCAACAAAGTAGCGCCAAGCGTGTGCCAGTGTCATAAGTAAAGGGCCAGCTGGCTTGACCGTTAAAGGGTGCTGTAACCCCCAAATTGCACTCCAAAAAAAAAAATATATATATTTTTTTGTGTTTGTGAATTGTGTGCGCAGTAGCTGCACGTGCATCAACAAAGTAGCGCCAAGCGTGCACCTGTGTCATAGATAAAGGGCTGGCTGGCATGACCGTTAAAGGGTGCTGTAACCCCCAAAGTGCTCTTCAAACCAAATAAAAAAATATTTTCTGTGTTTGTGAATTGTGTGCACTGTGGATCCACGTGCATCAACAAAGGAGCAGCGTCAAGCGTGCGCCTGTGTCCCATAAGTAAAGGGCCAGCTGCTTTGTCCATTAAAGGGTGGTATAACCCCCAAAGTGAACTCCAAAAAAAATAAAAATATATATTTTTTTGTGTTTGTGAATTTTGTGTGCAGTAGCTGCACGTGCATCAACAAAGTAGCGCCATGCGTGTGCCTGTATCATAAATAAAGGGCCTGCTGGCTTGACCATTAAAGGGTGCTGTAACCCCCAAAGTGCACTCCAAACCAAATAAAAAAATATTTTCTGTGTTTGTGAATTGCGTGCACTGTGGCTGCACGTGCATCAACAAAGGAGCAGAGCCAAGCATGCGCCTGTGTCCCATAAGTAAAGGGCCAGCTGGCTTGTCCAATAAAGGGTGCTGTAACCCCCAAAGTGCACTCCAAAAAAAATAAAAAAAAATATTTTTTTGTGTTTGTGAATTGCGTGCGCATTTGCCGCACGTGCATCAACAAAGGAGCAGCGCAAAGTGTGCGCCTGTGTCCCATAAGTAAAGGGCCGGCTGCCTTGTCCATTAAAGGGTGCTGTAACCCCCAAAGTGCACTAAAAAAAAATAACAAAATATATTTTTTTGTATTTGTGAATTGTGTGCGCATTAGCCGCACGTGCATCAACAAAGTAGCTCCAAGCGTTCGCCTGTGTCATAAGTAAAGGGCCGGATGGCTTGACCATTAAAGGGTGCTGTAGCCCCCAAACTGCACTCCAAACCAAATAAAAAAATATTTTCTCTGTTTGAGAATTGTGTGCACTGTGGCTGCACGTGCATCAACAAAGCAGCAGCGCCAAGCGTGTGCCAGTATCATAAGTAAAGGGCTGGCTGGCTTGACCGTTAAAGGGTGCTGTAACCCCCAAAGTGCACTCCAAAATAAAAAAATATATATATTTTTTTCTGTTTGCAAATTGTGTGTGCAATAGCCGCACGTGTATCAACAAAGTAGCGCCAAGCGTGTTCCAGTGTCATAAGTAAAGGGCTGGCTGGCTTGACCGTTAAAGGGTGCTGTAACCCCCAAAGTGCACTCCAAACCAAATAAAAAATTATTTTCTGTGTTTGTGAATTGTGTGCACTGTGGATGCACGTGCATCAACAAAGGAGCAGCGCCATGCATGCGCCTGTGTCCCATAAGTAAAGGGCCAGCTGGATTGTCCATTAAAGGGTGCTATAACCCCCAAAGTGCACTCCAAAAAAAATTAAAATATATATTTTTTTGGGTTTGTGAATTGTGTGTGCAGTAGCTGCACGTGCATCAACAAAGTAGCGCCAAGCGTGTGCCAGTGACATAAGTAAAGGGCCAGCTGGCTTGACCGTTAAAGGGTGCTGTAACCCCCAAATTGCACTCCAAAAAAAAAAATATATATATATTTTTTTGTGTTTGTGAATTGTGTGCGCAGTAGCCGCATGTGCATCAACAAAGTAGCGCCAAGCGTGCACCTGTGTCATAGATAAAGGGCTGGCTGGCTTGACCATTAAAGGGTTCTGTACCCCCAAAGTGCACTCCAAACCAAATAAAAAAATATTTTCTGTGTTTGTGAATTGTGTACACTGTGGATGCACGTGCATCAACAAAGGAGCAGCGTCAAGCGTGTGCCTGTGTCCCATAAGTAAATGGCCAGCTGCTTTGTCCATTAAAGGGTGGTATAACCCCCAAAGTGAACTCCAAAAAAAATAAAAAAATATATTTTTTTGTGTTTGTGAATTTTGTGTGCAGTAGCTGCACGAGCATCAACTAAGTAGCTCCAAGCGTGCGCCTGTGTCATCAGTAAAGGGCCGGATGGCTTGACCGTTAAAGGGTGCTGTAACCCCCAAAGTGCACTCCAAACCAAATAAAAAAATATTTTCTGTGTTTGTGAATTGTGTGAACTGTGGTTGCACGTGCATCAACAAAGGAGCAGCGCCAAGCGTGCGCCTGTGTCCCATAAGTTAAGGGCCGGCTGGTTTGTCCATTAAAGGGTGCTGTAACCCCCAAAGTGCACTCCAAAAAAATTAAAAATATATATTTTTTTGTGTTTGTGAATTGTGTGTGCAGTAGCTGCACGTGCATCAACAAAGTAGCGCCAAGCGTGCACCTGTGTCATAGGTAAAGGGCCAGCTAGCTTGACCGTTGAAGGGTGCTGTAACCCCCAAAGTGTACTCCAAACCAAATAAAAAAATATTTTCTGTGTTTGTGAATTGTGTGCACTGTGGCTGCACATGCATCAACAAAAGAGCAGCGCCAAGCGTGCGCCTGTGTCCCATAAGTAAAGGTCTGGCTTGCTTGACCTTTAAAGTGTACTGTAACCCCCAAAGTGCACTCCAAAAAAAATAAAAACATATATTTTTTTGTGTTTGTGAATTGTGTGTGCAGTAGCTGCACGTGCATCAACAAAGTAGCGCCAAGCGTGCGCCTGTGTCATAGGTAAAGGGCCGGCTGGCTTGACTGTTAAATGGTGCTGGAACCCCCAAAGTGCACTCCAAACCAAATAAAAAAATATTTTCTGTGTTTGTGAATTGTGTGCACTGTGGCTGCACGTGCATCAACAAAGGAGCAGCGCCAAGCGTGCGCCTGTGTCCCATAAGTAAAGGGCTGGCTGGTTTGTCCATTAAAGGGTGCTGTAACCCCCAAAGTGCACTCCAAGAAAAATAAAAATATATATTTTTTAGTGTTTGCGAATTGTGTATGCAGTAGCTGCACGTGCATCAACAAAGTAGCGCCAAGCGTGTGCCAGTGTCATAAGTAAAGGGCCAGCTGGCTTGACCGTTAAAGGGTGCTGTAACCCCCAAATTGCACTCCAAAAAAAAAAATATATATATTTTTTTGTGTTTGTGAATTGTGTGCGCAGTAGCTGCACGTGCATCAACAAAGTAGCGCCAAGCGTGCACCTGTGTCATAGATAAAGGGCTGGCTGGCATGACCGTTAAAGGGTGCTGTAACCCCCAAAGTGCTCTTCAAACCAAATAAAAAAATATTTTCTGTGTTTGTGAATTGTGTGCACTGTGGATCCACGTGCATCAACAAAGGAGCAGCGTCAAGCGTGCGCCTGTGTCCCATAAGTAAAGGGCCAGCTGCTTTGTCCATTAAAGGGTGGTATAACCCCCAAAGTGAACTCCAAAAAAAATAAAAATATATATTTTTTTGTGTTTGTGAATTTTGTGTGCAGTAGCTGCACGTGCATCAACAAAGTAGCGCCATGCGTGTGCCTGTATCATAAATAAAGGGCCTGCTGGCTTGACCGTTAAAGGGTGCTGTAACCCCCAAAGTGCACTCCAAACCAAATAAAAAAATATTTTCTGTGTTTGTGAATTGCGTGCACTGTGGCTGCACGTGCATCAACAAAGGAGCAGAGCCAAGCATGCGCCTGTGTCCCATAAGTAAAGGGCCAGCTGGCTTGTCCAATAAAGGGTGCTGTAACCCCCAAAGTGCACTCCAAAAAAAATAAAAAAAAATATTTTTTTGTGTTTGTGAATTGCGTGCGCATTTGCCGCACGTGCATCAACAAAGTAGCGCCAAGCGTGCACCTGTGTCATAAGTAAATGGCCGGCTGGCTTGACTGTTAAAGGGTGCTGGAACCCCCAAAGTGCACTCCAAACCAAATAAAAAAATATTTTCTGTTTGTGAATTGTGTGCACTGTGGCTTCACGTGCATCAACAAAGGAGCAGCGCCAAGCGTGCCCCTGTGTCCCATAAGTAAAGGGCTGGCTGGTTTGTCCATTAAAGGGTGCTGTAACCCCCAAAGTGCACTCCAAGAAAAATAAAAATATATATTTTTTTGTGTTTGCGAATTGTGTGTGCAGTAGCCTCACGTGCATCAACAAAGTAGCGCCAAGCGTGTGCCTGTGTCTTAAGTAAAGGGCTGGCTGGCTTGACCATTACAGGGTGCTGTAACCCCCAAAGTGCACTCCAAAAAAAATAATATATATTTTTTTTGTGTTTGTGAATTGTGTGCGCAGTATCCGCACGTACATCAACAAAGTAGCGCCAAGCATGTGCCTGTGTCATAAGTAAAGGGCCGGCTGGCTTGACCATTAAAGGGTGCTGTAACCCCCAAAGTGCACTCCAATCCAAATAAAAAAATATTTTCTGTGTATGTGAATTGTGTGCACTGTGGCTGCACGTGCATCAACAGAGGAGCAGCGCCAAGCGTGCGCCTGTGTCCCATAGGTAAAGGGCCAGCTGGCTTGTCCATTAAACGGTGCTGTAACCCCCAAAGTGCACTCCAAAAAAAATAAAAAAATATATTTTTTTGTCTTTGTGAATTGTGTGCGCATTAGCCGCAAGTGCATTAACAAAGTAGCGCCAAGCCTGCACCTGTGTCATAGGTAAAGGGCCGGATGGCTTGACCGTTAAAGGGTGCTGTAACCCCCAAAGTGCACTCCAAACCAAATAAAAAAAATTTATTCTGTGTTTGTGATTTGTGTGCACGGTGGCTGCACGTGCATCAACAAAGGAGCAGCGCCATGCGTGCGCCTGTGTCCCATAAGTAAAGGGCTGGCTGGTTTGCCCATTAAAGGGTGCTATAACCCCCAAAGTGCACTCCAAAAAAAAAATATATATATATTTTTTTGTGTTTGTGAATTTTGTGTGCAGTAGCTGCACGTGCATCAACAAAGTAGCGCCAAGCGACTGCCTGTATCATAAGTAAAGGGCCTGCTGGCTTGACCGTTAAAGGGTGCTGTAACCCCCAAAGTGCACTCCAAACCAAATAAAAAAATATTTTCTGTGTTTGTGAATTGTGTGCACTGTTGCTGCACGTGTATCAACAAAGGAGCAGCGCCAGGCGTGCGCCTGTGTCCCATAAGTAAAGGGCTGGCTGGTTTGTCCATTAAAGGGTGCTGTAACCCCCAAAGTGCACTCCAAGAAAAATAAAAATATATTTTTTTTTGTTTTTGCGAATTGTGTGTGCAGTAGCCGCACGTGCATCAACAAAGTAGCGCCAAGCATGCGCCTCTGTCATAAGTAAAGGGCCAGATGGCTTGACCGTTAAAGGGTGCTGTAGCCCCAAAACTGCACTCCAAACCAAATAAAAAAATATTTTCTCTGTTTGAGAATTGTGTGCACTGTGGCTGCACGTGCATCATCAAAGCAGAAGCGCCAAGCGTGTGCCAGTATCATAAGTAAAGGGCTGGCTGGCTTGACCATTAAAGGGTGCTGTAACCCCCAAAGTGCACTCCAAAATAAAAAAAAATATATATTTTTTTCTGTTTGCGAATTGTGTGTGCACTAGCCGCACGTGTATCAACAAAGTAGCGCCAAGTGTGTGCCTGTGTCATAAGTAAAGGGCTGGCTGGCTTGACCATTAAAGGGTGCTGTAACCCCCAAAGTACACTCCAAAAAAAAAAAAAATATATAAATTTTTTTGTGTTTGTGAATTGTGTGCGCAGTAGCCGCACGTGCATCAACAAAGTAGCGCCAAGCGTCCGCCTGTCTCATAAGTAAAGGGCCAGCTGGCTTGACTGTTAAAGGGTGCTGTAACCCAAAGTGCACTCCAAACCAAATAAAAAAATATTTTTTGTGTTTGTGAATTCTGTGCACTGTGGCAGCACGTGCATCAACAAAGGAGCAGAGCCAAGCGTGCGCCTGTGTTCTATAAGTAAAGGGCCGGCTGGCTTGTTCATTAAAGGGTGCTGTAACCCCCAAAGTGCACTAAAAAAAAATATATATATATTTTTTGATGTTTTTGAATTGTGTGCGCATTAGCCGCACGTGCATCAACAAAGTAGCGCCAAGCGTGCGCCTGTGTAATAAGTAAATGGCCAGCTGGCTTGACTGTTAAAGTGTGCTGTAACCCCCAAAGTGAACTCCAAACCAAATAAAAAAATATTTTCTGTGTTTTTGAAATGTGTGCACTGTGGCTGCACTTGCATCAACAAAGGAGCAGCGCCAAGTGTGCGCCTGTGTCCCATAAGTAAAGGGCCGGCTGGCTTGTCCATTAAAGGGTGCTGTAACCCCCAAAGTGCACTCCAAAAAAAAAAATATATATATTTTTTTGTGTTTGTGAATTGTGTGCGCAGTAGCTGCACGTGCATCAACAAAGTAGCGCCAAGCGTGCGCCTGTATAATAAGTAAACGGCCAGCTGGCTTGACTGTTAAAGGGTGCTGTAACCCCCAAAGTGCACTCCAAACCAAATAAAAAAATATTTTCTGTGTTTGTAAATTGTGTGCACTGTGGCTGCACTAGCATCAACAAAGGAGCAGCGCCAAGTGTGCGCCTGTGTCCCATAAGTAAAGGGCCAGCTGGCTTGTACGTTAAAGTGTGCTGTAACCCCCAAAGTGCACTCAAAATAAAGAAAAAAATTTATTTTTTTGTGTTTGTGAATTGTGTGCGCATTAGCCGCATGTGCATCAACAAAGTAACGCCAAGCGTGCGCCTGTGTCATAAGTAAACGGTCAGCTGGCTTGACCATTAAAGTGTGCTGTTATCTCCAAAGTGCACTCCAAACCAAATAAAAAAATATTTTCTGTGTTTGTGAATTGTGTGCACTGTGGCTGCATGTGCGTCAACAAAGGAGCAGCGCCAAGTGTGCGCCTGTGTCCCATAAGTAAAGGGCCGGCTGGCTTGTCCATTAAAAGGTGCTGTAACCCCCAAAGTGCACTAAAAAAAAAATAACAAAATATATTTTTTGTGTTTGTGAATTGTGTGCGCATTAGCCGCACGTGCATCAACAAAGTAGCTCCAAGCGTTCGCTTGTGTCATAAGTAAAGGGCCGGATGGCTTGACCATTAATGGGTGCTGTAACCCCCAAAGTGCACTCCAAACCAAATAAAAAAATATTTTCTGTGTTTGTGAATTGTGTGCACTGTGGCTGCACTTGCATCAACAAAGGAGCAGCGCCAAGTGTGCGCCTGTGTCCCATAAGTAAAGGGCCGGCTGGCTTGTCCATTAAAGGGTGCTGTAACCCCCAAAGTGCACTCCAAAAAAAAAAATATATATATTTTTTTGTGTTTGTGAATTGTGTGCGCAGTAGCTGCACGTGCATCAACAAAGTAGCGCCAAGCGTGCGCCTGTATAATAAGTAAACGGCCAGCTGGCTTGACTGTTAAAGGGTGCTGTAACCCCCAAAGTGCACTCCAAACCAAATAAAAAAATATTTTCTGTGTTTGTAAATTGTGTGCACTGTGGCTGCACTAGCATCAACAAAGGAGCAGCGCCAAGTGTGCGCCTGTGTCCCATAAGTAAAGGGCCAGCTGGCTTGTACGTTAAAGTGTGCTGTAACCCCCAAAGTGCACTCAAAATAAAGAAAAAAATTTATTTTTTTGTGTTTGTGAATTGTGTGCGCATTAGCCGCATGTGCATCAACAAAGTAACGCCAAGCGTGCGCCTGTGTCATAAGTAAACGGTCAGCTGGCTTGACCATTAAAGTGTGCTGTTATCTCCAAAGTGCACTCCAAACCAAATAAAAAAATATTTTCTGTGTTTGTGAATTGTGTGCACTGTGGCTGCATGTGCGTCAACAAAGGAGCAGCGCCAAGTGTGCGCCTGTGTCCCATAAGTAAAGGGCCGGCTGGCTTGTCCATTAAAAGGTGCTGTAACCCCCAAAGTGCACTAAAAAAAAAATAACAATATTTATTTTTTGTGTTTGTGAATTGTGTGCGCATTAGCCGCACGTGCATCAACAAAGTAGCTCCAAGCGTTCGCTTGTGTCATAAGTAAAGGGCCGGATGGCTTGACCATTAATGGGTGCTGTAACCCCCAAAGTGCACTCCAAACCAAATAAAAAAATATTTTCTGTGTTTGTGAATTGTGTGCACTGTGGATGCACGTGCATCAACAAAGAAACAGCGCCATGCATGCGCCTGTGTCCCATAAGTAAAGTTCCGGCTGGTTTGTCCATTAAAGGGTGCTATAACCCCCAAAGTGCACTCCAAGAAAAATAAAAGTATATATTTTTATGTGTTTGCGAATTGTGTGTGCAGTAGCTGCACGTGCATCAACAAAGTAGCGCCAAGCGTGTGCCAGTGTCATAAGTAAAGGGCCAGCTGGCTTGACCGTTAAAGGGTGCTGTAACCCCCAAATTGCACTCCAAAAAAAAAAAAATATATATTTTTTTGTGTTTGTGAATTGTGTGCGCAGTAGCTGCACGTGCATCAACAAAGTAGCGCCAAGCGTGCACCTGTGTCATAGATAAAGGGCTGGCTGGCATGACCGTTAAAGGGTGCTGTAACCCCCAAAGTGCTCTTCAAACCAAATAAAAAAATATTTTCTGTGTTTTGTGAATTGTGTGCACTGTGGATCCACGTGCATCAACAAAGGAGCAGCGTCAAGCGTGCGCCTGTGTCCCATAAGTAAAGGGCCAGCTGCTTTGTCCATTAAAGGGTGGTATAACCCCCAAAGTGAACTCCAAAAAAAATAAAAATATATATTTTTTTGTGTTTGTGAATTTTGTGTGCAGTAGCTGCACGTGCATCAACAAAGTAGCGCCATGCGTGTGCCTGTATCATAAATAAAGGGCCTGCTGGCTTGACCGTTAAAGGGTGCTGTAACCCCCAAAGTGCACTCCAAACCAAATAAAAAAATATTTTCTGTGTTTGTGAATTGCGTGCACTGTGGCTGCACGTGCATCAACAAAGGAGCAGAGCCAAGCATGGGCCTGTGTCCCATAAGTAAAGGGCCAGCTGGCTTGTCCAATAAAGGGTGCTGTAACCCCCAAAGTGCACTCCAAAAAAAATAAAAAAAAATATTTTTTTGTGTTTGTGAATTGCGTGCGCATTTGCCGCACGTGCATCAACAAAGTAGCGCCAAGCGTGCACCTGTGTCATAAGTAAATGGCCGGCTGGCTTGACTGTTAAAGGGTGCTGGAACCCCCAAAGTGCACTCCAAACCAAATAAAAAAATATTTTCTGTTTGTGAATTGTGTGCACTGTGGCTTCACGTGCATCAACAAAGGAGCAGCGCCAAGCGTGCGCCTGTGTCCCATAAGTAAAGGGCTGGCTGGTTTGTCCATTAAAGGGTGCTGTAACCCCCAAAGTGCACTCCAAGAAAAATAAAAATATATATTTTTTTGTGTTTGCGAATTGTGTGTGCAGTAGCCTCACGTGCATCAACAAAGTAGCGCCAAGCGTGTGCCTGTGTCTTAAGTAAAGGGCTGGCTGGCTTGACCATTACAGGGTGCTGTAACCCCCAAAGTGCACTCCAAAAAAAAATAATATATATTTTTTTTGTGTTTGTGAATTGTGTGCGCAGTATCCGCACGTGCATCAACAAAGTAGCGCCAAGCATGTGCCTGTGTCATAAGTAAAGGGCCGGCTGGCTTGACCATTAAAGGGTGCTGTAACCCCCAAAGTGCACTCCAATCCAAATAAAAAAATATTTTCTGTGTATGTGAATTGTGTGCACTGTGGCTGCACATGCATCAACAGAGGAGCAGCGCCAAGCGTGCGCCTGTGTCCCATAGGTAAAGGGCCAGCTGGCTTGTCCATTAAACGGTGCTGTAACCCCCAAAGTGCACTCCAAAAAAAATAAAAAAATATATTTTTTTGTCTTTGTGAATTGTGTGCGCATTAGCCGCAAGTGCATTAACAAAGTAGCGCCAAGCCTGCACCTGTGTCATAGGTAAAGGGCCGGATGTCTTGACCATTAAAGGGTGCTGTAACCCCCAAAGTGCACTCCAAACCAAATAAAAAAATATTTTCTCTGTTTGTGAATTGTGTGCACTGTGGCTGCACGTGCATCAACAAAGGAGCAACGCCAAGCATGCGCCTGTGTCCCATAAGTAAAGGGCCGGCTGGTTTGTCCATTAAAGGGTGCTGTAACCCCCAAAGTTCACTCCAAAAAAAATTAAAATATATATTTTTTTGAGTTTGTGAATTGTGTGTGCAGTAGCTGCACGTGCTTGAACAAAGTAGCGCCAAGCGTGTGCCTGTGTCATAAGTAAAGGGCCTGCTGGCTTGACCGTTAAAGGGTGCTGTAACCCCCAAAGTGCACTCCAAACCAAATAAAAAAATTTATTCTGTGTTTGTGATTTGTGTGCACGGTGGCTGCACGTGCATCAACAAAGGAGCAGCGCCATGCGTGCGCCTGTGTCCCATAAGTAAAGGGCTGGCTGGTTTGCCCATTAAAGGGTGCTATAACCCCCAAAGTGCACTCCAAAAAAAATAAAATTATATATTTTTTTGTGTTTGTGAATTTTGTGTGCAGTAGCTGCACGTGCATCAACAAAGTAGCGCCAAGCGACTGCCTGTATCATAAGTAAAGGGCCTGCTGGCTTGACCGTTAAAGGGTGCTGTAACCCCCAAAGTGCACTCCAAACCAAATAAAAAAATATTTTCTGTGTTTGTGAATTGTGTGCACTGTTGCTGCACGTGTATCAACAAAGGAGCAGCGCCAGGCGTGCGCCTGTGTCCCATAAGTAAAGGGCTGGCTGGTTTGTCCATTAAAGGGTGCTGTAACCCCCAAAGTGCACTCCAAGAAAAATAAAAATATATATTTTTTTGTTTTTGCGAATTGTGTGTGCAGTAGCCGCACGTGCATCAACAAAGTAGCGCCAAGCATGCGCCTCTGTCATAAGTAAAGGGCCAGATGGCTTGACCGTTAAAGGGTGCTGTAGCCCCAAAACTGCACTCCAAACCAAATAAAAAAATATTTTCTCTGTTTGAGAATTGTGTGCACTGTGGCTGCACGTGCATCATCAAAGCAGAGGCGACAAGCGTGTGCCAGTATCATAAGTAAAGGGCTGGCTGGCTTGACCATTAAAGGGTGCTGTAACCCCCAAAGTGCACTCCAAAATAAAAAAATATATATATTTTTTTCTGTTTGCGAATTGTGTGTGCACTAGCCGCACGTGTATCAACAAAGTAGCGCCAAGTGTGTGCCAGTGTCATAAGTAAAGGGCTGGCTGGCTTGACCATTAAAGGGTGCTGTAACCCCCAAAGTACACTCCAAAAAAAAAAAAATATATATATTTTTTTGTGTTTGTGAATTGTGTGCGCAGTAGCCGCACGTGCATCAACAAAGTAGCGCCAAGCGTGCGCCTGTCTCATAAGTAAAGGGCCAGCTGGCTTGACTGTTAAAGGGTGCTGTAACCCAAAGTGCACTCCAAACCAAATAAAAAAATATTTTTTGTGTTTGTGAATTCTGTGCACTGTGGCAGCACGTGCATCAACAAAGGAGCAGAGCCAAGCGTGCGCCTGTGTTCTATAAGTAAAGGGCCGGCTGGCTTGTTCATTAAAGGGTGCTGTAACCCCCAAAGTGCACTAAAAAAAAAAATATATATATTTTTTGATGTTTTTGAATTGTGTGCGCATTAGCCGCACGTGCATCAACAAAGTAGCGCCAAGCGTGTGCCTGTGTAATAAGTAAATGGCCAGCTGGCTTGACTGTTAAAGTGTGCTGTATCCCCCAAAGTGAACTCCAAACCAAATAAAAAAATATTTTCTGTGTTTTTGAAATGTGTGCACTGTGGCTGCACTTGCATCAACAAAGGAGCAGCGCCAAGTGTGCGCCTGTGTCCCATAAGTAAAGGGCCGGCTGGCTTGTCCATTAAAGGGTGCTGTAACCCCCAAAGTGCACTCCAAAAAAAAAAATATATATATTTTTTTGTGTTTGTGAATTGTGTGCGCAGTAGCTGCACGTGCATCAACAAAGTAGCGCCAAGCGTGCACCTGTGTAATAAGTAAACGGCCAGCTGGCTTGACCATTAAAGGGTGCTGTAACCCCCAAAGTACACTCCAAAAAAAAAAAAAATATATATATTTTTTTGTGTTTGTGAATTGTGTGCGCAGTAGCCGCACATGCATCAACAAAGTAGCGCCAAGCGTGCGCCTGTCTCATAAGTAAAGGGCCAGCTGGCTTGACTGTTAAAGGGTGCTGTAACCCAAAGTGCACTCCAAACCAAATAAAAAAATATTTTTTGTGTTTGTGAATTCTGTGCACTGTGGCAGCACGTGCATCAACAAAGGAGCAGCGCCAAGTGTGCGCCTGTGTCCCATAAGTAAAGGGCCAGCTGGCTTGTACGTTAAAGTGTGCTGTAACCCCCAAAGTGCACTCAAAATAAAGAAAAAAATGTATTTTTTTGTGTTTGTGAATTGTGTGCGCATTAGCCGCATGTGCATCAACAAAGTAACGCCAAGCGTGCGCCTGTGTCATAAGTAAACGGTCAGCTGGCTTGACCATTAAAGTGTGCTGTTATCTCCAAAGTGCACTCCAAACCAAATAAAAAAATATTTTCTGTGTTTGTGAATTGTGTGCACTGTGGCTGCATGTGCGTCAACAAAGGAGCAGCGCCAAGTGTGCGCCTGTGTCCCATAAGTAAAGGGCCGGCTGGCTTGTCCATTAAAAGGTGCTGTAACCCCCAAAGTGCACTAAAAAAAAATAACAAAATATATTTTTTGTGTTTGTGAATTGTGTGCGCATTAGCCGCACGTGCATCAACAAAGTAGCTCCAAGCGTTCGCTTGTGTCATAAGTAAAGGGCCGGATGGCTTGACCGTTAATGGGTGCTGTAACCCCCAAAGTGCACTCCAAACCAAATAAAAAAATATTTTCTGTGTTTGTGAATTGTGTGCACTGTGGATGCACGTGCATCAACAAAGAAACAGCGCCATGCATGCGCCTGTGTCCCATAAGTAAAGGGCCGGCTGGTTTGTCCATTAAAGGGTGCTATAACCCCCAAAGTGCACTCCAAGAAAAATAAAAGTATATATTTTTATGTGTTTGCGAATTGTGTGTGCAGTAGCTGCACGTGCATCAACAAAGTAGCGCCAAGCGTGTGCCAGTGTCATAAGTAAAGGGCCAGCTGGCTTGACCGTTAAAGGGTGCTGTAACCCCCAAATTGCACTCCAAAAAAAAAAAAATATATATTTTTTTGTGTTTGTGAATTGTGTGCGCAGTAGCTGCACGTGCATCAACAAAGTAGCGCCAAGCGTGCACCTGTGTCATAGATAAAGGGCTGGCTGGCATGACCGTTAAAGGGTGCTGTAACCCCCAAAGTGCTCTTCAAAGCAAATAAAAAAATATTTTCTGTGTTTGTGAATTGTGTGCACTGTGGATCCATGTGCATCAACAAAGGAGCAGCGTCAAGCGTGCGCCTGTGTCCCATAAGTAAAGGGCCAGCTGCTTTGTCCATTAAAGGGTGGTATAACCCCCAAAGTGAACTCCAAAAAAATAAAAATATATATTTTTTTGTGTTTGTGAATTTTGTGTGCAGTAGCTGCACGTGCATCAACAAAGTAGCGCCATGCGTGTGCCTGTATCATAAATAAAGGGCCTGCTGGCTTGACCGTTAAAGGGTGCTGTAACCCCCAAAGTGCACTCCAAACCAAATAAAAAAATATTTTCTGTGTTTGTGAATTGCGTGCACTGTGGCTGCACGTGCATCAACAAAGGAGCAGAGCCAAGCATGCGCCTGTGTCCCATAAGTAAAGGGCCAGCTGGCTTGTCCAATAAAGGGTGCTGTAACCCCCAAAGTGCACTCCAAAAAAAATTAAAAAAAATATTTTTTTGTGTTTGTGAATTGCGTGCACATTTGCCGCACGTGCATCAACAAAGTAGCGCCAAGCGTGCACCTGTGTCATAAGTAAATGGCCGGCTGGCTTGACTGTTAAAGGGTGCTGGAACCCCCAAAGTGCACTCCAAACCAAATAAAAAAATATTTTCTGTTTGTGAATTGTGTGCACTGTGGCTTCACGTGCATCAACAAAGGAGCAGCGCCAAGCGTGCGCCTGTGTCCCATAAGTAAAGGGCTGGCTGGTTTGTCCATTAAAGGGTGCTGTAACCCCCAAAGTGCACTCCAAGAAAAATAAAAATATATATTTTTTTGTGTTTGCGAATTGTGTGTGCAGTAGCCTCACGTGCATCAACAAAGTAGCGCCAAGCGTGTGCCTGTGTCTTAAGTAAAAGGCTGGCTGGCTTGACCATTACAGGGTGCTGTAACCCCCAAAGTGCACTCCAAAAAAAAATAATATATATTTTTTTTGTGTTTGTGAATTGTGTGCGCAGTATCCGCACGTGCATCAACAAAGTAGCGCCAAGCATGTGCCTGTGTCATAAGTAAAGGGCCGGCTGGCTTGACCATTAAAGGGTGCTGTAACCCCCAAAGTGCACTCCAATCCAAATAAAAAAATATTTTCTGTGTATGTGAATTGTGTACACTGTGGCTGCACGTGCATCAACAGAGGAGCAGCGCCAAGCGTGCGCCTGTGTCCCATAGGTAAAGGGCCAGCTGGCTTGTCCATTAAACGGTGCTGTAACCCCCAAAGTGCACTCCAAAAAAAATAAAAAAATATATTTTTTTGTCTTTGTGAATTGTGTGCGCATTAGCCGCAAGTGCATTAACAAAGTAGCGCCAAGCCTGCACCTGTGTCATAGGTAAAGGGCCGGATGGCTTGACCATTAAAGGGTGCTGTAACCCCCAAAGTGCACTCCAAACCAAATAAAAAAATATTTTCTCTGTTTGTGAATTGTGTGCACTGTGGCTGCACGTGCATCAACAAAGGAGCAACGCCAAGCATGCGCCTGTGTCCCATAAGTAAAGGGCCAGCTGGTTTGTCCATTAAAGGGTGCTGTAACCCCCAAAGTGCACTCCAAAAAATATTAAAATATATATTTTTTTGAGTTTGTGAATTGTGTGTGCAGTAGCTGCACGTGCTTGAACAAAGTAGCGCCAAGCGTGTGCCTGTGTCATAAGTAAAGGGCCTGCTGGCTTGACCATTAAAGGGTGCTGTAACCCCCAAAGTGCACTCCAAACCAAATAAAAAAATTTATTCTGTGTTTGTGATTTGTGTGCACGGTGGCTGCACGTGCATCAACAAAGGAGCAGCGCCATGCGTGCGCCTGTGTCCCATAAGTAAAGGGCTGGCTGGTTTGCCCATTAATGGGTGCTATAACCCCCAAAGTGCACTCCAAAAAAAATAAAAATATATATTTTTTTGTGTTTGTGAATTTTGTGTGCAGTAGCTGCACGTGCATCAACAAAGTAGCGCCAAGCGACTGCCTGTATCATAAGTAAAGGGCCTGCTGGCTTGACCGTTAAAGGGTGCTGTAACCCCCAAAGTGCACTCCAAACCAAATAAAAAAATATTTTCTGTGTTTGTGAATTGTGTGCACTGTTGCTGCACGTGTATCAACAAAGGAGCAGCGCCAGGCGTGCGCCTGTGTCCCATAAGTAAAGGGCTGGCTGGTTTGTCCATTAAAGGGTGCTGTAACCCCCAAAGTGCACTCCAAGAAAAATAAAAATATATATTTTTTTGTTTTTGCGAATTGTGTGTGCAGTAGCCGCACGTGCATCAACAAAGTAGCGCCAAGCATGCGCCTCTGTCATAAGTAAAGGGCCAGATGGCTTGACCGTTAAAGGGTGCTGTAGCCCCAAAACTGCACTCCAAACCAAATAAAAAAATATTTTCTCTGTTTGAGAATTGTGTGCACTGTGGCTGCACGTGCATCATCAAAGCAGAAGCGCCAAGCGTGTGCCAGTATCATAAGTAAAGGGCTGGCTGGCTTGACCATTAAAGGGTGCTGTAACCCCCAAAGTGCACTCCAAAATAAAAAAATATATATTTTTTTTTCTGTTTGCGAATTGTGTGTGCACTAGCCGCATGTGTATCAACAAAGTAGCGCCAAGTGTGTGCCAGTGTCATAAGTAAAGGGCTGGCTGGCTTGACCATTAAAGGGTGCTGTAACCCCCAAAGTACACTCCAAAAAAAAAAAAAATATATATATTTTTTTGTGTTTGTGAATTGTGTGCGCAGTAGCCGCACGTGCATCAACAAAGTAGCGCCAAGCGTGCGCCTGTCTCATAAGTAAAGGGCCAGCTGGCTTGACTGTTAAAGGGTGCTGTAACCCAAAGTGCACTCCAAACCAAATAAAAAAATATTTTTTGTGTTTGTGAATTCTGTGCACTGTGGCAGCACGTGCATCAACAAAGGAGCAGAGCCAAGCGTGCGCCTGTGTTCTATAAGTAAAGGGCTGGCTGGCTTGTTCATTAAAGGGTGCTGTAACCCCCAAAGTGCACTAAAAAAAAAAATATATATATTTTTTGATGTTTTTGAATTGTGTGCGCATTAGCCGCACGTGCATCAACAAAGTAGCGCCAAGCGTGCGCCTGTGTAATAAGTAAATGGCCAGCTGGCTTGACTGTTAAAGTGTGCTGTAACCCCCAAAGTGAACTCCAAACCAAATAAAAAAATATTTTCTGTGTTTTTGAAATGTGTGCACTGTGGCTGCACTTGCATCAACAAAGGAGCAGCGGCAAGTGTGCGCCTGTGTCCCATAAGTAAAGGGCCGGCTGGCTTGTCCATTAAAGGGTGCTGTAACCCCCAATGTGCACTCCAAAAAAAAAAATATATATATTTTTTTGTGTTTGTGAATTGTGTGCGCAGTAGCTGCACGTGCATCAACAAAGTAGCGCCAAGCGTGCGCCTGTGTAATAAGTAAACGGCCAGCTGGCTTGACTGTTAAAGGGTGCTGTAACCCCCAAAGTGCACTCAAAATAAAGAAAAAAATGTATTTTTTTGTGTTTGTGAATTGTGTGCGCATTAGCCGCATGTGCATCAACAAAGTAACGCCAAGTGTGCGCCTGTGTCATAAGTAAACGGTCAGCTGGCTTGACCATTAAAGTGTGCTGTTATCTCCAAAGTGCACTCTAAACCAAATAAAAAAATATTTTCTGTGTTTGTGAATTGTGTGCACTGTGGCTGCATGTGCGTCAACAAAGGAGCAGCGCCAAGTGTGCGCCTGTGTCCCATAAGTAAAGGGCCGGCTGGCTTGTCCATTAAAAGGTGCTGTAACCCCCAAAGTGCACTAAAAAAAAAATAACAAAATATATTTTTTGTGTTTGTGAATTGTGTGCGCATTAGCCGCACGTGCATCAACAAAGTAGCTCCAAGCGTTCGCCTGTGTCATAAGTAAAGGGCCGGATGGCTTGACCGTTAATGGGTGCTGTAACCCCCAAAGTGCACTCCAAACCAAATAAAAAAATATTTTCTGTGTTTGTGAATTGTGTGCACTGTGGATGCACGTGCATCAACAAAGAAACAGCGCCATGCATGCGCCTGTGTCCCATAAGTAAAGGGCCGGCTGGTTTGTCCATTAAAGGGTGCTATAACCCCCAAAGTGCACTCCAAGAAAAATAAAAGTATATATTTTTATGTGTTTGCGAATTGTGTGTGCAGTAGCTGCACGTGCATCAACAAAGTAGCGCCAAGCGTGTGCCAGTGACATAAGTAAAGGGCCAGCTGGCTTGACCGTTAAAGGGTGCTGTAACCCCCAAATTGCACTCCAAAAAATAAAAAATATATATATTTTTTTGTGTTTGTGAATTGTGTGCGCAGTAGCCGCATGTGCATCAACAAAGTAGCGCCAAGCGTGCACCTGTGTCATAGATAAAGGGCCGGCTGGCTTGACCGTTAAAGGGTGCTGTAACCCCCAAAGTGCGCTCCAAACCAAATAAAAAAATATTTTCTGTGTTTGTGAATTGTGTACATTGTGGATGCACGTGCATCAACAAAGGAGCAGCGTCATGCGTGCGCCTGTGTCCCATAAGTAAAGGGCCAGCTGCTTTGTCCATTAAAGGGTGGTATAACCCCCAAAGTGAACTCCAAAAAAAATAAAAAAATATAATTTTTTGTGTTTGAGAATTTTGTGTGCAGTAGCTGCACGTGCATCAACAAAGTAGCGCCAAGCGTGTGCCTGTATCATAAGTAAAGGGCCTGCTGGCTTGACCGTTAAAGGGTGCTGTAACCCCCAAGGTGCACTCCAAACCAAATAAAAAAATATTTTCTGTGTTTGTGAATTGTGTGCACTGTGGCTGCACGTGCATCAACAAAGCAGCAGCGCCAAGTGTGCGCCTGTGTCCCATAAGTAAAGTGCCGGCTGGCTTGTCCAATAAAGGGTGCTGTAACAACCAATGTGCACTAAAAAAAAAATAAAAAAATATATTTTTTTGTGTTTGTGAATTGTGTGAGCAGTAGCCGCACGTGCATCAACAAAGTAGCTCCAAGCGTGCGCCTGTGTCATAAGTAAAGGGCCGGATGGCTTGACCGTTAAAGGGTGCTGTAACCCCCAAAGTGCACTCCAAACCAAATAAAAAAATATTTTCTGTGTTTGTGAATTGTGTGCACTGTAGCTGCACGTGCATCAACAAAGGAGCAGCGCCAAGCATGCGCCTGTGTCCCATAAGTAAAGGGCCGGCTGGCTGGTCCATTAAAGGGTGCTGTAACCCCCAAAGTGCACTCCAAAAAAAATAAAAAAATATATTTTTTTGTGTTTGTGAATTTTGTGTGCAGTAGCTGCACGTGCATGAACAAAGTAGCGCCAAGCGTGTGCCTGTGTCATAAGTAAAGGGCCTGCTGGCTTGACCGTTAAAGGGTGCTGTAACCCCCAAAGTGCACTCCAAACCAAATAAAAAAATGTATTCTGTGTTTGTGATTTGTGTGCACGGTGGATGCACGTGCATCAACAAAGGAGCAGCGCCATGCGTGCGCCTGTGTCCCATAAGTAAAGGGCCGGCTGGTTTGTCCATTAAAGGGTGCTATAACCCCCAAAGTGCACTCCATAAAAAATAAAAATATATATTTTTTGGTGTTTGTGAATTTTGTGTGCAGTAGCTGCACGTGCATCAACAAAGTAGCGCCAAGCGACTGCCTGTATCATAAGTAAAGGGCCTGCTGGCTTGACCATTAAAGGGTGCTGTAACCCCCAAAGTGCACTCCAAACCAAATAAAAAAATATTTTCTGTGTTTGTGAATTGTGTGCACTGTTGCTGCACGTGTATCAACAAAGGAGCAGCGGCAGGCGTGCGCCTGTGTCCCATAAGTAAAGGGGCGGCTGGTTTGTCCATTAAAGGGTGCTGTAGCCCCCAAAGTGCACTCCAAGAAAAATAAAAATATATATTTTTTTGTTTTTGCGAATTGTGTGTGCAGTAGCCGCACGTGCATCAACAAAGTAGCGCCAAGCATGCGCCTCTGTCATAAGTAAAGGGCCAGCTGGCTTTACCGTTAAAGGGTGCTGTAGCCCCCAAACTGCACTCCAAACCAAATAAAAAAATATTTTCTCTGTTTGAGAATTGTGTGCACTGTGGCTGCACGTGCATCAACAAAGCAGCAGCGCCAAGCGTGTGCCAGTATCATAAGTAAAGGGCTGGCTGGCTTGACCGTTAAAGGGTGCTGTAACCCCCATAGTACACTCCAAAAAAAAATAATATATATTTTTTTTGTGTTTGTGAATTGTGTGCGCAGTAGCCGCACGTGCATCAACAAAGTAGCGCCAAGCGTGCGCCTGTCTCATAAGTAAAGGGCCAGCTGGCTTGACTGTTAAAGGGTGCTGTAACCCGCAAACTGCACTCCAAACCATATAAAAAAATATTTTTTGTGTTTGTGAATTCTGTGCACTGTGGCAGCACGTGCATCAACAAAGGAGCAGAGCAAGCGTGCGCCTGTGTCCCATAAGTAAAGGGCCGGCTGGCTTGTTCATTAAAGGGTGCTTTAACCCCCAAAGTGCACTAAAAAAAAAAATATATATATTTTTTGATGTTTTTGAATTGTGTGCGCATTAAGCGCACGTGCATCAACAAAGTAGCGCCAAGCGTGCGCCTGTGTAATAAGTAAATGGCCAGCTGGCTTGACCATTAAAGTGTGCTGTAATCTCCAAAGTGCACTCCAAACCAAATAAAAAAATATTTTCTGTGTTTGTGAATTGTGTGCACTGTGGCTGCACGTGCATCAACAAAGGAGCAGCGCCAAGTGTGCGCCTGTGTCCCATAAGTAAAGGGCCAGCTGGCTTGTACGTTAAAGGGTGCTGTAACCCCCAAAGTGCACTCAAAATAAAGAAAAAAATGTATTTTTTTGTGTTTGTGAATTGTGTGTGCATTAGCCGCATGTGCATCAACAAAGTAACGCCAAGCGTGCGCCTGTGTCATAAGTAAACGGTCAGCTGGCTTGACCATTAAAGTGTGCTGTTATCTCCAAAGTGCACTCCAAACCAAATAAAAAAATATTTTCTGTGTTTGTGAATTGTGTGCACTGTGGCTGCACGTGCATCAACAAAGGAGCAGCGCCAAGTGTGCGCCTGTGTCCCATAAGTAAAGGGCCGGCTGACTTGTCCATTAAAGGGTGCTGTAACCCCCAAAGTGCACTCCAAAAAAAATAACAAAATATATTTTTTTGTGTTTGTGAATTGTGTGCGCATTAGCCGCACGTGCATCAACAAAGTAGCTCCAAGCGTTCGCCTGTGTCATAAGTAAAGGGCCGGATGGCTTGACCGTTAATGGGTGCTGTATCCCCCAAAGTGCACTCCAAACCAAATAAAAAAATATTTTCTGTGTTTGTGAATTGTGTGCACTGTGGATGCACGTGCATCAACAAAGGAGCAGCGCCATGCATGCGCCTGTGTCCCATAAGTAAAGGGCCGGCTGGTTTGTCCATTAAAGGGTGCTATAACCCCCAAAGTGCACTCCAAAAAAATAAAATTATATATTTTTTTGTGTTTGTGAATTTTGTGTGCAGTAGCTGCACGTGCATCAATAAAGTAGCGCCAAGCGTGTGCCTGTATCATAAGAAAAGGGCCTGCTGGCTTGACTGTTAATGGGTGCTGTAACCCCCAAACTGCACTCCAAACCAAATAAAAAAATATTTTCTGTGTTTGTGTTTTGTCTGCACTGTGGCTGCACGTGCATCAACAAAGGAGCGGCGCCAAGTGTGCGCCTGTGTCCCATAAGTAAAGGGCTGGTTGGTTTGTCCATTAAAGGGTGCTATAACCCCCAAAGTGCACTCCAAAAAAATAAAAATATATATTTTTTTGTGTTTGTGAATTGTGTGTGCAGTAGCTGCACGTGCATCAACAAAGTAGCGCCAAGCGTGTGCCAGTGACATATGTAAAGGGCCAGCTGGCTTGACCATTAAAGGATGCTGTAACCACCAAATTGCACTCCAAAAAAAAAAAAAAATATATATTTTTTTGTGTTTGTGAATTGTGTGCGCAGTAGCCGCATGTGCATCAACAAAGTAGCGCCAAGCGTGCACCTGTGTCATAGATAAAGGGCCGGCTGGCTTGACCGTTAAAGGGTGCTGTAACCCCCAAAGTGCGCTCCAAACCAAATAAAAAAATATTTTCTGTGTTTGTGAATTGTGTACACTGTGGATGCACGTGCATCAACAAAGGAGCAGCGTCATGCGTGCGCCTGTGTCCCATAAGTAAAGGGCCAGCTGCTTTGTCCATTAAAGGGTGGTATAACCCCCAAAGTGAACTCCAAAAAAAATAAAAAAATATAATTTTTTGTGTTTGAGAATTTTGTGTGCAGTAGCTGCACGTGCATCAACAAAGTAGCGCCAAGCGTGTGCCTGTATCATAAGTAAAGGGCCTGCTGGCTTGACCGTTAAAGGGTGCTGTAACCCCCAAGGTGCACTCCAAACCAAATAAAAAATATTTTCTGTGTTTGTGAATTGTGTGCACTGTGGCTGCACGTGCATCAACAAAGGAGCAGCGCCAAGTGTGCGCCTGTGTCCCATAAGTAAAGGGCCGGCTGGCTTGTCAATTAAAGGGTGCTGTAACAAACAATGTGGACTAAAAAAAAAATAACAAAATATATTTTTTTGTGTTTGTGAATTGTGTGAGCAGTAGCCGCACGTGCATCAACAAAGTAGCTCCAAGCGTGCACCTGTGTCATAAGTAATGGGCCAGATGGCTTGACCATTAAAGGGTGCTGTAACCCCCAAAGTGCACTCCAAACCAAATAAAAAAATATTTTCTGTGTTTGTGAATTGTGTGCACTGTGGCTGCACGTGCATCAACAAAGGAGCAGCGCTAAGTGTGCGCCTGTGTCCCATAAGTAAAGGACCGGCTGGCTTCTCCATTAAAGGGTGCTGTAACCCCAAAGTGCACTCCAAAAAAAATAAAAATATATATTTTTTTGTGTTTGTAAATTGTGTGTGCAGTAGCCGCAAGTGCATCAACAAAGTAGCGCCAAGCATGCGCCTGTGTCATAAGTAAAGGGCCTGCTGGCTTGACCCTTAAAGGGTGCTGTAACCCCCAAAGTACACTCCAAAAAAAAATAATATATATTTTCTGTGTTTGTGAATTGTGTGCACTGTAGCTGCACGTGCATCAACAAAGGAGCAGCGCCAAGCATGCGCCTGTGTCCCATAAGTAAAGGGCCGGCTGGCTGGTCCATTAAAGGGTGCTGTAACCCCCAAAGTGCACTTCAAAAATAATAAAAAAATATATTTTTTTGTGTTTGTGAATTTTGTGTGCAGTAGCTGCACGTGCATGAATAAAGTAGCGCCAAGCGTGTGCCTGTGTCATAAGTAAAGGGCCTGCTGGTTTGACCGTTAAAGGGTGCTGTAACCCCCAAAGTGCACTCCAAACCAAATAAAAAAATTTATTCTGTGTTTGTGATTTGTGTGCACGGTGGATGCACGTGCATCAACAAAGGAGCAGCGCCATGCGTGCGCCTGTGTCCCATAAGTAAAGGGCCGGCTGGTTTGTCCATTAAAGGGTGCTATAACCCCCAAAGTGCACTCCATAAAAAATAAAAATATATATTTTTTTGTGTTTGTGAATTTTGTGTGCAGTAGCTGCACGTGCATCAACAAAGTAGCGCCAAGCGACTGCCTGTATCATAAGTAAAGGGCCTGCTGGCTTGACCATTAAAGGGTGCTGTAACCCCCAAAGTGCACTCCAAACCAAATAAAAAAATATTTTCTGTGTTTGTGAATTGTGTGCACTGTTGCTGCACGTGTATCAACAAAGGAGCAGCGGCAGGCGTGCGCCTGTGTCCCATAAGTAAAGGGGCGGCTGGTTTGTCCATTAAAGGGTGCTGTAGCCCCCAAAGTGCACTCCAAGAAAAATAAAAATATATATTTTTTTGTTTTTGCGAATTGTGTGTGCAGTAGCCGCACGTGCATCAACAAAGTAGCGCCAAGCATGCGCCTCTGTCATAAGTAAAGGGCCAGCTGGCTCTACCATTAAAGGGTGCTGTAGCCCCCAAACTGCACTCCAAACCAAATAAAAAAATATTTTCTCTGTTTGAGAATTGTGTGCACTGTGGCTGCACGTGCATCAACAAAGCAGCAGCGCCAAGCGTGTGCCAGTATCATAAGTAAAGGGCTGGCTTGCTTGACCGTTAAAGGGTGCTGTAACCCCCAAAGTGCACTCCAAATTAAAAAAATATATATATTTTTTTCTGTTTGCAAATTGTGTGTGCAGTAGCCGCACGTGTATCAACAAAGTAGCGCCAAGCGTGTGCCAGTGTCATAAGTAAAGGGCTGGCTGGCTTGACCATTAAAGGGTGCTGTAACCCCCAAAGGCCCCCCCTTAAAAATTTTTATATATTTTTTGATGTTTTTGAATTGTGTGCGCATTAAGCGCACGTGCATCAACAAAGTAGCGCCAAGCGTGGGCCTGTGTAATAAGTAAACGGCCAGCTGGCTTGACCATTAAAGTGTGCTGTAATCTCCAAAGTGCACTCCAAACCAAATAAAAAAATATTTTCTGTGTTTGTGAATTGTGTGCACTGTGGCTGCACGTGCATCAACAAAGGAGCAGCGTCAAGTGTGCGCCTGTGTCCCATAAGTAAAGGGCCAGCTGGCTTGTCCATTAAAGGGTGCTGTAACCCCCAAAGTGCACTCCAAAAAAAAAAAAATATATATATTTTTTTGTGTTTGTGAATTGTGTGCGCAGTAGCTGCACGTGCATCAACAAAGTAGCGCCAAGCATGCGCCTGTGTCATAAGTAAATGGCCAGCTGGCTTGACTGTTAAAGGGTGCTGTAACCCCCAAAGTGCACTCCAAACCAAATAAAAAAATATTTTCTGTGTTTGTGAATTGTGTGCACTGTGGCTGCACGTGCATCAACAAAGGAGCAGCGCCAAGTGTGCGCCTGTGTCCCATAAGTAAAGGGCCAGCTGGCTTGTACATTAAAGGGTGCTGTAACCCCCAAAGTGCACTCAAAATAAAGAAAAAAATGTATTTTTTTGTGTTTGTGAATTGTGTGTGCATTAGCCGCATGTGCATCAACAAAGTAACGCCAAGCGTGCGCCTGTGTCATAAGTAAACGGTCAGCTGGCTTGACCATTAAAGTGTGCTGTTATCTCCAAAGTGCACTCCAAACCAAATAAAAAAATATTTTCTGTGTTTGTGAATTGTGTGCACTGTGGCAGCACGTGCATCAACAAAGGAGCAGCGCCAAGTGTGCGCCTGTGTCCCATAAGTAAAGGGCCGGCTGGCTTGTCCATTAAAGGGTGCTGTAACCCCCAAAGTGCACTAAAAAAAAAATAACAAAATATATTTTTTTGTGTTTGTGAATTGTGTGCGCATTAGCCGCACGTGCATCAACAAAGTAGCTCCAAGCGTTCGCCTGTGTCATAAGTAAAGCGCCGGATGGCTTGACCGTTAATGGGTGCTGTAACCCCCAAAGTGCACTCCAAACCAAATAAAAAAATATTTTCTGTGTTTGTGAATTGTGTGCACTGTGGATGCACGTGCATCAACAAAGGAGCAGCGCCATGCATGCGCCTGTGTCCCATAAGTAAAGGGCCGGCTGGTTTGTCCATTAAAGGGTGCTATAACCCCCAAAGTGCACTCCAAAAAAATAAAATTATATATTTTTTTGTGTTTGTGAATTTTGTGTGCAGTAGCTGCACGTGCATCAATAAAGTAGCGCCAAGCGTGTGCCTGTATCATAAGAAAAGGGCCTGCTGGCTTGACTGTTAATGGGTGCTGTAACCCCCAAACTGCACTCCAAACCAAATAAAAAAATATTTTCTGTGTTTGTGATTTGTCTGCACTGTGGCTGCACGTGCATCAACAAAGGAGCGGCGCCAAGTGTGCGCCTGTGTCCCATAAGTAAAGAGCTGGCTGGTTTGTCCATTAAAGGGTGCTATAACCCCCAAAGTGCACTCCAAAAAAATAAAAATATATATTTTTTTGTGTTTGTGAATTGTGTGTGCAGTAGCTGCACGTGAATCAACAAAGTAGCGCCAAGCGTGTGCCAGTGACATAAGTAAAGGGCCAGCTGGCTTGACCGTTAAAGGGTGCTGTAACCCCCAAATTGCACTCCAAAAAAAATATATATTTTTTTGTGTTTGTGAATTGTGTGCGCAGTAGCCGCATGTGCATCAACAAAGTAGCGCCAAGCGTGCACCTGTGTCATAGATAAAGGGCCGGCTGGCTTGACCGTTAAAGGATGCTGTAACCCCCAAAGTGCACTCCAAACCAAATAAAAAAATATTTTCTGTGTTTGTGAATTGTGTACACTGTGGATGCACGTGCATCAACAAAGGAGCAGCATCAAGCGTGTGCCTGTGTCCCATAAGTAAAGGGCCAGCTGCTTAGTCCATTAAAGGGTGCTGTAACCCCCAAAGTGCACTCCAAAAAAATTTAAAATATATATTTTTTTGTGTTTGTGAATTTTGTGTTCAGTAGCTGCACGTGCATCAACAAAGTAGCGCCAAGCGTGTGCCTGTATCATAAGTAAAGGGCCTGTTGGCTTGACCGGTAAAGGGTGCTGTAACCCCCAAAGTGCACTCCAAACCAAATAAAAAAATATTTTCTGTGTTTGTGATTTGTGTGCACTGTGGCTGCACGTGCATCAACAAAGGAGCAGTGCCAAGCGTGCGTTTGTGTCCCATATGTAAAGGGCTGGCTGGTTTGTCCATTAAAGGGTGCTATAACCCCCAAAGTGCTCTCCAAAAAAAATAAAAATATATATTTTTTTGTGTTTGTGAATTGTGAGTGCAGTAGCCGCACGTACATCAACAAAGTAGCGCCAAGCGTGTGCAAGTGTCATAAGTAAAGGGATGGCTGGCTTGACCGTTAAAAGGTGCTGTAACCCCCAAAGTGCACTCCAAAAAAAAAAAGAATATATATTTTTTTGTTTGTGAATTGTGTGTGCAGTAGCTGCACGTGCATCAACAAAGTAGCGCCAAGCAAGCACCTGTGTCATAGGTAAAGGGCCAGCTAGCTTGACCGTTGAAGGGTGCTGTAACCCCCAAAGTGTACTCCAAACCAAATAAAAAAATATTTTCTGTGTTTGTGAATTGTGTGTACTGTGGCTGCAAATGCATCAACAAAAGAGCAGCACCAAGCGTGCGCCTGTGTCCCATAAGTAAAGGGCCGGCTGGTTTGTCCATTAAAGGGTGCTGTAACCCCCAAAGTGAACTCCAAAAAAAATAAAAATATATATTTTTTATTGTGTTTGTGAATTTTGTGTGCAGTAGCTGCACGTGCATCAACAAAGTAGCGCCAAGCGTGTGCCTGTATCATAAATAAAGGGCCTGCTGGCTTGACCGTTAAAGGGTGCTGTAACCCCCAAAGTGCACTCCAAACCAAATAAAAAAATATTTTCTGTGTTTGTGAATTGTGTGCACTGTTGCTGCACGTACATCAACAACGGAGCAGCACCAAGTGTGCGCCTGTGTCCCATAAGTAAAGGGCCGGCTGGCTTGTCCATTAAAGGGTGCTGTAACAAACAATGTGCACTAAAAAAAAAATAACAAAATATATTTTTTTGTGTTTGTGAATTGTGTGAGCAGTAGCTGCACGTGCATCAACAAAGTAGCTCCAAGCGTGCGCCTGTGTCATAAGTAAAGGGCCGGATGGCTTGACCGTTAAAGGGTGCTGTAACCCCCAAAGTGCACTCCAAACCAAATAAAAAAATATTTTCTGTGTTTGTGAATTCTGTGCACTGTAGCTGCACATGCATCAACAAAAGAGCAGCGCCAAGCGTGCACCTGTGTCCCATAAGTTATGGGCCGGCTGGTTTGTCCATTAAAGGGTGCTATAACCCCCAAAGTGAACTCCAAAAAAATTAAAAATATATATTTTTTTGTGTTTGTGAATTTTGTGTTCAGTAGCTGCACGTGCATCAACAAAGTGACGCCAAGCGTGTGCCTGTATCATAAGTAAAGGGCCTGCTGGCTTAACCGTTAAAGGGTGCTGTAACCCCCAAAGTGCACTCCAAACCAAATAAAAAAATATTTTCTGTGTTTGTGAATTCTGTGCACTGTGGCTGCACGTGCATCAACAAAGGAGCAGCGCCAAGTGTGCGCCTGTGTCCCATAAGTAAAGGACCGGCTGGCTTCTCCTTTAAAGGGTGCTGTAACCCCAAAGTGCACTCCAAAAAAAATAAAAATATATATTTTTTTGTGTTTGTAAATTGTGTGTGCAGTAGCCGCAAGTGCATCAACAAAGTAGCGCCAAGCGTGCGCCTGTGTCATAAGTAAAGGGCCAGCTGGCTTGACCCTTAAAGGGTGCTGTAACCCTGAAACTGCACTAAATAAAAAATATTATTTTGTGTTTGTGAATTGTGTGCGCAGTAGCCGCACGTGCATCAACAAAGTAGCTTCAAGCGTTCGCCTGTGTCTTAAGTAAAGGGCCGGATGGCTTGACCTTTAAAGGGCGCTGGATCCCCCAAAGTGCACTCCAAACCAAATAAAAAAATATTTTCTGTGTTTGTGAATTGTGTGCACTGTGGATGAATGTGCGTCAACAAAGGAGCAGCGCCAAGTGTGGGCCTGTGTCCCATAAGAAAACGGCCGGCTGGTTTGTCCAATAAAGGGTGCTGTATCCCCCAAAGTGCACTCCAAACCAAATAAAAAAATATTTTCTGTTTTTGTGAATTGTGTGCACTGTGGATGCATGTGCATCAACAAAGGAGCAGCGCCTAGTGTGTGCCTGTGTCCCATAAGTAAAGGGCCGGCTGGCTTGTCTATTAAAGGGTGCTGTAACTACGAAAGTGCACTCCAAAAAAAAAATAATTATTTTTTTGTGTTTGTGCATTGTGTGCGCTGTAGCCGCACGTGCATCAACAAAGTAGCGCCAAGCATGCGCTTGTGTCATAAGTAAATGGCCAGCTGGCTTGACAGTTAAAGGGTGCTGTAACCCCCAAAGTGCACTCCAAACCAAATAAAAAAATATTTTCTGTGTTTGTGAATTGTGTGCACTGTGGATGCACGTGCATCAACAAAGGAGCAGCGCCAAGCTTGCGCCTGTGTCCCATAAGTAAATGGACGGCTGGTTTGTCCATTAAAGGGTGCTATAACCCCCAAAGTGCACTCCAAAAAAAATTAAAATATATATTTTTTTGTTTGTGAATTTTGTGTGCAGTAGCTGCACGAGCATCAACAAAGTAGCGCCAAGCGTGTGCCTGTATCATAAGTAAAGGGCCTGCTGGCTTGACTGTTAAAGGGTGCTGTAACCCCCAAAGTGCACTCCAAACCAAATAAAAAAATATTTTCTGTGTTTGTGAATTGTGTGCACTGTGGCTTCACGTGCATCAACAAAGGAGCAGCGCCAAGCGTGCCCCTGTGTCCCATAAGTAAAGGGCTGGCTGGTTTGTCCATTAAAGGGTGCTGTAACCCCCAAAGTGCACTCCAAGAAAAATAAAAATATATATTTTTTTGTGTTTGCGAATTGTGTGTGCAGTAGCCTCACGTGCAGCAACAAAGTAGCGCCAAGCGTGTGCCTGTGTCTTAAGTAAAGGGCTGGCTGGCTTGACCATTACAGGGTGCTGTAACCCCCAAAGTGCACTCCAAAAAAAATAATATATATTTTTTTTGTGTTTGTGAATTGTGTGCGCAGTATCCGCACGTACATCAACAAAGTAGCGCCAAGCATGTGCCTGTGTCATAAGTAAAGGGCCGGCTGGCTTGACCATTAAAGGGTGCTGTAACCCCCAAAGTGCACTCCAATCCAAATAAAAAAATATTTTCTGTGTATGTGAATTGTGTGCACTGTGGCTGCACGTGCATCAACAGAGGAGCAGCGCCAAGCGTGCGCCTGTGTCCCATAGGTAAAGGGCCAGCTGGCTTGTCCATTAAACGGTGCTGTAACCCCCAAAGTGCACTCCAAAAAAAATAAAAAAATATATTTTTTTGTCTTTGTGAATTGTGTGCGCATTAGCCGCAAGTGCATTAACAAAGTAGCGCCAAGCCTGCACCTGTGTCATAGGTAAAGGGCCGGATGGCTTGACCATTAAAGGCTGCTGTAACCCCCAAAGTGCACTCCAAAAAAAATAAAAATATATATTTTTTTGTGTTTGTGAATTTTGTGTGCAGTAGCTGCACGTGCATCAACAAAGTAGCGCCAAGCGACTGCCTGTATCATAAGTAAAGGGCCTGCTGGCTTGACCGTTAAAGGGTGCTGTAACCCCCAAAGTGCACTCCAAACCAAATAAAAAAATATTTTCTGTGTTTGTGAATTGTGTGCACTGTTGCTGCACGTGTATCAACAAAGGAGCAGCGCCAGGCGTGCGCCTGTGTCCCATAAGTAAAGGGCTGGCTGGTTTGTCCATTAAAGGGTGCTGTAACCCCCAAAGTGCACTCCAAGAAAAATAAAAATATATATTTTTTTGTTTTTGCGAATTGTGTGTGCAGTAGCCGCACGTGCATCAACAAAGTAGCGCCAAGCATGCGCCTCTGTCATAAGTAAAGGGCCAGATGGCTTGACCGTTAAAGGGTGCTGTAGCCCCAAAACTGCACTCCAAACCAAATAAAAAAATATTTTCTCTGTTTGAGAATTGTGTGCACTGTGGCTGCACGTGCATCATCAAAGCAGAAGCGCCAAGCGTGTGCCAGTATCATAAGTAAAGGGCTGGCTGGCTTGACCATTAAAGGGTGCTGTAACCCCCAAAGTGCACTCCAAAATAAAAAAATATATATATTTTTTTCTGTTTGCGAATTGTGTGTGCACTAGCCGCACGTGTATCAACAAAGTAGCGCCAAGTGTGTGCCAGTGTCATAAGTAAAGGGCTGGCTGGCTTGACCATTAAAGGGTGCTGTAACCCCCAAAGTACACTCCAAAAAAAAAAAAAATATATATATTTTTTTGTGTTTGTGAATTGTGTGCGCAGTAGCCGCACGTGCATCAACAAAGTAGCGCCAAGCGTGCGCCTGTCTCATAAGTAAAGGGCCAGCTGGCTTGACTGTTAAAGGGTGCTGTAACCCAAAGTGCACTCCAAACCAAATAAAAAAATATTTTTTGTGTTTGTGAATTCTGTGCACTGTGGCAGCACGTGCATCAACAAAGGAGCAGAGCCAAGCGTGCGCCTGTGTTCTATAAGTAAAGGGCCAGCTGGCTTGTTCATTAAAGGGTGCTGTAACCCCCAAAGTGCACTAAAAAAAAAAATATATATATTTTTTGATGTTTTTGAATTGTGTGCACATTAGCCGCACGTGCATCAACAAAGTAGCGCCAAGCGTGCGCCTGTGTAATAAGTAAATGGCCAGCTGGCTTGACTGTTAAAGTGTGCTGTAACCCCCAAAGTGAACTCCAAACCAAATAAAAAAATATTTTCTGTGTTTTTGAAATGTGTGCACTGTGGCTGCACTTGCATCAACAAAGGAGCAGCGGCAAGTGTGCGCCTGTGTCCCATAAGTAAAGGGCCGGCTGGCTTGTCCATTAAAGGGTGCTGTAACCCCCAATGTGCACTCCAAAAAAAAAAAAATATATATTTTTTTGTGTTTGTGAATTGTGTGCGCAGTAGCTGCACGTGCATCAACAAAGTAGCGCCAAGCGTGCGCCTGTGTAATAAGTAAATGGCCAGCTGGCTTGACTGTTAAAGGGTGCTGTAACCCCCAAAGTGCACTCAAAATAAAGAAAAAAATTTATTTTTTTGTGTTTGTGAATTGTGTGCGCATTAGCCGCATGTGCATCAACAAAGTAACGCCAAGTGTGCGCCTGTGTCATAAGTAAACGGTCAGCTGGCTTGACCATTAAAGTGTGCTGTTATCTCCAAAGTGCACTCTAAACCAAATAAAAAAATATTTTCTGTGTTTGTGAATTGTGTGCACTGTGGCTGCATGTGCGTCAACAAAGGAGCAGCGCCAAGTGTGCGCCTGTGTCCCATAAGTAAAGGGCCGGCTGGCTTGTCCATTAAAAGGTGCTGTAACCCCCAAAGTGCACTAAAAAAAAAATAACAAAATATATTTTTTGTGTTTGTGAATTGTGTGCGCATTAGCCGCACGTGCATCAACAAAGTAGCTCCAAGCGTTCGCCTGTGTCATAAGTAAAGGGCCGGATGGCTTGACCGTTAATGGGTGCTGTAACCCCCAAAGTGCACTCCAAACCAAATAAAAAAATATTTTCTGTGTTTGTGAATTGTGTGCACTGTGGATGCACGTGCATCAACAAAGAAACAGCGCCATGCATGCGCCTGTGTCCCATAAGTAAAGGGCCGGCTGGTTTGTCCATTAAAGGGTGCTATAACCCCCAAAGTGCACTCCAAGAAAAATAAAAGTATATATTTTTATGTGTTTGCGAATTGTGTGTGCAGTAGCTGCACGTGCATCAACAAAGTAGCGCCAAGCGTGTGCCAGTGACATAAGTAAAGGGCCAGCTGGCTTGACCGTTAAAGGGTGCTGTAACCCCCAAATTGCACTCCAAAAAATAAAAAATATATATATTTTTTTGTGTTTGTGAATTGTGTGCGCAGTAGCCGCATGTGCATCAACAAAGTAGCGCCAAGCGTGCACCTGTGTCATAGATAAAGGGCCGGCTGGCTTGACCGTTAAAGGGTGCTGTAACCCCCAAAGTGCGCTCCAAACCAAATAAAAAAATATTTTCTGTGTTTGTGAATTGTGTACATTGTGGATGCACGTGCATCAACAAAGGAGCAGCGTCATGCGTGCGCCTGTGTCCCATAAGTAAAGGGCCAGCTGCTTTGTCCATTAAAGGGTGGTATAACCCCCAAAGTGAACTCCAAAAAAAATAAAAAAATATAATTTTTTGTGTTTGAGAATTTTGTGTGCAGTAGCTGCACGTGCATCAACAAAGTAGCGCCAAGCGTGTGCCTGTATCATAAGTAAAGGGCCTGCTGGCTTGACCGTTAAAGGGTGCTGTAACCCCCAAGGTGCACTCCAAACCAAATAAAAAAATATTTTCTGTGTTTGTGAATTGTGTGCACTGTGGCTGCACGTGCATCAACAAAGCAGCAGCGCCAAGTGTGCGCCTGTGTCCCATAAGTAAAGTGCCGGCTGGCTTGTCCAATAAAGGGTGCTGTAACAACCAATGTGCACTAAAAAAAAAATAAAAAAATATATTTTTTTGTGTTTGTGAATTGTGTGAGCAGTAGCCGCACGTGCATCAACAAAGTAGCTCCAAGCGTGCGCCTGTGTCATAAGTAAAGGGCCGGATGGCTTGACCGTTAAAGGGTGCTGTAACCCCCAAAGTGCACTCCAAACCAAATAAAAAAATATTTTCTGTGTTTGTGAATTGTGTGCACTGTAGCTGCACGTGCATCAACAAAGGAGCAGCGCCAAGCATGCGCCTGTGTCCCATAAGTAAAGGGCCGGCTGGCTGGTCCATTAAAGGGTGCTGTAACCCCCAAAGTGCACTCCAAAAAAAATAAAAAAATATATTTTTTTGTGTTTGTGAATTTTGTGTGCAGTAGCTGCACGTGCATGAACAAAGTAGCGCCAAGCGTGTGCCTGTGTCATAAGTAAAGGGCCTGCTGGCTTGACCGTTAAAGGGTGCTGTAACCCCCAAAGTGCACTCCAAACCAAATAAAAAAATGTATTCTGTGTTTGTGATTTGTGTGCACGGTGGATGCACGTGCATCAACAAAGGAGCAGCGCCATGCGTGCGCCTGTGTCCCATAAGTAAAGGGCCGGCTGGTTTGTCCATTAAAGGGTGCTATAACCCCCAAAGTGCACTCCATAAAAAATAAAAATATATATTTTTTGGTGTTTGTGAATTTTGTGTGTAGTAGCTGCACGTGCATCAACAAAGTAGCGCCAAGCGACTGCCTGTATCATAAGTAAAGGGCCTGCTGGCTTGACCATTAAAGGGTGCTGTAACCCCCAAAGTGCACTCCAAACCAAATAAAAAAATATTTTCTGTGTTTGTGAATTGTGTGCACTGTTGCTGCACGTGTATCAACAAAGGAGCAGCGGCAGGCGTGTGCCTGTGTCCCATAAGTAAAGGGGCGGCTGGTTTGTCCATTAAAGGGTGCTGTAGCCCCCAAAGTGCACTCCAAGAAAAATAAAAATATATATTTTTTTGTTTTTGCGAATTGTGTGTGCAGTAGCCGCACGTGCATCAACAAAGTAGCGCCAAGCATGCGCCTCTGTCATAAGTAAAGGGCCAGCTGGCTTTACCGTTAAAGGGTGCTGTAGCCCCCAAACTGCACTCCAAACCAAATAAAAAAATATTTTCTCTGTTTGAGAATTGTGTGCACTGTGGCTGCACGTGCATCAACAAAGCAGCAGCGCCAAGCGTGTGCCAGTATCATAAGTAAAGGGCTGGCTGACTTGACCGTTAAAGGGTGCTGTAACCCCCAAAGTGCACTCCAAATTAAAAAAATATATATATTTTTTTCTGTTTGCAAATTGTGTGTGCAGTAGCCGCACGTGTATCAACAAAGTAGCGCCAAGCGTGTGCCAGTGTCATAAGTAAAGGGCTGGCTGGCTTGACCGTTAAAGGGTGCTGTAACCCCCAAAGTACACTCCAAAAAAAAATAATATATATTTTTTTTGTGTTTGTGAATTGTGTGCGCAGTAGCCGCACGTGCATCAACAAAGTAGCGCCAAGCGTGCGCCTGTCTCATAAGTAAAGGGCCAGCTGGCTTGACTGTTAAAGGGTGCTGTAACCCGCAAACTGCACTCCAAACCATATAAAAAAATATTTTTTGTGTTTGTGAATTCTGTGCACTGTGGCAGCACGGGCATCAACAAAGGAGCAGAGCAAGCGTGCGCCTGTGTCCCATAAGTAAAGGGCCAGCTGGCTTGTTCATTAAAGGGTGCTGTAACCCCCAAAGTGCACTAAAAAAAAAAATATATATATTTTTTGATGTTTTTGAATTGTGTGCGCATTAAGCGCACGTGCATCAACAAAGTAGCGCCAAGCGTGCGCCTGTGTAATAAGTAAATGGCCAGCTGGCTTGACCATTAAAGTGTGCTGTAATCTCCAAAGTGCACTCCAAACCAAATAAAAAAATATTTTCTGTGTTTGTGAATTGTGTGTACTGTGGCTGCACGTGCATCAACAAAGGAGCAGCGTCAAGTGTGCGCCTGTGTCCCATAAGTAAAGGGCCGGCTGGCTTGTCCATTAAAGGGTGCTGTAACCCCCAAAGTGCACTCCAAAAAAAAAAAAATATATATTTTTTTGTGTTTGTGAATTGTGTGCGCTGTAGCTGCACGTGCATCAACAAAGTAGCGCCAAGCATGCGCCTGTGTCATAAGTAAATGGCCAGCTGGCTTGACTGCTAAAGGGTGCTGTAACCCCCAAAGTGCACTCCAAACCAAATAAAAAAATATTTTCTGTGTTTGTGAATTGTGTGCACTGTGGCTGCACGTGCATCAACAAAGGAGCAGCGCCAAGTGTGCGCCTGTGTCCCATAAGTAAAGAGCCAGCTGGCTTGTACGTTAAAGGGTGCTGTAACCCCCAAAGTGCACTCAAAATAAAGAAAAAAATGTATTTTTTTGTGTTTGTGAATTGTGTGTGCATTAGCCGCATGTGCATCAACAAAGTAACGCCAAGCGTGCGCCTGTGTCATAAGTAAACGGTCAGCTGGCTTGACCATTAAAGTGTGCTGTTATCTCCAAAGTGCACTCCAAACCAAATAAAAAAATATTTTCTGTGTTTGTGAATTGTGTGCACTGTGGCTGCACGTGCATCAACAAAGGAGCAGCGCCAAGTGTGCGCCTGTGTCCCATAAGTAAAGGGCCGGCTGACTTGTCCATTAAAGGGTGCTGTAACCCCCAAAGTGCACTCCAAAAAAAATAACAAAATATATTTTTTTGTGTTTGTGAATTGTGTGCGCATTAGCCGCACGTGCATCAACAAAGTAGCTCCAAGCGTTCGCCTGTGTCATAAGTAAAGGGCCGGATGGCTTGACCGTTAATGGGTGCTGTAACCCCCAAAGTGCACTCCAAACCAAATAAAAAAATATTTTCTGTGTTTGTGAATTGTGTGCACTGTGGATGCACGTGCATCAACAAAGGAGCAGCGCCATGCATGCGCCTGTGTCCCATAAGTAAAGGGCCGGCTGGTTTGTCCATTAAAGGGTGCTATAACCCCCAAAGTGCACTCCAAAAAAATAAAATTATATATTTTTTTGTGTTTGTGAATTTTGTGTGCAGTAGCTGCACGTGCATCAATAAAGTAGCGCCAAGCGTGTGCCTGTATCATAAGAAAAGGGCCTGCTGGCTTGACTGTTAATGGGTGCTGTAACCCCCAAACTGCACTCCAAACCAAATAAAAAAATATTTTCTGTGTTTGTGTTTTGTCTGCACTGTGGCTGCACGTGCATCAACAAAGGAGCAGCGCCAAGTGTGCGCCTGTGTCCCATAAGTAAAGGGCTGGCTGGTTTGTCCATTAAAGGGTGCTATAACCCCCAAAGTGCACTCCAAAAAAATAAAAATATATATTTTTTTGTGTTTGTGAATTGTGTGTGCAGTAGCTGCACGTGCATCAACAAAGTAGCGCCAAGCGTGTGCCAGTGACATAAGTAAAGGGCCAGCTGGCTTGACCGTTAAAGGATGCTGTAACCACCAAATTGCACTCCAAAAAAAAAAAATATATATATATTTTTTTGTGTTTGTGAATTGTGTGCGCAGTAGCCGCATGTGCATCAACAAAGTAGCGCCAAGCGTGCACCTGTGTCATAGATAAAGGGCCGGCTGGCTTGACCGTTAAAGGGTGCTGTAACCCCCAAAGTGCGCTCCAAACCAAATAAAAAAATATTTTCTGTGTTTGTGAATTGTGTACACTGTGGATGCACGTGCATCAACAAAGGAGCAGCGTCATGCGTGCGCCTGTGTCCCATAAGTAAAGGGCCAGCTGCTTTGTCCATTAAAGGGTGGTATAACCCCCAAAGTGAACTCCAAAAAAAATAAAAAAATATAATTTTTTGTGTTTGAGAATTTTGTGTGCAGTAGCTGCACGTGCATCAACAAAGTAGCGCCAAGCGTGTGCCTGTATCATAAGTAAAGGGCCTGCTGGCTTGACTGTTAAAGGGTGCTGTAACCCCCAAGGTGCACTCCAAACCAAATAAAAAATATTTTCTGTGTTTGTGAATTGTGTGCACTGTGGCTGCACGTGCATCAACAAAGGAGCAGCGCCAAGTGTGCGCCTGTGTCCCATAAGTAAAGGGCCGGCTGGCTTGTCAATTAAAGGGTGCTGTAACAAACAATGTGGACTAAAAAAAAAATAACAAAATATATTTTTTTGTGTTTGTGAATTGTGTGAGCAGTAGCCGCACGTGCATCAACAAAGTAGCTCCAAGCGTGCACCTGTGTCATAAGTAATGGGCCAGATGGCTTGACCGTTAAAGGGTGCTGTAACCCCCAAAGTGCACTCCAAACCAAATAAAAAAATATTTTCTGTGTTTGTGAATTGTGTGCACTGTGGCTGCACGTGCATCAACAAAGGAGCAGCGCCAAGTGTGCGCCTGTGTCCCATAAGTAAAGGACCGGCTGGCTTCTCCATTAAAGGGTGCTGTAACCCCAAAGTGCACTCCAAAAAAAATAAAAATATATATTTTTTTGTGTTTGTAAATTGTGTGTGCAGTAGCCGCAAGTGCATCAACAAAGTAGCGCCAAGCATGCGCCTGTGTCATAAGTAAAGGGCCTGCTGGCTTGACCCTTAAAGGGTGCTGTAACCCCCAAACTGCACTAAACAAAAAATATTTTTTTGTGTTTGTGAATTGTGTGCGCAGTAGCCGCACGTGCATCAACAAAGTAGCTCCAAGCGTGCGCCTGTGTCATAAGTAAAGGGCCGGATGGCTTGACCATTAAAGGGCGCTGGAACCCCCAAAGTGCACTCCAAACCAAATAAAAAAATATTTTCTGTGTTTGTGAATTGTGTGCACTGTGGATGAATGTGCATCAACAAAGGAGCAGCACCAAGTGTGGGCCTGTGTCCCATAAGTAAACGGCCAGCTGGTTTGTCCATTAAAGGGTGCTGTATCCCCCAAAGTGCACTCCAAACCAAATAAAAAAATATTTTCTGTTTTTGTGAATTGTGTGCACTGTGGATGCATGTGCATCAACAAAGGAGCAGCGCCAAGAGTGCGCCTGTGTCCCATAAGTAAAGGGCCAGCTGGCTTGTCCATTAAAGGGTGCTGTAACTACCAAAGTGCACTCCAAAAAAAAAATAATTATTTTTTTGTGTTAGTGAATTGTGTGCGCTGTAGCCGCACGTGCATCAACAAAGTAGCGCCAAGCATGCGCCTGTGTCATAAGTAAATGGCCAGCTGGCTTGACTGTTAAAGGGTGCTGTATCCCCCAAAGTGCACTCCAAACCAAATAAAAAAATATTTTCTGTGTTTGTGAATTGTGTGCACTGTGAATGCACGTGCATCAACAAAGGAGCAGCGCCAAGCTTGCGCCTGTGTCCCATAAGTAAATGGCCAGCTGGTTTGTCCATTAAAGGGTGCTATAACCCCCAAAGTGCACTCCAAAAAAAATTAAAATATATATATTTTTTTGTTTGTGAATTTTGTGTGCAGTAGCTGCACGAGCATCAACTAAGTAGCGCCAAGCGTGTGCCTGTATCATAAGTAAAGGGCCTGCTGGCTTGACTGTTAAAGGGTGCTGTAACCCCCAAAGTGCACTCCAAACCAAATAAAAAAATATTTTCTGTATTTGTGATTTGTGTGCACTGTGGCTGCACGTGCATTAACAAAGGAGTAGCGCCAAGCGTGCCCCTGTGTCCCATAAGTAAAGGGCCGGCTGGTTTGTCCATTAAAGGGTGCTATAACCCCCAAAGTGCACTCCAAAAAAAATAAAAATATATATTTTTTTGTGTTTGCGAATTGTGTGTGCAGTAGCTGCACGTGCATCAACAAAGTAGCGCCAAGCGTGTGCCAGTGTCATAAGTAAAGGGATGGCTGGCTTGACCATTAAAGGTGCTGTAACCCCCAAAGTGCACTCCAAACCAAACAAAAAAATATTTTCTCTGTGAATTCTGTGCACTGTGGCTGCACGTGCATCAACAAAGGAGCAGCGCCAAGTGTGCGCCTGTGTCCCATAAGTATAGGGCCGGCTGGCTTGTCTATTAAAGGGTGCTGTAACCCCCAAAGTGCACTCAAAAAAAAAGAAAAATATATATTTTTTTGTTTTTGAATTGTGTGCGCATTAGTCGCACGTGCATCAACAAAGTAGCGCCAAGCGTGTGCCTGTATCATAAGTAAAAGGCCTGCTGGCTTGACTGTTAAAGGGTGCTGTAACCCCCAAAGTGCACTCCAAACCAAATAAAAAAATATTTTCTGTATTTGAGATTTGTGTGCACTGTGGCTGCACGTGCATTAACAAAGGAGTAGCGCCAAGCGTGCCCCTGTGTCCCATAAGTAAAGGGCCGGCTGGTTTGTCCATTAAAGGGTGCTATAACCCCCAAAGTGCACTCCAAAATAAATAAAAATATATATTTTTTTGTGTTTGCGAATTGTGTGTGCAGTAGCTGCACGTGCATCAACAAAGTAGCGCCAAGCGTGCGCCAGTGTCATAAGTAAAGGGATGGCTGGCTTGACCGTTAAAGGTGCTGTAACCCCCAAAGTGCACTCCAAACCAAATAAAAAAATATTTTCTCTGTGAATTCTGTGCACTGTGGCTGCACGTGCATCAACAAAGGAGCAGCGCCAAGTGTGCGCCTGTGCCCATAAGTATAGGGCCAGCTGGCTTGTCTATTAAAGGGTGCTGTAACCCCCAAAGTGCACTCAAAAAAAAAGAAAAATATATATTTTTTTGTTTTTGAATTGTGTGTGTATTAGCCGCACGTGCATCAACAAAGTAGCGCCAAGCGTGCACCTGTGTAATAAGTAAACAGCCTGCTGGCTTGACCACTAAAGTGTGCTGTAATCTCCAAAGTGCACTCCAAACCAAATTAAAAAATATTTTCTGTGTTTGTGAATTGTGTGCACTGTGGCTGCACGTGCATCAACAAAGGAGCAGCGCCAAGTGTGCGCCTGTGTCCCATAAGTAAAGGTCCAGCTGGCTTGTCCATTAAAGGGTGCTATAACCCCCAAAGTGCACTCCAAAAAGAATAAAAATATATATTTTTTTGTGTTTGTGAGTTGTGTGCGCAGTAGCCGCAAGTGCATCAACAAAGTAGCGCCAAGCGTGCGCCTGTGTCATAAGTAAAGGGCCAACTGGCTTGACCATTAAAGGGTGCTGTAACTACCAAAGTGCACTCCAAAAAAAAAAATTGTTTTTTTTTTGTGTTTGTGAATTGTGTGCGCTGTAGCCGCACGAGCATCAACAAAGTAGCGCCAAGCATGCACCTGTGTCATAAGTAAATGGCCAGCTGGCTTGACTGTTAAAGTGTGCTGTAACCCCCAAAGTGCACTCCAAACCAAATAAAAAAATATTTTCTGTGTTTGTGAATTGTGTGCACTGTGGCTGCACGTGCATCAACAAAGGAGCAGCGCCAAGTGTGCGTCTGTGTCCCATAAGTAAAGGGCCAGATGGCTTGTCCATTAAAGGGTGCTATAACCCCCAAAGTGCACTTCAAAAAAAAAAATTTTCTTTTTTTGTGTTTGTGAATTGTGTGCGCAGTAGCCGCACGTGCATCAACAAAGTAGCGCCAAGCATGCGCCTGTGTCATAAGTAAATGGCCAGCTGGCTTGACTGTTAAAGTGTGCTGTAACCCCCAAAGTGAACTCCAAACCAAATAAAAAAATATTTTCTGTGTTTTTGAAATGTGTGCACTGTGGCTGCACTTGCATCAACAAAGGAGCAGTGCCAAGTGTGCGCCTGTGTCCCATAAGTAAAGGGCCAGCTGGCTTGTCCATTAGAGGGTGCTGTAACCCCCAAAGTGCACACCAAAAAAATGAAAATAAATATTTTTTTGCGTTTGTGAATTGCGTGCGCATTTGCCGCACGTGCATCAACAAAGTAGCGCCATGCGTGCGCCTGTGTCATAAGTAAATGGCCAGCTGGCTTGACTGTTAAAGGTTGCTGTAACCCCCAAAGTGTACTCCAAACCAAATAAAAAATTATTTTCTGTTTGTGAATTTTGTGCACTGTGGCTGCACGTGCATCAACAAAGGAGCAGCGCCAAGTGTGCTCCTGTGTCCCATAAGAAAAGGGTCGGCTGGCTTGTCCATTAAAGGGTGCTGTAACCCCCAAAACTGCTCTAAAAAAAAATATATATATTTTTTTTGTGTTTGTGAATTGTTTGCGCAGTAGCCGCACGAGCATCAACAAAGTAGCTCCAAGCGTGCGCCTGTGTCATAAGTAAAGGGCCGGATGGCTTGACCATTAAAGGGTGCTGGAACCCCCAAAGTGCACTCCAAACCAAATAAAAAAATATTTTCTGCGTTTGTGAATTGTGTGCACTGTGGATGCACGTGCATCAACAAAGGAGCAGCGCCAAGCGTGCGCCTGTGTCCAATAAGTAAAGGGCCGGCTGGTTTGTCCACTAAAGGGTGCTATAACCCACAAAGTGCACTCCAAAAAAATAAAAATATATATTTTTTTGTGTTTGTGAATTTTGTGTGCAGTAGCCGCACGTGCATCAAGAAAGTAGCGCCAAGCGTCTGCCTGTATCATAAGTAAAGGGCCTGCTGGCTTGACCATTAAAGGGTGCTGTAACCCCCAAAGTGCACTCCAAACCAAATTAAAAATATTTTCTGTGTTTGTGAATTGTGTGCTCTGTGGCTGCACGTGCATCAACAAAGGATCAGCAGCAACCGTGCGCCTGTGTCCCATAAGTAAAAATAGAAAAAAATATATTTTTTTATGTTTTTGAATTGTGTGCGCATTAGCCGCACGTGCATCAAGTAGGTAGCGCCAAGCGTGTGCCTGTGTCAAAAGTAAAGGGCCGGCTGGCTTGACCATTAAAGGGTGCTGTAACCCCCAAAGTGCACTCCAAACCAAATAAAAAAATATTTTCTGTGTTTGTGAATTGAGTGCACTATGGCTGCACGTGCATCAACAAAGGAGCAGCGCCAAGTGTGCACCTGTGTCCCATAAGTAAAGGGCCGGCTGGCTTGTCCATTAAAGGGTGCTGTAACCCCCAAAGTACACTCCAAAAAAAAGAAAAAAATATATTTTTTTGTGTTTGTGAATTGTGTGTGCAGTAGCCGCACGTGCATCAACAAAGTAGCGCCAAGCATACGCCTGTGTCATAAGTTAACGGCCAGCTGGCTTGACAGTTAAAGGGTGCTGTAACCCCCAAAGTGCACTCCAAACCAAATAAAAAAATATTTTCTGTGTTTGTGAATTGTGTGCACTGTGGATGAACGTGCATCAACAAAGGAGCAGCGCGAAGCGTGCGCCTGTGTCCCATAAGTTAAGGGCCGGCTGGTTTGTCCACTAAAGGGTGCTGTAACCCCCAAAGTGCACTCCAAAAAAATTAAAAATATATATTTTTTTGTGTTTGTGAATTTTGTGTTCAGTAGCTGCACGTGCATCAACAAAGTAGCGCCAAGCGAGTGCCTGTATCATAAGTAAAGGGCCTGTTGGCTTGACCGGTAAAGGGTGCTGTAACCCCCAAAGTGCACTGCAAACCAAATAAAAAAATATTTTCTGTGTTTGTGATTTGTGTGCACTGTGGCTGCACGTGCATCAACAAAGGAGCAGCGCCAAGCGTGCGTTTGTGTCCCATATGTAAAGGGCTGGCTGTTTTGTCCATTAAAGGGTGCTGTAACCCCCAAAGTGCACTCCAAGAAAAATAAAAATATATATTTTTTTGTGTTCGCGAATTGTGTGTGCAGTAGCCGCACGTACATCAACAAAGTAGCGCCAAGCATGTGCCAGTGTCATAAGTAAAGGGCTGGCTGGCTTGACCGTTAAAGGGTGCTGTAACCCCCAAAGTGCACTCCAAAAAAAAAAAGAATATATATTTTTTTGTTTGTGAATTGTGTGTGCAGTAGCTGCACGTGCATCAACAAAGTAGCGCCAAGCGTGCACCTGTGTCATAGGTAAAGGGCCAGCTAGCTTGACCGTTGAAGGGTGCTGTAACCCCCAAAGTGTACTCCAAACCAAAAAAATATATATTTTCTGTGTTTGTGAATTGTGTGCACTGTGGCTGCAAATGCATCAACAAAAGAGCAGCGCCAAGCGTGCGCCTGTGTCCCATAAGTAAAGGGCCGGCTTACTTGTCCATTAAAGTGTACTGTAACCCCCAAAGTGCACTCCAAAAAAAATAAAAACATATATTTTTTTGTGTTTGTGAATTGTGTGTGCAGTAGCTGCACGTGCATCAACAAAGTAGCGCCAAGCGTGCGCCTGTGTCATAGGTAATGGGCCGGCTGGCTTGACTGTTAAAGGGTGCTGTAACCCCCAAAGTGCACTCCAAACCAAATTAAAAAATATTTTCTGTGTTTATGAATTGTGTGCACTGTGGCTGCACGTGCATCAACAAAGGAGCAGCGCCAAGTGTGCGCCTGTGTCCCATAAGTAAAGGGCCGGCTGGCTTGTCAATTAAAGGGTGCTGTAACAAACAATGTGGACTAAAAAAAAAATAACAAAATATATTTTTTTGTGTTTGTGAATTGTGTGAGCAGTAGCCGCACGTGCATCAACAAAGTAGCTCCAAGCGTGCACCTGTGTCATAAGTAAAGGGCCGGATGGCTTGACCGTTAAAGGGTGCTGTAACCCCCAAAGTGCACTCCAAACCAAATTAAAAAATATTTTCTGTGTTTATGAATTGTGTGCACTGTGGCTGCACGTGCATCAACAAAGGAGCAGCGCCAAGTGTGCGCCTGTGTCCCATAAGTAAAGGACCGGCTGGCTTCTCCATTAAAGGGTGCTGTAACCCCAAAGTGCACTCCAAAAAAAATTAAAATATATATTTTTTTGTGTTTGTAAATTGTGTGTGCAGTAGCCGCAAGTGCATCAACAAAGTAGCGCCAAGCATGCGCCTGTGTCATAAGTAAAGGGCCTGCTGGCTTGACCCTTAAAGGGTGCTGTAACCCCCAAACTGCACAAAAAAAAAAATATTTTTTTGTGTTTGTGAATTGTGTGCGCAGTAGCCGCACGTGCATCAACAAAGTAGCTCCAAGCGTGCGCCTGTGTCATAAGTAAAGGGCCAGATGGCTTGACCATTAAAGGGCGCTGGAACCCCCAAAGTGCACTCCAAACCAAATAAAAAAATATTTTCTGTGTTTGTGAATTGTGTGCACTGTGGATGAATGTGCATCAACAAAGGAGCAGCGCCAAGTGTGGGCCTGTGTCCCATAAGTAAACGGCCAGCTGGTTTGTCCATTAAAGGGTGCTGTATCCCCCAAAGTGCACTCCAAACCAAATAAAAAAATATTTTCTGTTTTTGTGAATTGTGTGCACTGTGGATGCATGTGCATCAACAAAGGAGCAGCGCCAAGAGTGCGCCTGTGTCCCATAAGTAAAGGGCCAGCTGGCTTGTCCATTAAAGGGTGCTGTAACTACCAAAGTGCACTCCAAAAAAAAAATAATTATTTTTTTGTGTTAGTGAATTGTGTGCGCTGTAGCCGCACGTGCATCAACAAAGTAGCGCCAAGCATGCGCCTGTGTCATAAGTAAATGGCCAGCTGGCTTGACTGTTAAAGGGTGCTGTATCCCCCAAAGTGCACTCCAAACCAAATAAAAAAATATTTTCTGTGTTTGTGAATTGTGTGCACTGTGGATGCACGTGCATCAACAAAGGAGCAGCGCCAAGCTTGCGCCTGTGTCCCATAAGTAAATGGCCGGCTGGTTTGTCCATTAAAGGGTGCTATAACCCCCAAAGTGCACTCCAAAAAAAATTAAAATATATATATTTTTTTGTTTGTGAATTTTGTGTGCAGTAGCTGCACGAGCATGAACAAAGTAGCGCCAAGCGTGTGCCTGTATCATAAGTAAAGGGCCTGCTGGCTTGACTGTTAAAGGGTGCTGTAACCCCCAAAGTGCACTCCAAACCAAATAAAAAAATATTTTCTGTATTTGTGATTTGTGTGCACTGTGGCTGCACATGCATTAACAAAGGAGTAGCGCCAAGCGTGCCCCTGTGTCCCATAAGTAAAGGGCCGGCTGGTTTGTCCATTAAAGGGTGCTATAACCCCCAAAGTGCACTCAAAATAAAGAAGAAAATATATTTTTTTTGTTTGTGAATTGTGTGCGCATTAGCAGCATGTGCATCAACAAAGTAGCGCCAAGCGTGCGCCTGTGTCATAAGTAAACAGCCAGCTGGCTTGACTATTAAAGTGTGCTGTAATCTCCAAAGTGCACTCCAAACCAAATAAAAAAATATTTTCTGTGTTTGTGAATTGTGTGCACTGTGGCTGCACGTGCATCAACAAAGGAGCAGCGCCAAGTGTGCGCCTGTGTCCCATAAGTAAAGCGCCGGCTGGCTGGTCCATTAAAGGGGGCTATAACCCCCAAAGTGCACTCCAAAAAAAATAAAAAAATAAAAATATATATTTTTTTGTGTTTGTGAATTGTGTGTGCAGTAGCAGCAGATGCATCAACAAAGTAGCGCCAAGCGTGTGCCTGTGTCATAGGTAAAGGGCCGGCTGGATTGTCCATTAAAGGGTGCTATAACCCCCAAAGTGCACTCCAAGAAAAATTAAAATATATATTTTTTGTGTTTGCGAATTGTGTGTGTAGTAGCCGCACGTGCTTCAACAAAGTAGCGCCAAGCATGTGCCAGTGTCATAAGTAAAGGGCTGGCTGGCTTGACTGCTAAAGGGTGCTGTAACCCCCAAAGTGCACTCCAAAAAAAAATAATATATATATTTTTTTGTGTTTGTGAATTGTGTGCGCAGTAGCCGCACGTGCATCAACAAAGTAGCGCCAAGCGTGCACCTGTGTCATAGGTAAAGGGCCGGCTGGCTTGACCATTAAAGGTTGCTGTAACCCCCAAAGTTCACTCCTAACCAAATAAAAAAATATTTTCTGTGTTTGTGAATTCTGTGCACTGTGGCTGCACGTGCATCAACAAAGGAGCAGAGCCAAGTGTGCGCCTGTGTCCCATAAGTAAAGGGCCGGCTGGTTTGTCCTTTAAAGGGTGCTATAACCACCAAAGTGCACTCCAAATAAAATAAAAATATATATTTTTTGTGTTTGTGAATTGTGTGTGCAGTAGCTGCATGTGCATCAACAAAGTAGCGCCAAGTGGGCCCCTGTGTCATAAGAAAAGGGCCAGATGGCTTGACCATTAAAGGGTGCTGTAACCCCCAAACTGCACTCCAAACCAAATAAAAACATATTTTCTGTGTTTGTGAATTGTGTGCACTGTGGCTGCACGTGCATCAAGAAAGGAGCAGCGCCAAGTGTGCGCCTGTGTCCCATAAGTAAAGGGCCGGCTGGTTTGTACATTAAAGGGTGCTATAACCCCCAAAGTGCACTCCAAAAAAAATTAAAAAATATATTTTTTTGTGTTTGTGAATTGTGTGCGTAGTAGCCCCAAGTGCATCAACAAAGTAGCGCCAAGCGTGCGCCAGTGTCATAAGTAAAGGGCCTGCTGGCTTGACCATTAAAGGGTGCTGTAACCCCCAAGTGCACTCCAAACCAAATAAAAAAATATTTTCTGTGTTTGTGAATTGTGTGCACTGTGGCTGCACGTGCATCAACAAAGGAGCAGCGCCAAGTGTGCACCTGTGTCCCATAAGTAAAGGGCCGGCTGGCTTGTCCATTAAATGGTGCTGTAACCCCCAAAGTGCACTCCAAAAAAAATAAAAAAATAAAAATATATATTTTTTTGTGTTTGTGAATTGTGTGTGCAGTAGCTGCACATGCATCAACAAAGTAGCGCCAAGCGTGTGCCTGTGTCATAGGTAAAGGGCCGGCTGGATTGTCCATTAAAGGGTGCTATAACCCCCAAAGTACACTCCAAGAAAAATAAAAATATATATTTTTTGTGTTTGCGAATTGTGTGTGTAGTAGCCGCACGTGCTTCAACAAAGTAGCACCAAGTGTGTGCCAGTGTCATAAGTAAAGGGCTGGCTGGCTTGACCGTTAAAGGGTGCTGTAACCCCCAAAGTGCACTCCAAAAAAAAATAATATATATATTTTTTTGTGTTTGTGAATTGTGTGCGCAGTAGCCGCACGTGCATCAACAAAGTAGCGCCAAGCGTGCACCTGTGTCATAGGTAAAGGGCCGGCTGGCTTGACCATTAAAGGTTGCTGTAACCCCCAAACTGCACTCCAAACCAAATAAAAAAATATTTTCTGTGTTTGTGAATTGTGTGCACTGTGGCTGCACGTGCATCAACAAAGGAGCAGCGCCAAGCGTGCGCCTGTGTCCCATAAGTAAAGGGCCGGCTGGTTTGTCCATTAAAGGGTGCTATAACCCCCAAAGTGCACTCCAAAAGAAATAAAAATATATATTTTTTTGTGTTTGTGAATTTTGTGTGCAGTAGCTGCACGTGCATCAACAAAGTAGCTCCAAGCGTGTGCCTGTGTCATAAGTAAAGGGCTTGCTGGCTTGACCGTTAAAGGGTGCTGGAACCCCCAAAGTGCACCCCAAACCAAATAAAAAAATATTTTCTTTGTTTGTGAATTGTGTGCACTGTGGCTGCACGTGCATCAACAAAGGAGCAGCGCCAAGTGTGCGCCTGTGTCCCATAAGTAAAGGGCCAGCTGGCTTGTCTGTTAAAGGGTGCTGTAAACCCCAAAGTGCACACAAAATAAGAAGAAAATATATTTGTTTGTTTGTGAATTGTGTGCGCATTAGCCGCATGTGCATCAACAAAGTAGAGCCAAGCGTGCGCCTGTGTCATAAGTAAACGGCCAGCTGGCTTGACTATTAAAGTGTGCTGTAATCCCCAAAGTGCACACAAAATAAAGAAGAAAATATATTTTTTTGTGTTTGTGAATTGTGTGCGCATTAGCCCCATGTGCATCAACAAAGTAGCGCCAAGCGTGCGCCTGTGTCAAAAGTAAACTGCCAGCAGCCTTGACTATTAAAGTGTGCTGTAATCTCCAAAGTGCACTCCAAACCAAATAAAAAAATATTTTCTGTGTTTGTGAATTGTGTGCACTGTGGCTGCACGTGCATCAACAAAGGAGCAGCGCCAAGTGTGCACCTGTGTCCCATAAGTAAAGGGCCAGCTGGCTTGTCCATTAAAGGGTGCTGTAGCCCCCAAAGTGCACTCCAAAAAAAAAATATATATATATTTTTTTGTGTTTGTGTATTGAGTGCGCAGTAGTCGCACGTGCATCAACAAAGTAGCGCCAAGCGTGCGCCTGTGTCATAGGTAAAGGGCCGGCTGGATTGTCCATTAAAGGGTGCTATAACCCCCAATGTGCACTCCAAGAAAAATAAAAATATATATTTTTTTGTGTTTGTGAATTGTGTGTGTAGTAGCCTCACGTGCTTCAACAAAGTAGCGCCAAGCGTGTGACAGTGTCATAAGTAAAGGACTGGCTGGCTTGACCGTTAAAGGGTGCTGTAACCCCCAAAGTGCACTCCAAAAAAAAATAATATATATATTTTTTTGTGTTTTTTGAATTGTGTGTGCAGTAGCCGCACGTGCATCATCAAAGTAGTGCCAAGCGTGCACCTGTGTCATAGGTAAAGGGCCGGCTGGCTTGACCATTAAAGGTTGCTGTAACCCCCAAAGTTCACTCCTAACCAAATAAAAAAATATTTTCTGTGTTTGTGAATTCTGTGCACTGTGGCTGCACGTGCATCAACAAAGGAGCAGAGCCAAGTGTGCGCCTGTGTCCCATAAGTAAAGGGCCGGCTGGTTTGTCCATTAAAGGGTGCTATAACCACCAAAGTGCACTCCAAATAAAATAAAAATATATATTTTTTTGTGTTTGTGAATTGTGTGTGCAGTAGCTGCATGTGCATCAACAAAGTAGCGCCAAGCGTGCGCCTGTGTCATAAGAAAAGGGCCAGATGGCTTGACCATTAAAGGGTGCTGTAACCCCCAAACTGCACTCCAAACCAAATAAAAAATATTTTCTCTGTTTGTGAATTGTGTGCACTGTGGCTGCAAGTGCATCAACAAAGGAGCAGCGCCAAGCGTGCGCCTGTGTCCCATAAGTAAAGGGCCGGCTGGTTTGTCCATTAAAGGGTGCTATAACCCCCAAAGTGCACTCCAAAAAAAATAAAAATATATATTTTTTTGTGTTTGTAAATTTTGTGTGCAGTAGCTGCACGTGCATCAACAAAGTAGCGCCAAGCGTGTGCCTGTGTCATAAGTAAAGGGCCTGCTGGCTTGACCGTTAAAGAGTGCTGGAACCCCCAAAGTGCACTCCAAACCAAATAAAAATATATTTTCTGTGTTTGTGAGTTGTGTGCACTGTAGCTGCACGTGCATCAACAAAGGAGCAGCGCCAAGTGTGCGCCTGTGTCCCATAAGTAAAGGGCCAGCTGGCTTGTCTGTTAAAGGGTGCTGTAATCCCCAAAGTGCACTCAAAATAAAGAAGAAAATATATTTTTTTGTGTTTGTGAATTGTGTGCACATTAGCCGCATGTGCCTCAACAAAGTAGCGCCAAGCGTGCGCCTGTGTCAAAAGTAAAAGGCCAGCTGGCTAGACTATTAAAGTGTGCTGTAATCTCCAAAGTGCACTCCAAACCAAATAAAAAAATATTTTCTGTGTTTGTGAATTGTGTGCACTGTGGCTGCACGTGCATCAACAAAGGAGCAGCGCCAAGTGTGCACCTGTGTCCCATAAGTAAAGGGCAAGCTGGCTTGTCCATTAAAGGGTGCTGTAGCCCCCAAAGTGCACTCCAAAAAAAAAAATATATATATTTTTTGTGTTTGTGAATTGAGTGCGCAGTAGTCGCACGTGCATCAACAAAGTAGCGCCAAGCATGCGCCTGTGTCATAAGTAAATGGCCGGCTGGCTTGACTGTTAAAGGGTGCTGTAACCCCCAAAGTGCACTCCAAACCAAATAAAAAAATATTTTCTGTGTTTGTGAATTGTGTGCACTGTGGCTGCACGTGCATCAACAAAGGAGCAGCGCCAAGTGTGCGCCTGTGTCCCATAAGTATAGGGCCGGCTGGCTTGTCCATTAAAGGGTGCTGTAACCCCCAAAGTGCACTCAAAAAAAAAGAAAAAAATATTTTTTTTATGTTTTTGAATTGTGTGCGCATTAGCCGCACGTGCATCAACAAAGTAGCGCCAAGCGTGCGCCTCTGTAATAAGTAAACGGCCAGCTGGCTTGACCATTAAAGTGTGCTGAAATCTCCAAAGTGCACTCCAAACCAAATTAAAAAATATTTTCTGTGTTTGTGAATTGTGTGCACTGAGGCTGCACGTTCATCAACAAAGGAGCAGCGCCAAGTGTGCGCCTGTGTCCCATAAGTAAAGGGCCGGCTGGCTTGTCCATTAAAGGGTGCTGTAACCCCCAAAGTGCACTCCAAAAAAAATTAAAAAATATATTTTTTTGTGTTTGTGAATTGTGTGCGTAGTAGCCGCAAGTGCATCAACAAAGTAGCGCCAAGCGTGCGCCAGTGTCATAAGTAAAGGGCCTGCTGGCTTGACCATTAAAGGTTGCTGTAACCCCCAAAGTTCACTCCTAACCAAATAAAAAAATATTTTCTGTGTTTGTGAATTCTGTGCACTGTGGCTGCACGTGCATCAACAAAGGAGCAGAGCCAAGTGTGCGCCTGTGTCCCATAAGTAAAGGGCCGGCTGGTTTGTCCATTAAAGGGTGCTATAACCACCAAAGTGCACTCCAAATAAAATAAAAATATATATTTTTTTGTGTTTGTGAATTGTGTGTGCAGTAGCTGCATGTGCATCAACAAAGTAGCGCCAAGCGTGCGCCTGTGTCATAAGAAAAGGGCCGGATGGCTTGACCATTAAAGGGTGCTGTAACCCCCAAACTGCACTCCAAACCAAATAAAAAAATATTTTCTCTGTTTGTGAATTGTGTGCACTGTGGCTGCAAGTGCATCAACAAAGGAGCAGCGCCAAGCGTGCGCCTGTGTCCCATAAGTAAAGGGCCGGCTGGTTTGTCCATTAAAGGGTGCTATAACCCCCAAAGTGCACTCCAAAAAAAATAAAAATATATATTTTTTTGTGTTTGTAAATTTTGTGTGCAGTAGCTGCACGTGCATCAACAAAGTAGCGCCAAGCGTGTGCCTGTGTCATAAGTAAAGGGCCTGCTGGCTTGACCGTTAAAGAGTGCTGGAACCCCCAAAGTGCACTCCAAACCAAATAAAAATATATTTTCTGTGTTTGTGAATTGTGTGCACTGTAGCTGCACGTGCATCAACAAAGGAGCAGCGCCAAGTGTGCGCCTGTGTCCCATAAGTAAAGGGCCAGCTGGCTTGTCTGTTAAAGGGTGCTGTAATCCCCAAAGTGCACTCAAAATAAAGAAGAAAATATATTTTTTTGTGTTTGTGAATTGTGTGCACATTAGCCGCATGTGCCTCAACAAAGTAGCGCCAAGCGTGCGCCTGTGTCAAAAGTAAACGTCCAGCTGGCTAGACTATTAAAGTGTGCTGTAATCTCCAAAGTGCACTCCAAACCAAATAAAAAAATATTTTCTGTGTTTGTGAATTGTGTGCACTGTGGCTGCACGTGCATCAACAAAGGAGCAGCGCCAAGTGTGCACCTGTGTCCCATAAGTAAAGGGCAAGCTGGCTTGTCCATTAAAGGGTGCTGTAGCCCCCAAAGTGCACTCCAAAAAAAAAATATATATATTTTTTGTGTTTGTGAATTGAGTGCGCAGTAGTCGCACGTGCATCAACAAAGTAGCGCCAAGCATGCGCCTGTGTCATAAGTAAATGGCCGGCTGGCTTGACTGTTAAAGGGTGCTGTAACCCCCAAAGTGCACTCCAAACCAAATAAAAAAATATTTTCTGTGTTTGTGAATTGTGTGCACTGTGGCTGCACGTGCATCAACAAAGGAGCAGCGCCAAGTGTGCGCCTGTGTTCCATAAGTATAGGGCCAGCTGGCTTGTCCATTAAAGGGTGCTGTAACCCCCAAAGTGCACTAAAAAAAAAAGAAAAAAATATTTTTTTTATGTTTTTGAATTGTGTGCGCATTAGCCGCACGTGCATCAACAAAGTAGCGCCAAGCGTGCGCCTGTGTAATAAGTAAACGGCCAGCTGGCTTGACCATTAAAGTGTGCTGTAATCTCCAAAGTGCACTCCAAACCAAATTAAAAAATATTTTCTGTGTTTGTGAATTGTGTGCACTGAGGCTGCACGTTCATCAACAAAGGAGCAGCGCCAAGTGTGCGCCTGTGTCCCATAAGTAAAGGGCCGGCTGGCTTGTCCATTAAAGGGTGCTGTAACCCTCAAAGTGCACTACAAAAAAAAAAAATATATATTTTTTGTGTTTGTGAATTGAGTGCGCAGTAGTCGCACGTGCATCAACAAAGTAGCGCCAAGCATGCGCCTGTGTCATAAGTAAATGGCCGGCTGGCTTGACTGTTAAAGGGTGCTGTAACCCCCAAAGTGCACTCCAAACCAAATAAAAAAATATTTTCTGTGTTTGTGAATTGTGTGCACTGTGGCTGCACGTGCATCAACAAAGGAGCAGCGCCAAGTGTGCGCCTGTGTTCCATAAGTAAAGGGCCGGCTGGCTTGTCCATTAAAGGGTGCTGTAACCCCCAAAGTGCACTCCAAAAAAAATTAAAAAATATATTTTTTTGTGTTTGTGAATTGTGTGCGTAGTAGCCGCAAGTGCATCAACAAAGTAGCGCCAAGCGTGCGCCAGTGTCATAAGTAAAGGGCCTGCTGGCTTGACCATTAAAGGTTGCTGTAACCCCCAAAGTTCACTCCTAACCAAATAAAAAAATATTTTCTGTGTTTGTGAATTCTGTGCACTGTGGCTGCACGTGCATCAACAAAGGAGCAGAGCCAAGTGTGCGCCTGTGTCCCATAAGTAAAGGGCCGGCTGGTTTGTCCATTAAAGGGTGCTATAACCACCAAAGTGCACTCCAAATAAAATAAAAATATATATTTTTTTGTGTTTGTGAATTGTGTGTGCAGTAGCTGCATGTGCATCAACAAAGTAGCGCCAAGCGTGCGCCTGTGTCATAAGAAAAGGGCCGGATGGCTTGACCATTAAAGGGTGCTGTAACCCCCAAACTGCACTCCAAACCAAATAAAAAAATATTTTCTCTGTTTGTGAATTGTGTGCACTGTGGCTGCAAGTGCATCAACAAAGGAGCAGCGCCAAGCGTGCGCCTGTGTCCCATAAGTAAAGGGCCGGCTGGTTTGTCCATTAAAGGGTGCTATAACCCCCAAAGTGCACTCCAAAAAAAATAAAAATATATATTTTTTTGTGTTTGTAAATTTTGTGTGCAGTAGCTGCACGTGCATCAACAAAGTAGCGCCAAGCGTGTGCCTGTGTCATAAGTAAAGGGCCTGCTGGCTTGACCGTTAAAGAGTGCTGGAACCCCCAAAGTGCACTCCAAACCAAATAAAAATATATTTTCTGTGTTTGTGAATTGTGTGCACTGTAGCTGCACGTGCATCAACAAAGGAGCAGCGCCAAGTGTGCGCCTGTGTCCCATAAGTAAAGGGCCAGCTGGCTTGTCTGTTAAAGGGTGCTGTAATCCCCAAAGTGCACTCAAAATAAAGAAGAAAATATATTTTTTTGTGTTTGTGAATTGTGTGCACATTAGCCGCATGTGCCTCAACAAAGTAGCGCCAAGCGTGCGCCTGTGTCAAAAGTAAACGGCCAGCTGGCTAGACTATTAAAGTGTGCTGTAATCTCCAAAGTGCACTCCAAACCAAATAAAAAAATATTTTCTGTGTTTGTGAATTGTGTGCACTGTGGCTGCACGTGCATCAACAAAGGAGCAGCGCCAAGTGTGCACCTGTGTCCCATAAGTAAAGGGCAAGCTGGCTTGTCCATTAAAGGGTGCTGTAGCCCCCAAAGTGCACTCCAAAAAAAAATATATATATTTTTTGTGTTTGTGAATTGAGTGCGCAGTAGTCGCACGTGCATCAACAAAGTAGCGCCAAGCATGCGCCTGTGTCATAAGTAAATGGCCGGCTGGCTTGACTGTTAAAGGGTGCTGTAACCCCCAAAGTGCACTCCAAACCAAATAAAAAAATATTTTCTGTGTTTGTGAATTGTGTGCACTGTGGCTGCACGTGCATCAACAAAGGAGCAGCGCCAAGTGTGCGCCTGTGTTCCATAAGTATAGGGCCGGCTGGCTTGTCCATTAAAGGGTGCTGTAACCCCCAAAGTGCACTAAAAAAAAAAGAAAAAAATATTTTTTTTATGTTTTTGAATTGTGTGCGCATTAGCCGCACGTGCATCAACAAAGTAGCGCCAAGCGTGCGCCTGTGTAATAAGTAAACGGCCAGCTGGCTTGACCATTAAAGTGTGCTGTAATCTCCAAAGTGCACTCCAAACCAAATAAAAAAATATTTTCTGTGTTTGTGAATTGTGTGCACTGAGGCTGCACGTTCATCAACAAAGGAGCAGCGCCAAGTGTGCGCCTGTGTCCCATAAGTAAAGGGCCGGCTGGCTTGTCCATTAAAGGGTGCTGTAACCCTCAAAGTGCACTCCAAAAAAAATTAAAAAATGTATTTTTTTGTGTTTGTGAATTGTGTGCGTAGTAGCCGCAAGTGCATCAACAAAGTAGCGCCAAGCGTGCGCCAGTGTCATAAGTAAAGGGCCTGCTGGCTTGACCATTAAAGGGTGCTGTAACCCCCAAGTGCACTCCAAACCAAATAAAAAAATATTTTCTGTGTTTGTGAATTGTGTGCCCTGTGGCTGCACGTGCATCATCAAAGGAGCAGCGCCAAGTGTGCACCTGTGTCCCATAAGTAAAGGGCCGGCTGGCTTGTCCATTAAAGGGTGCTGTAACCCCCAAAGTGCACTCCAAAAAAAATAAAAAAATAAAAATATATATTTTTTTGTGTTTGTGAATTGTGTGTGCAGTAGCTGCACATGCATCAACAAAGTAGCGCCAAGCGTGCGCCTGTGTCATAGATAAAGGGCCAGCTGGATTGTCCATTAAAGGGTGCTATAACCCCCAAAGTGCACTCCAAGAAAAATAATATATATATTTTCTGTGTTTGCGAATTGAGTGTGTAGTAGCCGCACGTGCTTCAACAAAGTAGCGCCAAGCGTGTGCCACTGTCATAAGTAAAGGGCTGGCTGGCTTGACCGCTAAAGGGTGCTGTAACCCCCAAAGTGCACTCCAAAAAAAAATAATATATATATTTTTTTGTGTTTGAGAATTGTGTGCGCAGTAGCCGCACGTGCATCAACAAAGTAGCGCCAAGCGTGCACCTGTGTCATAGGTAAAGGGCCGGCTGGCTTGACCATTAAAGGTTGCTGTAACCCCCAAAGTTCACTCCTAACCAAATAAAAAAATATTTTCTGTGTTTGTGTATTCTGTGCACTGTGGCTGCACGTGCATCAACAAAGGAGCAGCGCCAAGTGTGCAAATGTGTCCCATAAGTAAAGAGCCGGCTGGCTCGTCCATTAAAGGGTGCTGTAACCCCCAAAGTGCACTCCAAAAAAAATAAAAAAATAAAAATATATATTTTTTTGTGTTTGTGAATTGTGTGTGCAGTAGCTGCACATGCATCAACAAAGTAGCGCCAAGCGTGCGCCTGTGTCATAGGTAAAGGGCCAGCTGGATTGTCCATTAAAGGGTGCTATAATCCCCAAAGTGCACTCCAAGAAAAATAAAAATATATATTTTTTGTGTTTGCGAATTGTGTGTGTAGTAGCCACACATGCTTCAACAAAGTAGCGCCAAGCGTGTGCCAGTGTCATAAGTAAAGGGCTGGCTGGCTTGACCATTAAAGGGTGCTGTAACCCCCAAAGTGCACTCCAAACCAAATAAAAAAATATTTTCTGTGTTTGTGAATTGTGTGCACTGTGGCTGCACGTGCATCAACAAAGGAGCAGCGCCAAGCGTGCGCCTGTGTCCCATAAGTAAAGGGCCGGCTGGTTTGTCCATTAAAGGGTGCTATAACCCCCAAAGTGCACTCCAAAAAAAATAAAAATATATATTTTTTTGTGTTTGTGAATTGTGTGCGCAGTAGCCGCACGTGCATCAACAAAGTAGCGCCAAGCGTGCACCTGTGTCATAGGTAAAGGGCCGGCTGGCTTGACCATTAAAGGTTCCTGTAACCCCCAAACTGCACTCCAAACCAAATAAAAAAATATTTTCTGTGTTTGTGAATTGTGTGCACTGTGGCTGCACGTGCATCAACAAAGGAGCAGCGCCAAGCGTGCGCCTGTGTCCCATAAGTAAAGGGCCGGCTGGTTTGTCCATTAAAGGGTGCTATAACCCCCAAAGTGCACTCCAAAAAAAATAAAAATATATATTTTTTTGTGTTTGTGAATTTTGTGTGCAGTAGCTGCACGTGCATCAACGACATAGCGCCAAGTGTGTGCCTGTGTCATAAGTAAAGGGCCTGCTGGCTTGACCGTTAAAGGGTGCTGGAACCCCCAAAGTGCACCCCAAACCAAATAAAAAAATATTTTCTGTGTTTGTGAATTGTGTGCACTGTGGCTGCACGTGCATCAACAAAGCAGCGCCAAGTGTGCGCCTGTGTCCCATAAGTAAAGGGCCAGCTGGCTTGTCTGTTAAAGGGTGCTGTAACCCCCAAAGTGCACTCAAAATAAAGAAGAAAATATATTTTTTTTGTTTGTGAATTGTGTGCGCATTAGCCGCATGTGCCTCAACAAAGTAGCGCCAAGCGTGTGCCTGTGTCATAAGTAAACGGCCAGCTGGCTTGACTATTAAAGTGTGCTGTAATCTCCAAAGTGCACTCCAAACCAAATAAAAAAATATTTTCTGTGTTTGTGAATTGTGTGCACTGTGGCTGCACGTGCATCAACAAAGGAGCAGCGCCAAGTGTGCACCTGTGTCCCATAAGAAAAGGGCCTGCTGGCTTGTCCATTAAAGGGTGCTGTAGCCCCCAAAGTGCACTCCAAAAAAAATAAAAATATATATTTTTTTGTGTTTGCGAATTGTGTGTGCAGTAGCCGCACGTGCATCAACAAAGTAGCGACAAGCGTGTGCCAGTGTCATAAGTAAAGGGAAGGCTGGCTTGACCGTTAAAGGTGCTGTAACCCCCAAAGTGCACTCCAAACCAAATAAAAAAATATTTTCTCTGTGAATTCTGTGCACTGTGGCTGCACGTGCATCAACAAAGGATCAACGCCAAGTGTGCGCCTGTGTCCCATAAGTATAGAGCCGGCTGGCTTGTCCATTAAAGGGTGCTGTAACCCCCAAAGTGCACTCCAAAAAAAATAAAAAAATATATTTTTTTGTGTTTGTGAATTGTGTGCGCAGTAGCCGCACGTGCATCAACAAAGTAGCTCCAAGCATGCACCTGTGTCATAAGTAAATGGCCGGCTGGCTTGACTGTTAAAGTGTGCTGTAACCCCCAAAGTGCACTCCAAACCAAATAAAAAAATATTTTCTGTGTTTGCGAATTGTGTGTGCAGTAGCCGCACGTGCATCAACAAAGTAGCGCCAAGCGTGTGCCAGTGTCATAAGTAAAGGGATGGCTGGCTTGACCGCTAAAGGTGCTGTAACCCCCAAAGTGCACTCCAAACCAAATAAAAAAATATTTTCTCTGTGAATTCTGTGCACTGTGGATGCACGTGCATCAACAAAGGAGCAGCGCTAAGTGTGCGCCTGTGTCCCATAAGTATATGGCCGGCTGGCTTGTCCATTAAAGGGTGCTGTAACCCCCAAAGTGCACTCAAAAAAAAGAAAAATATATATTTTTTTATGTTTTTGAATTGTGTGCGCATTAGCCGCACGTGCATCAACAAAGTAGCGCCAAGCGTGCGCCTGTGTAATAAGTAAACGGCCAGCTGGCTTGACCATTAAAGTGTGCTGTAATCTCCAAAGTGCACTCCAAACCAAATTAAAAAATATTTTCTGTGTTTGTGAATTGTGTGCACTGTGGCTGCACGTGCATCAAAAAAGAAGCAGCGCCAAGTGTGCGCCTGTGTCCCATAAGTAAAGGTCCGGCTGGCTTGTCCATTAAAGGGTGCTGTAACCCCCAAAGTGCACTCCAAAAAAAATAAAAATATATATTTTTTTGTGTTTGTGAATTGTGTGTGTAGTAGCCGCACGTGCTTCAACAAAGTAGTGCCAAGCGTGTGCCAGTGTCATAAGTAAAGGGCTGGCTGGCTTGACCGATAAAGGGTGCTGTAACCCCCAAAGTGCACTCCAAAAAAAAATAATATATATATTTTTTTGTGTTTGTGAATTGTGTGCGCAGTAGCCGCACATGCATCAACAAAGTAGCGCCAAGCGTGCACCTGTGTCATAGGTAAAGGGCCGGCTGGCTTGACCATTAAAGGTTGCTGTAACCCCCAAAGTTCACTCCAAACCAAATAAAAAAATATTTTCTGTGTTTGTGAATTCTGTGCACTGTGTCTGCACGTGCATCAACAAAGGAGCAGAGCCAAGTGTGCGCCTGTGTCCCGTAAGTAAAGGGCCGGCTGCTTTGTCCATTAAAGGGTGCTATAACCACCAAAGTGCACTCCAAATAAAATAAAAATATATATTTTTTTGTGTTTGTGAATTGTGTGTGCAGTAGCTGCATGTGCATCAACAAAGTAGCGCCAAGCGTGCGCCTGTGTCATAAGAAAAGGGCCGGATGGCTTGACCATTAAAGGGTGCTGTAACCCCCAAACTGCACTCCAAACTAAATAAAAAAATATTTTCTCTGTTTGTGAATTGTGTGCACTGTGGCTGCACGTGCATCAACAATGGAGCAGCACCAAGTGTGCGCCTGTGTCATAAGTAAATGGCCGGCTGGCTTGACTGTTAAAGGGTGCTGTAACCCCCAAAGTGCACTCCAAACCAAATAAAAAAATATTTTCTGTGTTTGTGAATTGTGTGCACTGTGGCTGCACGTGCATCAACAAAGGAGCAGCGCCAAGTGTGCGCCTGTGTCCCATAGGTATAGGGCCAGCTGGCTTGTCCATTAAAGGGTGCTGTAACCCCCAAAGTGCACTCAAAAAAAAAGAAAAAAATATTTTTTTTATGTTTTTGAATTGTGTGCGCATTAGCCGCACGTGCATCAACAAAGTAGCGCCAAGCGTGCGCCTGTGTAATAAGTAAACGGCCAGCTGGCTTGACCATTAAAGTGTGCTGTAATCTCCAAAGTGCACTCCAAACCAAATTAAAAAATATTTTCTGTGTTTGTGAATTGTGTGCACTGAGGCTGCACGTGCATCAACAAAGGAGCAGCGCCAAGTGTGCGCCTGTGTCCCATAAGTAAAGGGCCGGCTGGCTTGTCCATTAAAGGGTGCTGTAACCCCCAAAGTGCTCTCCAAAAAAAATTAAAAAATATATTTTTTTGTGTTTGTGAATTGTGTGCGTAGTAGCCGCAAGTGCATCAACAAAGTAGCGCCAAGCGTGCGCCAGTGTCATAAGTAAAGGGCCTGCTGGCTTGACCATTAAAGGGTGCTGTAACCCCCAAGTGCACTCCAAACCAAATTAAAAAAATATTTTCTGTGTTTGTGAATTGTGTGCACTGTGGCTGCACGTGCATCAACAAAGGAGCAGCGCCAAGTGTGCACCTTTGTCCCATAAGAAAAGGGCCAGCTGGCTTGTCCATTAAAGGGTGCTGTAACCTCCAAAGTGCACTCCAAAAAAAATAAAAAAATAAAAATATATATTTTTTTGTGTTTGTGAATTGTGTGTGCAGTAGCTGCACATGCATCAACAAAGCAGCGCCAAGCGTGCGCCTGTGTCATAGGTAAAGGGCCAGCTGGCTTGACCATTAAAGGTTGCTGTAACCCCCAAAGTTCACTCCTAACCAAATAAAAAAATAATTTCTGTGTTTGTGAATTCTGTGCACTGTGGCTGCACTTGCATCAACAAAGGAGCAGAGCCAAGTGTGCGCCTGTGTCCCATAAGTAAAGGGCCGGTTGGTTTGTCCATTAAAGGGTGCTATAACCACCAAAGTGCACTCCAAATAAAATAAAAATATTTATTTTTTTGTGTTTGTGAATTGTGTGTGCAGTAGCTGCATGTGCATCAACAAAGTAGCGCCAAGCATGCGCCAGTGTCATAAGTAAAGGACCAGCTGGCTTGACCATTACAGGGTGCTGTAAACCCCAAGTGCACTCTAAACCAAATAAAAAATATTTTCTGTGTTTGTGAATTGTGTGCACTGTGGCTGCACGTGCATCAACAAAGGAGCAGCGCCAAGTGTGCAAATGTGTCCCATAAGTAAAGAGCCGGCTGGCTCGTCCATTAAAGGGTGCTGTAACCCCCAAAGTGCACTCCAAAAAAAATAAAAAAATAAAAATATATATTTTTTTGTGTTTGTGAATTGTGTGTGCAGTAGCTGCACATGCATCAACAAAGTAGCGCCAAGCGTGCGCCTGTGTCATAGGTAAATTGCCGGCTGGATTGTCCATTAAAGGGTGCTATAATCCCCAAAGTGCACTCCAAGAAAAATAAAAATATATATTTTTTGTGTTTGCGAATTGTGTGTGTAGTAGCCACACATGCTTCAACAAAGTAGCGCCAAGCATGTGCCAGTGTCATAAGTAAAGGGCTGGCTGGCTTGACCATTAAAGGGTGCTGTAACCCCCAAAGTGCACTCCAAACCAAATAAAAAAATATTTTCTGTGTTTGTGAATTGTGTGCACTGTGTCTGCACGTGCATCAACAAAGGAGCAGCGCCAAGCGTGCGCCTGTGTCCCATAAGTAAAGGGCCGGCTGGTTTGTCCATTAAAGGGTGCTATAACCCCCAAAGTGCACTCCAAAAAAAATAAAAATATATATTTTTTTGTGTTTGTGAATTGTGTGCGCAGTAGCCGCACGTGCATCAACAAAGTAGCGCCAAGCGTGCACCTGTGTCATAGGTAAAGGGCCGGCTGGCTTGACCATTAAAGGTTGCTGTAACCCCCAAACTGCACTCCAAACCAAATAAAAAAATATTTTCTGTGTTTGTGAATTGTGTACACTGTGGCTGCACGTGCATCAACAAAGGAGCAGCGCCAAGCGTGCGCCTGTGTCCCATAAGTAAAGGGCCGGCTGGTTTGTCCATTGAAGGGTGCTATAACCCCCAAAGTGCACTCCAAAAAAAATAAAAATATATATTTTTTTGTGTTTGTGAATTTTGTGTGCAGTAGCTGCACGTGCATCAACAACATAGCGCCAAGTGTGTGCCTGTGTCATAAGTAAAGGGCCTGCTGGCTTGACCGTTAAAGGGTGCTGGAACCCCCAAAGTGCACCCCAAACCAAATAAAAAAATATTTTCTGTGTTTGTGAATTGTGTGCACTGTGGCTGCACGTGCATCAACAAAGTAGCGCCAAGCGTGCGCCTGTGTCATAGGTAAATTGCCGGCTGGATTGTCCATTAAAGGGTGCTATAATCCCCAAAGTGCACTCCAAGAAAAATAAAAATATATATTTTTTGTGTTTGCGAATTGTGTGTGTAGTAGCCACACATGCTTCAACAAAGTAGCGCCAAGCGTGTGCCAGTGTCATAAGTAAAGGGCTGGCTGGCTTGACCATTAAAGGGTGCTGTAACCCCCAAAGTGCACTCCAAACCAAATAAAAAAATATTTTCTGTGTTTGTGAATTGTGTGCACTGTGTCTGCACGTGCATCAACAAAGGAGCAGCGCCAAGCGTGCGCCTGTGTCCCATAAGTAAAGGGCCGGCTGGTTTGTCCATTAAAGGGTGCTATAACCCCCAAAGTGCACTCCAAAAAAAATAAAAATATATATTTTTTTGTGTTTGTGAATTGTGTGCGCAGTAGCCGCACGTGCATCAACAAAGTAGCGCCAAGCGTGCACCTGTGTCATAGGTAAAGAGCCGGCTGGCTTGACCATTAAAGGTTGCTGTAACCCCCAAACTGCACTCCAAACCAAATAAAAAAATATTTTCTGTGTTTGTGAATTGTGTGCACTGTGGCTGCACGTGCATCAACAAAGGAGCAGCGCCAAGCGTGCGCCTGTGTCCCATAAGTAAAGGGCCGGCTGGTTTGTCCATTGAAGGGTGCTATAACCCCCAAAGTGCACTCCAAAAAAAATAAAAATATATATTTTTTTGTGTTTGTGAATTTTGTGTGCAGTAGCTGCACGTGCATCAACAACATAGCGCCAAGTGTGTGCCTGTGTCATAAGTAAAGGGCCTGCTGGCTTGACCGTTAAAGGGTGCTGGAACCCCCAAAGTGCACCCCAAACCAAATAAAAAAATATTTTCTGTGTTTGTGAATTGTGTGCACTGTGGCTGCACGTGCATCAACAAAGCAGCGCCAAGTGTGCGCCTGTGTCCCATAAGTAAAGGGCCAGCTGGCTTGTCTGTTAAAGGGTGCTGTAACCCCCAAAGTGCACTCAAAATAAAGAAGAAAATATATTTTTTTTGTTTGTGAATTGTGTGCGCATTAGCCGCATGTGCCTCAACAAAGTAGCGCCAAGCGTGCGCCTGTGTCATAAGTAAACGGCCAGCTGGCTTGACTATTAAAGTGTGCTGTAATCTCCAAAGTGCACTCCAAACCAAATAAAAAAATATTTTCTGTGTTTGTGAATTGTGTGCACTGTGGCTGTACGTGCATCAACAAAGGAGCAGCGCCAAGTGTGCACCTGTGTCCCATAAGAAAAGGGCCTGCTGGCTTGTCCATTAAAGGGTGCTGTAGCCCCCAAAGTGCACTCCAAAAAAAATAAAAATATATATTTTTTTGTGTTTGCGAATTGTGTGTGCAGTAGCCGCACGTGCATCAACAAAGTAGCGACAAGCGTGTGCCAGTGTCATAAGTAAAGGGAAGGCTGGCTTGACCGTTAAAGGTGCTGTAACCCCCAAAGTGCACTCCAAACCAAATAAAAAAATATTTTCTCTGTGAATTCTGTGCACTGTGGCTGCACGTGCATCAACAAAGGATCAACGCCAAGTGTGCGCCTGTGTCCCATAAGTATAGAGCCGGCTGGCTTGTCCATTAAAGGGTGCTGTAACCCCCAAAGTGCACTCCAAAAAAAATAAAAAAATATATTTTTTTGTGTTTGTGAATTGTGTGCGCAGTAGCCGCACGTGCATCAACAAAGTAGCTCCAAGCATGCACCTGTGTCATAAGTAAATGGCCGGCTAGCTTGACTGTTAAAGTGTGCTGTAACCCCCAAAGTGCACTCCAAACCAAATAAAAAAATATTTTCTGTGTTTGCGAATTGTGTGTGCAGTAGCCGCACGTGCATCAACAAAGTAGCGCCAAGCGTGTGCCAGTGTCATAAGTAAAGGGATGGCTGGCTTGACCGCTAAAGGTGCTGTAACCCCCAAAGTGCACTCCAAACCAAATAAAAAAATATTTTCTCTGTGAATTCTGTGCACTGTGGATGCACGTGCATCAACAAAGGAGCAGCGCTAAGTGTGCGCCTGTGTCCCATAAGTATATGGCCGGCTGGCTTGTCCATTAAAGGGTGCTGTAACCCCCAAAGTGCACTCAAAAAAAAGATAAATATATATTTTTTTATGTTTTTGAATTGTGTGCGCATTAGCCGCACGTGCATCAACAAAGTAGCGCCAAGCGTGCGCCTGTGTAATAAGTAAACGGCCAGCTGGCTTGACCATTAAAGTGTGCTGTAATCTCCAAAGTGCACTCCAAACCAAATTAAAAAATATTTTCTGTGTTTGTGAATTGTGTGCACTGTGGCTGCACGTGCATCAACAAAGAAGCAGCGCCAAGTGTGCGCCTGTGTCCCATAAGTAAAGGTCCGGCTGGCTTGTCCATTAAAGGGTGCTGTAACCCCCAAAGTGCACTCCAAAAAAAATAAAAATATATATTTTTTTGTGTTTGTGAATTGTGTGTGTAGTAGCCGCACGTGCTTCAACAAAGTAGCGCCAAGCGTGTGCCAGTGTCATAAGTAAAGGGCTGGCTGGCTTGACCGATAAAGGGTGCTGTAACCCCCAAAGTGCACTCCAAAAAAAAATAATATATATATTTTTTTGTGTTTGTGAATTGTGTGCGCAGTAGCCGCACGTGCATCAACAAAGTAGCGCCAAGCGTGCACCTGTGTCATAGGTAAAGGGCCGGCTGGCTTGACCATTAAAGGTTGCTGTAACCCCCAAAGTTCACTCCAAACCAAATAAAAAAATATTTTCTGTGTTTGTGAATTCTGTGCACTGTGGCTGCACGTGCATCAACAAAGGAGCAGAGCCAAGTGTGCGCCTGTGTCCCGTAAGTAAAGGGCCGGCTGCTTTGTCCATTAAAGGGTGTTATAACCACCAAAGTGCACTCCAAATAAAATAAAAATATATATTTTTTTGTGTTTGTGAATTGTGTGTGCAGTAGCTGCATGTGCATCAACAAAGTAGCGCCAAGCGTGCGCCTGTGTCATAAGAAAAGGGCCGGATGGCTTGACCATTAAAGGGTGCTGTAACCCCCAAACTGCACTCCAAACTAAATAAAAAAATATTTTCTGTGTTTGTGAATTGTGTGCACTGTGGCTGCACGTGCATCAACAATGGAGCAGCACCAAGTGTGCACCTGTGTCATAAGTAAATGGCCGGCTGGCTTGACTGTTAAAGGGTGCTGTAACCCCCAAAGTGCACTCCAAACCAAATAAAAAAATATTTTCTGTGTTTGTGAATTGTGTGCACTGTGGCTGCACGTGCATCAACAAAGGAGCAGCGCCAAGTGTGCGCCTGTGTCCCATAGGTATAGGGCCAGCTGGCTTGTCCATTAAAGGGTGCTGTAACCCCCAAAGTGCACTCAAAAAAAAAGAAAAAAATATTTTTTTTATGTTTTTGAATTGTGTGCGCATTAGCCGCACGTGCATCAACAAAGTAGCGCCAAGCGTGCGCCTGTGTAATAAGTAAACGGCCAGCTGGCTTGACCATTAAAGTGTGCTGTAATCTCCAAAGTGCACTCCAAACCAAATTAAAAAATATTTTCTGTGTTTGTGAATTGTGTGCACTGAGGCTGCACGTGCATCAACAAAGGAGCAGCGCCAAATGTGCGCCTGTGTCCCATAAGTAAAGGGCCGGCTGGCTTGTCCATTAAAGGGTGCTGTAACCCCCAAAGTGCTCTCCAAAAAAAATTAAAAAATATATTTTTTTGTGTTTGTGAATTGTGTGCGTAGTAGCCGCAAGTGCATCAACAAAGTAGCGCCAAGCGTGCGCCAGTGTCATAAGTAAAGGGCCTGCTGGCTTGACCATTAAAGGGTGCTGTAACCCCCAAGTGCACTCCAAACCAAATAAAAAAATATTTTCTGTGTTTGTGAATTGTGTGCACTGTGGCTGCACGTGCATCAACAAAGAGCAGTGCCAAGTGTGCACCTTTGTCCCATAAGAAAAGGGCCAGCTGGCTTGTCCATTAAAGGGTGCTGTAACCTCCAAAGTGCACTCCAAAAAAAATAAAAAAATAAAAATATATATTTTTTTGTGTTTGTGAATTGTGTGTGCAGTAGCTGCACATGCATCAACAAAGCAGCGCCAAGCGTGTGCCTGTGTCATAGGTAAAGGGCCAGCTGGCTTGACCATTAAAGGTTGCTGTAACCCCCAAAGTTCACTCCTAACCAAATAAAAAAATAATTTCTGTGTTTGTGAATTCTGTGCACTGTGGCTGCACGTGCATCAACAAAGGAGCAGAGCCAAGTGTGCGCCTGTGTCCCATAAGTAAAGGGCCGGTTGGTTTGTCCATTAAAGGGTGCTATAACCACCAAAGTGCACTCCAAATAAAATAAAAATATTTATTTTTTTGTGTTTGTGAATTGTGTGTGCAGTAGCTGCATGTGCATCAACAAAGTAGCGCCAAGCATGCGCCAGTGTCATAAGTAAAGGACCAGCTGGCTTGACCATTACAGGGTGCTGTAAACCCCAAGTGCACTCTAAACCAAATAAAAAATATTTTCTGTGTTTGTGAATTGTGTGCACTGTGGCTGCACGTGCATCAACAAAGGAGCAGCGCCAAGTGTGCACCTGTGTCCCATAAGTAAAGGGCCGGCTGGTTTGTCCATTAAAGGGTGCTGTAACCCCCAAAGTGCACTACAAAAAAAATAAAAAAATAAAAATATATTTTTTTTGTGTTTGAGAATTGTGTGTGCAGTAGCTGCACATGCATCAACAAAGTAGCGCCAAGCGTGTGCCTGTGTCATAGGTAAAGGGCCGGCTGGATTGTCCATTAAAGGGTGCTATAACCCCCAAAGTGCACTCCAAGAAAAATAAAAATATATATTTTTTTGTGTTTGTGAATTGTGTGTGTAGTAGCCGCACGAGCTTCAACAAAGTAGCGCCAAGCGTGTGCCAGTGTCATAAGTAAAGGACTGGCTGACTTGACCATTAAAGGGTGCTGTAACCCCCAAAGTGCACTCCAAAAAAAAATAATATATATATTTTTTTGTGTTTTTTGAATTGTGTGCGCAGTAGCCGTACGTGCATCATCAAAGTAGCGCCAAGCGTGCACCTGTGTCATAGGTAAAGGGCCGGCTGGCTTGACCATTAAAGGTTGCTGTAACCCCCAAAGTTCACTCCTAACCAAATAAAAAAATATTTTCTGTGTTTGTGAATTCTGAGCACTGTGGCTGCACGTCCATCAACAAAGGAGCAGAGCCAAGTGTGCGCCTGTGTCCCATAAGTAAAGGGCCGGCTGGTTTGTCCATTTAAGGGTGCTATAACCACCAAAGTGCACTCCAAATAAAATAAAAATATATATTTTTTTGTGTTTGCGAATTGTGTGTGCAGTAGCTGCATGTGCATCAACAAAGTAGCGCCAAGCGTGCGCCTGTGTCATAAGAAAAGGGCCGGATGGCTTGACCATTAAAGGGTGCTGTAACCCCCAAACTGCACTCCAAACCAAATAAAAAAATATTTTCTCTGTTTGTGAATTGTGTGCACTGTGGCTGCACGTGCATCAACAATGGAGCAGCGCCAAGCGTGCGCCTGTGTCCCATAAGTAAAGGGCCGGCTAGTTTGTCCATTAAAGGGTGCTATAACCCCCAAAGTGCACTCCAAAAAAAATAAAAATATATATTTTTTTGTGTTTGTAAATTTTGTGTGCAGTAACTGCACGTGCATCAACAAAGTAGCGCCAAGCGTGTGCCTGTGTCATAAGTAAAGGGCCTGCTGGCTTGACCGTTAAAGAGTGCTGGAACCCCCAAAGTGCACTCCAAACCAAATAAAAAAATATTTTCTGTGTTTGTGAATTGTGTGCACTGTAGCTGCACGTGCATCAACAAAGGAGCAGCGCCAAGTGTGCGCCTGTGTCCCATATGTAAAGGGCCAGCTGGCTTGTCTGTTAAAGGGTGCTGTAATCCCCAAAGTGCACTCAAAATAAAGAAGAAAATATATTTTTTTGTGTTTGTGAATTGTGTGCACATTAGCCGCATGTGCCTCAACAAAGTAGCGCCAAGCGTGCGCCTGCGTCAAAAGTAAACGGCCAGCTGGCTTGACTATTAAAGTGTGCTGTAATCTCCAAAGTGCACTCCAAACCAAATAAAAAAATATTTTCTGTGTTTGTGAATTGTGTGCACTGTGGCTGCACGTGCATCAGCAAAGGAGCAGCGCCAAGTGTGCACCTGTGTCCCATAAGTAAAGGGCCAGCTGGCTTGTCCATTAAAGGGTGCTGTATCCCCCAAAGTGCACTCCAAAAAAAAAATATATTTTTTTTTTGTGTTTGTGAATTGAGTGCGCAGTAGTCGCACGTGCATCAACAAAGTAGCGCCAAGCATGCGCCTGTGTCATAAGTAAATGGCCGGCTGGCTTGTCCATTAAAGGGTGCTGTATCCCCCAAAGTGCACTCAAAAAAAATGAAAAAAATATTTTTTTTATGTTTTTGAATTGTGTGCGCATTAGCCGCACGTGCATCAACAAAGTAGCGCCAAGCGTGCGCCTGTGTAATAAGTAAACGGCCAGCTGGCTTGACCATTAAAGTGTGCTGTAATCTCCAAAGTGCACTCCAAACCAAATTAAAAAATATTTTCTGTGTTTTGAATTGTGTGCACTGAGGCTGCAAGTGCATCAACAAAGGAGCAGCGCCAAGTGTGCGCCTGTGTCCCATAAGTAAAGGGCTGGCTGGCTTGTCCATTAAAGGGTGCTGTAACCCTCAAAGTGCACTCCAAAAAAAATTAAAAAATATATTTTTTTGTGTTCGTGAATTGTGTGCGTAGTAGCCGCAAGTGCATCAACAAAGTAGCGCCAAGCGTGCGCCAGTGTCATAAGTAAAGGGCCTGCTGGCTTGACCATTAAAGGGTGCTGTAACCCCCAAGTGCACTCCAAAAAAAATAAAAAAATAAAAATATATATTTTTTTGTGTTTGTGAATTGTGTGTGCAGTAGCTGCACATGCATCAACACAGTAGCGCCAAGCGTGCACCTGTGTCATAGGTAAAGGGCCAGCTGGATTGTCCATTAAAGGGTGCTATAACCCCCAAAGTACACTCCAAGAAAAATAAAAATATATATTTTTTGTGTTTGCGAATTGAGTGTGTAGTAGCCGCACGTGCTTCAACAAAGTAGCGCCAAGCGTGTGCCAGTGTCATAAGTAAAGGGCTGGCTGGCTTGACCGCTAAGGGGTGCTGTAACCCCCAAAAGTGCACTCCAAAAAAAAATAATATATATATTTTTTTGTGTTTGTGAATTGTGTGCGCAGTAGCCGCACGTGCATCAACAAAGTAGCGCCAAGCGTGCACCTGTGTCATAGGTAAAGGGCCGGCTGGCTTGACAATTAAAGGTTGCTGTAACCCCCAAAGTTCACTCCAAACCAAATAAAAAAATATTTTCTGTGTTTGTGAATTCTCTGCACTGTGGCTGCACGTGCATCAACAAAGGAGCAGAGCCAAGTGTGCGCCTGTGTCCCATAAGTAAAGGGCCGGCTGGTTTGTCCATTAAAGGGTGCTATAACCCCCAAAGTGCACTCCAAAAAAAATTAAAAAATATATTTTTTTGTGTTTGTGAATTGTGTGCGTAGTAGCCGCAAGTGCATCAACAAAGTAGCGCCAAGTGTGCGCCAGTGTCATAAGTAAAGGGCCTGCTGGCTTGACCATTAAAGGGTGCTGTAACCCCCAAGTGCACACCAAACCAAATAAAAAAATATTTTCTGTGTTTGTGAATTGTGTGCACTGTGGCTGCACGTGCATCAACAAAGGAGCAGCGCCAAGTGTGCACCTGTGTCCCATAAGTAAAGGGCCGGCTGGCTTGTCCATTAAAAGGGTGCTGTAACCCCCAAAGTGCACTCCAAAAAGAATAAAAAAATAAAAATATATATTTTTTTGTGTTTGTGAATTGTGTGTGCAGTAGCTGCACATGCATCAACAAAGTAGCGCCAAGTGTGCGCCTGTGTCATAGGTAAAGGGCCGGCTGGATTGTCCAATAAAGGGTGCTATAACCCCCAAAGTGCACTCCAAGAAAAATAAAAATATATATTTTTTGTGTTTGCGAATTGTGTGTGTAGTAGCCACACATGCTTCAACAAAGTAGCGCCAAGCGTGTGCCAGTGTCATAAGTAAAGGGCTGGCTGGCTTGACCGTTAAAGGGTGCTGTAACCCCCAAAGTGCACTCCAAAAAAAAATAATACATATATTTTTTGTGTTTGTGAATTGTGTGCGCAGTAGCCGCACGTGCATCAACAAAGTAGCGCCAAGCGTGCACCTGTGTCATAGGTAAAGGGCCAGCTGGCTTGACCATTAAAGGTTGCTGTAACCCCCAAACTGCACTCCAAACCAAATAAAAAAATATTTTCTGTGTTTGTGAATTGTGTGCACTGTGGCTGCACGTGCATCAACAAAGGAGCAGCGCCAAGCGTGCGCCTGTGTCCCATAAGTAAAGGGCCGGCTGGTATGTCCATTAAAGGGTGCTATAACCCCCAAAGTGCACTCCAAAAAAAATAAAAATATATATTTTTTTGTGTTTGTGAATTTTGTGTGCAGTAGCTGCACGTGCATCAACAAAGTAGCGCCAAGCGTGCGCCTGTGTCATAAGTAAAGGGCCTGCTGGCTTGACCGTTAAAGGGTGCTGGAACCCCCAAAGTGCACCCCAAACCAAATAAAAAAATATTTTCTGTGTTTGTGAATTCTGTGCACTGTGGCTGCACGTGCATCAACAAAGGAGAAGAGCCAAGTGTGCGCCTGTGTCCCATAAGTAAAGGGCCGGCTGCTTTGTCCATTAAAGGGTGCTCTAACCACCAAAGTGCACTCCATATAAAATAAAAATATATATTTTTTTGTGTTTGTGAATTGTGTGTGCAGTAGCTGCATGTGCATCAACAAAGTAGCGCCAAGCGTGCGCCTGTGTCATAAGAAAAGGGCCAGATGGCTTGACCATTAAAGGGTGCTGTAACCCCCAAACTGCATTCCAAACCAAATAAAAAAATATTTTCTGTGTTTGTGAATTGTGTGCACTGTGGCTGCACGTGCATCAACAAAGGAGCAGCACCAAGTGTGCGCCTGTGTCATAAGTAAATGGCCGGCTGGCTTGACTGTTAAAGGGTGCTGTAACCCCCAAAGTGCACTCCAAACCAAATAAAAAAATATTTTCTGTGTTTGTGAATTGTGTGCACTGTGGCTGCACGTGCATCAACAAAGGAGCAGCGCCAAGTGTGCGCCTGTGTCCCATAAGTAAAGGGCCAGCTGGCTTGTCTGTTAAAGGGTGCTGTAATCCCCAAAGTGAACTCAAATAAAAGAAGAAAATATATTTTTTTGTGTTTGTGAATTGTGTGCACATTAGCAGCATGTGCATCAACAAAGTAGCGCCAAGCGTGCGCCTGTGTCAAAAGTAAACAGCCAGCTGGCTTGACTATTAAAGTGTGCTGTAATCTCCAAAGTGCACTCCAAACCAAATAAAAAAATATTTTCTGTGTTTGTGAATTGTGTGCACTGTGGCTGCACGTGCATCAACAAAGGAGCAGCGCCAAGTGTGCACCTGTGTCCCATAAGTAAAGGGCCAGCTGGCTTGTCCATTAAAGGGTGCTGTAGCTCCCAAAGTGCACTCCAAAAAAAAAAAATATATATTTTTTTGTGTTTGTGAATTGAGTGCGCAGTAGTCGCACGTGCATCAACAAAGTAGCGCCAAGCATGCGCCTGTGTCATAAGTAAATGGCCGGCTGGCTTGACTGTTAAAGTGTGCTGTAATCTCCAAAGTGCACTCCAAACCAAATTAAAAAATATTTTCTGTGTTTGTGAATTGTGTGCACTGAAGCTGCACGTGCATCAACAAAGGAGCAGCGCCAAGCGTGCGCCTGTGTCCCATAAGTAAAGGGCCGGCTGGCTTGTCCTTTAAAGGGTGCTGTAACCCCCAAAGTGCACTCCAAAAAAATTTAAAAAATATATTTTTTTGTGTTTGTGAATTGTGTGCGTAGTAGCCGCTAGTGCATCAACAAAGTAGCGCCAAGCGTGCGCCAGTGTCATAAGTAAAGGGCCTGCTGGCTTGACCATTAAAGGGTGCTGTAACCCTCAAGTGCACTCCAAGCCAAATAAAAAAATATTTTCTGTATTTGTGAATTGTGTGCACTGTGGCTGCACGTGCATCAACAAAGGAGCAGCGCCAAGTGTGCACCTGTGTCCCATAAGTAAAGGGCCGGCTGGCTTGTCCATTAAAGGGTGCTGTAACCCCCAAAGTGCACTCCAAAAAAAATAAAAAAATAAAAATATATATTTTTTTGTGTTTGTGAATTGTGTGTGCAGTAGCTGCACATGCATCAACAAAGTAGCGCCAAGCGTGCGCCTGTGTCATAGGTAAAGGGCCAGCTGGATTGTCAATTAAAGGGTGCTATAACCCCCAAAGTGCACTCCAAGAAAAATAAAAATATATATTTTTTGTGTTTGCGAATTGAGTGTGTAGTAGCGGCACGTGCTTCAACAAAGTAGCGCCAAGCGTGTGCCAGTGTCATAAGTAAAGGGCTGGCTGGCTTGACCGCTAAAGGGTGCTGTAACCCCCAAAGTGCACTCCAAAAAAAAATAATATATATATTTTTTTGTGTTTGTGAATTGTGTGCGCAGTAGCCGCACGTGCATCAACAAAGTAGTGCCAAGCGTGCACCTGTGTCATAGGTAAAGGGCTGGCTGGCTTGACCATTAAAGGTTGCTGTAACCCCCAAAGTTGACTCCAAACCAAATAAAAAAATATTTTCTGTGTTTGTGAATTCTGTGCACTGTGGCTGCACGTGCATCAACAAGGGAGCAGAGCCAAGTGTGCGCCTGTGTCCCATAAGTAAAGGGCCGGCTGGTTTGTCCATTAAAGGGTGCTTTAACCCCCAAAGTGCACTCCAACAAAAATTTAAAAATATATTTTTTTGTGTTTGTGAATTGTGTGCGTAGTAACCGCAAGTGCATCAACAAAGTAGCGCCAAGCGTGCGCCTGTGTCATAAGTAAAGGGCCGGCTAGTTTGTCCATTAAAGGGTGCTATAACCCCCAAAGTGCACTCCAAAAAAAATAAAAATATATATTTTTTTGTGTTTGTGAATTTTGTGTGCAGTAGCTGCACGTGCATCAACAAAGTAGCGCCAAGCGTGCGCCTGTGTCATAGGTAAAGGGCCAGCTGGATTGTCAATTAAAGGGTGCTATAACCCCCAAAGTGCACTCCAAGAAAAATAAAAATATATATTTTTTGTGTTTGCGAATTGAGTGTGTAGTAGCGGCACGTGCTTCAACAAAGTAGCGCCAAGCGTGTGCCAGTGTCATAAGTAAAGGGCTGGCTGGCTTGACCGCTAAAGGGTGCTGTAACCCCCAAAGTGCACTCCAAAAAAAAATAATATATATATTTTTTTGTGTTTGTGAATTGTGTGCGCAGTAGCCGCACGTGCATCAACAAAGTAGTGCCAAGCGTGCACCTGTGTCATAGGTAAAGGGCTGGCTGGCTTGACCATTAAAGGTTGCTGTAACCCCCAAAGTTGACTCCAAACCAAATAAAAAAATATTTTCTGTGTTTGTGAATTCTGTGCACTGTGGCTGCACGTGCATCAACAAAGGAGCAGCGCCAAGTGTGCACCTGTGTCCCATAAGTAAAGGGCCGGCTGGCTTGTCCATTAAAGGGTGCTGTAACCCCCAAAGTGCACTCCAAAAAAAATAAAAAAATAAAAATATATATTTTTTTGTGTTTGTGAATTGTGTGTGCAGTAGCTGCACATGCATCAACAAAGTAGTGCCAAGCGTGCGCCTGTGTCATAGGTAAAGGGCCAGCTGGATTGTCCATTAAAGGGTGCTATAACCCCCAAAGTGCACTCCAAGAAAAATAAAAATATATATTTTTTGTGTTTGCGAATTGTGTGTGTAGTAGCCACACATGCTTCAACAAAGTAGCGCCAAGCGTGTGCCAGTGTCATAAGTAAAGGGCTGGCTGGCTTGACCGTTAAAGGGTGCTGTAACCCCCAAAGTGCACTCCCAAAAAAAATAATACATATATTTTTTTGTGTTTGTGAATTGTGTGTGCAGTAGCCGCACGCGCATCAACAAAGTAGCGCCAAGCGTGCACCTGTGTCATAGGTAAAGGGCCGGCTGGCTTGACCATTAAAGGTTGCTGTAACCCCCAAACTGCACTACAAACCAAATAAAAAAATATTTTCTGTGTTTGTGAATTGTGTGCACTGTGGCTGCACGTGCATCAACAAAGGAGCAGCGCCAAGCGTGCGCCTGTGTCCCATAAGTAAAGGGCCGGCTAGTTTGTCCATTAAAGGGTGCTATAACCCCCAAAGTGCACTCCAAAAAAAATAAAAATATATATTTTTTTGTGTTTGTGAATTTTGTGTGCAGTAGCTGCACGTGCATCAACAAAGTAGCGCCAAGCGTGTGCCAGTGTCATAAGTAAAGGGACGTCTGGCTTGACCGTTAAAGGTGCTGTAACCCCCAAAGTGCACTCCAAACCAAATAAAAAAATATTTTCTCTGTGAATTCTGTGCACTGTGGCTGCACGTGCATCAACAAAGGAGCAGCGCCAAGTGTGCGCCTGTGTCCCATAAGTATAGGGCCGGCTGGCTTGACCATTAAAGGGTGCTGTAACCCCCAAAGTGCACTCAAAAAAAAGAAAAATATATATTTTTTTATGTTTTTGAATTGTGTGCGCATTAGCCGCACGTGCATCAACAAAGTAGCGCCAAGCGTACGCCTGTGTAACAAGTAAATGGCCAGCTGGCTTGACCATTAAAGTGTGCTGTAATCTCCAAAGTGCACTCCAAACCAAATTAAAAAATATTTTCTGTGTTTGTGAATTGTGTGCACTGTGGCTGCACGTGCATCAACAAAGAAGCAGCGCCAAGTGTGCGCCTGTGTCCCATAAGTAAAGGTCCGGCTGGCTTGTCCATTAAAGGGTGCTGTAACCCCCAAAGTGCACTCCAAAAAAAATAAAAATATATATTTTTTTGAGTTTGTGAATTGTGTGTGTGTAGTAGCCGCACGTGCTTCAACAAAGTAGCGCCAAGCGTGTGCCAGTGTCATAAGTAAAGGGCTGGCTGGCTTGACCGTTAAAGGGTGCTGTAACCCCCAAAGTGCACTCCAAAAAAAAATAATATATATATTTTTTTGTGTTTGTGAATTGTGTGCGCAGTAGCCGCACGTGCATCAACAAAGTAGCGCCAAGCGTGCACCTGTGTCATAGGTAAAGGGCCGGCTGTTTTGACCATTAAAGGTTGCTGTAACCCCCAAAGTTCACTCCTAACCAAATAAAAAAATATTTTCTGTGTTTGTGAATTCTGTGCACTGTGGCTGCACGTGCATCAACAAAGGAGCAGAGCCAAGTGTGCGCCTGTGTCCCATAAGTAAAGGGCCGGCTGCTTTGTCCATTAAAGGGTGCTATAACCACCAAAGTGCACTCCAAATAAAATAAAAAAATATATTTTTTTGTGTTTGTGAATTGTGTGTGTAGTAGCTGCATGTGCATCAACAAAGTAGCGCCAAGCGTGCGCCTGTGTCATAAGAAAAGGGCCGGATGGCTTGACCATTAAAGGGTGCTGTAACCCCCAAACTGCACTCGAAACCAAATAAAAAAATATTTTCTCTGTTTGTGAATTGTGTGCACTGTGGCTGCATGTGCATCAACAAAGGAGCAGCGCCAAGCGTGCGCCTGTGTCCCATAAGTAAAGGGCCGGCTGGTTTGTCCATTAAAGGGTGCTATAACCCCCAAAGTGCACTCCAAAAAAAATAAAAATATATATTTTTTTGTGTTTGTGAATTTTGTGTGCAGTAGCTGCACGTGCATCAACAAAGTAGCGCCAAGCGTGTGCCTGTGTCATAAGTAAAGGGCCTGCTGGCTTGACCGTTAAAGAGTGCTGGAACCCCCAAAGTGCACTCCAAACCAAATAAAAAAGTATTTTCTGTGTTTGTGAATTGTGTGCACTGTGGCTGCACGTGCATCAACAAAGGAGCAGCGCCAAGTGTGCGCCTGTGTCCCATAAGTAAAGGGCCAGCTGGCTTGTCTGTTAAAGGGTGCTGTAATCCCCAAAGTGAACTCAAATAAAAGAAGAAAATATATTTTTTTGTGTTTGTGAATTGTGTGCACATTAGCAGCATGTGCATCAACAAAGTAGCGCCAAGCGTGCGCCTGTGTCAAAAGTAAACAGCCAGCTGGCTTGACTATTAAAGTGTGCTGTAATCTCCAAAGTGCACTCCAAACCAAATAAAAAAATATTTTCTGTGTTTGTGAATTGTGTGCACTGTGGCTGCACGTGCATCAACAAAGGAGCAGCGCCAAGTGTGCACCTGTGTCCCATAAGTAAAGGGCCAGCTGGCTTGTCCATTAAAGGGTGCTGTAGCCCCCAAAGTGCACTCCAAAAAAAAAAAAATATATATTTTTTTGTGTTTGTGAATTGAGTGCGCAGTAGTCGCACGTGCATCAACAAAGTAGCGCCAAGCATGCGCCTGTGTCATAAGTAAATGGCCGGCTGGCTTGACTGTTAAAGTGTGCTGTAATCTCCAAAGTGCACTCCAAACCAAAATAAAAAATATTTTCTGTGTTTGTGAATTGTGTGCACTGAAGCTGCACGTGCATCAACAAAGGAGCAGCGCCAAGCGTGCGCCTGTGTCCCATAAGTAAAGGGCCGGCTGGCTTGTCCATTAAAGGGTGCTGTAACCCCCAAAGTGCACTCCAAACCAAATAAAAAAATATTTTCTCTGTTTGTGAATTGTGTGCACTGTGGCTGCATGTGCATCAACAAAGGAGCAGCGCCAAGCGTGCGCCTGTGTCCCATAAGTAAAGGGCCGGCTGGTTTGTCCATTAAAGGGTGCTATAACCCCCAAAGTGCACTCCAAAAAAAATAAAAATATATATTTTTTTGTGTTTGTGAATTTTGTGTGCAGTAGCTGCACGTGCATCAACAAAGTAGCGCCAAGCGTGTGCCTGTGTCATAAGTAAAGGGCCTGCTGGCTTGACCGTTAAAGAGTGCTGGAACCCCCAAAGTGCACTCCAAACCAAATAAAAAAGTATTTTCTGTGTTTGTGAATTGTGTGCACTGTGGCTGCACGTGCATCAACAAAGGAGCAGCGCCAAGTGTGCGCCTGTGTCCCATAAGTAAAGGGCCAGCTGGCTTGTCTGTTAAAGGGTGCTGTAATCCCCAAAGTGAACTCAAATAAAAGAAGAAAATATATTTTTTTGTGTTTGTGAATTGTGTGCACATTAGCAGCATGTGCATCAACAAAGTAGCGCCAAGCGTGCGCCTGTGTCAAAAGTAAACAGCCAGCTGGCTTGACTATTAAAGTGTGCTGTAATCTCCAAAGTGCACTCCAAACCAAATAAAAAAATATTTTCTGTGTTTGTGAATTGTGTGCACTGTGGCTGCACGTGCATCAACAAAGGAGCAGCGCCAAGTGTGCACCTGTGTCCCATAAGTAAAGGGCCAGCTGGCTTGTCCATTAAAGGGTGCTGTAGCTCCCAAAGTGCACTCCAAAAAAAAAAAATATATATTTTTTTGTGTTTGTGAATTGAGTGCGCAGTAGTCGCACGTGCATCAACAAAGTAGCGCCAAGCATGCGCCTGTGTCATAAGTAAATGGCCGGCTGGCTTGACTGTTAAAGTGTGCTGTAATCTCCAAAGTGCACTCCAAACCAAATTAAAAAATATTTTCTGTGTTTGTGAATTGTGTGCACTGAAGCTGCACGTGCATCAACAAAGGAGCAGCGCCAAGCGTGCGCCTGTGTCCCATAAGTAAAGGGCCGGCTGGCTTGTCCTTTAAAGGGTGCTGTAACCCCCAAAGTGCACTCCAAAAAAATTTAAAAAATATATTTTTTTGTGTTTGTGAATTGTGTGCGTAGTAGCCGCTAGTGCATCAACAAAGTAGCGCCAAGCGTGCGCCAGTGTCCTAAGTAAAGGGCCTGCTGGCTTGACCATTAAAGGGTGCTGTAACCCTCAAGTGCACTCCAAGCCAAATAAAAAAATATTTTCTGTATTTGTGAATTGTGTGCACTGTGGCTGCACGTGCATCAACAAAGGAGCAGCGCCAAGTGTGCACCTGTGTCCCATAAGTAAAGGGCCGGCTGGCTTGTCCATTAAAGGGTGCTGTAACCCCCAAAGTGCACTCCAAAAAAAATAAAAAAATAAAAATATATATTTTTTTGTGTTTGTGAATTGTGTGTGCAGTAGCTGCACATGCATCAACAAAGTAGCGCCAAGCGTGCGCCTGTGTCATAGGTAAAGGGCCAGCTGGATTGTCAATTAAAGGGTGCTATAACCCCCAAAGTGCACTCCAAGAAAAATAAAAATATATATTTTTTGTGTTTGCGAATTGAGTGTGTAGTAGCGGCACGTGCTTCAACAAAGTAGCGCCAAGCGTGTGCCAGTGTCATAAGTAAAGGGCTGGCTGGCTTGACCGCTAAAGGGTGCTGTAACCCCCAAAGTGCACTCCAAAAAAAAATAATATATATATTTTTTTGTGTTTGTGAATTGTGTGCGCAGTAGCCGCACGTGCATCAACAAAGTAGTGCCAAGCGTGCACCTGTGTCATAGGTAAAGGGCTGGCTGGCTTGACCATTAAAGGTTGCTGTAACCCCCAAAGTTGACTCCAAACCAAATAAAAAAATATTTTCTGTGTTTGTGAATTCTGTGCACTGTGGCTGCACGTGCATCAACAAGGGAGCAGAGCCAAGTGTGCGCCTGTGTCCCATAAGTAAAGGGCCGGCTGGTTTGTCCATTAAAGGGTGCTTTAACCCCCAAAGTGCACTCCAACAAAAATTTAAAAATATATTTTTTTGTGTTTGTGAATTGTGTGCGTAGTAACCGCAAGTGCATCAACAAAGTAGCGCCAAGCGTGCGCCTGTGTCATAAGTAAAGGGCCGGCTAGTTTGTCCATTAAAGGGTGCTATAACCCCCAAAGTGCACTCCAAAAAAAATAAAAATATATATTTTTTTGTGTTTGTGAATTTTGTGTGCAGTAGCTGCACGTGCATCAACAAAGTAGCGCCAAGCGTGCGCCTGTGTCATAGGTAAAGGGCCAGCTGGATTGTCAATTAAAGGGTGCTATAACCCCCAAAGTGCACTCCAAGAAAAATAAAAATATATATTTTTTGTGTTTGCGAATTGAGTGTGTAGTAGCGGCACGTGCTTCAACAAAGTAGCGCCAAGCGTGTGCCAGTGTCATAAGTAAAGGGCTGGCTGGCTTGACCGCTAAAGGGTGCTGTAACCCCCAAAGTGCACTCCAAAAAAAAATAATATATATATTTTTTTGTGTTTGTGAATTGTGTGCGCAGTAGCCGCACGTGCATCAACAAAGTAGTGCCAAGCGTGCACCTGTGTCATAGGTAAAGGGCTGGCTGGCTTGACCATTAAAGGTTGCTGTAACCCCCAAAGTTGACTCCAAACCAAATAAAAAAATATTTTCTGTGTTTGTGAATTCTGTGCACTGTGGCTGCACGTGCATCAACAAAGGAGCAGCGCCAAGTGTGCACCTGTGTCCCATAAGTAAAGGGCCGGCTGGCTTGTCCATTAAAGGGTGCTGTAACCCCCAAAGTGCACTCCAAAAAAAATAAAAAAATAAAAATATATATTTTTTTGTGTTTGTGAATTGTGTGTGCAGTAGCTGCACATGCATCAACAAAGTAGTGCCAAGCGTGCGCCTGTGTCATAGGTAAAGGGCCAGCTGGATTGTCCATTAAAGGGTGCTATAACCCCCAAAGTGCACTCCAAGAAAAATAAAAATATATATTTTTTGTGTTTGCGAATTGTGTGTGTAGTAGCCACACATGCTTCAACAAAGTAGCGCCAAGCGTGTGCCAGTGTCATAAGTAAAGGGCTGGCTGGCTTGACCGTTAAAGGGTGCTGTAACCCCCAAAGTGCACTCCCAAAAAAAATAATACATATATTTTTTTGTGTTTGTGAATTGTGTGTGCAGTAGCCGCACGCGCATCAACAAAGTAGCGCCAAGCGTGCACCTGTGTCATAGGTAAAGGGCCGGCTGGCTTGACCATTAAAGGTTGCTGTAACCCCCAAACTGCACTACAAACCAAATAAAAAAATATTTTCTGTGTTTGTGAATTGTGTGCACTGTGGCTGCACGTGCATCAACAAAGGAGCAGCGCCAAGCGTGCGCCTGTGTCCCATAAGTAAAGGGCCGGCTAGTTTGTCCATTAAAGGGTGCTATAACCCCCAAAGTGCACTCCAAAAAAAATAAAAATATATATTTTTTTGTGTTTGTGAATTTTGTGTGCAGTAGCTGCACGTGCATCAACAAAGTAGCGCCAAGTGTGTGCCTGTGTCATAAGTAAAGGGCCTGCTGGCTTGACCGTTAAAGGGTGCTGGAACCCCCAAAGTGCACCCCAAACCAAATAAAAAAATATTTTCTGTGTTTGTGAATTGTGTGCACTGTGGCTGCACGTGCATCAACAAAGTAGCAGCGCCAAGTGTGCGCCTGTGTCCCATAAGTAAAGGGCCAGCTGGCTTGTCTGTTAAAGGGTGCTGTAACCCCCAAAGTGCACTCAAAATAAAGAAGAAAATATATTTTTTTTGTTTGTGAATTGTGTGCGCATTAGCCGCATGTGCATCAACAAAGTAGCGCCAAGCGTGCGCCTGTGTCATAAGTAAATGGCCAGCTGGCTTGACTATTAAAGTGTGCTGTAATCTCCAAAGTGCACTCCAAACCAAATAAAAAAATATTTTCTGTGTTTGTGAATTGTGTGCACTGTGGCTGCACGTGCATCAACAAAGGAGCAGTGCCAAGTGTGCACCTGTGTCCCATAAGTAAAGGGCCAGCTGGCTTGTCCATTAAAGGGTGCTGTAGCCCCCAAAGTGCACTCCAAAAAAAATAAAAATATATATTTTTTTGTGTTTGCGAATTGTGTGTGCAGTAGCTGCACGTGCATCAACAAAGTAGCAACAAGCGTGTGCCAGTGTCATAAGTAAAGGGATGGCTGGCTTGACCGCTAAAGGTGCTGTAACCCCCAAAGTGCACTCGAAACCAAATAAAAAAATATTTTCTCTGTGAATTCTGTGCACTGTGGCTGCACGTGCATCAACAAAGGAGCAGCGCCAAGTGTGCGCCTGTGTCCCATAAGTATAGAGCAGGCTGGCTTGTCCATTAAAGGGTGCTGTAACCCCCAAAGTGCACTCCAAAAAAAATAAAAAAATATATTTTTTTGTGTTTGTGAATTGTGTGCGCAGTAGCCGCACGTGCATCAACAAAGTAGCGCCAAGCATGCACCTGTGTCATAAGTAAACGGCCGGCTGGTTTGACTGTTAAAGTGTGCTGTAACCCCCAAAGTGCACTCCAAACCAAATAAAAAAATATTTTCTGAGTTTGCGAATTGTGTGTGCAGTAGCCGCACGTGCATCAACAAAGTAGCGCCAAGCGTGTGCCAGTGTCATAAGTAAAGGGATGGCTGGCTTGACCGTTAAAGGTGCTGTAACCCCCAAAGTGCACTCCAAACCAAATAAAAAAATATTTTCTCTGTGAATTCTGTGCACTGTGGCTGCACGTGCATCAACAAAGGAGCAGCGCCAAGTGCGCGCCTGTGTCCCATAAGTATAGGGCCGGCTTGTCCATTAAAGGGTGCTGTAACCCCCAAAGTGCACTCAAAAAAAAGAAAAATATATATTTTTTTATGTTTTTGAATTGTGTGCTCATTAGCCGCACGTGCATCAACAAAGTAGCGCCAAGCGTGCGCCTGTGTAATAAGTAAACGGCCAGCTGGCTTGACCATTAAAGTGTGCTGTAATCTCCAAAGTGCCCTCCAAACCAAATTAAAAAATATTTTCTGTGTTTGTGAATTGTGTGCACTGTGGCTGCACGTGCATCAACAAAGTAGCAGCGCCAAGTGTGCGCCTGTGTCCCATAAGTAAAGGTCCAGCTGGCTTGTCCATTAAAGGGTGCTGTAACCCCCAAAGTGCACTCCAAAAAAAATAAAAATATATATTTTTTTGTGTTTGTGAGTTGTGTGCGCAGTAGCCGCAAGTGCATCAACAAAGTAGCTCCAAGCGTGTGCCTGTGTCATAAGTAAAGGGCCAGCTGGCTTGACCATTAAAGGGTGCTGTAACCCCCAAAGTGCACTCCAAACCAAATAAAAAAATACTTTCTGTGTTTGTGAATTGTGTGCACTGTGGCTGCACGTGCATCAACAAAGGAGCAGCGCCAAGTGTGCACCTGTGTCCCATAAGTAAAGGGCCAGCTGGCTTGTCCATTAAAGGGTGCTGTAGCCCCCAAAGTGCACTCCAAAAAAAATAAAAATATATATTTTTTTGTGTTTGCGAATTGTGTGTGCAGTAGCCGCACGTGCATCAACAAAGTAGCAACAAGCGTGTGCCAGTGTCATAAGTAAAGGGATGGCTGGCTTGACCGCTAAAGGTGCTGTAACCCCCAAAGTGCACTCGAAACCAAATAAAAAAATATTTTCTCTGTGAATTCTGTGCACTGTGGCTGCACGTGCATCAACAAAGGAGCAGCGCCAAGTGTGCGCCTGTGTCCCATAAGTATAGAGCAGGCTGACTTGTCCATTAAAGGGTGCTGTAACCCCCAAAGTGCACTCCAAAAAAAATAAAAAAATATATTTTTTTGTGTTTGTGAATTGTGTGCGCAGTAGCCGCACGTGCATCAACAAAGTAGCGCCAAGCATGCACCTGTGTCATAAGTAAACGGCCGGCTGGTTTGACTGATACAGTGTGCTGTAACCCCCAAAGTGCACTCCAAACCAAATAAAAAAATATTTTCTGTGTTTGTGAATTGTGTGCACTGTGGCTGCACGTGCATCAACAAAGGAGCAGCGCCAAGTGTGCACCTGTGTCCCATAAGTAAAGGGCCAGCTGGCTTGTCCATTAAAGGGTGCTGTAGCCCCCAAAGTGCACTCCAAAAAAAAAAATAATATATATTTTTTTGTGTTTGTGAATTGAGTGCGCAGTAGTCGCACGTGCATCAACAAAGTAGCGCCAAGCATGCGCCTGTGTCATAAGTAAATGGCCGGCTGGCTTGACTGTTAAAGTGTGCTGTAATCTCCAAAGTGCACTCCAAACCAAATTAAAAAATATTTTCTGTGTTTGTGAATTGTGTGCACTGAAGCTGCACGTGCATCAACAAAGGAGCAGCGCCAAGCGTGCGCCTGTGTCCCATAAGTAAAGGGCCGGCTGGCTTGTCCATTAAAGGGTGCTGTAACCCCCAAAGTGCACTCCAAAAAAAATTAAAAAATATATTTTTTTGTGTTTGTGAATTGTGTGCGTAGTAGCCGCAAGTGCATCAACAAAGTAGCGCCAAGCGTGCGCCAGTGTCCTAAGTATAGGGCCTGCTGGCTTGACCATTAAAGGGTGCTGTAACCCCCAAGTGCACTCCAAGCCAAATAAAAAAATATTTTCTGTGTTTGTGAATTGTGTGCACTGTGGCTGCACGTGCATCAACAAAGGAGCAGCGCCAAGTGTGCACCTGTGTCCCATAAGTAAAGGGCCAGCTGGCTTGTCCATTAAAGGGTGCTGTAACCCCCAAAGTGCACTCCAAAAAAAATAAAAAAATAAAAATATATATTTTTTTGTGTTTGTGAATTGTGTGTGCAGTAGCTGCACATGCATCAACAAAGTAGCGCCAAGCGTGCGCCTGTGTCATAGGTAAAGGGCCAGCTGGATTGTCCATTAAAGGGTGCTATAACCCCCAAAGTGCACTCCAAGAAAAATAAAAATATATATTTTTTGTGTTTGCGAATTGTGTGTGTAGTAGCCGCACGTGCTTCAACAAAGTAGCGCCAAGCGTGTGCCAGTGTCATAAGTAAAGGGCTGGCTGGCTTGACCGCTAAAGGGTGCTGTAACCCCCAAAGTGCACTCCCAAAAAAAATAATATATATATTTTTTTGTGTTTGTGAATTGTGTGCGCAGTAGCCGCACGTGCATCAACAAAGTAGCGCCAAGCGTGCACCTGTGTCATAGGTAAAGGGCCAGCTGGCTTGACCATTAAAGGTTGCTGTAACCCCCAAAGTTCACTCCTAACCAAATAAAAAAATATTTTCTGTGTTTGTGAATTCTGTGCACTGTGGCTGCACGTGCATCAACAAAGGAGCAGAGCCAAGTGTTCGCCAGTGTCCCATAAGTAAAGGGCCGGCTGGTTTGTCTATTAAAGGGTGCTATAACCCCTAAAGTGCACTCCAAAAAAAATTAAAAAATATATTTTTTTGTGTTTGTGAATTGTGTGTGTAGTAGCCGCACGTGCTTCAACAAAGTAGCACCAAGCGTGTGCCAGTGTCATAAGTAAAGGGCTGGCTGGCTTGACCGTTAAAGGTTGCTGTAACCCCCAAAGTTCACTCCTAACCAAATAAAAAAATATTTTCTGTGTTTGTGAATTCTGTGCACTGTGGCTGCACGTGCATCAACAAAGGAGCAGAGCCAAGTGTTCGCCTGTGTCCCATAAGTAAAGGGCCGGCTGGTTTGTCCATTAAAGGGTGCTATAACCCCTAAAGTGCACTCCAAAAAAAATTAAAAAATATATTTTTTTGTGTTTGTGAATTGTGTGTGTAGTAGCCGCACGTGCTTCAACAAAGTAGCACCAAGCATGTGCCAGTGTCATAAGTAAAGGGCTGGCTGGCTTGACATTTAAAGGGTGCTGGAACCCCCAAAGTGCACCCCAAACCAAATAAAAAAATATTTTCTGTGTGTGTGATTTGTGTGCACTGAGGCTGCACGTGCAACAACAAAGGAGCAGCGCCAAGTGTGCGCCTGTGTACCATAAGTAAAGGGCCAGCTGGCTTGTCTGTTAAAGGGTGCTGTAACCCCCAAAGTGCACTCAAAATAAAGAAGAAAATATATTTTTTTTGTTTGTGAATTGTGTGCGCATTAGCCGCATGTGCATCAACAAAGTAGCGCCAAGCGTGCGCCTGTGTCATAAGTAAACGGCCAGCTGGCTTGACTATTAAAGTGTGCTGTAATCTCCAAAGTGCACTCCAAACCAAATAAAAAAATACTTTCTGTGTTTGTGAATTGTGTGCACTGTGGCTGCACGTGCATCAACAAAGTAGCAGCGCCAAGTGTGCGCCTGTGTCCCATAAGTAAAGGTCCGGCTGGCTTGTCCATTAAAGGGTGCTGTAACCCCCAAAGTGCACTCCAAAAAAAATAAAAATATATATTTTTTTGTGTTTGTGAGTTGTGTGCGCAGTAGCCGCAAGTGCATCAACAAAGTAGCTCCAAGCGTGTGCCTGTGTCATAAGTAAAGGGCCAGCTGGCTTGACCATTAAAGGGGGCTGTAACCCCCAAAGTGCACTCCAAACCAAATAAAAAAATACTTTCTGTGTTTGTGAATTGTGTGCACTGTGGCTGCACGTGCATCAACAAAGGAGCAGCGCCAAGTGTGCGCCTATGTCCCATAAGTAAAGGGCCGGCTGGCTTGTCCATTAAAGGGTGCTGTAACCCCCAAAGTGCACTCCAAAAAAAATAAAAAAATATATTTTTTTGTGTTTGTGAATTGTGTGCGCAGTAGCCGCACGTGCATCAACAAAGTAGTGCCAAGCATGCGTCTGTGTCATAAGTAAACAGCTGGCTGGCTTGACTGTTAAAGTGTGCTGTAACCCCCAAAGTGCAATCCAAACCAAATAAAAAAATATTTTCTGTGTTTGCGAATTGTGTGTGCAGTAGCCGCACGTGCATCAACAAAGTAGCACCAAGCGTGTGCCAGTGTCATAAGTAAAGGGACGGCTGGCTTGACCGTTAAAGGTGCTGTAACCCCCAAAGTGCACTCCAAACCAAATAAAAAAATATTTTCTCTGTGAATTCTGTGCACTGTGGCTGCACGTGCATCAACAAAGGAGCAGCGCCAAGTGTGCGCCTGTGTCCCATAAGTATAGGGCCGGCTGGCTTGACCATTAAAGGGTGCTGTAACCCCCAAAGTGCACTCAAAAAAAAGAAAAATATATATTTTTCTATGTTTTTGAATTGTGTGCGCATTAGCCGCACGTGCATCAACAAAGTAGCGCCAAGCGTACGCCTGTGTAACAAGTAAACGGCCAGCTGGCTTGACCATTAAAGTGTGCTGTAATCTCCAAAGTGCACTCCAAACCAAATTAAAAAATATTTTCTGTGTTTGTGAATTGTGTGCACTGTGGCTGCAGGTGCATCAACAAAGAAGCAGCGCCAAGTGTGCGCCTGTGTCCCATAAGTAAAGGTCCGGCTGGCTTGTCCATCAAAGGGTGCTGTAACCCCCAAAGTGCACTCCAAAAAAAATAAAAATATATATTTTTTTGAGTTTGTGAATTGTGTGTGTAGTAGCCGCACGTGCTTCAACAAAGTAGCGCCAAGCGTGTGCCAGTGTCATAAGTAAAGGGCTGGCTGGCTTGACCGTTAAAGGGTGCTGTAACCCCCAAAGTGCACTCCAAAAAAAAATAATATATATATTTTTTTGTGTTTGTGAATTGTGTGCGCAGTAGCCGCACGTGCATCAACAAAGTAGCGCCAAGCGTGCACCTGTGTCATATGTAAAGGGCCGGCTGGCTTGACCATTAAAGGTTGCTGTAACCCCCAAAGTTCACTCCTAACCAAATAAAAAAATATTTTCTGTGTTTATGAATTCTGTGCACTGTGGCTGCACGTGCATCAACAAAGGAGCAGCGCCAAGTGTGCACCTGTGTCCCATAAGTAAAGGGCCAGCTGGCTTGTCCATTAAAGGGTGCTGTAGCCCCCAAAGTGCACTCCAAAAAAAATAAAAATATATATTTTTTTGTGTTTGCGAATTGTGTGCGCAGTAGCCGCACGTGCATCAACAAAGTAGCGACAAGCGTGTGCCAGTGTCATAAGTAAAGGGATGGCTGGCTTGACCGTTAAAGGTGCTGTAACCCCCAAAGTGCACTCGAAACCAAATAAAAAATTATTTTCTCTGTGAATTCTGTGCACTGTGGCTGCACGTGCATCAACAAAGGAGCAGCGCCAAGTGTGCGCCTGTGTCCCATAAGTATAGAGCAGGCTGGCTTGTCCATTAAAGGGTGCTGTAACCCCCAAAGTGCACTCCAAAAAAAATAAAAAAATATATTTTTTTGTGTTTGTGAATTGTGTGCGCAGTAGCCGCACGTGCATCAACAAAGTAGCGCCAAGCATGCACCTGTGTCATAAGTAAACGGCCGGCTGGCTTGACTGTTAAAGTGTGCTGTAACCCCCAAAGTGCACTCCAAACCAAATAAAAAAATATTTTCTGAGTTTGCGAATTGTGTGTGCAGTAGCCGCACGTGCATCAACAAAGTAGCGCCAAGCGTCTGCCAGTGTCATAAGTAAAGGGATGGCTGGCTTGACCGTTAAAGGTGCTGTAACCCCCAAAGTGCACTCCAAACCAAATAAAAAAATATTTTCTCTGTGAATTCTGTGCACTGTGGCTGCACGTGCATCAACAAAGGAGCAGCGCCAAGTGTGCGCCTGTGTCCCATAAGTATAGGGCCGGCTTGTCCATTAAAGGGTGCTGTAACCCCCAAAGTGCACTCAAAAAAAAGAAAAATATATATTTTTTTATGTTTTTGAATTGTGTGCTCATTAGCCGCACGTGCATCAACAAAGTAGCGCCAAGCGTGCGCCTGTGTAATAAGTAAACGGCCAGCTGGCTTGACCATTAAAGTGTGCTGTAATCTCCAAAGTGCCCTCCAAACCAAATTAAAAAATATTTTCTGTGTTTGTGAATTGTGTGCACTGTGGCTGCACGTGCATCAACAAAGTAGCAGCGCCAAGTGTGCGCCTGTGTCCCATAAGTAAAGGTCCGGCTGGCTTGTCCATTAAAGGGTGCTGTAACCCCCAAAGTGCACTCCAAAAAAAATAAAAATATATATTTTTTTGTGTTTGTGAGTTGTGTGCGCAGTAGCCGCAAGTGCATCAACAAAGTAGCTCCAAGCGTGTGCCTGTGTCATAAGTAAAGGGCCAGCTGGCTTGACCATTAAAGGGGGCTGTAACCCCCAAAGTGCACTCCAAACCAAATAAAAAAATACTTTCTGTGTTTGTGAATTGTGTGCACTGTGGCTGCACGTGCATCAACAAAGGAGCAGCGCCAAGTGTGCGCCTGTGTCCCATAAGTAAAGGGCCGGCTGGCTTGTCCATTAAAGGGTGCTGTAACCCCCAAAGTGCACTCCAAAAAAAATAAAAAAATATATTTTTTTGTGTTTGTGAATTGTGTGCGCAGTAGCCGCACGTGCATCAACAAAGTAGCGCCAAGCGTACGCCTGTGTAACAAGTAAACGGCCAGCTGGCTTGACCATTAAAGTGTGCTGTAATCTCCAAAGTGCACTCCAAACCAAATTAAAAAATATTTTCTGTGTTTGTGAATTGTGTGCACTGTGGCTGCACGTGCATCAACAAAGAAGCAGCGCCAAGTGTGCGCCTGTGTCCCATAAGTAAAGGTCCGGCTGGCTTGTCCATTAAAGGGTGCTGTAAACCCCCAAAGTGCACTCCAAAAAAAATAAAAATATATATTTTTTTGAGTTTGTGAATTGTGTGTGTAGTAGCCGCACGTGCTTCAACAAAGTAGCGCCAAGCGTGTGCCAGTGTCATAAGTAAAGGGCTGGCTGGCTTGACCGTTAAAGGGTGCTGTAACCACCAAAGTGCACTCCAAAAAAAAATAATATATATATTTTTTTGTGTTTGTGAATTGTGTGCGCAGTAGCCGCACGTGCATCAACAAAGTAGCGCCAAGCGTGCACCTGTGTCATAGGTAAAGGGCCGGCTGGCTTGACCATTAAAGGATGCTGTAACCCCCAAAGTTCACTCCTAACCAAATAAAAAAATATTTTCTGTGTTTGTGAATTCTGTGCACTGTGGCTGCACGTGCATCAACAAAGGAGCAGAGCCAAGTGTGCGCCTGTGTCCCATAAGTAAAGGGCCGGCTGCTTTGTCCATTAAAGGGTGCTATAACCACCAAAGTGCACTCCAAATAAAATAAAAAAATATATTTTTTTGTGTTTGTGAATTGTGTGTGTAGTAGCTGCATGTGCATCAACAAAGTAGCGCCAAGTGTGCGCCTGTGTCATAAGAAAAGGGCCGGATGGCTTGACCATTAAAGGGTGCTGTAACCCCCAAACTGCACTCCAAACCAAATAAAAAAATATTTTCTCTGTTTGTGAATTGTGTGCACTGTGGCTGCATGTGCATCAACAAAGGAGCAGCGCCAAGCGTGCGCCTGTGTCCCATAAGTAAAGGGCCGGCTGGTTTGTCCATTAAAGGGTGCTATAACCCCCAAAGTGCACTCCAGAAAAAATAAAAATATATATTTTTTTGTGTTTGTGAATTTTGTGTGCAGTAGCTGCACGTGCATCAACAAAGTAGCGCCAAGCATGTGCCTGTGTCATAAGTAAAGGGCCTGCTGGCTTGACCGATAAAGAGTGCTGGAACCCCCAAAGTGCACTCCAAACCAAATAAAAAAGTATTTTCTGTGTTTGTGAATTGTGTGCACTGTGGCTGCACGTGCATCAACAAAGGAGCAGCGCCAAGTGTGCGCCTGTGTCCCATAAGTAAAGGGCCAGCTGGCTTGTCTGTTAAAGGGTGCTGTAATCCCCAAAGTGAACTCAAATAAAAGAAGAAAATATATTTTTTTGTGTTTGTGAATTGTGTGCACATTAGCAGCATGTGCATCAACAAAGTAGCGCCAAGCGTGCGCCTGTGTCAAAAGTAAACAGCCAGCTGGCTTGACTATTAAAGTGTGCTGTTATCTCCAAAGTGCACTCCAAACCAAATAAAAAAATATTTTCTGTGTTTGTGAATTGTGTGCACTGTGGCTGCACGTGCATCAACAAAGGAGCAGCGCCAAGTGTGCACCTGTGTCCCATAAGTAAAGGGCCAGCTGGCTTGTCCATTAAAGGGTGCTGTAGCCCCCAAAGTGCACTCCAAAAAAAAAAATATATATATTTTTTTGTGTTTGTGAATTGAGTGCGCAGTAGTCGCACGTGCATCAACAAAGTAGCGCCAAGCATGCGCCTGTGTCATAAGTAAATGGCCGGCTGGCTTGACTGTTAAAGTGTGCTGTAATCTCCAAAGTGCACTCCAAACAAAATTAAAAAATATTTTCTGTGTTTGTGAATTGTGTGCACTGAAGCTGCACGTGCATCAACAAAGGAGCAGCGCCAAGCGTGCGCCTGTGTCCCATAAGTAAAGGGCCGGCTGGCTTGTCCATTAAAGGGTGCTGTAACCCCCAAAGTGCACTCCAAACCAAATAAAAAAATATTTTCTCTGTTTGTGAATTGTGTGCACTGTGGCTGCATGTGCATCAACAAAGGAGCAGCGCCAAGCGTGCGCCTGTGTCCCATAAGTAAAGGGCCGGCTGGTTTGTCCATTAAAGGGTGCTATAACCTCCAAAGTGCACTCCAAAAAAAATAAAAATATATATTTTTTTGTGTTTGTGAATTTTGTGTGCAGTAGCTGCACGTGCATCAACAAAGTAGCGCCAAGCGTGTGCCTGTGTCATAAGTAAAGGGCCTGCTGGCTTGACCGTTAAAGAGTGCTGGAACCCCCAAAGTGCACTCCAAACCAAATAAAAAAGTATTTTCTGTGTTTGTGAATTGTGTGCACTGTGGCTGCACGTGCATCAACAAAGGAGCAGCGCCAAGTGTGCGCCTGTGTCCCATAAGTAAAGGGCCAGCTGGCTTGTCTGTTAAAGGGTGCTGTAATCCCCAAAGTGAACTCAAATAAAAGAAGAAAATATATTTTTTTGTGTTTGTGAATTGTGTGCACATTAGCAGCATGTGCATCAACAAAGTAGCGCCAAGCGTGCGCCTGTGTCAAAAGTAAACAGCCAGCTGGCTTGACTATTAAAGTGTGCTGTAATCTCCAAAGTGCACTCCAAACCAAATAAAAAAATATTTTCTGTGTTTGTGAATTGTGTGCACTGTGGCTGCACGTGCATCAACAAAGGAGCAGCGCCAAGTGTGCACCTGTGTCCCATAAGTAAAGGGCCAGCTGGCTTGTCCATTAAAGGGTGCTGTAGCCCCCAAAGTGCACTCCAAAAAAAAAAATATATATTTTTTTGTGTTTGTGAATTGAGTGCGCAGTAGTCGCACGTGCATCAACAAAGTAGCGCCAAGCATGCGCCTGTGTCATAAGTAAATGGCCGGCTGGCTTGACTGTTAAAGTGTGCTGTAATCTCCAAAGTGCACTCCAAACCAAATTAAAAAATATTTTCTGTGTTTGTGAATTGTGTGCAATGAAGCTGCATGTGCATCAACAAAGGAGCAGCGCCAAGCGTGCGCCTGTGTCCCATAAGTAAAGGGCCGGCTGGCTTGTCCATTAAAGGGTGCTGTAACCCCCAAAGTGCACTCCAAAAAAAATTAAAAAATATATTTTTTTGTGTTTGTGAATTGTGTGCGTAGTAGCCGCAAGTGCATCAACAAAGTAGCGCCAAGCGTGCGCCAGTGTCCTAAGTAAAGGGCCTGCTGGCTTGACCATTAAAGGGTGCTGTAACCCCCAAGTGCACTCCAAGCCAAATAAAAAAATATTTTCTGTATTTGTGAATTGTGTGCACTGTGGCTGCACGTGCATCAACAAAGGAGCAGCGCCAAGTGTGCACCTGTGTCCCATAAGTAAAGGGCCGGCTGGCTTGTCCATTAAAGGGTGCTGTAACCCCCAAAGTGCACTCCAAAAAAAATAAATAAATAAAAATATATATTTTTTTGTGTTTGTGAATTGTGTGTGCAGTAGCTGCACATGCATCAACAAAGTAGCGCCAAGCGTGCGCCTGTGTCATAAGTAAAGGGCCAGCTGGATTGTCAATTAAAGGGTGCTATAACCCCCAAAGTGCACTCCAAGAAAAATAAAAATATATATTTTTTGTGTTTGCGAATTGAGTGTGTAGTAGCCGCACGTGCTTCAACAAAGTAGCGCCAAGCGTGTGCCAGTGTCATAAGTAAAGGGCTGGCTGGCTTGACCGCTAAAGGGTGCTGTAACCCCCAAAGTGCACTCCAAAAAAAAATAATATATATATTTTTTTGTGTTTGTGAATTGTGTGCGCAGTAGCCGCACGTGCATCAACAAAGTAGTGCCAAGCGTGCACCTGTGTCATAGGAAAAGGGCCGGCTGGCTTGACCATTAAAGGTTGCTGTAACCCCCAAAGTTCACTCCAAACCAAATAAAAAAATATTTTCTGTGTTTGTGAATTCTGTGCACTGTGGCTGCACGTGCATCAACAAGGGAGCAGAGAAAAGTGTGCGCCTGTGTCCCATAAGTAAAGGGCCGGCTGGTTTGTCCATTAAAGGGTGCTTTAACCCATAAAGTGCACTCCAAAAAAAATTAAAAAATAAATTTTTTTGTGTTTGTGAATTGTGTGCGTAGTAACCGCAAGTGCATCAACAAAGTAGCACCAAGCGTGCGCCAGTGTCATAAGTAAAGGGCCTGCTGGCTTGACCATTAAAGGGTGCTGTAACCCCCAAGTGCACACCAAACCAAATAAAAAAATATTTTCTGTGTTTGTGAATTGTGTGCACTGTGGCTGCACGTGCATCAACAAAGGAGCAGCGCCAAGTGTGCACCTGTGTCCCATAAGTAAAGGGCCGGCTGGCTTGTCCATTAAAGGGTGCTGTAACCCCCAAAGTGCACTCCAAAAAAAATAAAAAAATAAAAATATATATTTTTTTGTGTTTGTGAATTGTGTGTGCAGTAGCTGCACATGCATCAACAAAGTAGTGCCAAGCGTGCGCCTGTGTCATAGGTAAAGGGCCGGCTGGATTGTCCATTAAAGGGTTCTATAACCCCCAAAGTGCACTCCAAGAAAAATAAAAATATATATTTTTTGTGTTTGCGAATTGTGTGTGTAGTAGCCACACATGCTTCAACAAAGTAGCGCCAAGCGTGTGCCAGTGTCATAAGTAAAGGGCTGGCTGGCTTGACCGTTAAAGGGTGCTGTAACCCCCAAAGTGCACTCCCAAAAAAAATAATACATATATTTTTTTGTGTTTGTGAATTGTGTGTGCAGTAGCCGCACGCGCATCAACAAAGTAGCTCCAAGCGTGCACCTGTGTCATAGGTAAAGGGCCGGCTGGCTTGACCATTAAAGGTTGCTGTAACCCCCAAACTGCACTACAAACCAAATAAAAAAATATTTTCTGTGTTTGTGAATTGTGTGCACTGTGGCTGCACGTGCATCAACAAAGGAGCAGCGCCAAGCGTGCGCCTGTGTCCCATAAGTAAAGGGCCAGCTAGTTTGTCCATTAAAGGGTGCTATAACCCCCAAAGTGCACTCCAAAAAAAATAAAAATATATATTTTTTTGTGTTTGTGAATTTTGTGTGCAGTAGCTGCACGTGCATCAACAAAGTAGCGCCAAGTGTGTGCCTGTGTCATAAGTAAAGGGCCTGCTGGCTTGACCGTTAAAGGGTGCTGGAACCCCCAAAGTGCACCCCAAACCAAATAAAAAAATATTTTCTGTGTTTGTGAATTGTGTGCACTGTGGCTGCACGTGCATCAACAAAGTAGCAGCGCCAAGTGTGCGCCTGTGTCCCATAAGTAAAGGGCCAGCTGGCTTGTCTGTTAAAGGGTGCTGTAACCCCCAAAGTGCACTCAAAATAAAGAAGAAAATATATTTTTTTTGTTTGTGAATTGTGTGCGCATTAGCCGCATGTGCATCAACAAAGTAGCGCCAAGCGTGCGCCTGTGTCATAAGTAAACGGCCAGCTGGCTTAACTATTAAAGTGTGCTGTAATCTCCAAAGTGCACTCCAAACCAAATAAAAAAATATTTTCTGTGTTTGTGAATTGTTTGCACTGTGGCTGCACGTGCATCAACAAAGGAGCAGCGCCAAGTGTGCACCTGTGTCCCATAAGTAAAGGGCCAGCTGGCTTGTCCATTAAAGGGTGCTGTAGCCCCCAAAGTGCACTCCAAAAAAAATAAAAATATATATTTTTTTGTGTTTGCGAATTGTGTGTGCAGTAGCCGCACGTGGATCAACAAAGTAGCGACAAGCGTGTGCCAGTGTCATAAGTAAAGGGATGGCTGGCTTGACCGCTAAAGGTGCTGTAACCCCCAAAGTGCACTCGAAACCAAATAAAAAAATATTTTCTCTGTGAATTCTGTGCACTGTGGCTGCACGTGCATCAACAAAGGAGCAGCGCCAAGTGTGCGCCTGTGTCCCATAAGTATAGAGCAGGCTGGCTTGTCCATTAAAGGGTGCTGTAACCCCCAAAGTGCACTCCAAAAAAAATAAAAAAATATATTTTTTTGTGTTTGTGAATTGTGTGCGCAGTAGCCGCACGTGCATCAACAAAGTAGCGCCAAGCATGCACCTGTGTCATAAGTAAACGGCCGGCTGGTTTGACTGTTAAAGTGTGCTGTAACCCCCAAAGTGCACTCCAAACCAAATAAAAAAATATTTTCTGAGTTTGCGAATTGTGTGTGCAGTAGCCGCACGTGCATCAACAAAGTAGCGCCAAGCGTGTGCCAGTGTCATAAGTAAAGGGATGGCTGGCTTGACCGTTAAAGGTGCTGTAACCCCCAAAGTGCACTCCAAACCAAATAAAAAAATATTTTCTCTGTGAATTCTGTGCACTGTGGCTGCACGTGCATCAACAAAGGAGCAGCGCCAAGTGTGCGCCTGTGTCCCATAAGTATAGGGCCGGCTTGTCCATTAAAGGGTGCTGTAACCCCCAAAGTGCACTCAAAAAAAAGAAAAATATATATTTTTTTATGTTTTTGAATTGTGTGCTCATTAGCCGCACGTGCATCAACAAAGTAGCGCCAAGCGTGCGCCTGTGTAATAAGTAAATGGCCAGCTGGCTTGACCATTAAAGTGTGCTGTAATCTCCAAAGTGCCCTCCAAACCAAATTAAAAAATATTTTCTGTGTTTGTGAATTGTGTGCACTGTGGCTGCACGTGCATCAACAAAGTAGCAGCGCCAAGTGTGCGCCTGTGTCCCATAAGTAAAGGTCCAGCTGGCTTGTCCATTAAAGGGTGCTGTAACCCCCAAAGTGCACTCCAAAAAAAATAAAAATATATATTTTTTTGTGTTTGTGAGTTGTGCGCGCAGTAGCCGCAAGTGCATCAACAAAGTAGCTCCAAGCGTGTGCCTGTGTCATAAGTAAAGGGCCAGCTGGCTTGACCATTAAAGGGTGCTGTAACCCCCAAAGTGCACTCCAAACCAAATAAAAAAATACTTTCTGTGTTTGTGAATTGTGTGCACTGTGGCTGCACGTGCATCAACAAAGGAGCAGCGCCAAGTGTGCGCCTGTGTCCCATAAGTAAAGGGCCGGCTGGCTTGTCCATTAAAGGGTGCTGTAACCCCCAAAGTGCACTCCAAAAAAAATAAAAAAATATATTTTTTTGTGTTTGTGAATTGTGTGCGCAGTAGCCGCACGTGCATCAACAAAGTAGTGCCAAGCATGCGCCTGTGTCATAAGTAAACAGCTGGCTGGCTTGACTGTTAAAGTGTGCTGTAACCCCCAAAGTGCACTCCAAACCAAATAAAAAAATATTTTCTGTGTTTGCGAATTGTGTGTGCAGTAGCCGCACGTGCATCAACAAAGTAGCACCAAGCGTGTGCCAGTGTCATAAGTAAAGGGACGGCTGGCTTGACCGTTAAAGGTGCTGTAACCCCCAAAGTGCACTCCAAACCAAATAAAAAAATATTTTCTCTGTGAATTCTGTGCACTGTGGCTGCACGTGCATCAACAAAGGAGCAGCGCCAAGTGTGCGCCTGTGTCCCATAAGTATAGGGCCGGCTGGCTTGACCATTAAAGGGTGCTGTAACCCCCAAAGTGCACTCAAAAAAAGAAAAATATATATTTTTTATGTTTTTGAATTGTGTGCGCATTAGCCGCACGTGCATCAACAAAGTAGCGCCAAGCGTACGCCTGTGTAACAAGTAAACGGCCAGCTGGCTTGACCATTAAAGTGTGCTGTTATCTCCAAAGTGCACTCCAAACCAAATTAAAAAATATTTTCTGTGTTTGTGAATTGTGTGCACTGTGGCTGCACGTGCATCAACAAAGAAGCAGCGCCAAGTGTGCGCCTGTGTCCCATAAGTAAAGGTCCGGCTGGCTTGTCCATTAAAGGGTGCTGTAACCCCCAAAGTGCACTCCAAAAAAAATAAAAATATATATTTTTTTGTGTTTGTGAATTGTGTGTGTAGTAGCCGCACGTGCTTCAACAAAGTAGCGCCAAGCGTGTGCCAGTGTCATAAGTAAAGGGCTGGCTGGCTTGACCGTTAAAGGGTGCTGTAACCCCCAAAGTGCACTCCAAAAAAAAATAATATATATATTTTTTTGTGTTTGTGAATTGTGTGCGCAGTAGCCGCACGTGCATCAACAAAGTAGCGCCAAGCGTGCACCTGTGTCATAGGTAAAGGGCCGGCTGGCTTGACCATTAAAGGTTGCTGTAACCCCCAAAGTTCACTCCTAACCAAATAAAAAAATATTTTCTGTGTTTGTGAATTCTGTGCACTGTGGCTGCACGTGCATCAACAAAGGAGCAGAGCCAAGTGTGCGCCTGTGTCCCATAAGTAAAGGGCCGGCTGCTTTGTCCATTAAAGGGTGCTATAACCACCAAAGTGCACTCCAAATAAAATAAAAAAATATATTTTTTTGTGTTTGTGAATTGTGTGTGTAGTAGCTGCATGTGCATCAACAAAGTAGCGCCAAGCGTGCGCCTGTGTCATAAGAAAAGGGCCGGATGGCTTGACCATTAAAGGGTGCTGTAACCCCCAAACTGCACTCCAAACCAAATAAAAAAATATTTTCTCTGTTTGTGAATTGTGTGCACTGTGGCTGCATGTGCATCAACAAAGGAGCAGCGCCAAGCATGCGCCTGTGTCCCATAAGTAAAGGGCCGGCTGGTTTGTCCATTAAAGGGTGCTATAACCCCCAAAGTGCACTCCAAAAAAAATAAAAATATATATTTTTTTGTGTTTGTGAATTTTGTGTGCAGTAGCTGCACGTGCATCAACAAAGTAGCGCCAAGCGTGTGCCTGTGTCATAAGTAAAGGGCCTGCTGGCTTGACCGTTAAAGAGTGCTGGAACCCCCAAAGTGCACTCCAAACCAAATAAAAAAGTATTTTCTGTGTTTGTGAATTGTGTGCACTGTGGCTGCACGTGCATCAACAAAGGAGCAGCGCCAAGTGTGCGCCTGTGTCCCATAAGTAAAGGGCCAGCTGGCTTGTCTGTTAAAGGGTGCTGTAATCCCCAAAGTGAACTCAAATAAAAGAAGAAAATATATTTTTTTGTGTTTGTGAATTGTGTGCACATTAGCAGCATGTGCATCAACAAAGTAGCGCCAAGCGTGCGCCTGTGTCAAAAGTAAACAGCCAGCTGGCTTGACTATAAAAGTGTGCTGTAATCTCCAAAGTGCACTCCAAACCAAATAAAAAAATATTTTCTGTGTTTGTGAATTGTGTGCACTGTGGCTGCACGTGCATCAACAAAGGAGCAGCGCCAAGTGTGCACCTGTGTCCCATAAGTAAAGGGCCAGCTGGCTTGTCCATTAAAGGGTGCTGTAGCCCCCAAAGTGCACTCCAAAAAAAAAAATATATATATTTTTTTGTGTTTGTGAATTGAGTGCGCAGTAGTCGCACGTGCATCAACAAAGTAGCGCCAAGCATGCGCCTGTGTCATAAGTAAATGGCCGGCTGGCTTGACTGTTAAAGTGTGCTGTAATCTCCAAAGTGCACTCCAAACCAAATTAAAAAATATTTTCTGTGTTTGTGAATTGTGTGCACTGAAGCTGCACGTGCATCAACAAAGGAGCAGCGCCAAGCGTGCGCCTGTGTCCCATAAGTAAAGGGCCGGCTGGCTTGTCCATTAAAGGGTGCTGTAACCCCCAAAGTGCACTCCAAAAAAAATTAAAAAATATATTTTTTTGTGTTTGTGAATTGTGTGCGTAGTAGCCGCAAGTGCATCAACAAAGTAGCGCCAAGCGTGCGCCAGTGTCCTAAGTAAAGGGCCTGCTGGCTTGACCATTAAAGGGTGCTGTAACCCCCAAGTGCACTCCAAGCCAAATAAAAAAATATTTTCTGTGTTTGTGAATTGTGTGCACTGTGGCTGCATGTGCATCAACAAAGGAGCAGCGCCAAGTGTGCACCTGTGTCCCATAAGTAAAGGGCCGGCTGGCTTGTCCATTAAAGGGTGCTGTAACCCCCAAAGTGCACTCCAAAAAAAAGAAAAAAAAAAAATATATATTTTTTTGTGTTTGTGAATTGTGTGTGCAGTAGCTGCACATGCATCAACAAAGTAGCGCCAAGCGTGCGCCTGTGTCATAGGTAAAGGGCCAGCTGGATTGTCCATTAAAGGGTGCTATAACCCCCAAAGTGCACTCCAAGAAAAATAAAAATATATATTTTTTGTGTTTGCGAATTGTGTGTGTAGTAGCCGCACGTGCTTCAACAAAGTAGCGCCAAGCGTGTGCCAGTGTCATAAGTAAAGGGCTGGCTGGCTTGACCGCTAAAGGGTGCTGTAACCCCCAAAGTGCACTCCAAAAAAAAATAATATATATATTTTTTTGTGTTTGTGAATTGTGTGCGCAGTAGCCGCACGTGCATCAACAAAGTAGCGCCAAGCGTGCACCTGTGTCATAGGTAAAGGGCCAGCTGGCTTGACCATTAAAGGTTGCTGTAACCCCCAAAGTTCACTCCTAACCAAATAAAAAAATATTTTCTGTGTTTGTGAATTCTGTGCACTGTGGCTGCACGTGCATCAACAAAGGAGCAGTGCCAAGTGTTCGCCAGTGTCCCATAAGTAAAGGGCCGGCTGGTTTGTCCATTAAAGGGTGCTATAACCCCTAAAGTGCACTCCAAAAAAAATTAAAAAATATATTTTTTTGTGTTTGTGAATTGTGTGTGTAGTAGCCGCACGTGCTTCAACAAAGTAGCACCAAGCGTGTGCCAGTGTCATAAGTAAAGGGCTGGCTGGCTTGACATTTAAAGGGTGCTGGAACCCCCAAAGTGCACCCCAAACCAAATAAAAAAATATTTTCTGTGTGTGTGATTTGTGTGCACTGAGGCTGCACGTGCAACAACAAAGGAGCAGCGCCAAGTGTGCGCCTGTGTACCATAAGTAAAGGGCCAGCTGGCTTGTCTGTTAAAGGGTGCTGTAACCCCCAAAGTGCACTCAAAATAAAGAAGAAAATATATTTTTTTTGTTTGTGAATTGTGTGTGCATTAGCCGCATGTGCATCAACAAAGTAGCGCCTAGCGTGCGCCTGTGTCATAAGTAAACGGCCAGCTGGCTTGACTATTAAAGTGTGCTGTAATCTCCAAAGTGCACTCCAAACCAAATAAAAAAATATTTTCTGTGTTTGTGAATTGTGTGCACTGTGGCTGCACGTGCATCAACAAAGGAGCAGCGCCAAGTGTGCACCTGTGTCCCATAAGTAAAGGGCCAGCTGGCTTGTCCATTAAAGGGTGCTGTAGCCCCCAAAGTGCACTCCAAAAAAAATATATATATATATTTTTTTGTGTTTGTGAATTGTGTGCGCAGTAGTCGCACGTGCATCAACAAAGTAGCGGCAAGCATGCGCCTGTGTCATAAGTAAATGTCTGTCTGGCTTGACTGTTAAAGGGTGCTGTAACCCCCAAAGTACACTCCAAACCAAATAAAAAAATATTTTCTGTGTTTGTGAATTGTGTGCACTGTGGCTGCACGTGCTTCAACAAAGGAGCAGCGCCAAGTGTGCGCCTGTGTCCCATAAGTAAAGGGCCGGCTGGCTTGTCAATTAGAGGGTGCTGTAACCCCCAAAGTGCACTCCAAAAAAAATAAAAAAAAATATTTTTTTGTATTTCTGAATTGTGTGCGTATTTCCCGCACGTGCATCAACAAAGTAGCGCCAAGCGTGCGCCTGTGTCATAAGTAAATGGCCGGCTGGCTTGACTGTTAAATGTTGCTGTTACCCCCAAAGTGCACTCCAAACCAAATAAAAATTTTTTTTCTCTGTTTGTGAATTGTGTGCACTGTGGCTGCACGTGCATCAACAAAGGAGCAGCGCTAAGTGTGCACCTGTGTCCCATAAGTAAAGGGCCAGCTGGCTTGTCCATTAAAGGGTGCTGTAACCCCGAAAGTGCAGTAAAAAAAAAATATCAAAATATATTTTTTTGTGTTTGTGATTTGTGTGCGCAGTAGCCGCACGTGCATCAACAAAGTAGCTCCAAGCGTGCGCCTGTTTCATAAGTAAAGGGCCGGATGGCTTGACCATTAAAGGGTGCTGTAACCCCCAAAGTGCACTCAAAACCAAATAAAAAAATATTTTCTGTGTTTGTGAATTGTGTGCACTGTGGATGCACGTGCATCAACAAAGGAGCAGCGCCAAGCGTGCACCTGTGTCCCATAAGTAAACGGCCGGCTGGTGTGTTCATTAAAGGGTGCTATAACCCCCAAAGTGCACTCCAAAAAAAATTTAAATATATATTTTTTTGTGTTTGCGAATTTTGTGTGCAGTAGCTGCACGAACATCAACAAAGTAGCGCTAAGCGTGTGCCAGTGTCATAAGTAAAGGGATGGCTGGCTTGACCGTTAAAGGTGCTGTAACCCCCAAAGTGCACTCCAAACCAAATAAAAAAATATTTTCTCTGTGAATTCTGTGCACTGTGGCTGCACGTGCATCAACAAAGGAGCAGCGCCAAGTGTGCGCCTGTGTCCCATAAGTATAGGGCCGGCTGGCTTGTCCATTAATGGGTGCTGTAACCCCAAAAGTGCACTCCAAAAAAAATAAAAATATATATTTTTTTGTGTTTGTGAATTGTGTGCGCAGTAGCCGCACGTGCATCAACAAAGTAGCGCCAAGCTTGCGCCTGTGTCATAAGTAAACGGCCGGCTGGCTTGACTGTTAAAGTGTGCTGTAACCCCCAAAGTGCACTCCAAACAAAATAAAAAAATATTTTCTGTGTTTGCGAATTGTGTGTGCAGTAGCCGCACGTGCATCAACAAAGTAGCACCAAGCGTGTGCCAGTGTCATAAGTAAAGGGATGGCTGGCTTGACCGTTAAAGGTGCTGTAACCCCCAAAGTGCACTCCAAACCAAATAAAAAAATATTTTCTCTGTGAATTCTGTGCACTTTGGCTGCACGTGCATCAACAAAGGAGCAGCGCCAAGTGTGCGCCTGTGTCCCATAAGTAAAGGGCCAGCTGGCTTGTCCATTAAAGGGTGCTGTAACCCCCAAAGTGCACTCAAAAAAAAGAAAAATATATATTTTTTTATGTTTTTGAATTGTGTGCGCATTAGCCGCACGTGCATCAACAAAGTAGCGCCAAGCGTGCGCCTGTGTAATAAGTAAATGGCCAGCTGGCTTGACCATTAAAGGGTGCTGTAAACCCCAAAGTGCACTCCAAACCACATAAAAAATATTTTCTGTGTTTGTGAATTGTGTGCTCTGTGGCTGCACTTGCATCAACAAAGGAGCAGCGCCAAGTGTGCTCCTGTGTCCCATAAGTAAAGGGCCGGCTGGCTTGTCCATTAGAGGGTGCTGTAACCCCCAAAGTGCACACCAAAAAAAATAAAAATAAATATTTTTTTGCGTTTGTGAATTGCGTGCGCATTTGCCGCACGTGCATCAACAAAGTAGCGCCAAGCGTGCGTCTGTGTCATAAGTAAATGGCTGGCTGGCTTGACTGTTAAAGGTTGCTGTAACCCCCAAAGTGTACTCCAAACCAAATAAAAAATTATTTTCTGTGTTTGTGAATTTTGTGCAATGTGGCTGCACGTGCATCAACAAAGGAGCAGCGCCAAGAGTGCGCCTGTGTCCCATAAGTAAAGGGCCAGCTGGCTTGTCCGTTAAAGGGTGCTGTAACCCCCAAAGTTCACTCAAAATAAAGAAAAAAATATATTTTTTTGTATTTGTGAATTGTGTGCGCATTAGCCGCACGTGCATCAACAAAGTAGCGCCAAGCTGTGTCATAAGTAAACGGCCAGCTGGCTTGACCATTAAAGTGTGCTGTTATCTTCAAAGTGCGCTCCAAACCAAATAAAAAAATATTTTCTGTGTTTGTGAATTGTGTGCGCAGTAGCCGCACGTGCATCAACAAAGTAGCTCCAAGCGTGCGCCTGTGTCATAAGTAAAGGGCCGGATGGCTTGACCGTTAAAGGGTGCTGTAACCCCCAAAGTGCACTCCAAACCAAATAAAAAAATATTTTCTGTGTTTGTGAATTGTGTGCACTGTGGCTGCACTTGCATCAACAAAGGAGCAGCGCCAAGTGTGCTCCTGTGTCCCATAAGTAAAGGGCCGGCTGGCTTGTCCATTAGAGGGTGCTGTAACCCCCAAAGTGCACACCAAAAAAAATAAAAATAAATATTTTTTTGCGTTTGTGAATTGCGTGCGCATTTGCCGCACGTGCATCAACAAAGTAGCGCCAAGTGTGTGCCTGTGTCATAAGTAAATGGCCAGCTGGCTTGACTGTTAAAGGTTGCTGTAACCCCCAAAGTGCACTCCAAAAACAAATAATATATATATTTTTTTGTGTTTGTGAATTGTGTGCGCAGTAGCCGCACGTGCATCAACAAAGTAGCGCCAAGCATGCACCTGTGTCATAGGTAAAGGGCCAGCTGGCTTGACCATTAAAGGTTGCTGTAACCCCCAAAGTTCACTCCTAACCAAATAAAAAAATATTTTCTGTGTTTGTGAATTCTGTGCACTGTGGCTGCACGTGCATCAACAAAGGAGCAGAGCCAAGTGTTCGCCTGTGTCCCATAAGTAAAGGGCGGGCTGGTTTGTCCATTAAAGGGTGCTATAACCCCTAAAGTGCACTCCAAGAAAAATAAAAATATATATTTTTTGTGTTTGCGAATTGTGTGTGTAGTAGCCGCACGTGCTTCAACAAAGTAGCACCAAGCGTGTGCCAGTGTCATAAGTAAAGGGCTGGCTGGCTTGACCGTTAAAGGGTGCTGGAACCCCCAAAGTGCACCCCAAACCAAATAAAAAAATATTTTCTGTGTTTGTGAATTGTGTGCACTGAGGCTGCACGTGCAACAACAAAGGAGCAGCGCCAAGTGTGCGCCTGTGTCCCATAAGTAAAGGGCCAGCTGGCTTGTCTGTTAAAGGGTGCTGTAACCCCCAAAGTGCACTCAAAATAAAGAAGAAAATATATTTTTTTTGTTTGTGAATTGTGTGCGCATTAGCCGCATGTGCATCAACAAAGTAGCGCCAAGCGTGCGCCTGTGTCATAAGTAAACGGCCAGCTGGCTTGACTATTAAAGTGTGCTGTAATCTCCAAAGTGCACTCCAAACCAAATAAAAAAATATTTTCTGTGTTTGTGAATTGTGTGCACTGTGGCTGCACGTGCATCAACAAAGGAGCAGCGCCAAGTGTGCACCTGTGTCCCATAAGTAAAGGGCCGGCTGGCTTGTCCATTAGAGGGTGCTGTAACCCCCAAAGTGCACACCAAAAAAAATAAAAAAATAAAAATATGTATTTTTTTGTGTTTGTGAATTGTGTGTGCAGTAGCTGCACATGCATCAACAAAGTAGCGCCAAGCGTGCGCCTGTGTCATAGGTAAAGGGGTGGCTGGATTGTCCATTAAAGGGTGCTATAACCCCCAAAGTGCACTCCAAGAAAAATAAAAATATATATTTTTTGTGTTTGCAAATTGTGTGTGTAGTAGCCGCACGTGCTTCAACAAAGGAGCACCAAGCGTGTGCCAGTGTCATAAGTAAAGGGCTGGCTGGCTTGACCATTAAAGGGTGCTGGAACCCCCAAAGTGCACCCCAAACCAAATAAAAAAATATTTTCTGTGTTTGTGAATTGTGTGCACTGAGGCTGCACGTGCAACAACAAAGGAGCAGCGCCAAGTGTGCACCTGTGTCCCATAAGTAAAAAGGGCCAGCTGGCTTGTCCATTAAAGGGTGCTGTAGCCCCCAAAGTGCACTCCAAAAAAAAAATATATATATATTTTTTTGTGTTTGTGAATTGTGTGCGCAATAGTCGCACGTGCATCAACAAAGTAGCGCCAAGCATGCGCCTGTGTCATAAGTAAATGGCTGTCTGGCTTGACTGTTAAAGGGTGCTGTAACCCCCAAAGTGCACTCCAAACCAAATAAAAAAATATTTTCTGTGTTTGTGAATTGTGTGCACTGTGGCTGCACGTGCATCAACAAAGGAGCAGCGCCAAGTGTGCGCCTGTGTCCCATAAGTAAAGGGCCGGCTGGCTTGTCAATTAGAGGGTGCTGTAACCCCCAAAGTGCACTCCAAAAAAAATTAAAAAAAATATTTTTTTGTATTTCTGAATTGTGTGCGTATTTCCCGCACGAGCATCAACAAAGTAGCGCCAAGCGTGCGCCTGTGTCATAAGTAAATGGCCGGCTGGCTTGACTGTTAAATGTTGCTGTTACCCCCAAAGTGCACTCCAAACCAAATAAATTTTTTTTTTCTGTGTTTGTGAATTGTGTGCACTGTGGCTGCACGTGCATCAACAAAGGAGCAGCGCTAAGTGTGCACCTGTGTCCCATAAGTAAAGGGCCAGCTGGCTTGTCCATTAAAGGGTGCTGTAACCCCGAAAGTGCACTAAAAAAAAATATCAAAATATATTTTTTTGTGTTTGTGAATTGTGTGCGCAGTAGCTGCACGTGCATCAACAAAGTAGCTCCAAGCGTGCGCCTGTGTCATAAGTAAAGGACCGGATGGCTTGACCATTAAAGGGTGCTATAACACCCAAAGTGCACTCCAAACCAAATAAAAAAATATTTTCTGTGTTTGTGAATTGTGTGCACTGTGGATGCACGTGCATCAACAAAGAAGCAGCGCCAAGCGTGCACCTGTGTCCCATAAGTAAATGGCCGGCTGGTGTGTCCATTAAAGGGTGCTATAACCCCCAAAGTGCACTCCAAAAAAAATTTCAATATATATTTTTTTGTGTTTGCGAATTTTGTGTGCAGTAGCTGCACGAACATCAACAAAGTAGCGCTAAGCGTGTGCCTGTATCATAAGTAAAGGGCCTGCAGGCTTGACCGTTAAAGGGTGCTGTAACCCCCAAAGTGCACTCCAAACCAAATAAAAAAATATTTTCTGTATTTGTGATTTGTGTGCACTGTGGCTGCACGTGCATTAACAAAGGAGCAGCGCCAAGCATGCTCCTGTGTCCCATAAGTAAAGGGCCTGCTGGTTTGTACATTAAAGGGTGCTATAACCCCCAAAGTGCACTCCAAAAAAAATAAAAATATATATTTTTTTGTGTTTGTGAATTGTGTGCGCAGTAGCCGCACGTGCATCAACAAAGTAGCACCAAGCATGCGCCTGTGTCATAAGTAAATGGCCGGCTGGCTTGACTGTTAAAGTGTGCTGTAACCCCCAAAGTGCACTCCAAACCAAATAAAAAAATATTTTCTGTGTTTGCGAATTGTGTGTGCAGTAGCCGCACGTGCATCAACATAGTAGCACCAAGCGTGTGCCAGTGTCATAAGTAAAGGGATGGCTGGCTTGACCATTAAAGGTGCTGTAACCCCTAAAGTGCACTCCAAACCAAATAAAAAAATATTTTCTCTGTGAATTCTGTGCACTGTGGCTGCACGTGCATCAACAAAGGAGCAGCGCCAAGTGTGCGCCTGTGTCCCATAAGTATAGGGCCGGCTGGCTTGTCCATTAAAGGGTGCTGTAACCCCCAAAGTGCACTCAAAAAAAAGAAAAATATATATTTTTTTATGTTTTTGAATTGTGTGCGCATTAGCCGCACGTGCATCAACAAAGTAGCGCCAAGCGTGCGCCTGTGTAATAAGTAAATGGCCAGCTGGCTTGACCATTAAAGTGTGCTGTAATCTCCAAAGTGCACTCCAAACCAAATTAAAAAATATTTTCTGTGTTTGTGAATTGTGTGCACTGTGGCTGCACGTGCATCAACAAAGTAGCAGCGCCAAGTGTGCGCCTGTGTCCCATAAGTAAAGGTCCGACTGGCTTGTCCATTAAAGTGTGCTGTAACCCCCAAAGTGCACTCCAAAAAAAATAAAAATATATATTTTTTTGTGTTTGTGAGTTGTGTGCGCAGTAGCCGCAAGTGCATCAACAAAGTAGCGCCAAGCGTGTGCCTGTGTCATAAGTAAAGGGCCTGCTGGCTTGACCATTAAAGGGTGCTGTATCCCCCAAAGGGCACTCCAAACTAAATAAAAAAATATTTTCTGTGTTTGTGAATTGTGTGCACTGTGGCTGCACGTGCATCAACAAAGGAGCAGCGCCAAGTGTGCGCCTGTGTCCCATAAGTAAAGGGCCGGCTGGCTTGTCCATTAAAGGGTGCTGTAACCCCGAAAGTGCACTCCAAAAAAAATAAAAATATATATTTTTTTGTGTTTGTGAATTGTGTGCGCAGTAGCCGCACGTGCATCAACAAAGTAGCGCCAAGCATGCGCCTGTGTCATAAGTAAACGGCCGGCTGGCTTGACTGATAAAGTGTGCTGTAACCCCCAAAGTGCACTCCTAACCAAATAAAAAAATATTTTCTGTGTTTGTGAATTGTGTGCACTGTGGCGGCACTTGCATCAACAAAGGAGCAGCGCCAAGTGTGCTCCTGTGTCCCATAAGTAAAGGGCCGGCTGGCTTGTCCATTAGAGGGTGCTGTAACCCCCAAAGTGCACACCAAAAAAAATAAAAATAAATATTTTTTTGCGTTTGTGAATTGCGTGCGCATTTGCCGCACGTGCATCAACAAAGTAGCGCCAAGCTTGCGCCTGTGTCATAAGTAAATGGCCGGCTGGCTTGACTGTTAAAGGTTGCTGTAACCCCCAAAGTGTACTCCAAACCAAATAAAAAAATATTTTCTGTGTTTGTGAATTTTGTGCACTGTGGCTGCACGTGTATCAACAAAGGAGCAGCGCCAAGTGTGCTCCTGTGTCCCATAAGTAAAGGGCCGGCTGGCTTGTCTATTAAAGGGTGCTGTAACCCCCAAAACTGCACTAAAAAAAAAATTAAAAAAAATATTTTTTTGTGTTTGTGAATTGTGTGCACTGTGGCTGCTCGTTCTTCAACAAAGGAGCAGCGCCTAGTGTGCGCCTGTGTCCCATAAGTGAAGGGCCAGCTGGCTTGACTGTTAAAGGGTGCTGTAACCCCCAAACTGCACTCAAAATAAAGAAGAAAATATTTTTTTTTTTTGTGAATTGTGTGCGCATTAGCCGCATGTGCATCAACAAAGTAGCGCCAAGCGTGCGCCTGTGTCATAAGTAAACGGCCAGCTGGCTTGACTATTAAAGTGTGCTGTAATCTCCAAAGTGCACTCCAAACCAAATAAAAAAATATTTTCTGTCTTTGTGAATTGTGTGCACTGTGGCTGCACGTCCATCAACAAAGGAGCAGCGCCAAGTGTGCACCTGTGTCCCATAAGTAAAGGGCCAGCTGGCTTGTCCATTAAAGGGTGCTGTAGCCCCCAAAGTGCACTCCAAAAAAAAAATATATATATATTTTTTTGTCTTTGTGAATTGTGTGCGCAGTAGTCGCACGTGCATCAACAAAGTAGCGCCAAGCATGCGCCTGTGTCATAAGTAAATGGCCGGCTGGCTTGACTGTTAAAGGGTGCTGTAACCCCCAAAGTGCACTCCAAACCAAATAAAAAAATATTTTCTGTGTTTGTGAATTGTGTGCACTGTGGCTGCAAGTGCATCAACAAAGGAGCACCGCCAAGAGTGCGCCTGTGTCCCATAAGTAAAGGGCCAGCTGGCTTGTCCATTAAAGGGTGCTGTAACCCCCAAAGTGCACTCAAAATAAAGAAAAAAATATATTTTTTTGTGTTTGTGAATTGTGTGCGCATTAGCCGCACGTGCATCAACAAAGTAGCGCCAAGCTGTGTCATAAGTAAACGGCCAGCTGGCTTGACCAATAAAGTGTGCTGTTATCTTCAAAGTGCGCTCCAAACCAAATAAAAAAATATTTTCTGTGTTTGTGAATTGTGTGCGCAGTAGCCGCACGTGCATCAACAAAGTAGCTCCAAGCGTGCGCCTGTGTCATAAGTAAAGGGCCGGATGGCTTGACCGTTAAAGGGTGCTGTAACCCCCAAAGTGCACTCCAAACCAAATAAAAAAATATTTTCTGTGTTTGTGAATTGTGTGCACTGTGGCTGCACTTGCATTAACAAAGGAGCAGCGCCAAGTGTGCTCCTGTATCCCATAAGTAAAGGGCCGGCTGGCTTGTCCATTAGAGGGTGCTGTAACCCCCAAAGTGCACACCAAAAAAAAATAAAAAAAAATATTTTTTTGTGTTTGTGAATTGTGTGCGCAGTAGCCGCACGTGCATCAACAAAGTAGCGCCAAGCGTGCGCCTGTGTGATAAGTAAATGGCCAGCTGGCTTGACCATTAAAGGGTGCTGTAAACCCCAAAGTGCACTCCAAACCAAATAAAAAAATATTTTCTGTGTTTGTGAATTGTGTGCACTGTGGATGCACGTGCATCAACAAAGAAGCAGCGCCAAGCGTGCACCTGTGTCCCATAAGTAAACGGCCGGCTGGTGTGTCCATTAAAGGGTGCTATAACCCCCAAAGTGCACTCCAAAAAAAATTTCAATATATATTTTTTTGTGTTTGCGAATTTTGTGTGCAGTAGCTGCACGAACATCAACAAAGTAGCGCTAAGCGTGTGCCTGTATCATAAGTAAAGGGCCTGCAGGCTTGACCGTTAAAGGGTGCTGTAACCCCCAAAGTGCACTCCAAACCAAATAAAAAAATATTTTCTGTATTTGTGATTTGTGTGCACTGTGGCTGCACGTGCATTAACAAAGGAGCAGCGCCAAGCATGCTCCTGTGTCCCATAAGTAAAGGGCCTGCTGGTTTGTACATTAAAGGGTGCTATAACCCCCAAAGTGCACTCCAAAAAAAATAAAAATATATATTTTTTTGTGTTTGTGAATTGTGTGCGCAGTAGCCGCACGTGCATCAACAAAGTAGCGCCAAGCATGCGCCTGTGTCATAAGTAAATGGCCGGCTGGCTTGACTGTTAAAGTGTGCTGTAACCCCCAAAATGCACTCCAAACCAAATAAAAAAATATTTTCTGTGATTGCGAATTGTGTGTGCAGTAGCCGCACGTGCATCAACAAAGTAGCACCAAGCGTGTGCCAGTGTCATAAGTAAAGGGATGGCTGGCTTGACCATTAAAGGTGCTGTAACCCCTAAAGTGCACTCCAAACCAAATAAAAAAATATTTTCTCTGTGAATTCTGTGCACTGTGGCTGCACGTGCATCAACAAAGGAGCAGCGCCAAGTGTGCGCCTGTGTCCCATAAGTATAGGGCCGGCTGGCTTGTCCATTAAAGGGTGCTGTAACCCCCAAAGTGCACTCAAAAAAAAGAAAAATATATATTTTTTTATGTTTTTGAATTGTGTGCGCATTAGCAGCACGTGCATCAACAAAGTAGCGCCAAGCGTGCGCCTGTGTAATAAGTAAATGGCCAGCTGGCTTGACCATTAAAGTGTGCTGTAATCTCCAAAGTGCACTCCAAACCAAATTAAAAAATATTTTCTGTGTTTGTGAATTGTGTGCACTGTGGCTGCACGTGCATCAACAAAGTAGCAGCGCCAAGTGTGCGCCTGTGTCCCATAAGTAAAGGTCCGGCTGGCTTGTCCATTAAAGTGTGCTGTAACCCCCAAAGTGCACTCCAAAAAAAATAAAAATATATATTTTTTTGTGTTTGTGAGTTGTGTGCGCAGTAGCCGCAAGTGCATCAACAAAGTAGCGCCAAGCGTGTGCCTGTGTCATAAGTAAAGGGCCTGCTGGCTTGACCATTAAAGGGTGCTGTAACCCCCAAAGGGCACTCCAAACCAAATAAAAAAATATTTTCTGTGTTTGTGAATTGTGTGCACTGTGGCTGCACGTGCATCAACAAAGGAGCAGCGCCAAGTGTGCGCCTGTGTCCCATAAGTAAAGGGCTGGCTGGCTTGTCCATTAAAGGGTGCTGTAACCCCGAAAGTGCACTCCAAAAAAAATAAAAATATATATTTTTTTGTGTTTGTGAATTGTGTGCGCAGTAGCCGCACGTGCATCAACAAAGTAGCGCCAAGCATGCGCCTGTGTCATAAGTAAACGGCCGGCTGGCTTGACTGATAAAGTGTGCTGTAACCCCCAAAGTGCACTCCTAACCAAATAAAAAAATATTTTCTGTGTTTGTGAATTGTGTGCACTGTGGCGGCACTTGCATCAACAAAGGAGCAGCGCCAAGTGTGCTCCTGTGTCCCATAAGTAAAGGGCCAGCTGGCTTGTCCATTAGAGGGTGCTGTAACCCCCAAAGTGCACACCAAAAAAAATAAAAATAAATATTTTTTTGCGTTTGTGAATTGCGTGCGCATTTGCCGCACGTGCATCAACAAAGTAGCGCCAAGCGTGCGCCTGTGTCATAAGTAAATGGCCGGCTGGCTTGACTGTTAAAGGTTGCTGTAACCCCCAAAGTGTACTCCAAACCAAATAAAAAAATATTTTCTGTGTTTGTGAATTTTGTGCACTGTGGCTGCACGTGTATCAACAAAGGAGCAGCGCCAAGTGTGCTCCTGTGTCCCATAAGTAAAGGGCCAGCTGGCTTGTCTATTAAAGGGTGCTGTAACCCCCAAAACTGCACTAAAAAAAAAAAATAAAAAAAAAAATTTTTTTGTGTTTGTGAATTGTGTGCACTGTGGCTGCTCGTTCTTCAACAAAGGAGCAGCGCCTAGTGTGCGCCTGTGTCCCATAAGTGAAGGGCCAGCTGGCTTGACTGTTAAAGGGTGCTGTAACCCCCAAACTGCACTCAAAATAAAGAAGAAAATATTTTTTTTTTTTGTGAATTGTGTGCGCATTAGCCGCATGTGCATCAACAAAGTAGCGCCAAGCGTGCGCCTGTGTCATAAGTAAACGGCCAGCTGGCTTGACTATTAAAGTGTGCTGTAATCTCCAAAGTGCACTCCAAACCAAATAAAAAAATATTTTCTGTCTTTGTGAATTGTGTGCACTGTGGCTGCACGTCCATCAACAAAGGAGCAGCGCCAAGTGTGCACCTGTGTCCCATAAGTAAAGGGCCAGCTGGCTTGTCCATTAAAGGGTGCTGTAGCCCCCAAAGTGCACTCCAAAAAAAAAAAAAATATATATTTTTTTGTCTTTGTGAATTGTGTGCGCAGTAGTCGCACGTGCATCAACAAAGTAGCGCCAAGCATGCGCCTGTGTCATAAGTAAATGGCCGGCTGGCTTGACTGTTAAAGGGTGCTGTAACCCCCAAAGTGCACTCCAAACCAAATAAAAAAATATTTTCTGTGTTTGTGAATTGTGTGCACTGTGGCTGCAAGTGCATCAACAAAGGAGCAGCGCCAAGAGTGCGCCTGTGTCCCATAAGTAAAGGGCCAGCTGGCTTGTCCATTAAAGGGTGCTGTAACCCCCAAAGTGCACTCAAAATAAAGAAAAAAATATATTTTTTTGTGTTTGTGAATTGTGTGCGCATTAGCCGCACGTGCATCAACAAAGTAGCGCCAAGCTGTGTCATAAGTAAACGGCCAGCTGGCTTGACCATTAAAGTGTGCTGTTATCTTCAAAGTGCGCTCCAAACCAAATAAAAAAATATTTTCTGTGTTTGTGAATTGTGTGCGCAGTAGCCGCACGTGCATCAACAAAGTAGCTCCAAGCGTGCGCCTGTGTCATAAGTAAAGGGCCGGATGGCTTGACCGTTAAAGGGTGCTGTAACCCCCAAAGTGCACTCCAAACCAAATAAAAAAATATTTTCTGTGTTTGTGAATTGTGTGCACTGTGGCTGCACTTGCATTAACAAAGGAGCAGCGCCAAGTGTGCTCCTGTGTCCCATAAGTAAAGGGCCGGCTGGCTTGTCTATTAAAGGGTGCTGTAACCCCCAAAACTGCACTAAAAAAAAAATAAAAAAAAATATTTTTTTGTGTTTGTGAATTGTGTGCGCAGTAGCCGCACGTGCATCAACAAAGTAGCGCCAAGCGTGCGCCTGTGTGATAAGTAAACAGCCAGCTGGCTTGACCATTAAAGGGTGCTGTAAACCCCAAAGTGCACTCCAAACCAAATAAAATTATTTTCTCTGTTTGTGAATTGTGTGCACTGTGGCTGCACGTGCATCAACAAAGGAGCAGCGCCAAGTGTGCGCCTGTGTCCCAAAAATAAAGGGCCGGCTGGCTTGTCCATTAAAGGGTGCTGTAACCCCCAAAGTGCACTCAAAAAAAAAGAAAAAAATATATTATTTTGTTTGTGAATTGTGTGCGCTTTAGCCGCACGTGCATCAACAAAGTAGCGCCAAGCGTGCGCCTGTGTAATAAGTAAACGGCCAGCTGGCTTGACCATTAAAGTTTGCTGTAATCTCCAAAGTGCACTCCAAACCAAATAAAAAAATATTTTCTGTGTTTGTGAATTGTGTGCACTGTGGCTGCACGTGCATCAACAAAGGAGCAGCGCCAAGTGTGCGCATGTGTCCCATTAGTAAAGGGCCGGCTGGCTTGTCCATTAAAGGGTTCTGTAACCCCCAAGGTGCACTCCAAAAAAAATAAAAAAATATATTTTTTGTGTTTGTGAATTGTGTGTGCAGTAGCCGCATGTGCATCAACAAAGTAGCACCAAGCGTGCGCCTGAGTCCTAAGTAAATGGCCAGCTGGCTTGACCATTAACAGGTGCTGTAAACCCCAAAGTGCACTCCAAACCAAATAAAAAAATATTTTCTGTGTTTGTGAATTGTCTGCACTGTGGCTGCACATGCATCATCAAAGGAGCAGCGCCAAGCGTGCACCTGTGTCCCATAAGTAAAGGGCCAGCTGGCTGGTCCATTAAAGGGGGCTATAACCCCGAAAGTGCACTCCAAAAAAAAAAAATATATAAAAATATATATTTATTTGTGTTTGTGAATTGTGTGCGCAGTAGCCGCACGTTCATCAACAAAGAAGCGCCAAGCATGCGCCTGTGTCATAAATAAAGGGCCGGCTGGCTTGACCATTAAAGGGTGCTGTAACCCCCAAAGTGCACTCCAAACCAAATAAAAAAATATTTTCTGTGTTTGTGAATTGTGTGCACTGTGGCTGCACGTGCATCAACAAAGGAGCAGCGCCAAGTCTGCGCCTGTGTCCCATAAGTAAAGGGCCAGCTGGCTTGTCCATTAAAGGGTGCTGTAACTCCCAAAGTGCACTCCAAAAAAAATAAAAAATTATATTTTTTTGTGTTTGTGAATTGTGTGCGCAGTAGCCGCACGTGCATCAACAAAGTAGCGCCAAGCGTGCACCTGTGTCATAGTTAAAGGGCTAGCTGGCTTGAGAATTAAAGTGTGCTGGAAACCCCAAAGTGCACTCCAAACCAAAAAATTTTTTTTTTCTGTGTTTGTGAATTGTGTGCACTGTGGCTGCACGTGCATCAACAAAGGAGCAGAGCAAAGTGTGCGCCTGTGTCCCATAAGTAAAGGGCAAGCTGGCTTGTCCGTTAAAGGGTGCTGTAACCCCCAAAGTGCACTCCAAAAAAAATAAAAATATATATTTTTTTGTGTTTGTGAATTGTGTGTGCAGTAGCCGCACCTGCATCAACAAAGTAGCGCCAAGCGTGCGCCTGTGTCATAAGTAAAGGGCCAGCTGGCTTGACTGTTAAAGGGTGCTGTAACCCCCAAACTGCACTCCAAACAAAATTAAAAAATATTTTCTCTGTTTGTGAATTGTGTGCACTGTGGCTGCACGTGCATCAACAAAGGATCAGCGCCAAGCGTGCGCCTGTGTCCCATAAGTAAAGGGCCGGCTGGCTTGTCCATTAAAGGGTGCTGTAACCCCCAAAGTGCACTCCAAAAAAAATAAAAAGAAATATTTTTTTGTGTTTGTGAATTGTGTGCGCAGTAGCCGCACGTGCATCAACAAAGTAGCGCCAAGCGTGCGCCTGTGTCATAAGTAAATGGCTGGCTGGCTTGAAAATTAAAGGGTGCTGTAAACCCCAAAGTGCTCTCCAAACCAAATAAAAAAATATTTTCTCTGTTTGTGAATTGTGTGCACTGTGGCTGCACGTGCATCAACAAAGGAGCAGCGCCAAGTGTGCGCCTGTGTCCCATAAGTAAAGGGACGGCTGGCTTGTCCATTAAAGGCTGCTGTAACCCCCAAAGTGCACTCAAAAAAAAAGAAAAAAATATATTATTTTGTTTGTGAATTGTGTGCGCTTTAGCCGCACGTGCATCAACAAAGTAGCGCCAAGCGTGCGCCTGTGTAATAAGTAAACAGCCAGCTGGCTTGACCATTAAAGTTTGCTGTAATCTCCAAAGTGCACTCCAAACCAAATAAAAAAATATTTTCTGTGTTTGTGAATTGTGTGCACTGTGGCTGCACGTGCATCAACAAAGGAGCAGCGCCAAGTGTGCGCATGTGTCCCATTAGTAAAGGGCCGGCTGGCTTGTCCATTAAAGGGCGCTGTAAGCCCCAAAGTGCACTCCAAAAAAAATTAAAAAATATATTTTTTGTGTTTGTGAATTGTGTGTGCAGTAGCCGCATGTGCATCAACAAAGTAGCACCAAGCGTGCGCCTGTGTCATAAGTAAACGGCCAGCTGGCTTGACCATTAACAGGTGATGTAAACCCCAAAATGCACTCCAAACCAAATAAAAAAATATTTTCTCTGTTTGTGAATTGTGTGCACTGTGGCTGCACGTGCATCAACAAAGGATCAGCGCCAAGTGTGCGCCTGTGTCCCATAAGTAAAGGGCCGGCTGGCTTGTCCATTAAAGGGTGCTGTAACCCCCAAAGTGCACTCCAAAAAAAATAAAAAGAAATATTTTTTTGTGTTTGTGAATTGTGTGCGCAGTAGCCGCACGTGCATCAACAAAGTAGCGCCAAGCGTGCACCTGTGTCATAAGTAAATTGCTGGCTGGCTTGAAAATTAAAGGGTGCTGTAAACCCCAAAGTGCTCTCCAAACCAAATAAAAAATTATTTTCTCTGTTTGTGAATTGTGTGCACTGTGGCTGCACGTGCATCAACAAAGGAGCAGCGCCAAGTGTGCGCCTGTGTCCCAAAAGTAAAGGGCTGGCTGGCTTGTCCATTAAAGGGTGCTGTAACCCCCAAAGTGCACTCAAAAAAAAAGAAAAATATATATTATTTTGTTTGTGAATTGTGTGCGCTTTAGCCGCACGTGCATCAACAAAGTAGCGCCAAGCGTGCGCCTGTGTCATAAGTAAATGGCTGGCTGGCTTGAAAATTAAAGGGTGCTGTAAACCCCAAAGTGCTCTCCAAACCAAATAAAAAAATATTTTCTGTGTTTGTGAATTGTGTGCACTATAGCTGCACGTGCATCAACAAAAGAGCAGCGCCAAGCGTGCACCTGTGTCCCATAAGTAAAGGGCCGGCTGGCTTGTCCATTAAAGGGTGCTGTAACCCCCAAAGTGCACTCCAAAAAAAATAAAAATATATATTTTTTTGTGTTTGAGAATTGAGTGCGCAGTAGCCGCACGTGCATCAACAAATTAGCGCCAAGCATGCACCTGTGTCATAAGTAAAGGGCCGGCTGGCTTGACCATTAAAGGGTGCTGTAACCCCCAAAGTGCACTACAAAAAAAATAAAAATATATCTATTTTTGTGTTTGTGAATTGTATGCGCAGTAGCCGCAAGTGCATCAACAAAGAAGCGCCAAGCGTGCGCCTGTGTAATAAGTAAACGGCCAGCTGGCTTGACCATTAAAGTGTGCTGTAATCTCCAAAGTACACTCCAAACCACATAAAAAACATTTTCTGTGTTTGTGAATTGTGTGCACTGTGGCTGCACGTGCATCAACAAAGGAGCAGTGCCAAGTGTGCGCCTGTGTCCCATAAGTAAAGGGCCTGCTGCTTTGTCCATTAAAGGGTGCTGTAACCCCCAAAGTGCACTTCAAAAAAAATAAAAATAAATTTTTTTGTATTTGTGAATTGTGTGTGCAGTAGCCGCACGTGCATCAACAAAGTAGCGCCAAGCGTGCACCTGTGTCATAGTTAAAGGGCTAGCTGGCTTGAGCATTAAAGTGTTCTGGAAACCCCAAAGTGCACTCCAAACCAAAAAAATTTTTTTTTCTGTGTTTGTGAATTGTGTGCACTGTGGCTGCACGTGCATCAACAAAGGAGCAGAGCAAAGTGTGCGCCTGTGTCCCATAAGTAAAGGGCCAGCTGGCTTGTCAGTTAAAGGGTGCTGTAACCCCCAAAGTGCACTCCAAAAAAAATAAAAATATATATTTTTTTGTGTTTGTGAATTGTGTGTGCAGTAGCCGCACGTGCATCAACAAAGTAGCGCCAAGCGTGTGCCTGTGTCATAAGTAAAGGGCCAGCTGGCTTGACTGTTAAAGGGTGCTGTAACCCCCAAACTGCACTCCAAACCAAATAAAAAAATATTTTCTCTGTTTGTGAATTGTGTGCACTGTGGCTGCAAGTGCATCAACAAAGGAGCAGCGCCAAGTGTGCGCATGTGTCCCATTAGTAAAGGGCCGGCTGGCTTGTCCATTAAAGGGTTCTGTAACCCCCAAAGTGCACTCCAAAAAAAATTAAAAAAATATATTTTTTGTGTTTGTGAATTGTGTGTGCAGTAGCCGCATGTGCATCAACAAAGTAGCACCAAGCGTGCGCCTGTGTCATAAGTAAACGGCCAACTGGCTTGACCATTAACAGGTGCTGTAAACCCCAAAGTGCACTCCAAACCAAATAAAAAAATATTTTCTGTGTTTGTGAATTGTCAGCACTGTGGCTGCACGTGCATCATCAAAGGAGCAGCGCCAAGCGTGCGCCTGTGTCCCATAAGTAAAGGGCCGGCTGGCTGGTCCATTAAAGGGGGCTATAACCCCCAAAGTGCACTCCAAAAAAAATAAAAATATAAAAATATATATTTTTTTGTGTTTGTGAATTGTGTGCGCAGTAGCCGCACGTGCATCAACAAAGAAGCGCCAAGCGTGCGCCTGTGTCATAAATAAAGGGCCGGTTGGCTTGACCATTAAAGGGTGCTGTAACCCCCAAAGTGCACTCCAAACCAAATAAAAAAATATTTTCTGTGTTTGTGAATTGTGTGCACTGTGGCTGCAAGTGCATCAACAAAGGAGCAGCGCCAAGTGTGCTCCTGTGTCCCATAAGTAAAGGGCCGGCTGGCTTGTCTATTAAAGGGTGCTGTAACCCCCAAAACTGCACTAAAAAAAAAAAAAAAAAAAAAAAATTTTTGTGTTTGTGAATTGTGTGCGCAGTAGCCGCACGTGCATCAACAAAGTAGCGCCAAGCGTGCGCCTGTGTGATAAGTAAACGGCCAGCTGGCTTGACCATTAAAGGGTGCTGTAAACCCCAAAGTGCACTCCAAACCAAATAAAAAAATATTTTCTCTGTTTGTGAATTGTGTGCACTGTGGCTGCACGTGCATCAACAAAGGAGCAGCGCCAAGTGTGCGCCTGTGTCCCAAAAATAAAGGGCCGGCTGGCTTGTCCATTAAAGGGTGCTGTAACCCCCAAAGTGCACTCAAAAAAAAAGAAAAAAATATATTATTTTGTTTGTGAATTGTGTGCGCTTTAGCCGCACGTGCATCAACAAAGTAGCGCCAAGCGTGCGCCTGTGTAATAAGTAAACGGCCAGCTGGCTTGACCATTAAAGTTTGCTGTAATCTCCAAAGTGCACTCCAAACCAAATAAAAAAATATTTTCTGTGTTTGTGAATTGTGTGCACTGTGGCTGCACGTGCATCAACAAAGGAGCAGCGCCAAGTGTGCGCATGTGTCCCATTAGTAAAGGGCCGGCTGGCTTGTCCATTAAAGGGTTCTGTAACCCCCAAAGTGCACTCCAAAAAAAATAAAAAAATATATTTTTGTGTTTGTGAATTGTGTGTGCAGTAGCCGCATGGGCATCAACAAAGTAGCACCAAGCGTGCGCCTGCGTCCTAAGTAAATGGCCAGCTGGCTTGACCATTAACAGGTGCTGTAAACCCCAAAGTGCACTCCAAACCAAATAAAAAAATATTTTCTGTGTTTGTGAATTGTCTGCACTGTGGCTGCACATGCATCATCAAAGGAGCAGCGCCAAGCGTGCACCTGTGTCCCATAAGTAAAGGGCCAGCTGGCTGGTCCATTAAAGGGGGCTATAACCCCGAAAGTGCACTCCAAAAAAAAAAAATATATAAAAATATATATTTTTTTGTGTTTGTGAATTGTGTGTGCAGTAGCCGCATGTGCATCAACAAAGTAGCACCAAGCATGCGCCTGTGTCATAAATAAAGGGCTGGCTGGCTTGACCATTAAAGGGTGCTGTAACCCCCAAAGTGCACTCCAAACCAAATAAAAAAATATTTTCTGTGTTTGTGAATTGTGTGCACTGTGGCTGCACGTGCATCAACAAAGGAGCAGCGCCAAGTCTGCGCCTGTGTCCCATAAGTAAAGGGCCGGCTGGCTTGTCCATTAAAGGGTGCTGTAACTCCCAAAGTGCACTCCAAAAAAAATAAAAAATTATATTTTTTTGTGTTTGTGAATTGTGTGCGCAGTAGCCGCACGTGCATCAACAAAGTAGCGCCAAGCGTGCACCTGTGTCATAGTTAAAGGGCTAGCTGGCTTGAGAATTAAAGTGTGCTGGAAACCCCAAAGTGCACTCCAAACCAAAAAATTTTTTTTTTCTGTGTTTGTGAATTGTGTGCACTGTGGCTGCACGTGCATCAACAAAGGAGCAGAGCAAAGTGTGCGCCTGTGTCCCATAAGTAAAGGGCAAGCTGGCTTGTCCGTTAAAGGGTGCTGTAACCCCCAAAGTGCACTCCAAAAAAAATAAAAATATATATTTTTTTGTGTTTGTGAATTGTGTGTGCAGTAGCCGCACCTGCATCAACAAAGTAGCGCCAAGCGTGCGCCTGTGTCATAAGTAAAGGGCCAGCTGGCTTGACTGTTAAAGGGTGCTGTAACCCCCAAACTGCACTCCAAACAAAATGAAAAAATATTTTCTCTGTTTGTGAATTGTGTGCACTGTGGCTGCACGTGCATCAACAAAGGATCAGCGCCAAGCGTGCGCCTGTGTCCCATAAGTAAAGGGCCGGCTGGCTTGTCCATTAAAGGGTGCTGTAACCCCCAAAGTGCACTCCAAAAAAAATAAAAAGAAATATTTTTTTGTTTTTGTGAATTGTGTGTGCAGTAGCCGCACCTGCATCAACAAAGTAGCGCCAAGCGTGCGCCTGTGTCATAAGTAAAGGGCCAGCTGGCTTGACTGTTAAAGGGTGCTGTAAACCCCAAAGTGCTCTCCAAACCAAATAAAAAAATATTTTCTCTGTTTGTGAATTGTGTGCACTGTGGCTGCACGTGCATCAACAAAGGAGCAGCGCCAAGTGTGCGCCTGTGTCCCAAAAGTAAAGGGCCGGCTGGCTTGTCCATTAAAGGCTGCTGTAACCCCCAAAGTGCACTCAAAAAAAAAGAAAAAAATATATTATTTTGTTTGTGAATTGTGTGCGCTTTAGCCGCACGTGCATCAACAAAGTAGCGCCAAGCATGCGCCTGTGTAATAAGTAAACAGCCAGCTGGCTTGACCATTAAAGTTTGCTGTAATCTCCAAAGTGCACTCCAAACCAAATAAAAAAATATTTTCTGTGTTCAACAAAGGAGCAGCGCCAAGTGTGCGCATGTGTCCCATTAGTAAAGGGCTGGCTGGCTTGTCCATTAAAGGGTGCTGTAACCCCCAAAGTGCACTCCAAAAAAAATTAAAAAATATATTTTTTGTGTTTGTGAATTGTGTGTGCAGTAGCCGCATGTGCATCAACAAAGTAGCACCAAGCGTGCGCCTGTGTCATAAGTAAACGGCCAGCTGGCTTGACCATTAACAGGTGATGTAAACCCCAAAATGCACTCCAAACCAAATAAAAAAATATTTTCTCTGTTTGTGAATTGTGTGCACTGTGGCTGCACGTGCATCAACAAAGGATCAGCGCCAAGCGTGCGCCTGTGTCCCATAAGTAAAGGGCCGGCTGGCTTGTCCATTAAAGGGTGCTGTAACCCCCAAAGTGCACTCCAAAAAAAATAAAAAGAAATATTTTTTTGTGTTTGTGAATTGTGTGCGCAGTAGCCGCACGTGCATCAACAAAGTAGCGCCAAGCGTGCACCTGTGTCATAAGTAAATTGCTGGCTGGCTTGAAAATTAAAGGGTGCTGTAAACCCCAAAGTGCTCTCCAAACCAAATAAAAAAATATTTTCTCTGTTTGTGAATTGTGTGCACTGTGGCTGCACGTGCATCAACAAAGGAGCAGCGCCAAGTGTGCGCCTGTGTCCCAAAAGTAAAGGGCTGGCTGGCTTGTCCATTAAAGGGTGCTGTAACCCCCAAAGTGCACTCAAAAAAAAAGAAAAATATATATTATTTTGTTTGTGAATTGTGTGCGCTTTAGCCGCACGTGCATCAACAAAGTAGCGCCAAGCGTGCGCCTGTGTCATAAGTAAATGGCTGGCTGGCTTGAAAATTAAAGGGTGCTGTAAACCCCAAAGTGCTCTCCAAACCAAATAAAAAAATATTTTCTGTGTTTGTGAATTGTGTGCACTATAGCTGCACGTGCATCAACAAAAGAGCAGCGCCAAGCGTGCACCTGTGTCCCATAAGTAAAGGGCCGGCTGGCTTGTCCATTAAAGGGTGCTGTAACCCCCAAAGTGCACTCCAAAAAAAATAAAAATATATATTTTTTTGTGTTTGAGAATTGAGTGCGCAGTAGCCGCACGTGCATCAACAAATTAGCGCCAAGCATGCACCTGTGTCATAAGTAAAGGGCCGGCTGGCTTGACCATTAAAGGGTGCTGTAACCCCCAAAGTGCACTACAAAAAAAATAAAAATATATCTATTTTTGTGTTTGTGAATTGTATGCGCAGTAGCCGCAAGTGCATCAACAAAGAAGCGCCAAGCGTGCGCCTGTGTAATAAGTAAACGGCCAGCTGGCTTGACCATTAAAGTGTGCTGTAATCTCCAAAGTACACTCCAAACCACATAAAAAACATTTTCTGTGTTTGTGAATTGTGTGCACTGTGGCTGCACGTGCATCAACAAAGGAGCAGTGCCAAGTGTGCGCCTGTGTCCCATAAGTAAAGGGCCTGCTGCTTTGTCCATTAAAGGGTGCTGTAACCCCCAAAGTGCACTTAAAAAAAAATAAAAATAAATTTTTTTGTATTTGTGAATTGTGTGTGCAGTAGCCGCACGTGCATCAACAAAGTAGCGCCAAGCGTGCACCTGTGTCATAGTTAAAGGGCTAGCTGGCTTGAGCATTAAAGTGTTCTGGAAACCCCAAAGTGCACTCCAAACCAAAAAAATTTTTTTTTCTGTGTTTGTGAATTGTGTGCACTGTGGCTGCACGTGCATCAACAAAGGAGCAGAGCAAAGTGTGCGCCTGTGTCCCATAAGTAAAGGGCCAGCTGGCTTGTCCGTTAAAGGGTGCTGTAACCCCCAAAGTGCACTCCAAAAAAAATAAAAATATATATTTTTTTGTGTTTGTGAATTGTGTGTGCAGTAGCCGCACGTGCATCAACAAAGTAGCGCCAAGCGTGTGCCTGTGTCATAAGTAAAGGGCCAGCTGGCTTGACTGTTAAAGGGTGCTGTAACCCCCAAACTGCACTCCAAACCAAATAAAAAAATATTTTCTCTGTTTGTGAATTGTGTGCACTGTGGCTGCAAGTGCATCAACAAAGGAGCAGCGCCAAGTGTGCGCATGTGTCCCATTAGTAAAGGGCCGGCTGGCTTGTCCATTAAAGGGTTCTGTAACCCCCAAAGTGCACTCCAAAAAAAATTAAAAAAATATATTTTTTGTGTTTGTGAATTGTGTGTGCAGTAGCCGCATGTGCATCAACAAAGTAGCACCAAGCGTGCGCCTGTGTCATAAGTAAACGGCCAACTGGCTTGACCATTAACAGGTGAAGAAACCCCAAAGTGCACTCCAAACCAAATAAAAAAATATTTTCTGTGTTTGTGAATTGTCAGCACTGTGGCTGCACGTGCATCATCAAAGGAGCAGCGCCAAGCGTGCGCCTGTGTCCCATAAGTAAAGGGCCGGCTGGCTGGTCCATTAAAGGGGGCTATAACCCCCAAAGTGCACTCCAAAAAAAATAAAAATATAAAAATATATATTTTTTTGTGTTTGTGAATTGTGTGCGCAGTAGCCGCACGTGCATCAACAAAGAAGCGCCAAGCGTGCGCCTGTGTCATAAATAAAGGGCCGGCTGGCTTGACCATTAAAGGGTGCTGTAACCCCCAAAGTGCACTCCAAACCAAATAAAAAAATATTTTCTGTGTTTGTGAATTGTGTGCACTGTGGCTGCAAGTGCATCAACAAAGGAGCAGCGCCAAGTGTGCTCCTGTGTCCCATAAGTAAAGGGCCGGCTGGCTTGTCTATTAAAGGGTGCTGTAACCCCCAAAACTGCACTAAAAAAAAAAAAAAAAAAAAATTTTTTTGTGTTTGTGAATTGTGTGCGCAGTAGCCGCACGTGCATCAACAAAGTAGCGCCAAGCGTGCGCCTGTGTGATAAGTAAACGGCCAGCTGGCTTGACCGTTAAAGGGTGCTGTAAACCCCAAAGTGCACTCCAAACCAAATAAAAAAATATTTTCTCTGTTTGTGAATTGTGTGCACTGTGGCTGCACATGCATCAACAAAGGAGCAGCGCCAAGTGTGCGCCTGTGTCCCAAAAATAAAGGGCCGGCTGGCTTGTCCATTAAAGGGTGCTGTAACCCCCAAAGTGCACTCAAAAAAAAAGAAAAAAATATATTATTTTGTTTGTGAATTGTGTGCGCTTTAGCCGCACGTGCATCAACAAAGTAGCGCCAAGCGTGCGCCTGTGTAATAAGTAAACGGCCAGCTGGCTTGACCATTAAAGTTTGCTGTAATCTCCAAAGTGCACTCCAAACCAAATAAAAAAATATTTTCTGTGTTTGTGAATTGTGTGCACTGTGGCTGCACGTGCATCAACAAAGGAGCAGCGCCAAGTGTGCGCATGTGTCCCATTAGTAAAGGGCCGGCTGGCTTGTCCATTAAAGGGTTCTGTAACCCCCAAAGTGCACTCCAAAAAAAATAAAAAAATATATTTTTTGTGTTTGTGAATTGTGTGTGCAGTAGCCGCATGTGCATCAACAAAGTAGCACCAAGCGTGCGCCTGCGTCCTAAGTAAAGGGCCAGCTGGCTTGACCATTAACAGGTGCTGTAAACCCCAAAGTGCACTCCAAACCAAATAAAAAAATATTTTCTGTGTTTGTGAATTGTCTGCACTGTGGCTGCACATGCATCATCAAAGGAGCAGTGCCAAGCGTGCACCTGTGTCCCATAAGTAAAGGGCCAGCTGGCTGGTCCATTAAAGGGGGCTATAACCCCGAAAGTGCACTCCAAAAAAAAAAAATATATAAAAATATATATTTTTTTGTGTTTGTGAATTGTGTGCGCAGTAGCCGCACGTGCATCAACAAAGAAGCGCCAAGCATGCGCCTGTGTCATAAATAAAGGGCCGGCTGGCTTGACCATTAAAGGGTGCTGTAACCCCCAAAGTGCACTCCAAACCAAATAAAAAAATATTTTCTGTGTTTGTGAATTGTGTGCACTGTGGCTGCACGTGCATCAACAAAGGAGCAGCGCCAAGTCTGCGCCTGTGTCCCATAAGTAAAGGGCCGGCTGGCTTGTCCATTAAAGGGTGCTGTAACTCCCAAAGTGCACTCCAAAAAAAATAAAAAATTATATTTTTTTGTGTTTGTGAATTGTGTGCGCAGTAGCCGCACGTGCATCAACAAAGTAGCGCCAAGCGTGCACCTGTGTCATAGTTAAAGGGCTAGCTGGCTTGAGAATTAAAGTGTGCTGGAAACCCCAAAGTGCACTCCAAACCAAAAAAATTTTTTTTTCTGTGTTTGTGAATTGTGTGCACTGTGGCTGCACGTGCATCAACAAAGGAGCAGAGCAAAGTGTGCGCCTGTGTCCCATAAGTAAAGGGCAAGCTGGCTTGTCCGTTAAAGGGTGCTGTAACCCCCAAAGTGCACTCCAAAAAAAATAAAAATATATATTTTTTTGTGTTTGTGAATTGTGTGTGCAGTAGCCGCACCTGCATCAACAAAGTAGCGCCAAGCGTGCGCCTGTGTCATAAGTAAAGGGCCAGCTGGCTTGACTGTTAAAGGGTGCTGTAACCCCCAAACTGCACTCCAAACAAAATGAAAAAATATTTTCTCTGTTTGTGAATTGTGTGCACTGTGGCTGCACGTGCATCAACAAAGGATCAGCGCCAAGCGTGCGCCTGTGTCCCATAAGTAAAGGGCCGGCTGGCTTGTCCATTAAAGGGTGCTGTAACCCCCAAAGTGCACTCCAAAAAAAATAAAAAGAAATATTTTTTTGTTTTTGTGAATTGTGTGTGCAGTAGCCGCACCTGCATCAACAAAGTAGCGCCAAGCGTGCGCCTGTGTCATAAGTAAAGGGCCAGCTGGCTTGACTGTTAAAGGGTGCTGTAAACCCCAAAGTGATCTCCAAACCAAATAAAAAAATATTTTCTCTGTTTGTGAATTGTGTGCACTGTGGCTGCACGTGCATCAACAAAGGAGCAGCGCCAAGTGTGCGCCTGTGTCCCAAAAGTAAAGGGCCGGCTGGCTTGTCCATTAAAGGCTGCTGTAACCCCCAAAGTGCACTCAAAAAAAAAGAAAAAAATATATTATTTTGTTTGTGAATTGTGTGCGCTTTAGCCGCACGTGCATCAACAAAGTAGCGCCAAGTGTGCGCCTGTGTAATAAGTAAACAGCCAGCTGGCTTGACCATTAAAGTTTGCTGTAATCTCCAAAGTGCACTCCAAACCAAATTAAAAAAATATTTTCTGTGTTCAACAAAGGAGCAGCGCCAAGTGTGCGCATGTGTCCCATTAGTAAAGGGCTGGCTGGCTTGTCCATTAAAGGGTGCTGTAACCCCCAAAGTGCACTCCAAAAAAAATTAAAAAATATATTTTTTGTGTTTGTGAATTGTGTGTGCAGTAGCCGCATGTGCATCAACAAAGTAGCACCAAGCGTGCGCCTGTGTCATAAGTAAACGGCCAGCTGGCTTGACCATTAACAGGTGATGTAAACCCCAAAATGCACTCCAAACCAAATAAAAAAATATTTTCTCTGTTTGTGAATTGTGTGCACTGTGGCTGCACGTGCATCAACAAAGGATCAGCGCCAAGCGTGCGCCTGTGTCCCATAAGTAAAGGGCCGGCTGGCTTGTCCATTAAAGGGTGCTGTAACCCCCAAAGTGCACTCCAAAAAAAATAAAAAGAAATATTTTTTTGTGTTTGTGAATTGTGTGCGCAGTAGCCGCACGTGCATCAACAAAGTAGCGCCAAGCGTGCACCTGTGTCATAAGTAAATTGCTGGCTGGCTTGAAAATTAAAGGGTGCTGTAAACCCCAAAGTGCTCTCCAAACCAAATAAAAAAATATTTTCTCTGTTTGTGAATTGTGTGCACTGTGGCTGCACGTGCATCAACAAAGGAGCAGCGCCAAGTGTGCGCCTGTGTCCCAAAAGTAAAGGGCTGGCTGGCTTGTCCATTAAAGGGTGCTGTAACCCCCAAAGTGCACTCAAAAAAAAAGAAAAATATATATTATTTTGTTTGTGAATTGTGTGCGCTTTAGCCGCACGTGCATCAACAAAGTAGCGCCAAGCGTGCACCTGTGTCATAAGTAAATGGCTGGCTGGCTTGAAAATTAAAGGGTGCTGTAAACCCCAAAGTGCTCTCCAAACCAAATAAAAAAATATTTTCTGTGTTTGTGAATTGTGTGCACTATAGCTGCACGTGCATCAACAAAAGAGCAGCGCCAAGCGTGCACCTGTGTCCCATAAGTAAAGGGCCGGCTGGCTTGTCCATTAAAGGGTGCTGTAACCCCCAAAGTGCACTCCAAAAAAAATAAAAATATATATTTTTTTGTGTTTGAGAATTGAGTGCGCAGTAGCCGCACGTGCATCAACAAATTAGCGCCAAGCATGCACCTGTGTCATAAGTAAAGGGCCGGCTGGCTTGACCATTAAAGGGTGCTGTAACCCCCAAAGTGCACTACAAAAAAAATAAAAATATATCTATTTTTGTGTTTGTGAATTGTATGCGCAGTAGCCGCAAGTGCATCAACAAAGAAGCGCCAAGCGTGCGCCTGTGTAATAAGTAAACGGCCAGCTGGCTTGACCATTAAAGTGTGCTGTAATCTCCAAAGTACACTCCAAACCACATAAAAAACATTTTCTGTGTTTGTGAATTGTGTGCACTGTGGCTGCACGTGCATCAACAAAGGAGCAGTGCCAAGTGTGCGCCTGTGTCCCATAAGTAAAGGGCCTGCTGCTTTGTCCATTAAAGGGTGCTGTAACCCCCAAAGTGCACTTAAAAAAAAATAAAAAAAAATTTTTTTGTATTTGTGAATTGTGTGTGCAGTAGCCGCACGTGCATCAACAAAGTAGCGCCAAGCGTGCACCTGTGTCATAGTTAAAGGGCTAGCTGGCTTGAGCATTAAAGTGTTCTGGAAACCCCAAAGTGCACTCCAAACCAAAAAAATTTTTTTTTCTGTGTTTGTGAATTGTGTGCACTGTGGCTGCACGTGCATCAACAAAGGAGCAGAGCAAAGTGTGCGCCTGTGTCCCATAAGTAAAGGGCCAGCTGGCTTGTCCGTTAAAGGGTGCTGTAACCCCCAAAGTGCACTCCAAAAAAAATAAAAATATATATTTTTTTGTGTTTGTGAATTGTGTGTGCAGTAGCCGCACGTGCATCAACAAAGTAGCGCCAAGCGTGTGCCTGTGTCATAAGTAAAGGGCCAGCTGGCTTGACTGTTAAAGGGTGCTGTAACCCCCAAACTGCACTCCAAACCAAATAAAAAAATATTTTCTCTGTTTGTGAATTGTGTGCACTGTGGCTGCAAGTGCATCAACAAAGGAGCAGCGCCAAGTGTGCGCATGTGTCCCATTAGTAAAGGGCCGGCTGGCTTGTCCATTAAAGGGTTCTGTAACCCCCAAAGTGCACTCCAAAAAAAATTAAAAAAATATATTTTTTGTGTTTGTGAATTGTGTGTGCAGTAGCCGCATGTGCATCAACAAAGTAGCACCAAGCGTGCGCCTGTGTCATAAGTAAACGGCCAACTGGCTTGACCATTAACAGGTGAAGAAACCCCAAAGTGCACTCCAAACCAAATAAAAAAATATTTTCTGTGTTTGTGAATTGTCAGCACTGTGGCTGCACGTGCATCATCAAAGGAGCAGCGCCAAGCGTGCGCCTGTGTCCCATAAGTAAAGGGCCGGCTGGCTGGTCCATTAAAGGGGGCTATAACCCCCAAAGTGCACTCCAAAAAAAATAAAAATATAAAAATATATATTTTTTTGTGTTTGTGAATTGTGTGCGCAGTAGCCGCACGTGCATCAACAAAGAAGCGCCAAGCGTGCGCCTGTGTCATAAATAAAGGGCCGGCTGGCTTGACCATTAAAGGGTGCTGTAACCCCCAAAGTGCACTCCAAACCAAATAAAAAAATATTTTCTGTGTTTGTGAATTGTGTGCACTGTGGCTGCAAGTGCATCAACAAAGGAGCAGCGCCAAGTGTGCTCCTGTGTCCCATAAGTAAAGGGCCGGCTGGCTTGTCTATTAAAGGGTGCTGTAACCCCCAAAACTGCACTAAAAAAAAAAAAAAAAAAAAATTTTTTTGTGTTTGTGAATTGTGTGCGCAGTAGCCGCACGTGCATCAACAAAGTAGCGCCAAGCGTGCGCCTGTGTGATAAGTAAACGGCCAGCTGGCTTGACCATTAAAGGGTGCTGTAAACCCCAAAGTGCACTCCAAACCAAATAAAAAAATATTTTCTCTGTTTGTGAATTGTGTGCACTGTGGCTGCACATGCATCAACAAAGGAGCAGCGCCAAGTGTGCGCCTGTGTCCCAAAAATAAAGGGCCGGCTGGCTTGTCCATTAAAGGGTGCTGTAACCCCCAAAGTGCACTCAAAAAAAAAGAAAAAAATATATTATTTTGTTTGTGAATTGTGTGCGCTTTAGCCGCACGTGCATCAACAAAGTAGCGCCAAGCGTGCGCCTGTGTAATAAGTAAACGGCCAGCTGGCTTGACCATTAAAGTTTGCTGTAATCTCCAAAGTGCACTCCAAACCAAATAAAAAAATATTTTCTGTGTTTGTGAATTGTGTGCACTGTGGCTGCACGTGCATCAACAAAGGAGCAGCGCCAAGTGTGCGCATGTGTCCCATTAGTAAAGGGCCGGCTGGCTTGTCCATTAAAGGGTTCTGTAACCCCCAAAGTGCACTCCAAAAAAAATAAAAAAATATATTTTTTGTGTTTGTGAATTGTGTGTGCAGTAGCCGCATGTGCATCAACAAAGTAGCACCAAGCGTGCGCCTGCGTCCTAAGTAAATGGCCAGCTGGCTTGACCATTAACAGGTGCTGTAAACCCCAAAGTGCACTCCAAACCAAATAAAAAAATATTTTCTGTGTTTGTGAATTGTCTGCACTGTGGCTGCACATGCATCATCAAAGGAGCAGCGCCAAGCGTGCACCTGTGTCCCATAAGTAAAGGGCCAGCTGGCTGGTCCATTAAAGGGGGCTATAACCCCGAAAGTGCACTCCAAAAAAAAAAAATATATAAAAATATATATTTTTTTGTGTTTGTGAATTGTGTGCGCAGTAGCCGCACGTGCATCAACAAAGAAGCGCCAAGCATGCGCCTGTGTCATAAATAAAGGGCCGGCTGGCTTGACCATTAAAGGGTGCTGTAACCCCCAAAGTGCACTCCAAACCAAATAAAAAAATATTTTCTGTGTTTGTGAATTGTGTGCACTGTGGCTGCACGTGCATCAACAAAGGAGCAGCGCCAAGTCTGCGCCTGTGTCCCATAAGTAAAGGGCCGGCTGGCTTGTCCATTAAAGGGTGCTGTAACTCCCAAAGTGCACTCCAAAAAAAATAAAAAATTATATTTTTTTGTGTTTGTGAATTGTGTGCGCAGTAGCCGCACGTGCATCAACAAAGTAGCGCCAAGCGTGCACCTGTGTCATAGTTAAAGGGCTAGCTGGCTTGAGAATTAAAGTGTGCTGGAAACCCCAAAGTGCACTCCAAACCAAAAAAATTTTTTTTTCTGTGTTTGTGAATTGTGTGCACTGTGGCTGCACGTGCATCAACAAAGGAGCAGAGCAAAGTGTGCGCCTGTGTCCCATAAGTAAAGGGCAAGCTGGCTTGTCCGTTAAAGGGTGCTGTAACCCCCAAAGTGCACTCCAAAAAAAATAAAAATATATATTTTTTTGTGTTTGTGAATTGTGTGTGCAGTAGCCGCACCTGCATCAACAAAGTAGCGCCAAGCGTGCGCCTGTGTCATAAGTAAAGGGCCAGCTGGCTTGACTGTTAAAGGGTGCTGTAACCCCCAAACTGCACTCCAAACAAAATTAAAAAATATTTTCTCTGTTTGTGATTTGTGTGCACTGTGGCTGCACGTGCATCAACAAAGGATCAGCGCCAAGCGTGCGCCTGTGTCCCATAAGTAAAGGGCCGGCTGGCTTGTCCATTAAAGGGTGCTGTAACCCCCAAAGTGCACTCCAAAAAAAATAAAAAGAAATATTTTTTTGTTTTTGTGAATTGTGTGTGCAGTAGCCGCACCTGCATCAACAAAGTAGCGCCAAGCGTGCGCCTGTGTCATAAGTAAAGGGCCAGCTGGCTTGACTGTTAAAGGGTGCTGTAAACCCCAAAGTGCTCTCCAAACCAAATAAAAAAATATTTTCTCTGTTTGTGAATTGTGTGCACTGTGGCTGCACGTGCATCAACAAAGGAGCAGCGCCAAGTGTGCGCCTGTGTCCCAAAAGTAAAGGGCCGGCTGGCTTGTCCATTAAAGGCTGCTGTAACCCCCAAAGTGCACTCAAAAAAAAAGAAAAAAATATATTATTTTGTTTGTGAATTGTGTGCGCTTTAGCCGCACGTGCATCAACAAAGTAGCGCCAAGCGTGCGCCTGTGTAATAAGTAAACAGCCAGCTGGCTTGACCATTAAAGTTTGCTGTAATCTCCAAAGTGCACTCCAAACCAAATAAAAAAATATTTTCTGTGTTTGTGAATTGTGTGCACTGTGGCTGCACGTGCATCAACAAAGGAGCAGCGCCAAGTGTGCGCATGTGTCCCATTAGTAAAGGGCCGGCTGGCTTGTCCATTAAAGGGTGCTGTAACCCCCAAAGTGCACTCCAAAAAAAATTAAAAAATATATTTTTTGTGTTTGTGAATTGTGTGTGCAGTAGCCGCATGTGCATCAACAAAGTAGCACCAAGCGTGCGCCTGTGTCATAAGTAAACGGCCAGCTGGCTTGACTGTTAAAGGGTGCTGTAAACCCCAAAGTGCTCTCCAAACCAAATAAAAAAATATTTTCTCTGTTTGTGAATTGTGTGCACTGTGGCTGCACGTGCATCAACAAAGGAGCAGCGCCAAGTGTGCGCCTGTGTCCCAAAAGTAAAGGGCCGGCTGGCTTGTCCATTAAAGGCTGCTGTAACCCCCAAAGTGCACTCAAAAAAAAAGAAAAAAATATATTATTTTGTTTGTGAATTGTGTGCGCTTTAGCCGCACGTGCATCAACAAAGTAGCGCCAAGCGTGCGCCTGTGTAATAAGTAAACAGCCAGCTGGCTTGACCATTAAAGTTTGCTGTAATCTCCAAAGTGCACTCCAAACCAAATAAAAAAATATTTTCTGTGTTTGTGAATTGTGTGCACTGTGGCTGCACGTGCATCAACAAAGGAGCAGCGCCAAGTGTGCGCATGTGTCCCATTAGTAAAGGGCCGGCTGGCTTGTCCATTAAAGGGTGCTGTAACCCCCAAAGTGCACTCCAAAAAAAATTAAAAAAATATATTTTTTGTGTTTGTGAATTGTGTGTGCAGTAGCCGCATGTGCATCAACAAAGTAGCACCAAGCGTGCGCCTGTGTCATAAGTAAACGGCCAACTGGCTTGACCATTAACAGGTGAAGAAACCCCAAAGTGCACTCCAAACCAAATAAAAAAATATTTTCTGTGTTTGTGAATTGTCAGCACTGTGGCTGCACGTGCATCATCAAAGGAGCAGCGCCAAGCGTGCGCCTGTGTCCCATAAGTAAAGGGCCGGCTGGCTGGTCCATTAAAGGGGGCTATAACCCCCAAAGTGCACTCCAAAAAAAATAAAAATATAAAAATATATATTTTTTTGTGTTTGTGAATTGTGTGCGCAGTAGCCGCACGTGCATCAACAAAGAAGCGCCAAGCGTGCGCCTGTGTCATAAATAAAGGGCCGGCTGGCTTGACCATTAAAGGGTGCTGTAACCCCCAAAGTGCACTCCAAACCAAATAAAAAAATATTTTCTGTGTTTGTGAATTGTGTGCACTGTGGCTGCAAGTGCATCAACAAAGGAGCAGCGCCAAGTGTGCTCCTGTGTCCCATAAGTAAAGGGCCGGCTGGCTTGTCTATTAAAGGGTGCTGTAACCCCCAAAACTGCACTAAAAAAAAAAAAAAAAAAAATTTTTTTGTGTTTGTGAATTGTGTGCGCAGTAGCCGCACGTGCATCAACAAAGTAGCGCCAAGCGTGCGCCTGTGTGATAAGTAAACGGCCAGCTGGCTTGACCATTAAAGGGTGCTGTAAACCCCAAAGTGCACTCCAAACCAAATAAAAAAATATTTTCTCTGTTTGTGAATTGTGTGCACTGTGGCTGCACATGCATCAACAAAGGAGCAGCGCCAAGTGTGCGCCTGTGTCCCAAAAATAAAGGGCCGGCTGGCTTGTCCATTAAAGGGTGCTGTAACCCCCAAAGTGCACTCAAAAAAAAAGAAAAAAATATATTATTTTGTTTGTGAATTGTGTGCGCTTTAGCCGCACGTGCATCAACAAAGTAGCGCCAAGCGTGCGCCTGTGTAATAAGTAAACGGCCAGCTGGCTTGACCATTAAAGTTTGCTGTAATCTCCAAAGTGCACTCCAAACCAAATAAAAAAATATTTTCTGTGTTTGTGAATTGTGTGCACTGTGGCTGCACGTGCATCAACAAAGGAGCAGCGCCAAGTGTGCGCATGTGTCCCATTAGTAAAGGGCCGGCTGGCTTGTCCATTAAAGGGTTCTGTAACCCCCAAAGTGCACTCCAAAAAAAATAAAAAAATATATTTTTTGTGTTTGTGAATTGTGTGTGCAGTAGCCGCATGTGCATCAACAAAGTAGCACCAAGCGTGCGCCTGCGTCCTAAGTAAATGGCCAGCTGGCTTGACCATTAACAGGTGCTGTAAACCCCAAAGTGCACTCCAAACCAAATAAAAAAATATTTTCTGTGTTTGTGAATTGTCTGCACTGTGGCTGCACATGCATCATCAAAGGAGCAGCGCCAAGCGTGCACCTGTGTCCCATAAGTAAAGGGCCAGCTGGCTGGTCCATTAAAGGGGGCTATAACCCCGAAAGTGCACTCCAAAAAAAAAAAATATATAAAAATATATATTTTTTTGTGTTTGTGAATTGTGTGCGCAGTAGCCGCACGTGCATCAACAAAGAAGCGCCAAGCATGCGCCTGTGTCATAAATAAAGGGCCGGCTGGCTTGACCATTAAAGGGTGCTGTAACCCCCAAAGTGCACTCCAAACCAAATAAAAAAATATTTTCTGTGTTTGTGAATTGTGTGCACTGTGGCTGCACGTGCATCAACAAAGGAGCAGCGCCAAGTCTGCGCCTGTGTCCCATAAGTAAAGGGCCGGCTGGCTTGTCCATTAAAGGGTGCTGTAACTCCCAAAGTGCACTCCAAAAAAAATAAAAAATTATATTTTTTTGTGTTTGTGAATTGTGTGCGCAGTAGCCGCACGTGCATCAACAAAGTAGCGCCAAGCGTGCACCTGTGTCATAGTTAAAGGGCTAGCTGGCTTGAGAATTAAAGTGTGCTGGAAACCCCAAAGTGCACTCCAAACCAAAAAAATTTTTTTTTCTGTGTTTGTGAATTGTGTGCACTGTGGCTGCACGTGCATCAACAAAGGAGCAGAGCAAAGTGTGCGCCTGTGTCCCATAAGTAAAGGGCAAGCTGGCTTGTCCGTTAAAGGGTGCTGTAACCCCCAAAGTGCACTCCAAAAAAAATAAAAATATATATTTTTTTGTGTTTGTGAATTGTGTGTGCAGTAGCCGCACCTGCATCAACAAAGTAGCGCCAAGCGTGCGCCTGTGTCATAAGTAAAGGGCCAGCTGGCTTGTCTGTTAAAGGGTGCTGTAACCCCCAAACTGCACTCCAAACAAAATTAAAAAATATTTTCTCTGTTTGTGATTTGTGTGCACTGTGGCTGCACGTGCATCAACAAAGGATCAGCGCCAAGCGTGCGCCTGTGTCCCATAAGTAAAGGGCCGGCTGGCTTGTCCATTAAAGGGTGCTGTAACCCCCAAAGTGCACTCCAAAAAAAATAAAAAGAAATATTTTTTTGTTTTTGTGAATTGTGTGTGCAGTAGCCGCACCTGCATCAACAAAGTAGCGCCAAGCGTGCGCCTGTGTCATAAGTAAAGGGCCAGCTGGCTTGACTGTTAAAGGGTGCTGTAAACCCCAAAGTGCTCTCCAAACCAAATAAAAAAATATTTTCTCTGTTTGTGAATTGTGTGCACTGTGGCTGCACGTGCATCAAAAAAGGAGCAGCGCCAAGTGTGCGCCTGTGTCCCAAAAGTAAAGGGCCGGCTGGCTTGTCCATTAAAGGCTGCTGTAACCCCCAAAGTGCACTCAAAAAAAAAGAAAAAAATATATTATTTTGTTTGTGAATTGTGTGCGCTTTAGCCGCACGTGCATCAACAAAGTAGCGCCAAGCGTGCGCCTGTGTAATAAGTAAACAGCCAGCTGGCTTGACCATTAAAGTTTGCTGTAATCTCCAAAGTGCACTCCAAACCAAATAAAAAAATATTTTCTGTGTTTGTGAATTGTGTGCACTGTGGCTGCACGTGCATCAACAAAGGAGCAGCGCCAAGTGTGCGCATGTGTCCCATTAGTAAAGGGCCGGCTGGCTTGTCCATTAAAGGGTGCTGTAACCCCCAAAGTGCACTCCAAAAAAAATTAAAAAATATATTTTTTGTGTTTGTGAATTGTGTGTGCAGTAGCCGCATGTGCATCAACAAAGTAGCACCAAGCGTGCGCCTGTGTCATAAGTAAACGGCCAGCTGGCTTGACCATTAACAGGTGATGTAAACCCCAAAATGCACTCCAAACCAAATAAAAAAATATTTTCTCTGTTTGTGAATTGTGTGCACTGTGGCTGCACGTGCATCAACAAAGGATCAGCGCCAAGCGTGCGCCTGTGTCCCATAAGTAAAGGGCCGGCTGGCTTGTCCATTAAAGGGTGCTGTAACCCCCAAAGTGCACTCCAAAAAAAATAAAAATAAATATTTTTTTGTGTTTGTGAATTGTGTGCGCAGTAGCCGCACGTGCATCAACAAAGTAGCGCCAAGCGTGCGCCTGTGTCATAAGTAAATTGCTGGCTGGCTTGAAAATTAAAGGGTGCTGTAAACCCCAAAGTGCTCTCCAAACCAAATAAAAAAATATTTTCTCTGTTTGTGAATTGTGTGCACTGTGGCTGCACGTGCATCAACAAAGGAGCAGCGCCAAGTGTGCGCCTGTGTCCCAAAAGTAAAGGGCTGGCTGGCTTGTCCATTAAAGGGTGCTGTAACCCCCAAAGTGCACTCAAAAAAAAAGAAAAATATATATTATTTTGTTTGTGAATTGTGTGCGCTTTAGCCGCACGTGCATCAACAAAGTAGCGCCAAGCGTGCGCCTGTGTCATAAGTAAATGGCTGGCTGACTTGAAAATTAAAGGGTGCTGTAAACCCCAAAGTGCTCTCCAAACCAAATAAAAAAATATTTTCTGTGTTTGTGAATTGTGTGCACTGTAGCTGCACGTGCATCAACAAAAGAGCAGCGCCAAGCGTGCACCTGTGTCCCATAAGTAAAGGGCCGGCTGGCTTGTCCATTAAAGGGTGCTGTAACCCCCAAAGTGCACTCCAAAAAAAATAAAAATATATATTTTTTTGTGTTTGAGAATTGAGTGCGCAGTAGCCGCACGTGCATCAACAAATTAGCGCCAAGCATGCACCTGTGTCATAAGTAAAGGGCCGGCTGGCTTGACCATTAAAGGGTGCTGTAACCCCCAAAGTGCACTACAAAAAAAATAAAAATATATCTATTTTTGTGTTTGTGAATTGTATGCGCAGTAGCCGCAAGTGCATCAACAAAGTAGCGCCAAGCGTGCGCCTGTGTAATAAGTAAACGGCCAGCTGGCTTGACCATTAAAGTGTGCTGTAATCTCCAAAGTACACTCCAAACCACATAAAAAACATTTTCTGTGTTTGTGAATTGTGTGCACTGTGGCTGCACGTGCATCAACAAAGGAGCAGTGCCAAGTGTGCGCCTGTGTCCCATAAGTAAAGGGCCTGCTGCTTTGTCCATTAAAGGGTGCTGTAACCCCCAAAGTGCACTTCAAAAAAAATAAAAATAAATTTTTTTGTATTTGTGAATTGTGTGTGCAGTAGCCGCACGTGCATCAACAAAGTAGCGCCAAGCGTGCACCTGTGTCATAGTTAAAGGGCTAGCTGGCTTGAGCATTAAAGTGTTCTGGAAACCCCAAAGTGCACTCCAAACCAAAAAATTTTTTTTTTCTGTGTTTGTGAATTGTGTGCACTGTGGCTGCACGTGCATCAACAAAGGAGCAGAGCAAAGTGTGCGCCTGTGTCCCATAAGTAAAGGGCCAGCTGGCTTGTCCGTTAAAGGGTGCTGTAACCCCCAAAGTGCACTCCAAAAAAAATAAAAATATATATTTTTTTGTGTTTGTGAATTGTGTGTGCAGTAGCCGCACGTGCATCAACAAAGTAGCGCCAAGCGTGTGCCTGTGTCATAAGTAAAGGGCCAGCTGGCTTGACTGTTAAAGGGTGCTGTAACCCCCAAACTGCACTCCAAACCAAATAAAAAAATATTTTCTCTGTTTGTGAATTGTGTGCACTGTGGCTGCAAGTGCATCAACAAAGGATCAGCGCCAAGTGTGCGCATGTGTCCCATTAGTAAAGGGCCGGCTGGCTTGTCCATTAAAGGGTTCTGTAACCCCCAAAGTGCACTCCAAAAAAAATTAAAAAAATATATTTTTTGTGTTTGTGAATTGTGTGTGCAGTAGCCGCATGTGCATCAACAAAGTAGCACCAAGCGTGCGCCTGTGTCATAAGTAAACGGCCAACTGGCTTGACCATTAACAGGTGCTGTAAACCCCAAAGTGCACTCCAAACCAAATAAAAAAATATTTTCTGTGTTTGTGAATTGTCAGCACTGTGGCTGCACGTGCATCATCAAAGGAGCAGCGCCAAGCGTGCGCCTGTGTCCCATAAGTAAAGGGCCGGCTGGCTGGTCCATTAAAGGGGGCTATAACCCCCAAAGTGCACTCCAAAAAAAATAAAAATATAAAAATATATATTTTTTTGTGTTTGTGAAATGTGTGCGCAGTAGCCGCACGTGCATCAACAAAGAAGCGCCAAGCGTGCGCCTGTGTCATAAATAAAGGGCCGGCTGGCTTGACCATTAAAGGGTGCTGTAACCCCCAAAGTGCACTCCAAACCAAATAAAAAAATATTTTCTGTGTTTGTGAATTGTGTGCACTGTGGCTGCAAGTGCATCAACAAAGGAGCAGCGCCAAGTGTGCTCCTGTGTCCTATAAGTAAAGGGCCGGCTGGCTTGTCTATTAAAGGGTGCTGTAACCCCCAAAACTGCACTAAAAAAAAAATAAAAAAAAATATTTTTTTGTGTTTGTGAATTGTGTGCGCAGTAGCCGCACGTGCATCAACAAAGTAGCGCCAAGTGTGCGCCTGTGTGATAAGTAAACGGCCAGCTGGCTTGACCATTAAAGGGTGCTGTAAACCCCAAAGTGCACTCCAAACCAAATAAAAAAATATTTTCTCTGTTTGTGAATTGTGTGCACTGTGGCTGCACGTGCATCAACAAAGGAGCAGCGCCAAGTGTGCGCCTGTGTCCCAAAAATAAAGGGCCGGCTGGCTTGTCCATTAAAGGGTGCTGTAACCCCCAAAGTGCACTCAAAAAAAAAGAAAAAAATATATTATTTTGTTTGTGAATTGTGTGCGCTTTAGCCGCACGTGCATCAACAAAGTAGCGCCAAGCGTGCGCCTGTGTAATAAGTAAACGGCCAGCTGGCTTGACCATTAAAGTTTGCTGTAATCTCCAAAGTGTACTCCAAACCAAATAAAAAAATATTTTCTGTGTTTGTGAATTGTGTGCACTGTGGCTGCACGTGCATCAACAAAGGAGCAGCGCCAAGTGTGCGCATGTGTCCCATTAGTAAAGGGCCGGCTGGCTTGTCCATTAAAGGGTTCTGTAACCCCCAAAGTGCACTCCAAAAAAAATAAAAAAATATATTTTTTGTGTTTGTGAATTGTGTGTGCAGTAGAAGCATGTGCATCAACAAAGTAGCACCAAGCGTGCGCCTGCGTCCTAAGTAAATGGCCAGCTGGCTTGACCATTAACAGGTGCTGTAAACCCCAAAGTGCACTCCAAACCAAATAAAAAAATATTTTCTGTGTTTGTGAATTGTCTGCACTGTGGCTGCACATGCATCATCAAAGGAGCAGCGCCAAGCGTGCGCCTGTGTCCCATAAGTAAAGGGCCAGCTGGCTGGTCCATTAAAGGGGGCTATAACCCCCAAAGTGCATTCCAAAAAAAAAAAATATATAAAAATATATATTTTTTTGTGTTTGTGAATTGTGTGCGCAGTAGCCGCACGTGCATCAACAAAGAATCGCCAAGCATGTGCCTGTGTCATAAATAAAGGGCCGGCTGGCTTGACTGTTAAAGGGTGCTGTAACCCCCAAAGTGCACTCCAAACCAAATAAAAAAATATTTTCTGTGTTTGTGAATTGTGTGCACTGTGGCTGCACGTGCATCAACAAAGGAGCAGCGCCAAGTCTGCGCCTGTGTCCCATAAGTAAAGGGCCGGCTGGCTTGTCCATTAAAGGGTGCTGTAACTCCCAAAGTGCACTCCAAAAAAAATAAAAAATTATATTTTTTTGTGTTTGTGAATTGTGTGCGCAGTAGCCGCACGTGCATCAACAAAGTAGCGCCAAGCGTGCACCTGTGTCATAGTTAAAGGGCTAGCTGGCTTGAGAATTAAAGTGTGCTGGAAACCCCAAAGTGCACTCCAAACCAAAAAATTTTTTTTTTCTGTGTTTGTGAATTGTGTGCACTGTGGCTGCACGTGCATCAACAAAGGAGCAGAGCAAAGTGTGCGCCTGTGTCCCATAAGTAAAGGGCAAGCTGGCTTGTCCGTTAAAGGGTGCTGTAACCCCCAAAGTGCACTCCAAAAAAAATAAAAATATATATTTTTTTGTGTTTGTGAATTGTGTGTGCAGTAGCCGCACCTGCATCAACAAAGTAGCGCCAAGCGTGCGCCTGTGTCATAAGTAAAGGGCCAGCTGGCTTGACTGTTAAAGGGTGCTGTAACCCCCAAACTGCACTCCAAACAAAATAAAAAAATATTTTCTCTGTTTGTGAATTGTGTGCACTGTGGCTGCACGTGCATCAACAAAGGATCAGCGCCAAGCGTGCGCCTGTGTCCCATAAGTAAAGGGCCGGCTGGCTTGTCCATTAAAGGGTGCTGTAACCCCCAAAGTGCACTCCCAAAAAAATAAAAAGAAATATTTTTTTGTGTTTGTGAATTGTGTGCGCAGTAGCCGCACGTGCATCAACAAAGTAGCGCCAAGCGTGCGCCTGTGTCATAAGTAAATGGCTGGCTGGCTTGAAAATTAAAGGGTGCTGTAAACCCCAAAGTGCTCTCCAAACCAAATAAAAAAATATTTTCTCTGTTTGTGAATTGTGTGCACTGTGGCTGCACGTGCATCAACAAAGGAGCAGCGACAAGTGTGCGCCTGTGTCCCAAAAGTAAAGGGCCGGCTGGCTTGTCCATTAAAGGCTGCTGTAACCCCCAAAGTGCACTCAAAAAAAAAGAAAAAAATATATTATTTTGTTTGTGAATTGTGTGTGCTTTAGCCGCACGTGCATCAACAAAGTAGCGCCAAGCGTGCGCCTGTGTAATAAGTAAACAGCCAGCTGGCTTGACCATTAAAGTTTGCTGTAATCTCCAAAGTGCACTCCAAACCAAATAAAAAAATATTTTCTGTGTTTGTGAATTGTGTGCACTGTGGCTGCACGTGCATCAACAAAGGAGCAGCGCCAAGTGTGCGCATGTGTCCCATTAGTAAAGGGCCGGCTGGCTTGTCCATTAAAGGGTGCTGTAACCCCCAAAGTGCACTCCAAAAAAAATTAAAAAATATATTTTTTGTGTTTGTGAATTGTGTGTGCAGTAGCCGCATGTGCATCAACAAAGTAGCACCTAGCGTGCGCCTGTGTCATAAGTAAACGGCCAGCTGGCTTGACCATTAACAGGTGATGTAAACCCCAAAATGCACTCCAAACCAAATAAAAAAATATTTTCTGTGTTTGTGAATTGTCTGCACTGTGGCTGCACGTGCATCATCAAAGGAGCAGCGCCAAGCGTGCGCCTGTGTCCCATAAGTAAAGGGCCAGCTGGCTGGTTAATTAAAGGGGGCTATAACCCCCAAAGTGCACTCCAAAAAAAATAAAAATATAAAAATATATATTTTTTTGTGTTTGTGAATTGTGTGCGCAGTAGCCGCACGTGCATCAACAAAGAAGCACCAAGCATGCGCCTGTGTCATAAATAAAGAGCCGGCTGGCTTGACCGTTAAAGGGTGCTGTAACCACCAAAGTGCACTCCAAACCAAATAAAAAAATATTTTCTGTGTTTGTGAATTGTGTGCACTGTGGCTGCACGTGCATCAACAAAGGAGCAGAGCAAAGTGTGCGCCTGTGTCCCATAAGTAAAGGGCCAGCTGGCTTGTCCATTAAAGGGTGCTGTAACCCCCAAAGTGCACTCCAAAAAAAATAAAAATATATATTTTTTTGTGTTTGTGAATTGTGTGTGCAGTAGCCACATGTGCATCAACAAAGTAGCGCCAAGCGTGCGCCTGTGTCATAAGTAAAGGGCCAGCTGGCGTGACTGTTAAAGGGTGCTGTAACCCCCAAACTGCACTCCAAACAAAATAAAAAAATATTTTCTCTGTTTGTGAATTGTGTGCACTGTGGCTGCACGTGCATCAACAAAGGATCAGCGCCAAGCGTGCGCCTGTGTCCCATAAGTAAAGGGCCGGCTGGCTTGTCCATTAAAGGGTGCTGTAACCCCCAAAGTGCACTCCAAAAAAAATAAAAAGAAATATTTTTTTGTGTTTGTGAATTGTGTGCGCAGTAGCCGCACGTGCATCAACAAAGTAGCGCCAAGCGTGCGCCTGTGTCATAAGTAAATTGCTGGCTGGCTTGAAAATTAAAGGGTGCTGTAAACCCCAAAGTGCTCTCCAAACCAAATAAAAAAATATTTTCTCTGTTTGTGAATTGTGTGCACTGTGGCTGCACGTGCATCAACAAAGGAGCAGCGCCAAGTGTGTGCCTGTGTCCCAAAAGTAAAGGGCTGGCTGGCTTGTCCATTAAAGGGTGCTGTAACCCCCAAAGTGCACTCAAAAAAAAAGAAAAATATATATTATTTTGTTTGTGAATTGTGTGCGCTTTAGCCGCACGTGCATCAACAAAGTAGCGCCAAGCGTGCACCTGTGTCATAAGTAAATGGCTGGCTGGCTTGAAAATTAAAGGGTGCTGTAAACCCCAAAGTGCTCTCCAAACCAAATAAAAAAATATTTTCTGTGTTTGTGAATTGTGTGCACTGTAGCTGCACGTGCATCAACAAAAGAGCAGCGCCAAGCGTGCACCTGTGTCCCATAAGTAAAGGGCCGGCTGGCTTGTCCATTAAAGGGTGCTGTAACCCCCAAACTGCACTCCAAAAAAAATAAAAATATATATTTTTTTGTGTTTGAGAATTGAGTGCGCAGTAGCCGCACGTGCATCAACAAATTAGCGCCAAGCATGCACCTGTGTCATAAGTAAAGGGCCGGCTGGCTTGACCATTAAAGGGTGCTGTAACCCCCAAAGTGCACTCAAAAAAAGAAAAAAAAATATTTTTTTATGTTTGTGAATTGTGTGCGCATTAGCTGCACGTGCATCAACACAGTAGCGCCAAGCGTGCGCCTGTGTAATAAGTAAATGGCCAGCTGGTTTGACCATTAAAGTGTGCTGTAATCTCCAAAGTGCACTCTAAACCAAATAAAAGAATATTTTCTGTGTTTGTGAATTGTGTGCACTGTGGCTGCACGTGTATCAACAAAGGAGTATAGCCAAGTGTGCGTCTGTGTCCCATAAGTAAAGGGCCTGCTGCTTTGTCCATTAAAGGGTGCTGTAACCCCCAAAGTGCACTACAAAAAAAATAAAAATATATCTATTTTTGTGTTTGTGAATTGTATGCGCAGTAGCCGCAAGTGCATCAACAAAGTAGCGCCAAGCGTGCGCCTGTGTAATAAGTAAACGGCCAGCTGGCTTGACCATTAAAGTGTGCTGTAATCTCCAAAGTACACTCCAAACCACATAAAAAACATTTTCTGTGTTTGTGAATTGTGTGCACTGTGGCTGCACGTGCATCAACAAAGGAGCAGTGCCAAGTGTGCGCCTGTGTCCCATAAGTAAAGGGCCTGCTGCTTTGTCCATTAAAGGGTGCTGTAACCCCCAAAGTGCACTTCAAAAAAAATAAAAATACATTTTTTTGTATTTGTGAATTGTGTGTGCAGTAGCCGCATGTGCATCAACAAAGTAGCGCCAAGCGTGCACCTGTGTCATAGTTAAAGGGCTAGCTGGCTTGAGCATTAAAGTGTTCTGGAAACCCCAAAGTGCACTCCAAACCAAAAAATATTTTTTTTCTGTGTTTGTGAATTGTGTGCACTGTGGCTGCACGTGCATCAACAAAGGAGCAGAGCAAAGTGTGCGCCTGTGTCCCATAAGTAAAGGGCCAGCTGGCTTGTCCGTTAAAGGGTGCTGTAACCCCCAAAGTGCACTCCAAAAAAAATAAAAATATATATTTTTTTGTGTTTGTGAATTGTGTGTGCAGTAGCCGCACGTGCATCAACAAAGTAGCGCCAAGCGTGTGCCTGTGTCATAAGTAAAGGGCCAGCTGGCTTGACTGTTAAAGGGTGCTGTAACCCCCAAACTGCACTCCAAACGAAATAAAAAAATATTTTCTCTGTTTGTGAATTGTGTGCACTGTGGCTGCAAGTGCATCAACAAAGGAGCAGCGCCAAGTGTGCGCATGTGTCCCATTAGTAAAGGGCCGGCTGGCTTGTCCATTAAAGGGTTCTGTAACCCCCAAAGTGCACTCCAAAAAAAATTAAAAAAATATATTTTTTGTGTTTGTGAATTGTGTGTGCAGTAGCCGCATGTGCATCAACAAAGTAGCACCAAGCGTGCGCCTGTGTCATAAGTAAACGGCCAGCTGGCTTGACCATTAACAGGTGCTGTAAACCCCAAAGTGCACTCCAAACCAAATAAAAAAATATTTTCTGTGTTTGTGAATTGTCAGCACTGTGGCTGCACGTGCATCATCAAAGGAGCAGCGCCAAGCGTGCGCCTGTGTCCCATAAGTAAAGGGCCAGCTGGCTGGTCCATTAAAGGGGGCTATAACCCCCAAAGTGCACTCCAAAAAAAATAAAAATATAAAAATATATATTTTTTTGTGTTTGTGAATTGAGTGCGCAGTAGCCGCACGTGCATCAACAAAGAAGCGCCAAGCGTGCGCCTGTGTCATAAATAAAGGGCCGGCTGGCTTGACCATTAAAGGGTGGTGTAACCCCCAAAGTGCACTCCAAACCAAATAAAAAAATATTTTCTGTGTTTGTGAATTGTGTGCACTGTGGCTGCACGTGCATCAACAAAGGAGCAGTGCCAAGTGTGCGCCTGTGTCCCATAAGTAAAGGGCCGGCTGGCTTGTCCATTAAAGGGTGCTGTAACTCCCAAAGTGCACTCCAAAAAAAATAAAAAAATATATTTTTTTGTGTTTGTAAATTGTGTGCGCAGTAGCCGCACGTGCATCAACAAAGTAGCGCCAAGCGTGCACCTGTGTCATAGTTAAAGAGCTAGCTGGCTTGAGCATTAAAGTGTGCTGGAAACCCCAAAGTGCACTCCAAACCAAAAATTTTTTTTTTTCTGTGTTTGTGAATTGTGTGCACTGTGGCTGCACGTGCATCAACAAAGGAGCAGAGCAAAGTGTGCGCCTGTGTCCCATAAGTAAAGGGCCAGCTGGCTTGTCCGTTAAAGGGTGCTGTAACCCCCAAAGTGCACTCCAAAAAAAATAAAAATATATATATTTTTTTGTGTTTGTGAATTGTGTGTGCAGTAGCCGCACGTGCATCAACAAAGTAGCGCCAAGCGTGCGCCTGTGTCATAAGTAAAGGGCCAGCTGGCTTGACTGTAAAAGGGTGCTGTAACCCCCAAACTGCACTCCAAACGAAATAAAAAAATATTTTCTCTGTTTGTGAATTGTGTGCACTGTGGCTGCACGTGCATCAACAAAGGATCAGCGCCAAGCGTGCGCCTGTGTCCCATAAGTAAAGGGCCGGCTGGCTTGTCCATTAAAGGGTGCTGTAACCCCCAAAGTACACTCCCAAAAAAATAAAAAAATATATTTTTTTGTGTTTGTGAATTGTGTGTGCATTAGCCACACGTGCATCAACAAAGTAGCGCCAAGCGTGTGCCTGTGTCATAAGTAAAGGGCCTGCTGGCTTGACCATTAAAGGGTGCTGTAATCCCCAAAGTGCACTCCAAACCAAATAAAAAAATATTTTCTGTGTTTGTGAATTGTGTGCACTGTGGCTGCACGTGCATCAACAAAGGAGCAGCGCCAAGTGTGCACCTGTGTCCCATAAGTAAAGGGCCGGCTGGCTTGTCCATTAAAGGGTGCTGTAACCCCCAAAGTGCACTCCAAAAAAAATTAAAAAATAAAAATATATATTTTTTTGTGTTTGTGAATTGTGTGTGCAGTAGCTGCACATGCATCAACAAAGTAGCGCCAAGCGTGCGCCTGTGTCATAGGTAAAGGGCCGGCTGGATTGTCCATTAAAGGGTGCTATAACCCCCAAAGTGCACTCCAAGAAAAATAAAAATATCTATTTTTTGTGTTTGCGAATTGTGTGCGCATTAGCCGCACGTGCTTCAACAAAGTAGCGCCAAGCGTGCACCTGTGTCATAGGTAAATGGCCAGCTGGCTTGACTATTAAAGTGTGCTGTAATCTCCAAAGTGCACTCCAAACCAAATAAAAAAATATTTTCTCTGTTTGTGAATTGTGTGCACTGTTGCTGCACGTGCATCAACAAAGGAGCAGCGCCAAGTGTGCACCTGTGTCCCATAAGTAAAGGGCCAGCTGGCTTGTCCATTAAAGGGTGCTGTAGCCCCCAAAGTGCACTCCAAAAAAAAAAAATATATATATTTTTTTGTGTTTGTGAATTGTGTGCGCAGTAGTCGCACGTGCATCAACAAAGTAGCGCCAAGCATGCGCCTGTGTCATAAGTAAATGGCTGTCTGGCTTGACTGTTAAAGGGTGCTGTAACCCCCAAAGTGAACTCCAAACCAAATAAAAAAATATTTTCTGTGTTTGTGAATTGTGTGCACTGTGGCTGCACGTGCATCAACAAAGGAGCAGCGCCAAGTGTGCGCCTGTGTCCCATAAGTAAAGGGCCGGCTGGCTTGTCAATTAGAGGGTGCTGTAACCCCCAAAGTGCACTCCAAAAAAATAAAAAAATTTTTTTTTTGTATTTGTGAATTGTGTGCGTATTTCCCGCACGTGCATCAACAAAGTAGCGCCAAGCGTGCGCCTGTGTCATAAGTAAATGGCCGGCTGGCTTGACTGTTAAATGTTGCTGTTACCCCCAAAGTGCACTCCAAACCAAATAAAATTTTTTTTTCTGTGTTTGTGAATTGTGTGCACTGTGGCTGCACGTGCATCAACAAAGGAGCAGCGCTAAGTGTGCACCTGTGTCCCATAAGTAAAGGGCCAGCTGGATGGTCCATTAAAGGGTGCTGTAACCCCGAAGGTGCACTAAAAAAAAAATATCAAAATATATTTTTTTGTGTTTGTGAATTGTGTGCGCAGTAGCCGCACGTGCACCAACAAAGTAGCTCCAAGTGTGCGCCTGTGTCATAAGTAATGGGCCGGATGGCTTGACCATTAAAGGGTGCTGTAACCCCCAAAGTGCACTCCAAACCAAATAAAAAAATATTTTCTGTGTTTGTGAATTTTGTGCACTGTGGATGCACGTGCATCTACAAAGGAGCAGCGCCAAGCGTGCACCTGTGTCCCATAAGTAAACGGCCGGCTGGCTTGTCCATTAAAGGGTGCTATAACCCCCAAAGTGCACTCCAAAAAAAATTTAAATATATATTTTTTTGTGTTTGCGAATTTTGTGTGCAGTAGCTGCACGAACATCAACAAAGTAGTGCTAAGCGTGTGCCTGTATCATAAGTAAAGGGCCTGCTGGCTTGACAGTTAAAGGGTGCTGTAACCCCCAAAGTGCAATCCAAACCAAATAAAAAAATATTTTCTCTGTGAATTCTGTGCACTGTGGCTGCACGTGCATCAACAAAGGAGCAGCGCCAAGTGTGCGCCTGTGTCCCATAAGTATAGGGCCAGCTGGCTTGTCCATTAAAGGGTGCTGTAACCCCAAAAGTGCACTCCAAAAAAAATAAAAAAATATATTTTTTTGTGTTTGTGATTTGTGTGCGCAGTAGCCGCACTTGCATCAACAAAGTAGCGCCAAGCATGCGCCTTTGTCATAAGTAAACGGCCGGTTGGCTTGACTGTTAAAGTGTGCTGTAACCCCCAAAGTGAACTCCAAACCAAATAAAAAAATATTTTCTGTGTTTGCGAATTGTATGTGCAGTAGCCGCACGTGCATCAACAAAGTAGCACCAAGCGTGTGCCAGTGTCATAAGTAAAGGGATGGCTGGCTTGACCGTTAAAGGTGCTGTAACCCCCAAAGTGCACTACAAACCAAAAAAAAAAAATTTTCTCTGTGAATTATGTGCACTGTGGCTGCACGTGCATCCACAAAGGAGCAGCGCCAAGTGTGCGCCTGTGTCCCATAAGTATAGGGCCGGCTGGCTTGTCCATTAAAGGCTGCTGTAACCCCCAAAGTGCACCCAAAAAAAAGAAAAATATATATATTTTTTTATGTTTTTGAATTGTGTGCGCATTAGCCGCACGTGCTTCAACAAAGTAGCGCCAAGCGTGCGCCTGTGTAATAAGTAAACGGCCAGCTGGCTTGACCATTAAAGTGTGCTGTAATCTCCAAAGTGCACTTCAAACCAAATTAAAAAATATTTTCTGTGTTTGTGAATTGTGTGCACTGTGGCTGCACGTGCATCAACAAAGGAGCAGCGCCAAGTGTGCACCTGTGTCCCAAAAGTAAAGGGCCGGCTGGCTTGTCCATTAAAGGGTGCTGTAACCCCCAAAGTGCACTCAAAAAAAAAGAAAAATTTTTATTATTTTGTTTGTGAATTGTGTGCGCTTTAGCCGCACGTGCATCAACAAAGTAGCGCCAAGCGTGCGCCTGTGTCATAAGTAAATGGCTGGCTGGCTTGAAAATTAAAGGGTGCTGTCAACCCCAAAGTGCTCTCCAAACCAAATAAAAAAATATTTTCTGTGTTTGTGAATTGTGTGCACTGTAGCTGCACGTGCATCAACAAAAGAGCAGCGCCAAGCGTGCACCTGTGTCCCATAAGTAAAGGGCCGGCTGGCTTGTCCATTAAAGGGTGCTGTAACCCCCAAAGTGCACTCCAAAAAAAATAAAAATATATATTTTTTTGTGTTTGAGAATTGTGTGCGCAGTAGCCGCACGTGCATCAACAAATTAGCGCCAAGCATGCACCTGTGTCATAAGTAAAGGGCCGGCTGGCTTGACCATTAAAGGGTGCTGTAACCCCCAAAGTGCACTCCAAGTCAAATAAAAAAACGTTTTCTGTGTTTGTGAATTGTGTGCACTTTGGCTGCATGTGCATCAACAGAGGAGCAGCGCCAAGTGTGCGCCTGTGTCCCATAAGTAAAGGGCCGGCTGGCTTGTCCATTAAAGGGTGCTGTAACCCCCAAAGTGCACTCAAAAAAAGAAAAAAATATATATTTTTATGTTTGTGAATTGTGTGCGCATTAGCTGCACGTGCATCAACACAGTAGCGCCAAGCGTGCGCCTGTGTAATAAGTAAACGGCCAGCTTGTTTGACCATTAAAGTGTGCTGTAATCTCCAAAGTGCACTCTAAACCAAATAAAAGAATATTTTCTGTGTTTGTGAATTGTGTGCACTGTGGGAGCACGTGCATCAACAAAGGAGCAGAGCCAAGTGTGCGTCTGTGTCCCATAAGTAAAGGGCCTGCTGCTTTGTCCATTAAAGGGTGCTGTAACCCCCAAAGTGCACTCCAAAAAAAATAAAAATATATCTATTTTTGTGTTTGTGAATTGTATGCGCAGTAGCCGCAAGTGCATCAACAAAGTAGCGCCAAGCGTGCGCCTGTGTCATAAGTAAATGGCCAGCTGGCTTGACCATTAAAGGGTGCTGTAAACCCCAAAGTGCACTCCAAACCAAATTAAAAAAGTATTTTCTGTTTTTGTGAATTGTGTGCACTGTGGCTGCACGTGCATCAACAAGCGAGCAGCGCCAAGTGTGCGCCTGTGTGCCATTAGTAAAGGGCCGGTTGGCTTGTCCATTAAAGGGTGCTGTAACCCCCAAAGTGCACTCCAAAAAAAATAAAAATATATTTTTTTGTGTTTGTGAATTGTGTGTGCAGTAGCCGCATGTGCATCAACAAAGTAGCGCCAAGCGTGCGCCTGTGTAATAAGTAAACGGCCAGCTGGCTTGACCATTAAAGTGTGCTGTAATCTCCAAAGTACACTCCAAACCACATAAAAAACATTTTCTGTGTTTGTGAATTGTGTGCACTGTGGCTGCACGTGCATCAACAAAGGAGCAGTGCCAAGTGTGCGCCTGTGTCCCATAAGTAAAGGACCGGCTGGCTTGTCCATTAAAGGGTGCTGTAACCCCCAAAGTGCACTTCAAAAAAAATAAAAATAAATTTTTTTGTGTAGGTGAATTGTGTGTGCAGTAGCCGCACGTGCATCAACAAAGTAGCGCCAAGCGTGCACCTGTGTCATAGTTAAAGGGCTAGCTGGCTTGAGCATTAAAGTGTGCTGGAAACCCCAAAGTGCACTCCAAACCAAAAACATTTTTTTTTCTGTGTTTGTGAATTGTGTGCACTGTGGCTGCACGTGCATCAACAAAGGAGCAGAGCAAAGTGTGCGCCTGTGTCCCATAAGTAAAGGGCCAGCTGGCTTGTCCATTAAAGGGTGCTGTAACCCCCAAAGTGCACTCCAAAAAAAATAAAAATATATATTTTTTTGTGTTTGTGAATTGTGTGTGCAGTAGCCGCACGTGCATCAACAAAGTAGCGCCAAGCGTGCGCCTGTGTCATAAGTAAATGGCTGGCTGGCTTGAAAATTAAAGGGTGCTGTAAACCCCAAAGTGCTCTCCAAACCAAATAAAAAAATATTTTCTGTGTTTGTGAATTGTGTGCACTGTGGCTGCACGTGCATCAACAAAAGAGCAGCGCCAAGCGTGCACCTGTGTCCCATAGGTAAAGGGCCGGCTGGCTTGTCCATTAAAGGGTTCTGTAACCCCCAAAGTGCACTCCAAAAAAAATAAAAAAATATAATTTTTGTGTTTGTGAATTGTGTGTGCAGTAGCCGCATGTGCATCAACAAAGTAGCACCAAGCGTGCGCCTGTGTCATTAGTAAACGGCCAGCTGGCTTGACCATTAACAGGTGCTGTAAACCCCAAAGTGCACTCCAAACCAAATAAAAAAATATTTTCTATGTTTGTGAATTGTCTGCACTGTGGCTGCACGTGCATCATCAAAGGAGCAGCGCCAAGCGTGCGCCTGTGTCCCATAAGTAAAGGGCCAGCTGGCTTGTCCATTAAAGGGGGCTATAACCCCCAAAGTGCACTCCAAAAAAAATAAAAATATAAAAATATATATTTTTTTGTGTTTGTGAATTGTGTGCGCAGTAGCCGCACGTGCATCAACAAAGAAGCGACAAGCGTGCGCCTGTGTCATAAATAAAGGGCCGGCTGGCTTGACCATTAAAGGGTGCTGTAACCCCCAAAGTGCACTCCAAACCAAATAAAAAAATATTTTCTGTGTTTGTGAATTGTGTGCACTGTGGCTGCACGTGCATCAACAAAGGAGCAGCGCCAAGTGTGCACCTGTGTCATAGTTAAAGGGCCTGCTGGCTTGAGCATTAAAGTGTACTGGAAACCCCAAAGTGCACTCCAAACCAAATAAAAAAATATTTTCTATGTTTGTGAATTGTCTGCACTGTGGCTGTACGTGCATCATCAAAGGAGCAGTGTCAAGTGTGCGCCTGTGTCCCATAAGTAAAGGGCCGGCTGGCTTGTCCATTAAAGGGTGCTGTAACCCCCAAAGTGCACTTCAAAAAAAATAAAAATACATTTTTTTGTGTTTGTGAATTGTGTGTGCAGTAGCCGCACGTGCATCAACAAAGTAGCGCCAAGCGTGCACCTGTGTCATAGTTAAAGGGCTAGCTGGCTTGAGCATTAAAGTGTGCTGGAAACCCCAAAGTGCACTCCAAACTAAATAAAAAAATATTTTCTGTGTTTGTGAATTGTGTGCACTGTGGCTGCACGTGCATCAACAAAGGAGCAGCGCCAAGTGTGCGCATGTGTCCCATTCGTAAAGGGCCGGCTGGCTTGTCTGTTAAAGGGTGCTGTAACCCCCAAAGTGCACTCCAAAAAAAATAAAAATATATATTTTTTTGTGTTTGTGAATTGTGTGTGCAGTAGCCACATGTGCATCAACAAAGTAGCGCCAAGCGTGCGCCTGTGTCATAAGTAAAGGGCCAGCTGGCTTGACTGTTAAAGGGTGCTGTAACCCCCAACTGCACTCCAAACAAAATAAAAAAATATTTTCTCTGTTTGTGAATTGTGTGCACTGTGGCTGCACGTGCATCAACAAAGGATCAGCGCCAAGCGTGCGCCTGTGTCCCATAAGTAAAGGGCCGGCTGGCTTGTCCATTAAAGTATGCTGTAACCCCCAAAGTGCACTCCAAAAAAAATAAAAAGAAATATTTTTTTGTGTTTGTGAATTGTGTGCGCAGTAGCCGCACGTGCATCAACAAAGTAGCGCCAAGCGTGCGCCTGTGTCATAAGTAAATTGCTGGCTGGCTTGAAAATTAAAGGGTGCTGTAAACCCCAAAGTGCTCTCCAAACCAAATAAAAAAATATTTTCTCTGTTTGTGAATTGTGTGCACTGTGGCTGCACGTGCATCAACAAAGGAGCAGCGCCAAGTGTGCGCCTGTGTCCCAAAAGTAAAGGGCTGGCTGGCTTGTCCATTAAAGGGTGCTGTAACCCCCAAAGTGCACTCAAAAAAAAAGAAAAATATATATTATTTTGTTTGTGAATTGTGTGCGCTTTAGCCGCACGTGCATCAACAAAGTAGCGCCAAGCGTGCGCCTGTGTCATAAGTAAATGGCTGGCTGGCTTGAAAATTAAAGGGTGCTGTAAACCCCAAAGTGCTCTCCAAACCAAATAAAAAAATATTTTCTGTGTTTGTGAATTGTGTGCACTGTAGCTGCACGTGCATCAACAAAAGAGCAGCGCCAAGCGTGCACCTGTGTCCCATAAGTAAAGGGCCGGCTGGCTTGTCCATTAAAGGGTGCTGTAACCCCCAAAGTGCACTCCAAAAAAAATAAAAATATATATTTTTTTGTGTTTGAGAATTGAGTGCGCAGTAGCCGCACGTGCATCAACAAATTAGCGCCAAGCATGCACCTGTGTCATAAGTAAAGGGCCGGCTGGCTTGACCATTAAAGGGTGCTGTAACCCCCAAAGTGCACTACAAAAAAAATAAAAATATATCTATTTTTGTGTTTGTGAATTGTATGCGCAGTAGCCGCAAGTGCATCAACAAAGTAGCGCCAAGCGTGCGCCTGTGTAATAAGTAAACGGCCAGCTGGCTTGACCATTAAAGTGTGCTGTAATCTCCAAAGTACACTCCAAACCACATAAAAAACATTTTCTGTGTTTGTGAATTGTGTGCACTGTGGCTGCACGTGCATCAATAAAGGAGCAGTGCCAAGTGTGCGCCTGTGTCCCATAAGTAAAGGGCCTGCTGCTTTGTCCATTAAAGGGTGCTGTAACCCCCAAAGTGCACTTCAAAAAAAATAAAAATAAATTTTTTTGTATTTGTGAATTGTGTGTGCAGTAGCCGCACGTGCATCAACAAAGTAGCGCCAAGCGTGCACCTGTGTCATAGTTAAAGGGCTAGCTGGCTTGAGCATTAAAGTGTTCTGGAAACCCCAAAGTGCACTCCAAACCAAAAATTTTTTTTTTTCTGTGTTTGTGAATTGTGTGCACTGTGGCTGCACGTGCATCAACAAAGGAGCAGAGCAAAGTGTGCGCCTGTGTCCCATAAGTAAAGGGCCAGTTGGCTTGTCCGTTAAAGGGTGCTGTAACCCCCAAAGTGCACTCCAAAAAAAATAAAAATATATATTTTTTTGTGTTTGTGAATTGTGTGTGCAGTAGCCGCACGTGCATCAACAAAGTAGCGCCAAGCGTGTGCCTGTGTCATAAGTAAAGGGCCAGCTGGCTTGACTGTTAAAGGGTGCTGTAACCCCCAAACTGCACTCCAAACGAAATAAAAAAATATTTTCTCTGTTTGTGAATTGTGTGCACTGTGGCTGCAAGTGCATCAACAAAGGAGCAGCGCCAAGTGTGCGCATGTGTCCCATTAGTAAAGGGCCGGCTGGCTTGTCCATTAAAGGGTTCTGTAACCCCCAAAGTGCACTCCAAAAAAAATTAAAAAAATAAATTTTTTGTGTTTGTGAATTGTGTGTGCAGTAGCCGCATGTGCATCAACAAAGTAGCACCAAGCGTGCGCCTGTGTCATAAGTAAACGGCCAACTGGCTTGACCATTAACAGGTGCTGTAAACCCCAAAGTGCACTCCAAACCAAATAAAAAAATATTTTCTGTGTTTGTGAATTGTCAGCACTGTGGCTGCACGTGCATCATCAAAGGAGCAGCGCCAAGCGTTCGCCTGTGTCCCATAAGTAAAGGGCCAGCTGGCTGGTCCATTAAAGGGGGCTATAACCCCCAAAGTGCACTCCAAAAAAAATAAAAATATAAAAATATATATTTTTTTGTGTTTGTGAATTGTGTGCGCAGTAGCCGCACGTGCATCAACAAAGAAGCGCCAAGCGTGCGCCTGTGTCATAAATAAAGGGCCGGCTGGCTTGACCATTAAAGGGTGCTGTAACCCCCAAAGTGCACTCCAAACCAAATAAAAAAATATTTTCTGTGTTTGTGAATTGTGTGCACTGTGGCTGCAAGTGCATCAACAAAGGAGCAGCGCCAAGTGTGCTCCTGTGTCCCATAAGTAAAGGGCCGGCTGGCTTGTCTATTAAAGGGTGCTGTAACCCCCAAAACTGCACTAAAAAAAAAATAAAAAAAAATATTTTTTTGTGTTTGTGAATTGTGTGCGCAGTAGCCGCACGTGCATCAACAAAGTAGCGCCAAGCGTGCGCCTGTGTGATAAGTAAATGGCCAGCTGGCTTGACCATTAAAGGGTGCTGTAAACCCCAAAGTGCACTCCAAACCAAATAAAAAAATATTTTCTCTGTTTATGAATTGTGTGCACTGTGGCTGCACGTGCATCAACAAAGGAGCAGCGCCAAGTGTGCGCCTGTGTCCCAAAAATAAAGGGCCGGCTGGCTTGTCCATTAAAGGGTGCTGTAACCCCCAAAGTGCACTCAAAAAAAAAGAAAAAAATATATTATTTTGTTTGTGAATTGTGTGCGCTTTAGCCGCACGTGCATCAACAAAGTAGCGCCAAGCGTGCGCCTGTGTAATAAGTAAACGGCCAGCTGGCTTGACCATTAAAGTTTGCTGTAATCTCCAAAGTGCACTCCAAACCAAATAAAAAAATATTTTCTGTGTTTGTGAATTGTGTGCACTGTGGCTGCACGTGCATCAACAAAGGAGCAGCGCCAAGTGTGCGCATGTGTCCCATTAGTAAAGGTCCGGCTGGCTTGTCCATTAAAGGGTTCTGTAACCCCCAAAGTGCACTCCAAAAAAAATAAAAAAATATATTTTTTGTGTTTGTGAATTGTGTGTGCAGTAGAAGCATGTGCATCAACAAAGTAGCACCAAGCATGCGCCTGCGTCCTAAGTAAATGGCCAGCTGGCTTGACCATTAACAGGTGCTGTAAACCCCAAAGTGCACTCCAAACCAAATAAAAAAATATTTTCTGTGTTTGTGAATTGTCTGCACTGTGGCTGCACATGCATTATCAAAGGAGCAGCGCCAAGCGTGCGCCTGTGTCCCATAAGTAAAGGGCCAGCTGGCTGGTCCATTAAAGGGGGCTATAACCCCCAAAGTGCACTCCAAAAAAAAAAAATATATAAAAATATATATTTTTTTGTGTTTGTGAATTGTGTGCGCAGTAGCCGCACGTGCATCAACAAAGTAGCGCCAAGCATGCGCCTGTGTCATAAATAAAGGGCCGGCTGGCTTGACCATTAAAGGGTGCTGTAACCCCCAAAGTGCACTCCAAACCAAATAAAAAAATATTTTCTGTGTTTGTGAATTGTGTGCACTGTGGCTGCACGTGCATCAACAAAGGAGCAGCGCCAAGTCTGCGCCTGTGTCCCATAAGTAAAGGGCCGGCTGGCTTGTCCATTAAAGGGTGCTGTAACTCCCAAAGTGCACTCCAAAAAAAATAAAAAATTATATTTTTTTGTGTTTGTGAATTGTGTGCGCAGTAGCCGCACGTGCATCAACAAAGTAGCGCCAAGCGTGCACCTGTGTCATAGTTAAAGGGCTAGCTGGCTTGAGAATTAAAGTGTGCTGGAAACCCCAAAGTGCACTCCAAACCAAAAAATTTTTTTTTTCTGTGTTTGTGAATTGTGTGCACTGTGGCTGCACGTGCATCAACAAAGGAGCAGAGCAAAGTGTGCGCCTGTGTCCCATAAGTAAAGGGCAAGCTGGCTTGTCCGTTAAAGGGTGCTGTAACCCCCAAAGTGCACTCCAAAAAAAATAAAAATATATATTTTTTTGTGTTTGTGAATTGTGTGTGCAGTAGCCGCACCTGCATCAACAAAGTAGCGCCAAGCGTGCGCCTGTGTCATAAGTAAAGGGCCAGCTGGCTTGACTGTTAAAGGGTGCTGTAACCCCCAAACTGCACTCCAAACAAAATAAAAAAATATTTTCTCTGTTTGTGAATTGTGTGCACTGTGGCTGCACGTGCATCAACAAAGGATCAGCGCCAAGCGTGCGCCTGTGTCCCATAAGTAAAGGGCCGGCTGGCTTGTCCATTAAAGGGTGCTGTAACCCCCAAAGTGCACTCCAAAAAAAATAAAAATAAATATTTTTTTGTGTTTGTGAATTGTGTGCGCAGTAGCCGCACGTGCATCAACAAAGTAGCGCCAAGCGTGCGCCTGTGTCATAAGTAAATGGCTGGCTGGCTTGAAAATTAAAGGGTGCTGTAAACCCCAAAGTGCTCTCCAAACCAAATAAAAAAATATTTTCTCTGTTTGTGAATTGTGTGCACTGTGGCTGCACGTGCATCAACAAAGGAGCAGCGCCAAGTGTGCGCCTGTGTCCCAAAAGTAAAGGGCTGGCTGGCTTGTCCATTAAAGGGTGCTGTAACCCCCAAAGTGCACTCAAAAAAAAAAGAAAAATATATATTATTTTGTTTGTGAATTGTGTGCGCTTTAGCCGCACGTGCATCAACAAAGTAGCGCCAAGCGTGCGCCTGTGTCATAAGTAAATGGCTGGCTGGCTTGAAAATTAAAGGGTGCTGTAAACCCCAAAGTGCTCTCCAAACCAAATAAAAAAATATTTTCTGTGTTTGTGAATTGTGTGCACTGTAGCTGCACGTGCATCAACAAAAGAGCAGCGCCAAGCGTGCACCTGTGTCCCATAAGTAAAGGGCCGGCTGGCTTGTCCATTAAAGGGTGCTGTAACCCCCAAAGTGCACTCCAAAAAAAATAAAAATATATATTTTTTTGTGTTTGAGAATTGAGTGCGCAGTAGCCGCACGTGCATCAACAAATTAGCGCCAAGCATGCACCTGTGTCATAAGTAAAGGGCCGGCTGGCTTGACCATTAAAGGGTGCTGTAACCCCCAAAGTGCACTCAAAAAAAGAAAAAAATATATTTTTTTATGTTTGTGAATTGTGTGCGCATTAGCTGCACGTGCATCAACACAGTAGCGCCAAGCGTGCGCCTGTGTAATAAGTAAACGGCCAGCTGGTTTGACCATTAAAGTGTGCTGTAATCTCCAAAGTGCACTCTAAACCAAATAAAAGAATATTTTCTGTGTTTGTGAATTGTGTGCACTGTGGCTGCACGTGCATCAACAAAGGAGCAGAGCCAAGTGTGCGTCTGTGTCCCATAAGTAAAGGGCCTGCTGCTTTGTCCATTAAAGGGTGCTGTAACCCCCAAAGTGCACTACAAAAAAAATAAAAATATATCTATTTTTGTGTTTGTGAATTGTATGCGCAGTAGCCGCAAGTGCATCAACAAAGTAGCGCCAAGCGTGCGCCTGTGTAATAAGTAAACGGCCAGCTGGCTTGACCATTAAAGTGTGCTGTAATCTCCAAAGTACACTCCAAACCACATAAAAAACATTTTCTGTGTTTGTGAATTGTGTGCACTGTGGCTGCACGTGCATCAACAAAGGAGCAGTGCCAAGTGTGCGCCTGTGTCCCATAAGTAAAGGGCCTGCTGCTTTGTCCATTAAAGGGTGCTGTAACCCCCAAAGTGCACTTCAAAAAAAATAAAAATACATTTTTTTGTATTTGTGAATTGTGTGTGCAGTAGCCGCATGTGCATCAACAGAGTAGCCCCAAGCGTGCGCCTGTGTCATAAGTAAATGGCCAGCTGGCTTGACCATTAACAGGTGCTGTAAACCCCAAAGTGCACTCCAAACCAAATAAAAAAATATTTTCTGTGTTTGTGAATTGTCAGCACTGTGGCTGCACGTGCATCATCAAAGGAGCAGCGCCAAGTGTGCGCCTGTGTCCCATAAGTAAAGGGCCAGCTGGCTGGTCCATTAAAGGGGGCTATAACCCCCAAAGTGCACTCCAAAAAAAATAAAAATAAAAAAATATATATTTTTTTGTGTTTGTGAATTGTGTGCGCAGTAGCCGCACGTGCATCAACAAAGAAGCGCCAAGCGTGCGCCTGTGTCATAAATAAAGGGCCGGCTGGCTTGACCATTAAAGGGTGGTGTAACCCCCAAAGTGCACTCCAAACCAAATAAAAAAATATTTTCTGTGTTTGTGAATTGTGTGCACTGTGGCTGCACGTGCATCAACAAAGGAGCAGCGCCAAGTGTGCGCCTGTGTCCCATAAGTAAAGGGCCGGCTGGCTTGTCCCTTAAAGGGTGCTGTAACTCCCAAAGTGCACTCCAAAAAAAATAAAAAAATATATTTTTTTGTGTTTGTGAATTGTGTGCGCAGTAGCCGCACGTGCATCAACAAAGTAGCGCCAAGCGTGCACCTGTGTCATAGTTAAAGAGCTAGCTGGCTTGAGCATTAAAGTGTGCTGGAAACCCCAAAGTGCACTCCAAACCAAATAAAAAAATATTTTCTGTGTTTGTGAATTGTCAGCACTGTGGCTGCACGTGCATCATCAAAGGAGCAGCGCCAAGTGTGCGCCTGTGTCCCATAAGTAAAGGGCCAGCTGGCTGGTCCATTAAAGGGGGCTATAACCCCCAAAGTGCACTCCAAAAAAAATAAAAATAAAAAAATATATATTTTTTTGTGTTTGTGAATTGTGTGCGCAGTAGCCGCACGTGCATCAACAAAGAAGCGCCAAGCGTGCGCCTGTGTCATAAATAAAGGGCCGGCTGGCTTGACCATTAAAGGGTGGTGTAACCCCCAAAGTGCACTCCAAACCAAATAAAAAAATATTTTCTGTGTTTGTGAATTGTGTGCACTGTGGCTGCACGTGCATCAACAAAGGAGCAGCGCCAAGTGTGCGCCTGTGTCCCATAAGTAAAGGGCCGGCTGGCTTGTCCCTTAAAGGGTGCTGTAACTCCCAAAGTGCACTCCAAAAAAAATAAAAAAATATATTTTTTTGTGTTTGTGAATTGTGTGCGCAGTAGCCGCACGTGCATCAACAAATTAGCGCCAAGCATGCACCTGTGTCATAAGTAAAGGGCCGGCTGGCTTGACCATTAAAGGGTGCTGTAACCCCCAAAGTGCACTCAAAAAAAGAAAAAAAAATATTTTTTTATGTTTGTGAATTGTGTGCGCATTAGCTGCACGTGCATCAACACAGTAGCGCCAAGCGTGCGCCTGTGTAATAAGTAAACGGCCAGCTGGTTTGACCATTAAAGTGTGCTGTAATCTCCAAAGTGCACTCTAAACCAAATAAAAGAATATTTTCTGTGTTTGTGAATTGTGTGCACTGTGGCTGCACGTGCATCAACAAAGGAGCAGAGCCAAGTGTGCGTCTGTGTCCCATAAGTAAAGGGCCTGCTGCTTTGTCCATTAAAGGGTGCTGTAACCCCCAAAGTGCACTACAAAAAAAATAAAAATATATCTATTTTTGTGTTTGTGAATTGTATGCGCAGTAGCCGCAAGTGCATCAACAAAGTAGCGCCAAGCGTGCGCCTGTGTAATAAGTAAACGGCCAGCTGGCTTGACCATTAAAGTGTGCTGTAATCTCCAAAGTACACTCCAAACCACATAAAAAACATTTTCTGTGTTTGTGAATTGTGTGCACTGTGGCTGCACGTGCATCAACAAAGGAGCAGTGCCAAGTGTGCGCCTGTGTCCCATAAGTAAAGGGCCTGCTGCTTTGTCCATTAAAGGGTGCTGTAACCCCCAAAGTGCACTTCAAAAAAAATAAAAATACATTTTTTTGTATTTGTGAATTGTGTGTGCAGTAGCCGCATGTGCATCAACAGAGTAGCACCAAGCGTGCGCCTGTGTCATAAGTAAACGGCCAGCTGGCTTGACCATTAACAGGTGCTGTAAACCCCAAAGTGCACTCCAAACCAAATAAAAAAATATTTTCTGTGTTTGTGAATTGTCAGCACTGTGGCTGCACGTGCATCATCAAAGGAGCAGCGCCAAGTGTGCGCCTGTGTCCCATAAGTAAAGGGCCAGCTGGCTGGTCCATTAAAGGGGGCTATAACCCCCAAAGTGCACTCCAAAAAAAATAAAAATAAAAAAATATATATTTTTTTGTGTTTGTGAATTGTGTGCGCAGTAGCCGCACGTGCATCAACAAAGAAGCGCCAAGCGTGCGCCTGTGTCATAAATAAAGGGCCGGCTGGCTTGACCATTAAAGGGTGGTGTAACCCCCAAAGTGCACTCCAAACCAAATAAAAAAATATTTTCTGTGTTTGTGAATTGTGTGCACTGTGGCTGCACGTGCATCAACAAAGGAGCAGCGCCAAGTGTGCGCCTGTGTCCCATAAGTAAAGGGCCGGCTGGCTTGTCCCTTAAAGGGTGCTGTAACTCCCAAAGTGCACTCCAAAAAAAATAAAAAAATATATTTTTTTGTGTTTGTGAATTGTGTGCGCAGTAGCCGCACGTGCATCAACAAAGTAGCGCCAAGCGTGCACCTGTGTCATAGTTAAAGAGCTAGCTGGCTTGAGCATTAAAGTGTGCTGGAAACCCCAAAGTGCACTCCAAACCAAAAAATTTTTTTTTTCTGTGTTTGTGAATTGTGTGCACTGTGGCTGCACGTGCATCAACAAAGGAGCAGAGCAAAGTGTGCGCCTGTGTCCCATAAGTAAAGGGCCAGCTGGCTTGTCCGTTAAAGGGTGCTGTAACCCCCAAAGTGCACTCCAAAAAAAATAAAAATATATATATTTTTTTGTGTTTGTGAATTGTGTGTGCAGTAGCCGCACGTGCATCAACAAAGTAGCGCCAAGCGTGCGCCTGTGTCATAAGTAAAGGGCCAGCTGGCTTGACTGTAAAAGGGTGCTGTAACCCCCAAACTGCACTCCAAACGAAATAAAAAAATATTTTCTCTGTTTGTGAATTGTGTGCACTGTGGCTGCACGTGCATCAACAAAGGATCAGCGCCAAGCGTGCGCCTGTGTCCCATAAGTAAAGGGCCGGCTGGCTTGTCCATTAAAGGGTGCTGTAACCCCCAAAGTACACTCCCAAAAAAATAAAAAAATATATTTTTTTGTGTTTGTGAATTGTGTGTGCATTAGCCACACGTGCATCAACAAAGTAGCGCCAAGCGTGTGCCTGTGTCATAAGTAAAGGGCCTGCTGGCTTGACCATTAAAGGGTGCTGTAATCCCCAAAGTGCACTCCAAACCAAATAAAAAAATATTTTCTGTGTTTGTGAATTGTGTGCACTGTGGCTGCACGTGCATCAACAAAGGAGCAGCGCCAAGTGTGCACCTGTGTCCCATAAGTAAAGGGCCGGCTGGCTTGTCCATTAAAGGGTGCTGTAACCCCCAAAGTGCACTCCAAAAAAAATTAAAAAATAAAAATATATATTTTTTTGTGTTTGTGAATTGTGTGTGCAGTAGCTGCACATGCATCAACAAAGTAGCGCCAAGCGTGCGCCTGTGTCATAGGTAAAGGGCTGGCTGGATTGTCCATTAAAGGGTGCTATAACCCCCAAAGTGCACTCCAAGAAAAATAAAAATATCTATTTTTTGTGTTTGCGAATTGTGTGCGCATTAGCCGCACGTGCTTCAACAAAGTAGCGCCAAGCGTGCACCTGTGTCATAGGTAAACGGCCAGCTGGCTTGACTATTAAAGTGTGCTGTAATCTCCAAAGTGCACTCCAAACCAAATAAAAAAATATTTTCTCTGTTTGTGAATTGTGTGCACTGTTGCTGCACGTGCATCAACAAAGGAGCAGCGCCAAGTGTGCACCTGTGTCCCATAAGTAAAGGGCCAGCTGGCTTGTCCATTAAAGGGTGCTGTAGCCCCCAAAGTGCACTCCAAAAAAAAAATATATATATTTTTTTGTGTTTGTGAATTGTGTGCGCAGTAGTCGCACGTGCATCAACAAAGTAGCGCCAAGCATGCGCCTGTGTCATAAGTAAATGGCTGTCTGGCTTGACTGTTAAAGGGTGCTGTAACCCCCAAAGTGAACTCCAAACCAAATAAAAAAATATTTTCTGTGTTTGTGAATTGTGTGCACTGTGGCTGCACGTGCATCAACAAAGGAGCAGCGCCAAGTGTGCGCCTGTGTCCCATAAGTAAAGGGCCGGCTGGCTTGTCAATTAGAGGGTGCTGTAACCCCCAAAGTGCACTCCAAAAAAATAAAAAATTTTTTTTTTTTGTATTTGTGAATTGTGTGCGTATTTCCCGCACGTGCATCAACAAAGTAGCGCCAAGCGTGCGCCTGTGTCATAAGTAAATGGCCGGCTGGCTTGACTGTTAAATGTTGCTGTTACCCCCAAAGTGCACTCCAAACCAAATAATTTTTTTTTTCTGTGTTTGTGAATTGTGTGCACTGTGGCTGCACGTGCATCAACAAAGGAGCAGCGCTAAGTGTGCACCTGTGTCCCATAAGTAAAGGGCCAGCTGGCTTGTCCATTAAAGGGTGCTGTAACCCCGAAGGTGCACTAAAAAAAAAATATCAAAATATATTTTTTTGTGTTTGTGAATTGTGTGCGCAGTAGCCGCACGTGCACCAACAAAGTAGCTCCAAGTGTGCGCCTGTGTCATAAGTAATGGGCCGGATGGCTTGACCATTAAAGGGTGCTGTAACCCCCAAGGTGCACTCCAAACCAAATAAAAAAATATTTTCTGTGTTTGTGAATTGTGTGCACTGTGGATGCACGTGCATCAACAAAGGAGCAGCACCAAGCGTGCACCTGTGTCCCATAAGTAAACGGCCGGCTGGTGTGTCCATTAAAGGGTGCTATAACCCCCAAAGTGCACTCCAAAAAAAATTTAAATATATATTTTTTTGTGTTTGCGAATTTTGTGTGCAGTAGCTGCACGAACATCAACAAAGTAGTGCTAAGCGTGTGCCTGTATCATAAGTAAAGGGCCTGCTGGCTTGACAGTTAAAGGGTGCTGTAACCCCCAAAGTGCAATCCAAACCAAATAAAAAAATATTTTCTCTGTGAATTCTGTGCACTGTGGCTGCACGTGCATCAACAAAGGAGCAGCGCCAAGTGTGCGCCTGTGTCCCATAAGTATAGGGCCAGCTGGCTTGTCCATTAAAGGGTGCTGTAACCCCAAAAGTACACTCCAAAAAAAATAAAAAAATATATTTTTTTGTGTTTGTGATTTGTGTGCGCAGTAGCCGCACTTGCATCAACAAAGTAGCGCCAAGCATGCGCCTGTGTCATAAGTAAACGGCCGGCTGGCTTGACTGTTAAAGTGTGCTGTAACCCCCAAAGTGCACTCCAAACCAAATAAAAAAATATTTTCTGTGTTTGCGAATTGTGTGTGCAGTAGCCGCACGTGCATCAACAAAGTAGCACCAAGCGTGTGCCAGTGTCATAAGTAAAGGGATGGCTGGCTTGACCGTTAAAGGTGCTGTAACCCCCAAAGTGCACTACAAACCAAATAAAAAAATATTTTCTCTGTGAATTATGTGCACTGTGGCTGCACGTGCATCAACAAAGGAGCAGCGCCAAGTGTGCGCCTGTTTCCCATAAGTATAGGGCCGGCTGGCTTGTCCATTAAAGGGTGCTGTAACCCCCAAAGTGCACCCAAAAAAAAGAAAAATATATATTTTTTTATGTTTTTGAATTGTGTGCGCATTAGCCGCACGTGCTTCAACAAAGTAGCGCCAAGCGTGCGCCTGTGTAATAAGTAAACGGCCAGCTGGCTTGACCATTAAAGTGTGCTGTAATCTCCAAAGTGCACTCCAAACCAAATTAAAAAATATTTTCTGTGTTTGTGAATTGTGTGCACTGTGGCTGCACGTGCATCAACAAAGGAGCAGCGCCAAGTGTGCGCCTGTGTCCCAAAAGTAAAGGGCCTGCTGGCTTGTCCATTAAAGGGTGCTGTAACCCCCAAAGTGCACTCAAAAAAAAAGAAAAAATTTTATTATTTTGTTTGTGAATTGTGTGCGCTTTAGCCGCACGTGCATCAACAAAGTAGCGCCAAGCGTGCGCCTGTGTCATAAGTAAATGGCTGGCTGGCTTGAAAATTAAAGGGTGCTGTCAACCCCAAAGTGCTCTCCAAACCAAATAAAAAAATATTTTCTGTGTTTGTGAATTGTGTGCACTGTAGCTGCACGTGCATCAACAAAAGAGCAGCGCCAAGCGTGCACCTGTGTCCCATAAGTAAAGGGCCGGCTGGCTTGTCCATTAAAGGGTGCTGTAACCCCCAAAGTGCACTCCAAAAAAAATAAAAATATATATTTTTTTGTGTTTGAGAATTGTGTGCGCAGTAGCCGCACGTGCATCAACAAATTAGCGCCAAGCATGCACCTGTGTCATAAGTAAAGGGCCAGCTGGCTTGACCATTAAAGGGTGCTGTAACCCCCAAAGTGCACTCCAAGTCAAATAAAAAAATGTTTTCTGTGTTTGTGAATTGTGTGCACTTTGGCTGCATGTGCATCAACAGAGGAGCAGCGCCAAGTGTGCGCCTGTGTCCCATAAGTAAAGGGCCGGCTGGCTTGTCCATTAAAGGGTGCTGTAACCCCCAAAGTGCACTCAAAAAAAGAAAAAAAAATATTTTTTTATGTTTGTGAATTGTGTGCGCATTAGCTGCACGTGCATCAACACAGTAGCGCCAAGCGTGCGCCTGTGTAATAAGTAAACGGCCAGCTTGTTTGACCAGTAAAGTGTGCTGTAATCTCCAAAGTGCACTCTAAACCAAATAAAAGAATATTTTCTGTGTTTGTGAATTGTGTGCACTGTGGGTGCACGTGCATCAACAAAGGAGCAGAGCCAAGTGTGCGTCTGTGTCCCATAAGTAAAGGGCCTGCTGCTTTGTCCATTAAAGGGTGCTGTAACCCCCAAAGTGCACTCCAAAAAAAATAAAAATATATCTATTTTTGTGTTTGTGAATTGTATGCGCAGTAGCCGCAAGTGCATCAACAAAGTAGCGCCAAGCGTGCGCCTGTGTCATAAGTAAATGGCCAGCTGGCTTGACCATTAAAGGGTGCTGTAAACCCCAAAGTGCACTCCAAACCAAATTAAAAAAGTATTTTCTGTGTTTGTGAATTGTGTGCACTGTGGCTGCACGTGCATCAACAAGCGAGCAGCGCCAAGTGTGCGCCTGTGTGCCATTAGTAAAGGGCCGGTTGGCTTGTCCATTAAAGGGTGCTGTAACCCCCAAAGTGCACTCCAAAAAAAATAAAAATATATTTTTTTGTGTTTGTGAATTGTGTGTGCAGTAGCCGCATGTGCATCAACAAAGTAGCGCCAAGCGTGCGCCTGTGTAATAAGTAAACGGCCAGCTGGCTTGACCATTAAAGTGTGCTGTAATCTCCAAAGTACACTCCAAACCACATAAAAAACATTTTCTGTGTTTGTGAATTGTGTGCACTGTGGCTGCACGTGCATCAACAAAGGAGCAGTGCCAAGTGTGCGCCTGTGTCCCATAAGTAAAGGGCCGGCTGGCTTGTCCATTAAAGGGTGCTGTAACCCCCAAAGTGCACTTCAAAAAAAATAAAAATAAATTTTTTTGTGTTTGTGAATTGTGTGTGCAGTAGCCGCACGTGCATCAACAAAGTAGCGCCAAGCGTGCACCTGTGTCATAGTTAAAGGGCTAGCTGGCTTGAGCATTAAAGTGTGCTGGAAACCCCAAAGTGCACTCCAAACCAAAAAAAAATTTTTTTCTGTGTTTGTGAATTGTGTGCACTGTGGCTGCACGTGCATCAACAAAGGAGCAGAGCAAAGTGTGCGCCTGTGTCCCATAAGTAAAGGGCCAGCTGGCTTGTCCGTTAAAGGGTGCTGTAACCCCCAAAGTGCACTCCAAAAAAATTAAAAATATATATTTTTTTGTGTTTGTGAATTGTGTGTGCAGTAGCCTCATGAGCATCAACAAAGTAGCACCAAGCATGCGCCTGTGTCATAAGTAAACGGCCAGCTGGCTTGACCATTAACAGGTGCTGTAAACCCCAAAGTGCACTCCAAACCAAATAAAAAAATATTTTCTGTGTTTGTGAATTGTCTGCACTGTGGCTGCACGTGCATCATCAAAGGAGCAGCGCTAAGCTTGCGCCTGTGTCCCATAAGTAAAGGGCCGGCTGGCTGGTCCATTAAAGGGGGCTATAACCCCCAAAGTGCACTCCAAAAAAAATAAAAATATAAAAATATATATTTTTTTGTGTTTGTGAATTGTGTGCGCAGTAGCCGCACGTGCATCAACAAAGAAGCGCCAAGCGTGTGCCTGTGTCATAAATAAAGGGCCGGCTGGCTTGACCGTTAAAGGGTGCTGTAACCCCCAAAGTGCACTCCAAACCAAATAAAAAAATATTTTCTGTGTTTGTGAATTGTGTGCACTGTGGCTGCACGTGCATCAACAAAGGAGCAGCGCCAAGTGTGCGCCTGTGTCCCATAAGTAAAGGGCCGGCTGGCTTGTCCATTAAAGGGTGCTGTAACTCCCAAAGTGCACTCCAAAAAAAATAAAAAAATATATTTTTTTGTGTTTGTGAATTGTGTGCGCAGTAGCCGCACGAGCATCAACAAAGTAGCGCCAAGCGTGGACCTGTGTCATAGTTAAAGGGCTAGCTGGCTTGAGCATTAAAGTGTGCTGGAAACCCCAAAGTGCACTCCAAACCAAAAAAATTTTTTTTTCTGTGTTTGTGAATTGTGTGCACTGTGGCTGCACGTGCATCAACAAAGGAGCAGAGCAAAGTGTGCGCCTGTGTCCCATAAGTAAAGGGCCAGCTGGCTTGTCGGTTAAAGGGTGCTGTAACCCCCAAAGTGCACTCCAAAAAAAATAAAAATATATATTTTTTTGTGTTTGTGAATTGTGTGTGCAGTAGCCGCACGTGCATCAACAAAGTAGCGCCAAGCGTGCGCCTGTGTCATAAGTAAATGGCTGGCTGGCTTGAAAATTAAAGGGTGCTGTAAACCCCAAAGTGCTCTCCAAACCAAATAAAAAAATTTTTTCTGTGTTTGTGAATTGTGTGCACTGTGGCTGCACGTGCATCAACAAAGGAGCAGAGCAAAGTGTGCGCCTGTGTCCCATAAGTAAAGGGCCAGCTGGCTTGTCCATTAAAGGGTGCTGTAACCCCCAAAGTGCACTCCAAAAAAATTAAAAATATATATTTTTTTGTGTTTGTGAATTGTGTGTGCATTAGCCGCACGTCCATCAACAAAGTAGCGCCAAGCGTGTGCCTGTGTCATAAGTAAAGGGCCAGCTGGCTTGACTGTTAAAGGGTGCTGTAACCCCTAATCTGCACTCCAAACAAAATAAAAAAATATTTTCTGTGTTTGTGAATTGTGTGCACTGTGGCTGCACGTGCATCAACAAAGGAGCAGCGCCAAGCGTGCGCATGTGTCCCATTAGTAAAGGGCCGGCTGGCTTGTCCATTAAAGGGTTCTGTAACCCCCAAAGTGCACTCCAAAAAAATTAAAAATATATATTTTTTTGTGTTTGTGAATTGTGTGTGCAGTAGCCTCATGAGCATCAACAAAGTAGCACCAAGCGTGCGCCTGTGTCATAAGTAAACGGCCAGCTGGCTTGACCATTAACAGGTGCTGTAAACCCCAAAGTGCACTCCAAACCAAATAAAAAAATATTTTCTGTGTTTGTGAATTGTCTGCACTGTGGCTGCACGTGCATCATCAAAGGAGCAGCGCTAAGCTTGCGCCTGTGTCCCATAAGTAAAGGGCCGGCTGGCTGGTCCATTAAAGGGGGCTATAACCCCCAAAGTGCACTCCAAAAAAAATAAAAATATAAAAATATATATTTTTTTGTGTTTGTGAATTGTGTGCGCAGTAGCCGCACGTGCATCAACAAAGAAGCGCCAAGCGTGTGCCTGTGTCATAAATAAAGGGCCGGCTGGCTTGACCGTTAAAGGGTGCTGTAACCCCCAAAGTGCACTCCAAACCAAATAAAAAAATATTTTCTGTGTTTGTGAATTGTGTGCACTGTGGCTGCACGTGCATCAACAAAGGAGCAGCGCCAAGTGTGCGCCTGTGTCCCATAAGTAAAGGGCCGGCTGGCTTGTCATTAAAGGGTGCTGTAACTCCCAAAGTGCACTCCAAAAAAAATAAAAAAATATATTTTTTTGTGTTTGTGAATTGTGTGCGCAGTAGCCGCACGAGCATCAACAAAGTAGCGCCAAGCGTGGACCTGTGTCATAGTTAAAGGGCTAGCTGGCTTGAGCATTAAAGTGTGCTGGAAACCCCAAAGTGCACTCCAAACCCAAAAATTTTTTTTTTCTGTGTTTGTGAATTGTGTGCACTGTGGCTGCACGTGCATCAACAAAGGAGCAGAGCAAAGTGTGCGCCTGTGTCCCATAAGTAAAGGGCCAGCTGGCTTGTCGGTTAAAGGGTGCTGTAACCCCCAAAGTGCACTCCAAAAAAAATAAAAATATATATTTTTTTGTGTTTGTGAATTGTGTGTGCAGTAGCCGCACGTGCATCAACAAAGTAGCGCCAAGCGTGCGCCTGTGTCATAAGTAAATGGCTGGCTGGCTTGAAAAGTAAAGGGTGCTGTAAACCCCAAAGTGCTCTCCAAACCAAATAAAAAAATATTTTCTGTGTTTGTGAATTGTGTGCACTGTGGCTGCACGTGCATCAACAAAAGAGCAGCGCCAAGCGTGCACCTGTGTCCCATAGGTAAAGGGCCGGCTGGCTTGTCCATTAAAGGGTTCTGTAACCCCCAAAGTGCACTCCAAAAAAAATAAAAAAATATATTTTTTGTGTTTGTGAATTGTGTGTGCAGTAGCCGCATGTGCATCAACAAAGTAGCACCAAGCGTGCGCCTGTGTCATTAGTAAACGGCCAGCTGGCTTGACCATTAACAGGTGCTGTAAACCCCAAAGTGCACTCCAAACCAAATAAAAAAATATTTTCTATGTTTGTGAATTGTCTGCACTGTGGCTGCACGTGCATCATCAAAGGAGCAGCGCCAAGCGTGCGCCTGTGTCCCATAAGTAAAGGGCCGGCTGGCTTGTCCATTAAAGGGGGCTATAACCCCCAAAGTGCACTCCAAAAAAAATAAAAATATAAAAATATATATTTTTTTGTGTTTGTGAATTGTGTGCGCAGTAGCCGCACGTGCATCAACAAAGAAGCGACAAGCGTGCGCCTGTGTCATAAATAAAGGGCCGGCTGGCTTGACCATTAAAGGGTGCTGTAACCCCCAAAGTGCACTCCAAACCAAATAAAAAAATATTTTCTGTGTTTGTGAATTGTGTGCACTGTGGCTGCACGTGCATCAACAAAGGAGCAGCGCCAAGTGTGCACCTGTGTCATAGTTAAAGGGCCTGCTGGCTTGAGCATTAAAGTGTACTGGAAACCCCAAAGTGCACTCCAAACCAAATAAAAAAATATTTTCTATGTTTGTGAATTGTCTGCACTGTGGCTGTACGTGCATCATCAAAGGAGCAGTGTCAAGTGTGCGCCTGTGTCCCATAAGTAAAGGGCCGGCTGGCTTGTCCATTAAAGGGTGCTGTAACCCCCAAAGTGCACTTCAAAAAAAATAAAAATACATTTTTTTGTGTTTGTGAATTGTGTGTGCAGTAGCCGCACGTGCATCAACAAAGTAGCGCCAAGCGTGCACCTGTGTCATAGTTAAAGGGCTAGCTGGCTTGAGCATTAAAGTGTGCTGGAAACCCCAAAGTGCACTCCAAACTAAATAAAAAAATATTTTCTGTGTTTGTGAATTGTGTGCACTGTGGCTGCACGTGCATCAACAAAGGAGCAGCGCCAAGTGTGCGCATGTGTCCCTTTCGTAAAGGGCCGGCTGGCTTGTCCATTAAAGGGTTCTGTAACCCTCAAAGTGCACTCCAAAAAAAATAAAAAAATATATTTTTTGTGTTTGTAAATTGTTTGTGCAGTAACCGCATGTGCATCAACAAAGTAGCACCAAGCGTGCGCCTGTGTCATAAGTAAACGGCCAGCTGGCTTGACCCTTAACAGGTGCTGTAAACCCCAAAATGTACTCCAAACCAAATAAAAAAATATTTTCTGTGTTTGTGAATTGTGTGCACTGTGGCTGCACGTGCATCAACAAAGGAGCAGCGCCAAGTGTGCGCCTGTGTCCCATAAGTAAAGGGCCGGCTGGCTTGTCCATTAAAGGGTGCTGTAACTCCCAAAGTGCACTCCAAATAAAATAAAAAAATATATTTTTTTGTGTTTGTGAATTGTGTGCGCAGTAGCCGCACGTGCATCAACAAAGTAGCGCCAAGAATGCACCTGTGTCATAAGTAAACGGCCGGCTGGCTTGACTGTTAAAGTGTGCTGTAACCCCCAAAGTGCACTCCAAACCAAATAAAAAAATATTTTCTGTGTTTGTGAATTGTGTGCACTGTGGCTGCACTTGCATCAACAAAGGAGCAGCGCCAAGTGTGCTCCTGTGTCCCATAAGTAAAGGGCCGGCTGGCTTGTCCATTAGAGGGTGCTGTAACCCCCAAAGTGCACACCAAAAAAAATAAAAATAAATATTTTTTTGCGTTTGTGAATTGCGTGCGCATTTGCCGCACGTGCATCAACAAAGTAGCGCCAAGCGTGCGCCTGTGTCATAAGTTAATGGCCGGCTGGCTTGACTATTAAAGGTTGCTGTAACCCCCAAAGTGTACTCTAAACCAAATAAAAAATTATTTTCTGTGTTTGTGAATTTTGTGCACTGTGGCTGCACGTGCATCAACAAAGGAGCAGCGCCAAGTGTGCTCCTGTGTCCCATAAGTAAAGGGCCGGCTGGCTTGTCTATTAAAGGCTGCTGTAACCCCCAAAATTGCACTAAAAAAAAAATAAAAAAAAATATTTTTTTGTGTTTGTGAATTTTGTGTGCAGTAGCTGCACGTGCATCAACAAAGTAGCACCAAGCGTGTGCATGTGTCATAAGTAAAGGGCCTGCTGGCTTGACCGTTAAAGGGTGCTGGAACCCCCAAAGTGCACTCCAAACCAAATAAAAAAATATTTTCTGTGTTTGTGAATTGTGTGCACTGTGGCTGCACGTGCATCAACAAAGGAGCAGCACCAAGTGTGCGCCTGTGTCCCATAAGTGAAGGGCCAGCTGGCTTGACTGTTAAAGGGTGCTGTAACCCCTAAAGTGCTCTCAAAATAAAGAAGAAAATATATTTTTTTGTGTTTGAGAATTGTGTGCGCATTAGCCGAATGTGCATCAACAAAGTAGCACCAAGCGTGCGCCTGTGTCATAAGTAAACGGCCAGATTGCTTGACCATTAACAGGTGCTGTAAACCCCAAAGTGCACTCCAAACCAAATAAAAAAATATTTTCTGTGTTTGTGAATTGTGTGCACTGTGGCTGCACGTGCATCATCAATGGAGCAGCGCCAAGCGTGCGCCTGTGTCCCATAAGTAAAGGGCCGGCTGGCTGGTCCATTAAAGGGGGCTATAACCCCCAAAGTGCACTCCAAAAAAATTAAAATATAAAAATATATATTTTTTTGTGTTTGTGAATTGTGTGCGCAGTAGCCTCACGTGCATCAACAAAGAAGCGCCAAGCGTGCGCCTGTGTCATAAATAAAGGGCCGGCTGGCTTGACCGTTAAAGGGTGCTGTAACCCCCAAAGTGCACTCCAAACCAAATAAAAAAATATTTTCTGTGTTTGTGAATTGTGTGCACTGTGGCTGCACGTGCATCAACAAAGGAGCAGCGCCAAGTGTGCGCCTGTGTCTCATAAGTAAAGGGCCGACTGGCTTGTCCATTAAAGGGTGCTGTAACTCCCAAAGTGCACTCCAAACAAAATAAAAAAATATATTTTTTTGTGTTTGTGAATTGTGTGCGCAGTAGCCGCTCGTGCATCAACAAAGTAGCGCCAAGCATGCACCTGTGTAATAAGTAAACGGCCAGCTGGCTTGACCATTAAAGTGTGCTGTAATCTCCAAAGTACACTCCAAACCACATAAAAAACATTTTCTGTGTTTGTGAATTGTGTGCACTGTGGCTGCACGTGCATCAACAAAGGAGCAGTGCCAAGTGTGCGCCTGTGTCCCATAAGTAAAGGGCCGGCTGGCTTGTCCATTAAAGGGTGCTGTAACCCCCAAAGTGCACTTCAAAAAAAATAAAAATAAATTTTTTTGTGTTTGTGAATTGTGTGTGCAGTAGCCGCACGTGCATCAACAAAGTAGCGCCAAGCGTGCACCTGTGTCATAGTTAAAGGGCTAGCTGGCTTGAGCATTAAAGTGTGCTGGAAACCCCAAAGTGCACTCCAAACCAAAAAAAAATTGTTTTCTGTGTTTGTGAATTGTGTGCACTGTGGCTGCACGTGCATCAACAAAGGAGCAGAGCAAAGTGTGCGCCTGTGTCCCATAAGTAAAGGGCCAGCTGGCTTGTCCGTTAAAGGGTGCTGTAACCCCCAAAGTGCACTCCAAAAAAATTAAAAATATATATTTTTTTGTGTTTGTGAATTGTGTGTGCATTAGCTGCACGTGCATCAACAAAGAAGCGCCAAGCGTGTGCCTGTGTCATAAATAAAGGGCCGGCTGGCTTGACCGTTAAAGGGTGCTGTAACCCCCAAAGTGCACTCCAAACCAAATAAAAAAATATTTTCTGTGTTTGTGAATTGTGTGCACTGTGGCTGCACGTGCATCAACAAAGGAGCAGCGCCAAGTGTGCGCCTGTGTCCCATAAGTAAAGGGCCGGCTGGCTTGTCCATTAAAGGGTGCTGTAACTCCCAAAGTGCACTCCAAACAAAATAAAAAAATATATTTTTTTGTGTTTGTGAATTGTGTGCGCAGTAGCCGCACGAGCATCAACAAAGTAGCGCCAAGCGTGGACCTGTGTCATAGTTAAAGGGCTAGCTGGCTTGAGCATTAAAGTGTGCTGGAAACCCCAAAGTGCACTCCAAACCAAAAAATTTTTTTTTTCTGTGTTTGTGAATTGTGTGCACTGTGGCTGCACGTGCATCAACAAAGGAGCAGAGCAAAGTGTGCGCCTGTGTCCCATAAGTAAAGGGCCAGCTGGCTTGTCGGTTAAAGGGTGCTGTAACCCCCAAAGTGCACTCCAAAAAAAATAAAAATATATATTTTTTTGTGTTTGTGAATTGTGTGTGCAGTAGCCGCACGTGCATCAACAAAGTAGCGCCAAGCGTGCGCCTGTGTCATAAGTAAATGGCTGGCTGGCTTGAAAATTAAAGGGTGCTGTAAACCCCAAAGTGCTCTCCAAACCAAATAAAAAAATATTTTCTGTGTTTGTGAATTGTGTGCACTGTGGCTGCACGTGCATCAACAAAAGAGCAGCGCCAAGCGTGCACCTGTGTCCCATAGGTAAAGGGCCGGCTGGCTTGTCCATTAAAGGGTTCTGTAACCCCCAAAGTGCACTCCAAAAAAAATAAAAAAATATATTTTTTGTGTTTGTGAATTGTGTGTGCAGTAGCCGCATGTGCATCAACAAAGTAGCACCAAGCGTGCGCCTGTGTCATTAGTAAACGGCCAGCTGGCTTGACCATTAACAGGTGCTGTAAACCCCAAAGTGCACTCCAAACCAAATAAAAAAATATTTTCTATGTTTGTGAATTGTCTGCACTGTGGCTGCACGTGCATCATCAAAGGAGCAGCGCCAAGCGTGCGCCTGTGTCCCATAAGTAAAGGGCCGGCTGGCTTGTCCATTAAAGGGGGCTATAACCCCCAAAGTGCACTCCAAAAAAAATAAAAATATAAAAATATATATTTTTTTGTGTTTGTGAATTGTGTGCGCAGTAGCCGCACGTGCATCAACAAAGAAGCGACAAGCGTGCGCCTGTGTCATAAATAAAGGGCCGGCTGGCTTGACCATTAAAGGGTGCTGTAACCCCCAAAGTGCACTCCAAACCAAATAAAAAAATATTTTCTGTGTTTGTGAATTGTGTGCACTGTGGCTGCACGTGCATCAACAAAGGAGCAGCGCCAAGTGTGCACCTGTGTCATAGTTAAAGGGCCTGCTGGCTTGAGCATTAAAGTGTACTGGAAACCCCAAAGTGCACTCCAAACCAAATAAAAAAATATTTTCTATGTTTGTGAATTGTCTGCACTGTGGCTGTACGTGCATCATCAAAGGAGCAGTGTCAAGTGTGCGCCTGTGTCCCATAAGTAAAGGGCCGGCTGGCTTGTCCATTAAAGGGTGCTGTAACCCCCAAAGTGCACTTCAAAAAAAATAAAAATACATTTTTTTGTGTTTGTGAATTGTGTGTGCAGTAGCCGCACGTGCATCAACAAAGTAGCGCCAAGCGTGCACCTGTGTCATAGTTAAAGGGCTAGCTGGCTTGAGCATTAAAGTGTGCTGGAAACCCCAAAGTGCACTCCAAACTAAATAAAAAAATATTTTCTGTGTTTGTGAATTGTGTGCACTGTGGCTGCACGTGCATCAACAAAGGAGCAGCGCCAAGTGTGCGCATGTGTCCCTTTCGTAAAGGGCCGGCTGGCTTGTCCATTAAAGAGTTCTGTAACCCTCAAAGTGCACTCCAAAAAAAATAAAAAAATATATTTTTTGTGTTTGTAAATTGTTTGTGCAGTAACCGCATGTGCATCAACAAAGTAGCACCAAGCGTGCGCCTGTGTCATAAGTAAACGGCCAGCTGGCTTGACCCTTAACAGGTGCTGTAAACCCCAAAGTGTACTCCAAACCAAATAAAAAAATATTTTCTGTGTTTGTGAATTGTGTGCACTGTGGCTGCACGTGCATCAACAAAGGAGCAGCGCCAAGTGTGCGCCTGTGTCCCATAAGTAAAGGGCCGGCTGGCTTGTCCATTAAAGGGTGCTGTAACTCCCAAAGTGCACTCCAAATAAAATAAAAAAATATATTTTTTTGTGTTTGTGAATTGTGTGCGCAGTAGCCGCACGTGCATCAACAAAGTAGCGCCAAGAATGCACCTGTGTCATAAGTAAACGGCCGGCTGGCTTGACTGTTAAAGTGTGCTGTAACCCCCAAAGTGCACTCCAAACCAAATAAAAAAATATTTTCTGTGTTTGTGAATTGTGTGCACTGTGGCTGCACTTGCATCAACAAAGGAGCAGCGCCAAGTGTGCTCCTGTGTCCCATAAGTAAAGGGCCGGCTGGCTTGTCCATTAGAGGGTGCTGTAACCCCCAAAGTGCACACCAAAAAAAATAAAAATAAATATTTTTTTGCGTTTGTGAATTGCGTGCGCATTTGCCGCACGTGCATCAACAAAGTAGCGCCAAGAGTGCGCCTGTGTCATAAGTTAATGGCCGGCTGGCTTGACTATTAAAGGTTGCTGTAACCCCCAAAGTGTACTCTAAACCAAATAAAAAATTATTTTCTGTGTTTGTGAATTTTGTGCACTGTGGCTGCACGTGCATCAACAAAGGAGCAGCGCCAAGTGTGCTCCTGTGTCCCATAAGTAAAGGGCCGGCTGGCTTGTCTATTAAAGGCTGCTGTAACCCCCAAAATTGCACTAAGAAAAAAAATAAAAAAAAATATTTTTTTGTGTTTGTGAATTTTGTGTGCAGTAGCTGCACGTGCATCAACAAAGTAGCACCAAGCGTGTGCATGTGTCATAAGTAAAGGGCCTGCTGGCTTGACCGTTAAAGGGTGCTGGAACCCCCAAAGTGCACTCCAAACCAAATAAAAAAATATTTTCTGTGTTTGTGAATTGTGTGCACTGTGGCTGCACGTGCATCAACAAAGGAGCAGCGCCAAGTGTGCGCCTGTGTCCCATAAGTGAAGGGCCAGCTGGCTTGACTGTTAAAGGGTGCTGTAACCCCTAAAGTGCTCTCAAAATAAAGAAGAAAATATATTTTTTTGTGTTTGAGAATTGTGTGCGCATTAGCCGAATGTGCATCAACAAAGTAGCACCAAGCGTGCGCCTGTGTCATAAGTAAACGGCCAGATTGCTTGACCATTAACAGGTGCTGTAAACCCCAAAGTGCACTCCAAACCAAATAAAAAAATATTTTCTGTGTTTGTGAATTGTGTGCACTGTGGCTGCACGTGCATCAACAAAGGAGCAGAGCAATGTGTGCGCCTGTGTCCCATAAGTAAAGGGCCAGCTGGTTTGTCCATTAAAGGGTGCTGTAACCCCCAAAGTGCACTCCAAAAAAAATAAAAATATATATTTTTTTGTGTTTGTGAATTGTGTGCGCAGTAGCCGCACGTGCATCAACAAAGTAGCGCCAAGCGTGCGCCTGTGTCATAAGTAAACGGCCAGCTGGCTTGACCGGTAAAGGGTGCTGTAAACCCCAAAGTGCACTCCAAACCAAATAACAAAATATTTTCTCTGTTTGTGAATTGTGTGCACTGTGGCTGCACGTGCATCAACAAAGGAGCAGCGCCAAGTGTGCGCCTGTGTCCCAAAAGTAAAGGGCCGGCTGGCTTGTCCTTTAAAGGGTGCTGTAACCCCAAAGTGCACTCAAAAACAAAGAAAAAAATATATTATTTTGTTTGTGAATTGTGTGCGCTTTAGCCGCACGTGCATCAACAAAGTAGCGCCAAGAGTGCGCCTGTGTAATAAGTAAACTGCCAGCTGGCTTGACCATTAAAGTTTGCTGTAATCTCCAAAGTGCACTCCAAACCAAATAAAAAAATATTTTCTGTGTTTATGAATTGTGTGCACTGTGGCTGCACGTGCATCAACAAAAGTGCAGCGCCAAGTGTGCGCCTGTGTCCCATAAGTAAAGGGCAGGCTGGCTTGTGTATTAAAGGGTGCTCTAACCCCCAAAGTGCACTACAAAAAAAATAAAAACATATATCTTTTTGTGTTTGAAAATTGTGTGCGCAGTAGCTGCACGTGCATCAACAAATTAGCGCCAAGCATGCACCTGTGTCACAAGTAAAGGGCCAGCTGGCTTGACCATTAAAGGGTGCTGTAACCCCCAAAGTGCACTCCAAATCAAATAAAAAAATATTTTCTGTGTTTGTGAATTGTGTGCACTTTGGCTGCACGTGCATCAACAGAGGAGCAGCGCCAAGTGTGCGCCTGTGTCCCATAAGTAAAGGGCCGGCTGGCTTGTCCATTAAAGGGTGCTGTAACCCCCAAAGTGCACTCAAAAAAAGAAAAAAAAATTTTTTTTATGTTTGTGAATTGTGTGCGCATTAGCTGCACGTGCATCAACACAGTAGCGCCAAGCGTGCGCCTGTGTAATAAGTAAACAGCCAGCTGGTTTGACCATTAAAGTGTGCTGTAATCTCCAAAGTGCACTCCAAACCACATAAAAAATATTTTCTGTGTTTGTGAATTGTGTGCACTGTGGCTGCACGTGCATCAACAAAGGAGCAGTGCCAAGCATGCGCCTGTGTCCCATAAGAAAAGGGCCGGCTGGCTTGTCCATTAAAGGGTGCTGTAACCCCCAAAGTGCACTCCAAAAAAAATAAAAATATATCTTTTTTTGTGTTTGTGAATTGTGTGCTCAGTAGCTGCACGTGCATCAACAAAGTAGCGCCAAGCGTGCACCTGTGTCATAAGTAAATGTCCGGCTGGCTTGACCATTAAAGGGTGCTGTAAACCCCAAAGTGCACTCCAAACCAAATAAAAAAATATTTTCTGTGTTTGTGAATTGTGTGTACTGTGGCTGCACGTGCATCAACAAAGGAGCAGTGCCAAGTGTGCGCCTGTGTCCCATTAGTAAAGGGCCGGCTGGCTTGTCCATTAAAGGGTGCTGTAACCCCCAAAGTGCACTCCAAAAAAAATTAAAAATATATTTTTTTGTGTTTGTGAATAGTGTGCGCATCAGCCGCAAGTGCATAAACAAAGTAGCGCCAAGCGTGCGCCTGTGTCATAAGTAAACGGCCAACTGGCTTGACCAATAAAGGGTGCTGTAAACCCCAATGTGCACTCCAAACCAAATAAAAAAATATTTTCTGTGTTTGTGAATTGTGTGCACTGTGGCTGCACGTGCATCAACAAAGGAGCAGCGCCAAGTGTGCGCCTGTGTCCCTTAAGTAAAGAGCCGGCTGGCTTGTCCTTTCAAGGGTGCTGTAACCCCCAAAGTGCACTCCAAAAAAAAAAAATATATATTTTTTTGTGTTTGTGATTTGTGTGCGCAGTAGCCGCACGTGCATCAACAAAGTAGCGCCAAGCGTGCGCCTGTGTCATAAGTAAACGGCCAGCAGGCTTGACCATTAAAGGGTGCTGTAAACCCCAAAGTGCACTCCAAACCAAATAAAAAAATTGTTTCTCTGTTTGTGAATTGTGTGCACTGTGGCTGCACGTGCATCAACAGAGGAGCAGCGCCAAGTGTGCACCTGTGTCCCATAAGTAAAGGGCCAGCTGGCTTGTCCTTTAAAGCGCACACAATTCACAAACAAAAAAATATTTTTTTTTCTTTTTTTTGAGTACACTTTGGGGGTTACAGCACCTTTAAAGGACAACCACCAAAGTGCTGTAACCCCCAAAGTGCACTCCAAAAAAAATAAAAATATATTTTTTTGTGTTTGTGAATTGTGTGCGCAGTAGCAGCACGTGCATCAACAAATTAGCGCCAAGCGTGCACCTGTGTCATAGTTAAAGGGCCAGCTGGCTTGACCATTAAAGTGTGCTGGAAACCCCAAAGTGCACTCCAAACCAAAAAAAATTTTTATTCTGTGTTTGTGAATTGTGTGCACTGTGGCTGCACGTGCATCAACAAAGGAGCAGCGCCAAGTGTGCGCCTGTGTCCCAAAAGTAAAGGGCCAGCTGGCTTGTCCTTTAAAGGGTGCTGTAACCCCAAAGTGCACTCAAAAAAAAAATATATATATATTTTTTTGTTTGTGAATTGTGTGCGCATTAGCCGCACGTGCATCAACAAAGTAGCGCCAAGCGTGCGCCTGTGTAATAAGTAAATGGCCGGCTGGCTTGACTGTTAAAGGGTGCTGTAACCCCCAAAGTGCACTCCAAACCAAATAATAAATATTTTCTGTGTTTGTGAATTGTGTGCACTGTGGCTGCACGTGCATCAACAGAGGAGCAGCGCCAAGTGTGCACCTGTGTCCCATAAGTAAAGGGCCAGCTGGCTTGTCCTTTAAAGCGCACACAATTCACAAACAAAAAAATATTTTTTTTTCTTTTTTTTGAGTACACTTTGGGGGTTACAGCACCTTTAAAGGACAACCACCAAAGTGCTGTAACCCCCAAAGTGCACTCCAAAAAAAATAAAAATATATTTTTTTGTGTTTGTGAATTGTGTGCGCAGTAGCAGCACGTGCATCAACAAATTAGCGCCAAGCGTGCACCTGTGTCATAGTTAAAGGGCCAGCTGGCTTGACCATTAAAGTGTGCTGGAAACCCCAAAGTGCACTCCAAACCAAAAAAAATTTTTATTCTGTGTTTGTGAATTGTGTGCACTGTGGCTGCACGTGCATCACCCAAGGAGCAGCGCCAAGTGTGCGCCTGTGTCCCAAAAGTAAAGGGCCAGCTGGCTTGTCCTTTAAAGGGTGCTGTAACCCCAATGTGCACTCAAAAACAAAGAAAAAAATATATTATTTTGTTTGTGAATTGTGTGCGCTTTAGCCGCACGTGCATCAACAAAGTAGCGCCAAGCGTGCGCCTGTGTAATAAGTAAACGGCCAGCTGGCTTGACCATTAAAGTTTGCTGTAATCTCCAAAGTGCACTCCAAACCAAATAAAAAAATATTTTCTGTGTTTATGAATTGTGTGCACTGTGGCTGCACGTGCATCAACAAAAGTGCAGCGCCAAGTGTGCGCCTGTGTCCCATAAGTAAAGGGCAGGCTGGCTTGTGTATTAAAGGGTGCTCTAACCCCCAAAGTGCACTCCAAAAAAAATAAAAATATATATCTTTTTGTGTTTGAAAATTGTGTGCGCAGTAGCCGCACGTGCATCAACAAATTAGCGCCAAGCATGCACCTGTGTCATAAGTAAAGGGCCGGCTGGCTTGACCATTAAAGGGTGCTGTAACCCCCAAAGTGCACTCCAAATCAAATAAAAAAATATTTTCTGTGTTTGTGAATTGTGTGCACTTTGGCTGCACGTGCATCAACAGAGGAGCAGCGCCAAGTGTGCGCCTGTGTCCCATAAGTAAAGGGCCGGCTGGCTTGTCCATTAAAGGGTGCTGTAACCCCCAAAGTGCACTCCAAGAAAAATAAAAATATATATTTTTTTCTGTTTGTGAATTGTGTGCGCATTAGCTGCATGTGCATCAACACAGTAGCGCCAAGCGTGCGCCTGTGTAATAAGTAAACGGCCAGCTGGTTTGACCATTAAAGTGTGCTGTAATCTCCAAAGTGCACTCCAAACCACATAAAAAATATTTTCTGTGTTTGTGAATTGTGTGCACTGTGGCTGCACGTGCATCAACAAAGGAGCAGTGCCAAGCATGGGCCTGTGTCCCATAAGAAAAGGGCTGGCTGGCTTGTCCATTAAAGGGTGCTGTAACCCCCAAAGTGCACTCCAAAAAAAATAAAAATATATCTTTTTTTCTGTTTGTGAATTGTGTGCTCAGTAGCTGCACGTGCATCAACAAAGTAGCGCCAAGCGTGCGCCTGTGTCATTAGTAAATGTCCGGCTGGCTTGACCATTAAAGGGTGCTGTAAACCCCAAAGTGCACTCCAAACCAAATAAAAAAATTGTTTCTCTGTTTGTGAATTGTGTGCACTGTGGCTGCACGTGCATCAACAAAGGAGCAGCGCCAAGTGTGCGCCTGTGTCCCATAAGTAAAGGGGCAGCTGGCTTGTCCTTTAAAGGGTGCTGTAACCCCCAAAGTGCACTCAAAAAAAAAAATATATATATTTTTTTGTTTGTGAATTGTGTGCGCATTAGCCGCACGTGCATCAACAAAGTAGCGCCAAGCGTGCGCCTGTGTAATAAGTAAACGGCCAGCTGGCTTGACCATTAAAGTGTGCTGTAATCTCCAAAGTGCACTCCAAACCAAATAAAAAAATATTTTCTGTGTTTCTGAATTGTGTGCAGTATGGCTGAGGGTGCATCAACAAAGTAGCAGCGCCAAGTGTGAGTCTGTGTCCCATAAGTAAAGGGCCGGCTGGCTTGTGTATTAAAGGGTGCTCTAACCCAGAAAATGCACTCCAAAAAAAAATATATATTTTTTTGTGTTTGAGAATTGTGTGCGCAGTAGCTGCACGTGCATCAACAAAGTAGCGCCAAGCATGCGCCTGTGTCATAAGTAAAGGGCCGGCTGGCTTGACCATTAAAGGGTGCTGTAGCCCCCAAAGTGCACTCCAATTCAAATAAAAAAATATTTTCTGTGTTTGTGAATTGTGTGCACTGTGGCTGCACGTGCATCAACAAAGGAGCAGCGCCAAGTGTGCGCCTGTGTCCCATAAGTAAAGGGCCGGCTGGCTTGTCCATTAAAGGGTGCTGTAACCCCCAAAGTGCACTCCAAAAAAAATAAAAAAATATATTTTTTTGTGTTTGTGAATTGTGTGCGCAGTAGCCTCACGTGCATCAACAAAGTAGCGCCAAGCATTCGCCTGTGTCATAAGTAAATGGCCAGCTGGCTTGACTGTTAAAGGGTGCTGTAACCCCCAAAGTGCACTCCAAACCAAATAAAAAATATTTTCTGTGTTTGTGAATTGTGTGCACTGTGGCTGCACGTGCATCAACAGAGGAGCAGCGCCAAGTGTGCACCTGTGTCCCATAAGTAAAGGGCCAGCTGGCTTGTCCTTTAAAGCGCACACAATTCACAAACAAAAAAATATATTTTTTTCTTTTTTTTGAGTGCACTTTGGGGGTTACAGCACCCTTTAAAGGACAACCACCAAAGTGCTGTAACCCCCAAAGTGCACTCCAAAAAAAATAAAAATATATATTTTTGTGTTTGTGAATTGTGTGCGCAGTAGCAGCACGTGCATCAACAAAGTAGCGCCAAGCGTGCGCCTGTGTCATAAGTAAACGGCCAGCTGGTTTGACCATTAAAGGGTGCTGTAATCTCCAAAGTGCGCTCCAAACCAAATAAAAAAATATTTTCTGTGTTTGTGAATTGTGTGCACTGTGGCTGCACGTGCATCAAAAAAGGAGCAGCGCCAAGTGTGCGCCTGTGTCCCATAAGTAAAGGGCCGGCTGGCTTGTCCATTAAAGGGTGCTGTAACCCCCAAAGTGAACTCCAAAAAAAATAAAAAAATATATTTTTTTGTGTTTGTGAATTGTGTGCGCAGTAGCCGCACGTGCATCATCAAAGTAGCGCCAAGCATACGCCTGTGTCATAAGTAAACGGCCAGCTGGCTTGACTGTTAATGGGTGCTGCAACCCCCAAAGTGCACTCCAAACCAAATAAAAAAATATTTTCTCTGTTTGTGAATTGTGTGCACTGTGGCTGCACGTGCATCAACAAAGGAGCAGAGCCAAGTGTGCGTCTGTGTCCCATAAGTAAAAGGCCTGCTGCTTTGTCCATTAAAGGGTGCTGTAACCCCCAAAGTGCACTCCAAAAAAAATAAAATAATATCTTTTTTTGTGTTTGTGAATTGTGTGCGCAGTAGCCGCACGTGCATCAGCAAAGTAGCACCAACCGTGCGCCTGTGTCATAAGTAAATGGCCAGCTGGCTTGACCATTAAAGGGTGCTGTAAACCCCAAAGTGCACTCCAAACCACATAAAAAATATTTTCTGTGTTTGTGAATTGTGTGCACTGTGGCTGCACGTGCATCAACAAAGGAGCAGTGCCAAGCGTGCGCCTGTGTCCCATAAGAAATGGGCCAGCTGGCTTGTCCATTAAAGGGTGCTGTAACCCCCAAAGTGAACTCCAAAAAAAATAAAAATATATATTTTTTTGTGTTTGTGAATTGTGTGGGCAATAGCCTCACGTGCATCAACAAAGTACCGCCAAGCGTGCGCCTGTGTCATAAGTAAACGGCCAGCTGGCTTGACCATTAAAGGGTGCTGTAATCCCCAAAGTGCACTCCAAACCAAATAAAAAAATAATTTCTCTGTTTGTGAAATGTATGAACTGTGGCTGCACGTGCATCAAAAAGGAGCAGCGCCAAGTGTGCGCCTGTGTCCCATAAGTAAAGGGCCGGCTGGCTTGAACATTAAAGGGTGCTGTAACCCCCAAAGTGCACTCCAAAAAAAATAAAAATATATATTTTTTTGTGTTTGTGAATTGTGTGCGCATTAGCCTCACGTGCATCAACAAAGTAGCGCCAAGCATGCGCCTGTGTCATAAGTAAATGGCCGGCTGGCTTGACTGTTAAAGGGTGCTGTAACCCCCAAAGTGCACTCCAAACCAAATAAAAAATATTTTCTGTGTTTGTGAATTGTGTGCACTGTGGCTGCACGTGCATCAACAGTGGAGCAGCGCCAAGTGTGCGCCTGTGTCCCATAAGTAAAGGACCGGCTGGCTTGTACATTAAAGGGTGCTGTAACCCCCAAAGTGCACTCCAAAAAAATAAAAAAATATATTTTTTTGTGTTTGTGAATTGTGTGCGCAGTAGCTGCACGTGCATCAACAAAGTAGCGCCAAGCGTGCGCCTGTGTCATAGGTAAAGGGCCAGCTGGCTTGACTGTTAAAGGGTGCTGGAACCCCCAAAGTGCACTCCAAACCAAATAAAAAATATTTTCTGTGTTTGTGAAATGTGTGCACTGTGGCTGCACGTGTATCAACAAAGGAGCAGCGCCAAGCGTGCGCCTGTGTCCCATAAGTAAAGGGCTGGCTGGTTTGTCCATTAAAGGGTGCTGTAACACCCAAAGTGCACTCCAAGAAAAATAAAAATATATATTTTTTTGTGTTTGCGAATTGTGTTCGCAGTAGCAGCACGTGCATCAACAGAGTAGCGCCAAGCGTGTGCCAGTGTCATAAGTAAAGGGCTGGCTGGCTTGACCGTTAAAGGATGCTGTAACCCCCAAAGTGCACTCCAAGAAAAATAAAAATATATATTTTTTTGTGTTTGTGAATTGTGTGCGCAGTAGCCGCACGTGCATCAAAAAAGTAGCGCCAAGCGTGCACCTGTGTCATAGTTAAGGGGCCAGCTGGCATGACCATTAAAGGGTGCTGGAACCCTCAAAGTGCACTCCAAACCAAAAATTTTTTTTTTTCTGTTTTTGTGAATTGTGTGCACTGTGGCTGCACGTGAATCAACAAAGGAGCAGCGCCAAGTGTGCACCTGTGACCCATAAGTAAAGGGCCGGCTGGCTTGTCCATTAAAGGGTGCTGTAACCCCCAAAGTGCACTCCAAAAAAAAGAAAAAAAAATATTTTTTAGGTTTGTGAATTGTGTGCGCATTAGCCGCACGTGCATCAACAAAGTAGCGCCAAGCGTGTGCCTGTGTAATAAGTAAACGGCCAGCTGGCTTGACCATTAAAGTGTGCTGTAGTCTCCAAAGTGCACTCCAAACCAAATAAAAAAATATTTTCTGTGTTTCTGAATTGTGTGCAGTATGGCTGAGGGTGCATCAACAATGTAGCAGCGCCAAGTGTGAGTCTGTGTCCCATAAGTAAAGGGCCGGCTGGCTTGTGTATTAAAGGGTGCTCTAACCCAGAAAATGCACTCCAAAAAAAAAAAATATATATTTTTTTGTGTTTGAGAATTGTGTGCGCAGTAGCTGCACGTGCATCAACAAAGTAGCGCCAAGCATGCGCCTGTGTCATAAGTAAAGGGCCGGCTGGCTTGACCATTAAAGGGTGCTGTAGCCCCCAAAGTGCACTCCAAATCAAATAAAAAAATATTTTCTGTGTTTGTGAATTGTGTGCACTGTGGCTGCACGTGCATCAACAAAGGAGCAGCGCCAAGTGTGCGCCTGTGTCCCATAAGTAAAGGGCCGGCTGGCTTGTCCATTAAAGGGTGCTGTAACCCCCAAAGTGCACTCCAAAAAAAATAAAAAAATATATTTTTTTGTGTTTGTGAATTGTGTGCGCAGTAGCCTCACGTGCATCAACAAAGTAGCGCCAAGCATTCGCCTGTGTCATAAGTAAATGGCCGGCTGGCTTGACTGTTAAAGGGTGCTGTAACCCCCAAAGTGCACTCCAAACCAAATAAAAAATATTTTCTGTGTTTGTGAATTGTGTGCACTGTGGCTGCACGTGCATCAACAGAGGAGCAGCGCCAAGTGTGCACCTGTGTCCCATAAGTAAAGGGCCAGCAGGCTTGTCCTTTAAAGCGCACACAATTCACAAACAAAAAAATATATTTTTTTCTTTTTTTTGAGTGCACTTTGGGGGTTACAGCACCCTTTAAAGGACAACCACCAAAGTGCTGTAACCCCCAAAGTGCACTCCAAAAAAAATAAAAATATATATTTTTGTGTTTGTGAATTGTGTGCGCAGTAGCAGCACGTGCATCAACAAAGTAGCGCCAAGCGTGCGCCTGTGTCATAAGTAAACGGCCAGCTGGTTTGACCATTAAAGGGTGCTGTAATCTCCAAAGTGCGCTCCAAACCAAATAAAAAAATATTTTCTGTGTTTGTGAATTGTGTGCACTGTGGCTGCACGTGCATTAAAAAAGGAGCAGCGCCAAGTGTGCGCCTGTGTCCCATAAGTAAAGAGCCGGCTGGCTTGTCCATTAAAGGGTGCTGTAACCCCCAAAGTGAACTCCAAAAAAAATAAAAATATATATTTTTTTGTGTTTGTGAATTGTGTGCGCAGTAGCCGCACGTGCATCATCAAAGTAGCGCCAAGCATGCGCCTGTGTCATAAGTAAACGGCCAGCTGGCTTGACTGTTAATGGGTGCTGCAACCCCCAAAGTGCACTCCAAACCAAATAAAAAAATATTTTCTCTGTTTGTGAATTGTGTGCACTGTGGCTGCACGTGCATCAACAAAGGAGCAGAGCCAAGTGTGCGTCTGTGTCCCATAAGTAAAAGGCCTGCTGCTTTGTCCATTAAAGGGTGCTGTAACCCCCAAAGTGCACTCCAAAAAAAATAAAATAATATCTTTTTTTGTGTTTGTGAATTGTGTGCGCAGTAGCCGCACGTGCATCAACAAAGTAGCACCAACCGTGCGCCTGTGTCATAAGTAAATGGCCAGCTGGCTTGACCATTAAAGGGTGCTGTAAACCCCAAAGTGCACTCCAAACCACATAAAAAATATTTTCTGTGTTTGTGAATTGTGTGCACTGTGGCTGCACGTGCATCAACAAAGGAGCAGTGCCAAGCGTGCGCCTGTGTCCCATAAGAAATGGGCCAGCTGGCTTGTCCATTAAAGGGTGCTGTAACCCCCAAAGTGAACTCCAAAAAAAATAAAAATATATATTTTTTTGTGTTTGTGAATTGTGTGGGCAGTAGCCTCACGTGCATCAACAAAGTACCGCCAAGCGTGCGCCTGTGTCATAAGTAAACGGCCAGCTGGCTTGACCATTAAAGGGTGCTGTAATCCCCAAAGTGCACTCCAAACCAAATAAAAAAATAATTTCTCTGTTTGTGAAATGTATGAACTGTGGCTGCACGTGCATCAAAAAGGAGCAGCGCCAAGTGTGCGCCTGTGTCCCATAAGTAAAGGGCCGGCTGGCTTGAACATTAAAGGGTGCTGTAACCCCCAAAGTGCACTCCAAAAAAAATAAAAATATATATTTTTTTGTGTTTGTGAATTGTGTGCGCAGTAGCCTCACGTGCATCAACAAAGTAGCGCCAAGCATGCGCCTGTGTCATAAGTAAATGGCCGGCTGGCTTGACTGTTAAAGGGTGCTGTAACCCCCAAAGTGCACTCCAAACCAAATAAAAAATATTTTCTGTGTTTGTGAATTGTGTGCACTGTGGCTGCACGTGCATCAACAAAGGAGCAGCGCCAAGTGTGCGCCTGTGTCCCATAAGTAAAGTGCCGGCTGGCTTGTCCATTAAAGGGTGCTGTAACCCCCAAAGTGCACTCCCAAAAAAATAAAAAAATATATTTTTTTGTGTTTGTGAATTGTGTGCGCAATAGCCGCACGTACATCAACAAAGTAGCGCCAAGCGTACGCCTGTGTCATAAGTAAAGGGCTGGCTGGCTTGACCATTAAAGGGTGCTGTAAACCCCAAAGTGCACTCCAAACCAAATAAAAAAATATTTTCTCTGTTTGTGAATTGTGTGCACTGTGGCTGCACGTGCATCAACAGTGGAGCAGCGCCAAGTGTGCGCCTGTGTCCCATAAGTAAAGGACCGGCTGGCTTGTACATTAAAGGGTGCTGTAACCCCCAAAGTGCACTCCAAAAAAATAAAAAAATATATTTTTTTGTGTTTGTGAATTGTGTGCGCAGTAGCTGCACGTGCATCAACAAAGTAGCGCCAAGCGTGCGCCTGTGTCATAGGTAAAGGGCCAGCTGGCTTGACTGTTAAAGGGTGCTGGAACCCCCAAAGTGCACTCCAAACCAAATAAAAAATATTTTCTGTGTTTGTGAAATGTGTGCACTGTGGCTGCACGTGTATCAACAAAGGAGCAGCGCCAAGCATGCGCCTGTGTCCCATAAGTAAAGGGCTGGCTGGTTTGTCCATTAAAGGGTGCTGTAACCCCCAAAGTGCACTCCAAGAAAAATAAAAATATATATTTTTTTGTGTTTGCGAATTGTGTTCGCAGTAGCAGCACGTGCATCAACAAAGTAGCGCCAAGCGTGTGCCTGTGTAATAAGTAAATGGCCAGCTGGCTTGACCATTAAAGTGTGCTGTAGTCTCCAAAGTGCACTCCAAACCAAATAAAAAAATATTTTTTGTGTTTGTGAATTGTGTGCACTGTGGCAGCACGTGCATCAACAAAGGAGCAGCGCCAAGCATGCGACTGTGTCCCATAAGTAAAGCGCCGGCTGGCTTGCCCATTAAAGGGTGCTGTAACCCCCAAAGTGCACTCCAAAAAAAAATAATATATATATTTTTTTGTGTTTGTGAATTGTGTGTGCAGTAGCCGTACGTGCATCAACAAAGTAGCGCCAAGCGTGCGCCTGTGTCATAAGAAAAGGGCCGGATGGCTTGACCATTAATGGGTGCTGTAACCCCCAAACTGCACTCCAAACCAAATAAAAAAATATTTTCTCTGTTTGTGAATTGTGTCCACTGTGGCTGCACGTGCATCAACAAAGGAGCTGCGCCAAACGTGCGCCTGTGTCCCATAAGTAAAGGGCTGGCTGGTTTGTCCATTAAAGGGTGCTATAACCCCCAAAGTGCACTCCAAAAAAAATAAAAATATATATTTTTTTGTGTTTGTGAATTTTGTGTGCAGTAGCTGCACGTGCATCAACAAAGTAGCGCCAAGTGTGTTCCTGTGTCATATGTTAAGGGCCTGCAGGCTTGACCGTTAAAGGGTGCTGGAACTCCCAAACTGCACTCCAAACCAAATAAAAAAATATTTTCTGTGTTTGTGAATTCTGTGCACTGTGGCTGCACATGCTTCACCAAAGGAGCAGCGCCAAGTGTGCGCCTGTGTCCCATAAGTAAAGGGCCAGCTGGCTTGTCTGTTAAAGGGTGCTGTAACCCCCAAAGTGCACTCAAAATATAGAAAAAAATATATTTTTTTGTGTTTGTGAATTGTGTGCGCATTAGCCGCACGTGCATCAACAAAGTAGCGCCAAGCGTGCGCCTGTGTCACATAAGTAAAGGGCCAGCTGGTTTGTTCATTAAAGGGTGCTGTAACCCCCAAAGAGCACTCCAAAAAAAATAAAAATGTTTATTTTTTTGTGTTTGTGAGTTGTGTGTGCAGTAGCTGTAAGTGCATCCACAAAGTAGCGCCAAGTGTGCGCCTGTGTCATAGGTAAAGGGCCGGCTGGCTTGACTGTTAAAGGGTGCTGGAACCCCCAAAGTGCACTCCAAACCAAATAAAAAAATATTTTCTGTGTTTGTGAATTGTTCGCACTGTGGCTGCACGTGCATCAACAAAGGAGCAGCGCCAAGCGTGCACCTGTGTCCCATAAGTAAAGGGCCAGCTGGTCTGTTCATTAAAGGGTGCTGTAACCCCCAAAGTGCACTCCAAGAAAAATAAAAATATATTTTTTTTTGTGTTTGCGAATTGTGTGTGGAGTAGCCGCACGTGCATCAACAAAGTAGTGCCAAGCGTGTGCCTGTGTCATAAGTAAAGGGCTGGCTGGCTTGACCATTAAAGGGTGCTGTAAACCCCAAAGTACACTCAAAACCAAATAAAAAAATATTTTCTCTGTTTCGAATTGTGTGCACTGTGGCTGCACGTGCATCAACAGTGGAGCAGCGCCAAGTGTGCGCCTGTGTCCCATAAGTAAAGGACCGGCTGGCTTGTACATTAAAGGGTGCTGTAACCCCCAAAGTGCACTCCAAAAAAATAAAAAAAAATATTTTTTTGTGTTTGTGAATTGTGTGCGCAGTAGCTGCACGTGCATCAACAAAGTAGCGCCAAGCGTGCGCCTGTGTCATAGGTAAAGGGCCAGCTGGCTTGACTGTTAAAGGGTGCTGGAACCCCCAAAGTGCACTCCAAACCAAATAAAAAATATTTTCTGTGTTTGTGAAATGTGTGCACTGTGGCTGCACGTGTATCAACAAAGGAGCAGCGCCAAGCGTGCGCCTGTGTCCCATAAGTAAAGGGCTGGCTGGTTTGTCCATTAAAGGGTGCTGTAACACCCAAAGTGCACTCCAAGAAAAATAAAAATATATATTTTTTTGTGTTTGCGAATTGTGTTCGCAGTAGCAGCACGTGCATCAACAGAGTAGCGCCAAGCGTGTGCCAGTGTCATAAGTAAAGGGCTGGCTGGCTTGACCGTTAAAGGATGCTGTAACCCCCAAAGTGCACTCCAAGAAAAATAAAAATATATATTTTTTTGTGTTTGTGAATTGTGTGCGCAGTAGCCGCACGTGCATCAAAAAAGTAGCGCCAAGCGTGCACCTGTGTCATAGTTAAGGGGCCAGCTGGCATGACCATTAAAGGGTGCTGGAACCCTCAAAGTGCACTCCAAACCAAAAATTTTTTTTTTTCTGTTTTTGTGAATTGTGTGCACTGTGGCTGCACGTGAATCAACAAAGGAGCAGCGCCAAGTGTGCACCTGTGACCCATAAGTAAAGGGCCGGCTGGCTTGTCCATTAAAGGGTGCTGTAACCCCCAAAGTGCACTCCAAAAAAAAGAAAAAAAAATATTTTTTAGGTTTGTGAATTGTGTGCGCATTAGCCGCACGTGCATCAACAAAGTAGCGCCAAGCGTGTGCCTGTGTAATAAGTAAACGGCCAGCTGGCTTGACCATTAAAGTGTGCTGTAGTCTCCAAAGTGCACTCCAAACCAAATAAAAAAATATTTTCTGTGTTTCTGAATTGTGTGCAGTATGGCTGAGGGTGCATCAACAAAGTAGCAGCGCCAAGTGTGAGTCTGTGTCCCATAAGTAAAGGGCCGGCTGGCTTGTGTATTAAAGGGTGCTCTAACCCAGAAAATGCACTCCAAAAAAAAAAAATATATATTTTTTTGTGTTTGAGAATTGTGTGCGCAGTAGCTGCACGTGCATCAACAAAGTAGCGCCAAGCATGCGCCTGTGTCATAAGTAAAGGGCCGGCTGGCTTGACCATTAAAGGGTGCTGTAGCCCCCAAAGTGCACTCCAAATCAAATAAAAAAATATTTTCTGTGTTTGTGAATTGTGTGCACTGTGGCTGCACGTGCATCAACAAAGGAGCAGCGCCAAGTGTGCGCCTGTGTCCCATAAGTAAAGGGCCGGCTGGCTTGTCCATTAAAGGGTGCTGTAACCCCCAAAGTGAACTCCAAAAAAAATAAAAATATATATTTTTTTGTGTTTGTGAATTGTGTGCGCAGTAGCCGCACGTGCATCATCAAAGTAGCGCCAAGCATGCGCCTGTGTCATAAGTAAACGGCCAGCTGGCTTGACTGTTAATGGGTGCTGCAACCCCCAAAGTGCACTCCAAACCAAATAAAAAAATATTTTCTCTGTTTGTGAATTGTGTGCACTGTGGCTGCACGTGCATCAACAAAGGAGCAGAGCCAAGTGTGCGTCTGTGTCCCATAAGTAAAGGGCCGGCTGGCTTGAACATTAAAGGGTGCTGTAACCCCCAAAGTGCACTCCAAAAAAAATAAAAATATATCTTTTTTTGTGTTTGTGAATTGTGTGCGCAGTAGCCTCACGTGCATCAACAAAGTAGCGCCAAGCATGCGCCTGTGTCATAAGTAAATGGCCGGCTGGCTTGACTGTTAAAGGGTGCTGTAACCCCCAAAGTGCACTCCAAACCAAATAAAAAATATTTTCTGTGTTTGTGAATTGTGTGCACTGTGGCTGCACGTGCATCAACAAAGGAGCAGCGCCAAGTGTGCGCCTGTGTCCCATAAGTAAAGGGCCGGCTGGCTTGTCCATTAAAGGGTGCTGTAACCCCCAAAGTGCACTCCCAAAAAAATAAAAAAATATATTTTTTTGTGTTTGTGAATTGTGTGCGCAATAGCCGCACGTACATCAACAAAGTAGCGCCAAGCGTACGCCTGTGTCATAAGTAAAGGGCTGGCTGGCTTGACCATTAAAGGGTGCTGTAAACCCCAAAGTGCACTCCAAACCAAATAAAAAAATATTTTCTCTGTTTGTGAATTGTGTGCACTGTGGCTGCACGTGCATCAACAGTGGAGCAGCGCCAAGTGTGCGCCTGTGTCCCATAAGTAAAGGACCGGCTGGCTTGTACATTAAAGGGTGCTGTAACCCCCAAAGTGCACTCCAAAAAAATAAAAAAATATATTTTTTTGTGTTTGTGAATTGTGTGCGCAGTAGCTGCACGTGCATCAACAAAGTAGCGCCAAGCGTGCGCCTGTGTCATAGGTAAAGGGCCAGCTGGCTTGACTGTTAAAGGGTGCTGGAACCCCCAAAGTGCACTCCAAACCAAATAAAAAATATTTTCTGTGTTTGTGAAATGTGTGCACTGTGGCTGCACGTGTATCAACAAAGGAGCAGCGCCAAGCATGCGCCTGTGTCCCATAAGTAAAGGGCTGGCTGGTTTGTCCATTAAAGGGTGCTGTAACCCCCAAAGTGCACTCCAAGAAAAATAAAAATATATATTTTTTTGTGTTTGCGAATTGTGTTCGCAGTAGCAGCACGTGCATCAACAAAGTAGCGCCAAGCGTGTGCCTGTGTAATAAGTAAATGGCCAGCTGGCTTGACCATTAAAGTGTGCTGTAGTCTCCAAAGTGCACTCCAAACCAAATAAAAAAATATTTTTTGTGTTTGTGAATTGTGTGCACTGTGGCAGCACGTGCATCAACAAAGGAGCAGCGCCAAGCATGCGACTGTGTCCCATAAGTAAAGCGCCGGCTGGCTTGCCCATTAAAGGGTGCTGTAACCCCCAAAGTGCACTCCAAAAAAAAATAATATATATATTTTTTTGTGTTTGTGAATTGTGTGTGCAGTAGCCGTACGTGCATCAACAAAGTAGCGCCAAGCGTGCGCCTGTGTCATAAGAAAAGGGCCGGATGGCTTGACCATTAATGGGTGCTGTAACCCCCAAACTGCACTCCAAACCAAATAAAAAAATATTTTCTCTGTTTGTGAATTGTGTCCACTGTGGCTGCACGTGCATCAACAAAGGAGCTGCGCCAAACGTGCGCCTGTGTCCCATAAGTAAAGGGCTGGCTGGTTTGTCCATTAAAGGGTGCTATAACCCCCAAAGTGCACTCCAAAAAAAATAAAAATATATATTTTTTTGTGTTTGTGAATTTTGTGTGCAGTAGCTGCACGTGCATCAACAAAGTAGCGCCAAGTGTGTTCCTGTGTCATATGTTAAGGGCCTGCAGGCTTGACCGTTAAAGGGTGCTGGAACCCCCAAACTGCACTCCAAACCAAATAAAAAAATATTTTCTGTGTTTGTGAATTCTGTGCACTGTGGCTGCACATGCTTCACCAAAGGAGCAGCGCCAAGTGTGCGCCTGTGTCCCATAAGTAAAGGGCCAGCTGGCTTGTCTGTTAAAGGGTGCTGTAACCCCCAAAGTGCACTCAAAATATAGAAAAAAATATATTTTTTTGTGTTTGTGAATTGTGTGCGCATTAGCCGCACGTGCATCAACAAAGTAGCGCCAAGCGTGCGCCTGTGTCACATAAGTAAAGGGCCAGCTGGTTTGTTCATTAAAGGGTGCTGTAACCCCCAAAGAGCACTCCAAAAAAAATAAAAATGTTTATTTTTTTGTGTTTGTGAGTTGTGTGTGCAGTAGCTGTAAGTGCATCCACAAAGTAGCGCCAAGTGTGCGCCTGTGTCATAGGTAAAGGGCCGGCTGGCTTGACTGTTAAAGGGTGCTGGAACCCCCAAAGTGCACTCCAAACCAAATAAAAAAATATTTTCTGTGTTTGTGAATTGTTCGCACTGTGGCTGCACGTGCATCAACAAAGGAGCAGCGCCAAGCGTGCACCTGTGTCCCATAAGTAAAGGGCCAGCTGGTCTGTTCATTAAAGGGTGCTGTAACCCCCAAAGTGCACTCCAAGAAAAATAAAAATATATTTTTTTTTGTGTTTGCGAATTGTGTGTGGAGTAGCCGCACGTGCATCAACAAAGTAGTGCCAAGCGTGTGCCAGTGTCATAAGTAAAGGGTTGGCTGGCTTGACCGTTATAGGGTGCTGTAACCCCCAAAGTGCTCTCCAAAAAAAAATAATATATATATTTTTTGTGTTTGTGAATTGTGTGTGCAGTAGCCGCACGTGCATCAACAAAGTAGCGCCAAGAGTGCGCCTGTGTCATAAGTAAAGGGCCGGATGGCTTGACTGTTAAAGGGTGCTGTAGCCCCCAAACTGCACTCCAAACCAAATAATAAAATATTTTCTCTGTTTGTGAATTGTGTGCACTGTGGCTGCACGTGCATCAACAAAGGAGCAGCGCCAAGCGTGTGCCAGTGTCATAAGTAAAGGGTTGGCTGGCTTGTCCATTAAAGGGTGCTGTAACCCCCAAAGTGCACTCCAAAAAAAATAAAAATATATATTTTTTTGTGTTTGTGAATTGTGAGGGCAGTAGCCTCACGTGCATCAACAAAGTACCGCCAAGCGTGCGCCTGTGTCATAAGTAAACGGCCAGCTGGCTTGACCATTAAAGGGTGCTGTAATCCCCAAAGTGCACTCCAAACCAAATAAAAAAATATTTTCTCTGTGAAATGTGTGAACTGTGGCTGCACGTGCATCAAAAAAGGAGCAGCGCCAAGTGTGCGCCTGTGTCCCTTAAGTAAAGGGCCGGCTGGCTTGTCCTTTCAAGGGTGCTGTAACCCCCAAAGTGCACTCCAAAAAAAATAAAAATATATTTTTTTGTGTTTGTGAATTGTGTGCGCATTAGCCGCAAGTGCATAAACAAAGTAGCGCCAAGCGTGCGCCTGTGTCATAAGTAAAGGGCTGGCTGGCTTGACTGTTAAAGGGTGCTGTAAACCCCAAAGTGCACTCCAAACCAAATAAAAAAATATTATCTCTGTTTGTGAATTGTGTGTACTGTGGCTGCACGTGCATCAACAAAGGAGCAGCGCCAAGTGTGCGCCTGTGTCCCATTAGTAAAGGTCCGGCTGGCTTGTCCATTAAAGGGTGCTGTAACCCCCAAAGTGCACTCCAAAAAAAATAAAAATATATTTTTTTGTGTTTGTGAATTGTGTGCGCATTAGCCGCAAGTGCATAAACAAAGTAGCGCCAAGCGTGCGCCTGTGTCATAAGTAAACGGCCAACTGGCTTGACCAATAAAGTGTGCTGTAAACCCCAATGTGCACTCCAAACCAAATAAAAAAATATTTTCTGTGTTTGTGAATTGTGTGCACTGTGGCTGCACGTGCATCAACAAAGGAGCAGCGCCAAGTGTGCGACTGTGTCCCTTAAGTAAAGGGCCGGCTGGCTTGTCCTTTCAAGGGTGCTGTAACCCCCAAAGTGCACTCCAAAAAAAATAAAAATATATTTTTTTGTGTTTGTGAATTGTGTGCGCAGTAGCCGCACGTGCATCAACAAAGTAGCGCCAAGCGTGCGCCTGTGTCATAAGTAAATGGCCAGCAGGCTTGACCATTAAAGGGTGCTGTAAACCCCAAAGTGCACTCCAAACCAAATAAAAAAATTGTTTCTCTGTTTGTGAATTGTGTGCACTGTGGCTGCACGTGCATCAACAAAGGAGCAGTGCCAAGTGTGCGCCTGTGTCCCATAAGTAAAGGGGCAGCTGGCTTGTCCTTTAAAGGGTGCTGTAACCCCCAAAGTGCACTCAAAAAAAAAATATATATATTTTTTTGTTTGTGAATTGTGTGCGCATTAGCCGCACGTGCATCAACAAAGTAGCGCCAAGCGTGCGCCTGTGTAATAAGTAAACGGCCAGCTGGCTTGACCATTAAAGTGTGCTGTTATCTCCAAAGTGCACTCCAAACCAAATAAAAAAATATTTTCTGTGTTTCTGAATTGTGTGCAGTATGGCTGAGGGTGCATCAACAAAGTAGCAGCGCCAAGTGTGAGTCTGTGTCCCATAAGTAAAGGGCCGGCTGGCTTGTCCATTAAAGGGTGCTGTAACCCCCAAAGTGCACTCCAAAAAAAATATAAAAATATATTTTTTTGTGTTTGTGAATTGTGTGCGCAGTAGCCTCACGTGCATCAACAAAGTAGCGCCAAGCATTCGCCTGTGTCATAAGTAAATGGCCGGCTGGCTTGACTGTTAAAGGGTGCTGTAACCCCCAAAGTGCACTCCAAACCAAATAAAAAATATTTTCTGTGTTTGTGAATTGTGTGCACTGTGGCTGCACGTGCATCAACAGAGGAGCAGCGCCAAGTGTGCACCTGTGTCCCATAAGTAAAGGGCCAGCTGGCTTGTCCTTTAAAGCACACACAATTCACAAACAAAAAAATATATTTTTTTCTTTTTTTTGAGTGCACTTTGGGGGTTACAGCACCCTTTAAAGGACAACCACCAAAGTGCTGTAACCCCCAAAGTGCACTCCAAAAAAAATAAAAATATATATTTTTGTGTTTGTGAATTGTGTGCGCAGTAGCAGCACGTGCATCAACAAAGTAGCGCCAAGCGTGCGCCTGTGTCATAAGTAAACGGCCAGCTGGTTTGACCATTAAAGGGTGCTGTAATCTCCAAAGTGCGCTCCAAACCAAATAAAAAAATATTTTCTGTGTTTGTGAATTGTGTGCACTGTGGCTGCACGTGCATCAAAAAAGGAGCAGTGCCAAGTGTGCGCCTGTGTCCCATAAGTAAAGGGCCGGCTGGCTTGTCCATTAAATGGTGCTGTAACCCCCAAAGTGCACTCCAAAAAAAATAAAATAATATCTTTTTTTGTGTTTGTGAATTGTGTGCGCAGTAGCCGCACGTGCATCAACAAAGTAGCACCAACCGTGCGCCTGTGTCATAAGTAAATGGCCAGCTGGCTTGACCATTAAAGGGTCCTGTAAACCCCAAAGTGCACTCCAAACCACATAAAAAATATTTTCTGTGTTTGTGAATTGTGTGCACTGTGGCTGCACGTGCATCAACAAAGGAGCAGTGCCAAGCGTGCGCCTGTGTCCCATAAGAAATGGGCCAGCTGGCTTGTCCATTAAAGGGTGCTGTAACCCCCAAAGTGAACTCCAAAAAAAATAAAAATATATATTTTTTTGTGTTTGTGAATTGTGTGGGCAGTAGCCTCACGTGCATCAACAAAGTACCGCCAAGCGTGCGCCTGTGTCATAAGTAAACGGCCAGCTGGCTTGACCATTAAAGGGTGCTGTAATCCCCAAAGTGCACTCCAAACCAAATAAAAAAATAATTTCTCTGTTTGTGAAATGTATGAACTGTGGCTGCACGTGCATCAAAAAGGAGCAGCGCCAAGTGTGCGCCTGTGTCCCATAAGTAAAGGGCCGGCTGGCTTGAACATTAAAGGGTGCTGTAACCCCCAAAGTGCACTCCAAAAAAAATAAAAATATATATTTTTTTGTGTTTGTGAATTGTGTGCGCAGTAGCCTCACGTGCATCAACAAAGTAGCGCCAAGCATGCGCCTGTGTCATAAGTAAATGGCCGGCTGGCTTGACTGTTAAAGGGTGCTGTAACCCCCAAAGTGCACTCCAAACCAAATAAAAAATATTTTCTGTGTTTGTGAATTGTGTGCACTGTGGCTGCACGTGCATCAACAAAGGAGCAGCGCCAAGTGTGCGCCTGTGTCCCTTAAGTAAAGGGCCGGCTGGCTTGTCCTTTCAAGGGTGCTGTAACCCCCAAAGTGCACTCCAAAAAAAATAAAAATATATTTTTTTGTGTTTGTGAATTGTGTGCGCAGTAGCCGCACGTGCATCAACAAAGTAGCGCCAAGCGTGCGCCTGTGTCATAAGTAAATGGCCAGCAGGCTTGACCATTAAAGGGTGTTGTAAACCCCAAAGTGCACTCCAAACCAAATAAAAAAATTGTTTCTCTGTTTGTGAATTGTGTGCACTGTGGCTGCACGTGCATCAACAAAGGAGCAGTGCCAAGTGTGCGCCTGTGTCCCATAAGTAAAGGGGCAGCTGGCTTGTCCTTTAAAGGGTGCTGTAACCCCCAAAGTGCACTCAAAAAAAAAATATATATATTTTTTTGTTTGTGAATTGTGTGCGCATTAGCCGCACGTGCATCAACAAAGTAGCGCCAAGCGTGCGCCTGTGTAATAAGTAAATGGCCAGCTGGCTTGACCATTAAAGTGTGCTGTAATCTCCAAAGTGCACTCCAAACCAAATAAAAAAATATTTTCTGTGTTTCTGAATTGTGTGCAGTATGGCTGAGGGTGCATCAACAAAGTAGCAGCGCCAAGTGTGAGTCTGTGTCCCATAAGTAAAGGGCCGGCTGGCTTGTGTATTAAAGGGTGCTCTAACCCAGAAAATGCCCTCCAAAAAAAAAAATATATATTTTTTTGTGTTTGAGAATTGTGTGCGCAGTAGCTGCACGTGCATCAACAAAGTAGCGCCAAGCATGCACCTGTGTCATAAGTAAAGGGCCGGCTGGCTTGACCATTAAAGGGTGCTGTAGCCCCCAAAGTGCACTCCAAATCAAATAAAAAAATATTTTCTGTGTTTGTGAATTGTGTGCACTGTGGCTGCACGTGCATCAACAAAGGAGCAGCGCCAAGTGTGCGCCTGTGTCCCATAAGTAAAGGGCCGGCTGGCTTGTCCATTAAAGGGTGCTGTAACCCCCAAAGTGCACTCCAAAAAAAATAAAAAAATATATTTTTTTGTGTTTGTGAATTGTGTGCGCAGTAGCCTCACGTGCATCAACAAAGTAGCGCCAAGCATTCGCCTGTGTCATAAGTAAATGGCCGGCTGGCTTGACTGTTAAAGGGTGCTGTAACCCCCAAAGTGCACTCCAAACCAAATAAAAAATATTTTCTGTGTTTGTGAATTGTGTGCACTGTGGCTGCACGTGCATCAACAGAGGAGCAGCGCCAAGTGTGCACCTGTGTCCCATAAGTAAAGGGCCAGCTGGCTTGTCCTTTAAAGCACACACAATTCACAAACAAAAAAATATATTTTTTTCTTTTTTTTTAGTGCACTTTGGGGGTTACAGCACCCTTTAAAGGACAACCACCAAAGTGCTGTAACCCCCAAAGTGCACTCCAAAAAAAATAAAAATATATATTTTTGTGTTTGTGAATTGTGTGCGCAGTAGCAGCACGTGCATCAACAAAGTAGCACCAAGCGTGCACCTGTGTCATAAGTAAACGGCCAGCTGGTTTGACCATTAAAGGGTGCTGTAATCTCCAAAGTGCGCTCCAAACCAAATAAAAAAATATTTTCTGTGTTTGTGAATTGTGTGCACTGTGGCTGCACGTGCATCAAAAAAGGAGCAGCGCCAAGTGTGCGCCTGTGTCCCATAAGTAAAGGGCCGGCTGGCTTGTCCATTAAAGGGTGCTGTAACCCCCAAAGTGCACTCCCAAAAAAATAAAATAATATCTTTTTTTGTGTTTGTGAATTGTGTGCGCAGTAGCCGCACGTGCATCAACAAAGTAGCACCAACCGTGCGCCTGTGTCATAAGTAAATGGCCAGCTGGCTTGACCATTAAAGGGTGCTGTAAACCCCAAAGTGCACTCCAAACCACATAAAAAATATTTTCTGTGTTTGTGAATTGTGTGCACTGTGGCTGCACGTGCATCAACAAAGGAGCAGTGCCAAGCGTGTGCCTGTGTCCCATAAGAAATGGGCCAGCTGGCTTGTCCATTAAAGGGTGCTGTAATCCCCAAAGTGAACTCCAAAAAAAATAAAAATATATATTTTTTTGTGTTTGTGAATTGTGTGGGCAGTAGCCTCATGTGCATCAACAAAGTACCGCCAAGCGTGCGCCTGTGTCATAAGTAAACGGCCAGCTGGCTTGACCATTAAAGGGTGCTGTAATCCCCAAAGTGCACTCCAAACCAAATAAAAAAATAATTTCTCTGTTTGTGAAATGTATGAACTGTGGCTGCACGTGCATCAAAAAGGAGCAGCGCCAAGTGTGCGCCTGTGTCCCATAAGTAAAGGGCCGGCTGGCTTGAACATTAAAGGGTGCTGTAACCCCCAAAGTGCACTCCAAAAAAAATAAAAATATATATTTTTTTGTGTTTGTGAATTGTGTGCGCAGTAGCCTCACGTGCATCAACAAAGTAGCGCCAAGCATGCGCCTGTGTCATAAGTAAATGGCCGGCTGGCTTGACTGTTAAAGGGTGCTGTAACCCCCAAAGTGCACTCCAAACCGAATAAAAAATATTTTCTGTGTTTGTGAATTGTGTGCACTGTGGCTGCACGTGCATCAACAAAGGAGCAGCGCCAAGTGTGCGCCTGTGTCCCATAAGTAAAGGGCCGGCTGGCTTGTCCATTAAAGGGTGCTGTAACCCCCAAAGTGCACTCTAAAAAAAATAAAAAAATATATTTTTTTGTGTTTGTGAATTGTGTGCGCAGTAGCCGCATGTACATCAACAAAGTAGCGCCAAGCGTGCACCTGTGTCATAAGTAAAGGGCTGGCTGGCTTGATCATTAAAGGGTGCTGTAAACCCCAAAGTGCACTCCAAACCAAATAAAAAAATATTTTCTCTGTTTGTGAATTGTGTGCACTGTGGCTGCACGTGCATCAACAGAGGAGCAGCACCAAGTGTGCGCCTGTGTCCCATAAGTAAAGGACCGGCTGGCTTGTACATTAAAGGGTGCTGTAACCCCCAAAGTGCACTCCAAAAAAATAAAAAAATATATTTTTTTGTGTTTGTGAATTGTTTGCGCAGTAGCTGCACGTGCATCAACAAAGTAGCGCCAAGCGTGCGCCTGTGTCATAGGTATAGGGCCAGCTGGCTTGACTGTTAAAGGGTGCTGGAACCCCCAAAGTGCACTCCAAACCAAATAAAAAATATTTTCTGTGTTTGTGAATTGTGTGCACTGTGGCTGCACGTGCATCAACAATGGAGCAGCGCCAAGCGTGCGCCTGTGTCCCATAAGTAAAGGGCTGGCTGGTTTGTCCATTAAAGGGTGCTGTAACCCCCAAAGTGCACTCCAAGAAAAATAAAAATATATATTTTTTTGTGTTTGCGAATTGTGTGTGCAGTAGCAGCACGTGCATCAACAGAGAAGCGCCAAGCGTGTGCCAGTGTCATAAGTAAAGGGCTGGCTGGCTTGACCGTTAAAGGGTGCTGTAACCCCCAAAGTGCACTCCAAAAAAAAAAAATATTAAAATTTTTTTGTGTTTGTGAATTGTGTGCGCAGTAGCCGCACGTGCATCAAAAAGTAGCGCCAAGCGTGCACCTGTGTCATAGTTAAGGGGCCAGCTGGCATGACCATTAAAGGGTGCTGGAACCCTCAAAGTGTACTCCAAACAAAAAAAAAAATTTTTCTGTTTTTGTGAATTGTGTGCACTGTGGCTGCACGTGAATCAACAAAGTGGCAGCGCCAAGTGTGCGCCTGTGTCCCATAAGTAAAGGGCCAGCTGGCTTGTCCATTAAAGGGTGCTGTAACCCCCAAAGTGCACTCAAGATAAATAAAAAAATATTTTTTTTTGTGTTTGTGAATTGTGTGCACAGTAGCCGCACGTGCATCAACAAAGTAGCGTCAAGCGTGTGCCTGTGTAATAAGTAAATGGCCGGCTGGCTTGACCATTAAAGGGTGCTGTAAACCCCAAAGTGCACTCCAAACCAAATAAAAAAATATTTTCTGTGATTGTGAATTGTGGCACGTTCATCAACAAAGGAGCAGCGCCAAGTGTGCGCCTGTGACCCATAAGTAAAGGGCCGGCTGGCTTGTCCATTAAAGGGTGCTGTAACCCCCAAAGTGCACTCCAAAAAAAAGAAAAAAATATATTTTTTAGGTTTGTGAATTGTGTGCGCATTAGCCGCACGTGCATCAACAAAGTAGCGCCAAGCGTGTGCCTGTGTAATAAGTAAACAGCCAGCTGGCTTGACCATTAAAGTGTGCTGTAGTCTCCAAAGTGCACTCCAAACCAAATAAAAAAATATTTTTTGTGTTTGTGAATTGTGTGCACTGTGGCAGCACGTGCATCAACAAAGGAGCAGCGCCAAGCATGCGACTGTGTCCCATAAGTAAAGGGACGGCTGGCTTGCCCTTTAAAGGGTGCTGTAAACCCCAAAGTGCACTCCAAAAAAAAATTATATATATATTTTTTTGTGTTTGTGAATTGTGTGTGCAGTAGCCGCACGTGCATCAACAAAGTAGCGCCAAGCGTGCGCCTGTGTCATAAGAAAAGGGCCGGATGACTTGACCATTAATGGGTGCTGTAACCCCCAAACTGCACTCCAAACCAAGTAAAAAAATATTTTCTCTGTTTGTGAATTGTTTCCACTGTGGCTGCACGTGCATCAACAAAGGAGCAGCGCCAAACGTGCGCCTGTGTCCCATAAGTAAAGGGCCAGCTGGTTTGTCCATTAAAGGGTGCTAAAACCCCCAAAGTGCACTCCAAAAAAAATTAAAATATATATTTTTTTGTGTTTGTGAATTTTGTGTGCAGTAGCTGCACGTGCATCAACAAAGTAGCGCCAAGCGTGTTCCTGTGTCATATGTAAAGGGCCTGCAGGCTTGACCGTTAAAGGGTGCTGGAACCCCCAAACTGCACTCCAAACCAAATAAAAAAATATTTTCTGTGTTTGTGAATTCTGTGCACTGTGGCTGCACATGCTTCACCAAAGGAGCAGCGCCAAGTGTGCGCCTGTGTCCCATAAGTAAAGGGCCAGCTGGCTTGTCTGTTAAAGGGTGCTGTAACCCCCAAAGTGCACTCAAAATATAGAAAAAAATATATTTTTTTGTGTTTGTGAATTGTGTGCGCATTAGCCGCACGTGCATCAACAAAGTAGCGCCAAGCGTGTGCCTGTGTCATAAGTAAATGGCCAGCTGGCTTGACCACTAAAGGGTGCTGTAACCCCCACAGTGCACTCCAAAAAAATAAAAAAATGTTTCCTGTGTTTGAATGTGTGCACTGTGGCTGCACGTGCATCAACAAAGGAGCAGCGCCAAGTGTGCGCCTGTGCCCCTTAAGTTAAGGGCCGGCTGGCTTGTCCGTTAAAGGGTGCTGTAGCCCCCAAAGTGCACTCCAAAAAAAATAAAAATATATATTTTTTTTGTGTTTGTGAATTGCGTGCGCATTTCCCGCACGTGCATCAACAAAGTAGCACCAAGCGTGCGCCTGTGTCATAAGTAAATGGCCAGCTGGCTTGACTGTTAAAGGTTGCTGTATCCCCCAAAGTGCACTCCAAACCAAATAAAAAAATATTTTCTGTGTTTGTGATTTTTGTGCACTGTGGCTGCACGTGCATCAACAAAGTAGCAGCGCCAAGCATGCGCCTGTGTCCCATAAGTAAAGGGCCAGCTGGTTTGTTCATTAAAGGGTGCTGTAACCCCCAAAGTGCACTCCAAAAAAAATAAAAATTTATATTTTTTTGTGTTTGTGAGCTGTGTGTGCAGTAGCTGTAAGTGCATCAACAAAGTAGCGCCAAGTGTGCGCCTGTGTCATAGGTAAAGGGCCAGCTGGCTTGACTGTTAAAGGGTGCTGGAACCCCCAAAGTGCACTCCAAACCAAATAAAAAAATATTTTCTGTGTTTGTGAATTGTTCGCACTGTGGCTGCACGTGCATCAACAAAGGAGCAGCGCCAAGCGTGCACCTGTGTCCCATAAGTAAAGGGCCAGCTGGTTTGTTCATTAAAGGGTGCTGTAACCCCCAAAGTGCACTCCAAGAAAAATAAAAATATATATTTTTTTGTGTTTGCGAATTGTGTGTGGAGTAGCCGCACGTGCATCAACAGAGTAGCGCCAAGCGTGTGCCAGTGTCATAAGTAAAGGGTTGGCTGGCTTGACCGTTATAGGGTGCTGTAACCCCCAAAGTGCTCTCCAAAAAAAAATAATATATATATTTTTTGTGTTTGTGAATTGTGTGTGCAGTAGCCGCACGTGCATCAACAAAGTAGCGCCAAGCGTGCGCCTGTGTCATAAGTAAAGGGCCGGATGGCTTGACTGTTAAAGGGTGCTGTAGCCCCCAAACTGCACTCCAAACCAAATAATAAAATATTTTCTCTGTTTGTGAATTGTGTGCACTGTGGCTGCACGTGCATCAACAAAGGAGCAGCGCCAAGCGTGCGCCTGTGTCCCATAAGTAAAGGCCCAGCTGGTTTGTCCATTAAAGGGTGCTATAACCCCCAAAGTGCACTCCAATAAAAATCAAATTATATATTTTTTTGTGTTAGCGAATTGTGTGTGCAGTAGCCGCACGTGCATCAACAAAGTAGCGCCAAGCGTGCGCCTGTGTCATAAGTAAAGAGCTGGATGTCTTGACCGTTAAAGGGTGCTGTAACCCCTAAACTGCAGTCCAAACCAAATAAAAAAATATTTTCTGTGTTTGTGAATTGTGTGCACTGTGGCTGCACGTGCATCAACAAAGGAGCAGCGCCAAGCGTGCACCTGTGTCCCATAAGTAAAGGGCCGACTGGCTTGTCCATTAAAGGGTGCTGTAACCCCCAAAGTGCACTCCAAAAATAAGAAAAAATTATATTTTTTTATGTTTGTGAATTGTGTGCGCATTAGCCGCACGTGCATCAACAAAGTAGCGCCAAGTGTGTGCCTGTGTAATAAGTAAACGGCCAGCTGGCTTGACCATTAAAGTGTGCTGTAATCTCTAAAGTGCCCTCCAAACCAAATAAAAAAATATTTTGTGTGTTTGTGAATTGTGTGCACTGAGGCTGCACGTGCATCAACAAAGGAGCAGCGCCAAGTGTGCGCCTGTGTCCCATAAGTAAAGGGCTGGCTGGTTTGTCCATTAAAGGGTGCTGTAACCCCCAAAGTGCACTCCAAGAAAAATAAAAATATATATTTTTTTATATTTGTGAATTGTGGGCCTGATTCAGACCCTCTCGCAAGCGGCTGTCCGCTCGCAAGTGGGTCGATGTTCTGCACTCAGCATGCGCACGATGGAGGGAGCTCCATCGTGCGCATGCGCCAGATGCGACGAGCGAAGGAAAGTCCTTCGCTCGTTGTGTCTGATCAAAGGGGGCGTGCTGTCGATGTTGATTGACAGCACGCCACCTTTGGTAGGCGTGCCTCCCTGACGGGGGTGTTCCCATGGGGACGCCTCCCGTCAGAAGCCGGCCCACTGACATCACTAGTGATGTCAGTGGGAGTGATTTTGGCTCTGATAGAGCCAAAATCACTCCGGAGCTTGCGGTTGAAAACCTCATCCGCAGGCTCCGGCTCGCAGTTTCGATGGTCGCGATGGTAAAGACCGTCACGGCCATCAAAATGCGCACTCGTATAGCCTGTGGGTGGTCACACACAGCTATACGAGCGTCCAGGAGGACGCTGCATTTTCATGGAGGGTGACCCTCATTCAGAGCGTGCGTTCTGCTCAGAGCGTACGGCTCTGAATGAGGGCCTGTGTGTGCATTAGCCGCACGTGCATCAACAAAGTAGCGCCAAGCGTGCGCCTGTGTCATAAGTAAACGGCCAGCTGGCTTGATCAATAAAGTGTGCTGTAATCTCCAAAGTGCACTCCAAACCAAATAAAAAAAATATTTTCTGTGTTTGTGAATTGTGTGCACTGTGGCTGCACGTGCATCAACAAAGGAGCAGCGCCAAGTGTGCGCCTGTGTCCCATAAGTAAAGGGCCGGCTGGCTTGTGCATTAAAGGGTGCTGTAACCCCCAAAGTGCACTCCAAAAAAAATAAAAATATATTTTTTTATATTTGTGAATTGTGTGCGCATTAGCCGCACGTGCATCAACAAAGTAGCGCCAAGCGAGCGCCTGTGTCATAAGTAAACAGCCAGCTGGCTTGACCATTAAAGGGTGCTGTAATCCCCAAAGTGCACTCCAGCCAAATAAAAAAATATTTTCTCTGCTTGTGAATTGTGTGCACTGTGGCTGCACGTGCATCAACAAAGGAGCAGCGCCAAGTGTGCGCCTGTGTCCCATAAGTAAAGGGCTGGCTGGCATGTACATTAAAGGGTGCTGTAACCCCCAAAGTGCACTCCTAAAAAATAAAAATATATATTTTTTTGTGTTTGTGAATTGTGTGTGCAGTAGCTGCACGTGCATCAACAAAGTAGCGCCAAGCGTCCGCCTGTGTCATAGGTAAAGGGCCAGCTGGCTTGACTGTTAAAGGGTGCTGGAACCCCCAAAGTGCACTCCAAACCAAATAAAAAAATATTTTCTGTGTTTGTGAATTGTGTGCACTGTGGCTGCACGTGCATCAACAAAGGAGCAGAGCCAAGCGTGTTCCTGTGTCCCATAAGTAAAGGGCTGGCTGGTTTGTCCATTAAAGGGTGCTGTAACCCCCAAAGTGCACTCCAAAAAAAATAAAAATATAAATATTTTTGTGTTTGTGAATTGTGTGCACAGTAGCCGCACGCGCATCAACAAAGTAGCGCCAAGCGTGCGCCTGTGTCATAAGTAAATGGCCGGCTGGCTTGACCATTAAAGTGTGCTGTAAACCCCAAAGTGCACTCCAAACCAAATAAAAAATATTTTCTGTGTTTGTGAATTGTGTGCACTGTGGCTGCACGTGCATCAACAAAGGAGCAGCGCCAAGTGTGCGCCTGTGTCCCATAAGTAAAGGGCCGGCTGGCTTGTACATTAAAGGGTGCTGTAACCCCCAAAGTGCACTCCTAAAAAATAAAAATATATATTTTTTTGTGTTTGTGAATTGTGTGTGCAGTAGCTGCACGTGCATCAACACAGTAGCACCAAGCGTCCACCTGTGTCATAGGTAAAGGGCCAGCTGGCTTGACTGTTAAAAGGTGCTGGAACCCCCAAAGTGCACTCCAAACCAAATAAAAAAATATTTTCTGTGTTTGTGAATTGTGTGCACAGTAGCTGCACGTGAATCAACAAAGTAGCGCCAAGCGTGCACCTGTGTCATAGGTAAAGGCCAGCTTGCTTGACTGTAAAAGGGTGCTGGAACCCCCAAAGTGCACTCCAAACAAAATAAAAAAATATTTTCAATGTTTGTGAATTGTGTGCACTGTGGCTGCACGTGCATCAACAAAGGAGCAGCACCAAGTGTGCGCCTGTGTCCCATAAGTAAAGGGCCAGCTGGCTTGTCCATTAAAGGGTGCTGTAACCCCCAGAGTGCACTGAAAAAAAAGAAAGAAATATATTTTTTTATGTTTATGAATTGTGTGCGCATTAGCCGCACGTGCATCAACAAAGTAGCGCCAAGCGTGCGCCTGTGTCATAAGTAAACGGCCAGCTGGCTTGACCATTAAAGGGTGCTGTAAACCCCAAAGTGCACTCCAAACCAAATAAAAAAATATTTTCTCTGTTTGTGAATTGTGTGCACTGTGGCTGCACGTGCATCAACAAAGGAGCAGCGCCAAGTGTGCGCCTGTGTCCCATAAGTAAAGGGCCTGCAGGCTTGTCCATTATTGTGTGCTGTAACCCCCAAAAAGTGCACTCCAAAAAAAATAAAAAAATATATTTTTTTTGTGTTTGTGAATTGTGTGCGCAGTAGCCGCACGTGCATCAACAAAGTAGCTCCAAGCGTGCACCTGTATCATAAGTAAACGGCCAGCTGGCTTGACCATTAAATGGTGCTGTAATCCCAAAAGTGCACTCCAAACCAAATAAAAAAATATTTTCTGTGTTTGTGAATTGTGTGCACTGTGGCTGCACGTGCATCAACAAAGGAGCAGCGCCAAGTGTGCGCCTGTGTCCCATAAGTAAAGGGCCGGCTGGCTTGTGCATTAAAGGGTGCTGTAACCCCCAAAGTGCACTCCAAAAAAAATAAAAATATATTTTTTTATATTTGTGAATTGTGTGCGCATTAGCCGCACGTGCATCAACAAAGTAGCGCCAAGCGAGCGCCTGTGTCATAAGTAAACAGCCAGCTGGCTTGACCATTAAAGGGTGCTGTAATCCCCAAAGTGCACTCCAGCCAAATAAAAAAATATTTTCTCTGCTTGTGAATTGTGTGCACTGTGGCTGCACGTGCATCAACAAAGGAGCAGCGCCAAGTGTGCGCCTGTGTCCCATAAGTAAAGGGCTGGCTGGCATGTACATTAAAGGGTGCTGTAACCCCCAAAGTGCACTCCTAAAAAATAAAAATATATATTTTTTTGTGTTTGTGAATTGTGTGTGCAGTAGCTGCACGTGCATCAACAAAGTAGCGCCAAGCGTCCGCCTGTGTCATAGGTAAAGGGCCAGCTGGCTTGACTGTTAAAGGGTGCTGGAACCCCCAAAGTGCACTCCAAACCAAATAAAAAAATATTTTCTGTGTTTGTGAATTGTGTGCACTGTGGCTGCACGTGCATCAACAAAGGAGCAGAGCCAAGCGTGTTCCTGTGTCCCATAAGTAAAGGGCTGGCTGGTTTGTCCATTAAAGGGTGCTGTAACCCCCAAAGTGCACTCCAAAAAAAATAAAAATATAAATATTTTTGTGTTTGTGAATTGTGTGCACAGTAGCCGCACGCGCATCAACAAAGTAGCGCCAAGCGTGCGCCTGTGTCATAAGTAAATGGCCGGCTGGCTTGACCATTAAAGTGTGCTGTAAACCCCAAAGTGCACTCCAAACCAAATAAAAAATATTTTCTGTGTTTGTGAATTGTGTGCACTGTGGCTGCACGTGCATCAACAAAGGAGCAGCGCCAAGTGTGCGCCTGTGTCCCATAAGTAAAGGGCCGGCTGGCTTGTACATTAAAGGGTGCTGTAACCCCCAAAGTGCACTCCTAAAAAATAAAAATATATATTTTTTTGTGTTTGTGAATTGTGTGTGCAGTAGCTGCACGTGCATCAACACAGTAGCACCAAGCGTCCACCTGTGTCATAGGTAAAGGGCCAGCTGGCTTGACTGTTAAAAGGTGCTGGAACCCCCAAAGTGCACTCCAAACCAAATAAAAAAATATTTTCTGTGTTTGTGAATTGTGTGCACAGTAGCTGCACGTGAATCAACAAAGTAGCGCCAAGCGTGCACCTGTGTCATAGGTAAAGGCCAGCTTGCTTGACTGTAAAAGGGTGCTGGAACCCCCAAAGTGCACTCCAAACAAAATAAAAAAATATTTTCAATGTTTGTGAATTGTGTGCACTGTGGCTGCACGTGCATCAACAAAGGAGCAGCACCAAGTGTGCGCCTGTGTCCCATAAGTAAAGGGCCAGCTGGCTTGTCCATTAAAGGGTGCTGTAACCCCCAGAGTGCACTGAAAAAAAAGAAAGAAATATATTTTTTTATGTTTATGAATTGTGTGCGCATTAGCCGCACGTGCATCAACAAAGTAGCGCCAAGCGTGCGCCTGTGTCATAAGTAAACGGCCAGCTGGCTTGACCATTAAAGGGTGCTGTAAACCCCAAAGTGCACTCCAAACCAAATAAAAAAATATTTTCTCTGTTTGTGAATTGTGTGCACTGTGGCTGCACGTGCATCAACAAAGGAGCAGCGCCAAGTGTGCGCCTGTGTCCCATAAGTAAAGGGCCTGCAGGCTTGTCCATTATTGTGTGCTGTAACCCCCAAAGTGCACTCCAAAAAAAATAAAAAAATATATTTTTTTTGTGTTTGTGAATTGTGTGCGCAGTAGCCGCACGTGCATCAACAAAGTAGCTCCAAGCGTGCACCTGTATCATAAGTAAACGGCCAGCTGGCTTGACCATTAAATGGTGCTGTAATCCCAAAAGTGCACTCCAAACCAAATAAAAAAATATTTTCAATGTTTGTGTATTGTGTGCACTGTGGCTGCACGTGCATCAACAAAGGAGCAGTGCCAAGTGTGTGCCTGTGTCCCATATGTAAAGGGCCGGCAGGCTTGTACAATAAAGATTGCTGTAACTCCCAAAGTGCACTCCAAAAAAATAAAAATATATATTTTTTTGTATTTGTGAATTGTGTGTGCAGTAGCTGCACGTGCATCAACAAAGTAGCGCCAAGCATGCACCTGTGTCATAGGTAAAGGCCAGCTGGCTTGAAAGTTAAAGGGTGCTGGAACCCCCAAAGTACACTTCAAACCAAATAAAAAAATATTTTCTGTGTTTGTGAATTGTGTGCACTGTGGCTGCACGTGCATCAACAAAGGAGAAGCGCCAAGCGTGCGCCTGTGTCCCATAAGTAAAGGGCTGGCTGGTTTGTCCACTAAAGTGAGCTGTAACCCCCAAAGTGCACTCCAAGAAAAATAAAAATATATATTTTTTTGTGTTTGCGAATTGTGTGTGCAGAAGCCGCACGTGCATCAACAGAGTAGCGCCAAGCGTGTGCCAGTGTCATAAGTAAAGGGCTGGCTGGCTTGACCATTAAAGGGTGCTGTAACCCCCAAAGTGCACTCCAAAAAAAAAATATACACATTTTTTTGTGTTTGTGAATTGTGTGCGCAGTAGCCGCACGTGCATCAACAAAGTAGCGCCAACCGTGCACCTGTGTCATAGTTAAGGGGCCTGCTGGCTTGACCAATAAAGGGTGCTGGAACCCCCAAAGTGCACTCCAAACCAAAAAAAAATGTTTTTCTGTGTTTGTGAATTGTGTGCACTGTGGCTGCACGTGCATCAACAAAGGAGCAGCGCCAAGTGTGCGCCTGTGTCCCATAAGTAAAGGGCCAGCTGGCTTGTCCTTTAAAGGGTGCTGTAACCCCCAAAGTGTACTCAAAAAAAAGAAAACATTTTTTTTTTTATGTTTGTGAATTGTGTGCGCATTAGCCGCACGTGCATCAACAAAGGAGCAGTGCCAAGTGTGCACCTGTGTCCCATAAGTTAAAGGCCTGGCTGGCTTGTACATTAAAGGGTGCTGTAACCCCCAAAGTGCACTCCAAAAAAAATAAAAATATATATTTTTTTGTGTTTGTGAATTGTGTGAGCAGTAGCCGCACGTGCATCAACAAAGTAGCGCCAAGCAAGCGGCTGTGTCATAAGTAAATGGCCGGCTGGCTTGACTGTTAAAAGGTGCTGTAACTCCCAAAGTGCACTCCAAACCAAATAAAAAAATATTTTCTGTGTTTGTGAATTGTGTGCACTGTGGCTGCACGTGCATCAACAAAGGAGCAGCGCCAAGTGTGCGCCTGTGTCCCATAAGTAAAGGGCCGGCTGGCTAGTCCATTAAAGGGTGCTGTAACCCCCAAAGTGCACTCCAAAAAAAATTAAAAAATATATTTTTTTGTGTTTGTGAATTGTGTGCGCAGTAGCCGCACGTGCATCAACAAATTAGCAACAAGCGTGCGCCTGTGTAATAAGTAAAGGGCTGGCTGGCTTGACTGTTAAAGGGTGCTGTAAACCCCAAAGTGCACTCTAAACCAAATAAAAAAATATTTTCTGTGTTTGTGAATTGTGTGCACTGTGGCTGCACGTGCATCAACAAAGGAGCAGCGCCAAGTGTGCGCCTGTGTCCCATAAGTAAAGGGCCGGCTGGCTTGTCCATTAAAGGGTGCTGTAACCCCCAAAGTGCAATGAAAAAAAAGAAAGAAATATATTTTTTTATGTTTATGAATTGTGTGCGCATTAGCCGCACGTGCATCAACAAAGTAGCGCCAAGCGTTCGCCTGTGTCATAAGTAAATGGCCAGCTGTCTTGACCATTAAAGTGTGCTGTAATCTCCAAAGTGCACTCCAAACCAAATAAAAAAATATTTTCTGTGTTTGTGAATTGTGTGCACTGTGGCTGCATGAGCATCAACAAAGGAGCAGCGCCAAGTGTGCGCCTGTGTCCCATAAGTAAAGGGCTGGCTGGCTTGTCCATTAAAGGGTGCTCTAACCCCCAAAGTGCACTCCAAAAAAAATAAAAAAAAATATTTTTTGGTGTTTGTGAATTGTGTGCGCAGTAGCCGCACGTGCATCAACAAAGTAGCGCCAAGCGTGCGCCTGTGTCATAAGTAAAGGTCTGGCTGGCTTGACCATTAAATGTAACCCCCAAAGTGCACTCCAAACCAAATAAAAAAATATTTTCTGTGTTTGTGAATTGTGTGCACTGTGGCTGCACGTGCATCAACAAAGGAGCAGAGCCAAGCGTGTTCCTGTGTCCCATAAGTAAAGGGCTGGCTGGTTTGTCCATTAAAGGGTGCTGTAACCCCCAAAGTGCACTCCAAGAAAAATAAAAATATATATTTTTTTGTGTTTGCGAATTGTGTGTGCAGTAGCTGCACGTGCATCAACAGAGTAGCGCTAAGCGTGTGCCAGTGTCAAAAGTAAAGGGCTGGTTGGCTTGACCATTAAAGGGTGCTGTAACTCCCAAAGTGCACTCCAAAAAAAAAATATATATACATTTTTTTGTGTTTGTGAATTATGTGCGCAGTAGCCGCACGTGCTTCAACAAAGTAGCGCCAAGCGAGCACCTGTGTCGTAGTTAAGGGGCCAGCTGGTTTGACCATTAAAGGGTGCTGGAACCCCCAAAGTGCACTCCAAACCAAAAAAAAAATTTTTTCTGTGTTTGTGAATTGTGTGCACTGTGGCTGCATGTGCATCAACAAAGGAGCAGAGCCAAGTGTGCGCCTGTGTCCCATAAGTAAAGGGCCAGCTGGTTTGTCCATTAAAGGGTGCTGTAACCCCCAAAGTGCACTCCAAAAAAAATAAAAATATAAATATTTTTGTGTTTTTGAATTGTGTGCACTGTAGCCTCACGCGCATCAACAAAGTAGCGCCAAGCGTGCGCCTGTGTCATAAGTAAATGGCCGGCTGGCTTGACCATTAAAGTGTGCTGTAAACCCCAAAGTGCACTCCAAACCAAATAAAAAATATTTTCTGTGTTTGTGAATTGTGTGCACTGTGGCTGCACGTGCATCAACAAAGGAGCAGCGCCAAGTGTGCGCCTGTGTCCCATAAGTAAAGGGCCGGCTGGCTTGTACATTAAAGGGTGCTGTAACCCCCAAAGTGCACTCCTAAAAAATAAAAATATATATTTTTTTGTGTTTGTGAATTGTGTGTGCAGTAGCTGCACGTGCATCAACACAGTAGCACCAAGCGTCCGCCTGTGTCATAGGTAAAGGGCCAGCTGGCTTGACTGTTAAAAGGTGCTGGAACCCCCAAAGTGCACTCCAAACCAAATAAAAAAATATTTTCTGTGTTTGTGAATTGTGTGCACAGTAGCTGCACGTGCATCAACAAAGTAGCGCCAAGCGTGCACCTGTGTCATATGTAAAGGCCAGCTTGCTTGACTGTAAAAGGGTGCTGGAACCCCCAAAGTGCACTCCAAACCAAATAAAAAAATATTTTCAATGTTTGTGAATTGTGTGCACTGTGGCTGCACGTGCATCAACAAAGGAGCAGCGCCAAGTGTGCGCCTGTGTCCCATGAGTAAAGGGCCAGCTGGCTTGTCCTTTAAAGGGTGCTGTAACCCCCAAAGTGCACTCAAAAAAATGAAAACTTTTTTTTTTTATGTTTGTGAATTGTGTGCGCATTAGCCGCACGTGCATCAACAAAGTAGCGCCAAGCGTGCACCTGTGTAATAAGTAAACAGGCAGCTAGCTTGACCATTAAAGTGTGCTGTAATCTCCAAAGTGCACTCCAAACCAAATAAAAAAATATTTTCTGTGTTTGTGAATTGTGTGCACTGTGGCTGCACGTGCATCAACAAAGGAGCAGCGCCAAGTGTGCGCCTGTGTCCCATAAGTAAAGGGCCTGCAGGCTTGTCCATTAATGGGTGCTGTAACCCCCAAAGTGCACTCCAAAAAAAATAAAAAAATATATATTTTTTTGTTTGTGAATTGTGTGCGCAGTAGCCGCACGTGCATCAACAAAGTAGCGCCAAGCGTGCACCTGTATAATAAGTAAACGGCCGGCTGGCTTGACCATTAAAGCGTGCTGTAAACCCCAAAGTGCACTCCAAACCAAATAAAAAATATTTTCTGTGTTTGTGAATTGTGTGCACTGTGGCTGCACGTGCATCAACAAAGGAGCAGTGCCAAGTGTGCGCCTGTGTCCCATAAGTTAAAGGCCTGGCTGGCTTGTACATTAAAGGGTGCTGTAACCCCCAAAGTGCACTCCAAAAAAAATAAAAATATATATTTTTTTGTGTTTGTGAATTGTGTGCGCAGTAGCCGCACGTGCATCAACAAAGTAGCGCCAAGCAAGCGGCTGTGTCATAAGTAAATGGCCGGCTGGCTTGACTGTTAAAAGGTGCTGTAACTCCCAAAGTGCACTCCAAACCAAATAAAAAAATATTTTCTGTGTTTGTGAATTGTGTGCACTGTGGCTGCACGTGCATCAACAAAGGAGCAGCGCCAAGTGTGCGCCTGTGTCCCATAAGTAAAGGGCCGGCTGGCTAGTCCATTAATTGGTGCTGTAACCCCCAAAGTGCACTCCAAAAAAAATTAAAAAATATATTTTTTTGTGTTTGTGAATTGTGTGCGCAGTAGCCGCACGTGCATCAACAAATTAGCACCAAGCGTGCGCCTATGTAATAAGTAAAGGGCTGGCTGGCTTGACTGTTAAAGGGTGCTGTAAACCCCAAAGTGCACTCCAAACCAAATAAAAAAATATTTTCTGTGTTTGTGAATTGTGTGCACTGTGGCTGCACGTGCATCAACAAAGGAGCAGCGCCAAGTGTGCGCCTGTGTCCCATAAGTAAAGGGCAGGCTGGCTTGTCCATTAAAGGGTGCTGTAACCCCCAAAGTGCAATGAAAAAAAAGAAAGAAATATATTTTTTTATGTTTATGAATTGTGTGCGCATTAGCCGCACGTGCATCAACAAAGTAGCGCCAAGCGTTCGCCTGTGTCATAAGTAAATGGCCAGCTGTCTTGACCATTAAAGTGTGCTGTAATCTCCAAAGTGCACTCCAAACCAAATAAAAAAATATTTTCTGTGTTTGTGAATTGTGTGCACTGTGGCTGCATGAGCATCAACAAAGGAGCAGCGCCAAGTGTGCGCCTGTGTCCCATAAGTAAAGGGCTGGCTGGCTTGTCCATTAAAGGGTGCTCTAACCCCCAAAGTGCACTCCAAAAAAAATAAAAAAAAATATTTTTTGGTGTTTGTGAATTGTGTGCGCAGTAGCCGCACGTGCATCAACAAAGTAGCGCCAAGCGTGTGCCTGTGTCATAAGTAAAGGTCCGGCTGGCTTGACCATTAAATGTAACCCCCAAAGTGCACTCCAAACCAAATAAAAAAATATTTTCTGTGTTTGTGAATTGTGTGCACTGTGGCTGCACGTGCATCAACAAAGGAGCAGAGCCAAGCGTGTTCCTGTGTCCCATAAGTAAAGGGCTGGCTGGTTTGTCCATTAAAGGGTGCTGTAACCCCCAAAGTGCACTCCAAGAAAAATAAAAATATATATTTTTTTGTGTTTGCAAATTGTGTGTGCAGTAGCTGCACGTGCATCAACAGAGTAGCGCTAAGCATGTGCCAGTGTCAAAAGTAAAGGGCTGGTTGGCTTGACCATTAAAGGGTGCTGTAACTCCCAAAGTGCACTCCAAAAAAAAAATATATATACATTTTTTTGTGTTTGTGAATTATGTGCGCAGTAGCCGCACGTGCTTCAACAAAGTAGCGCCAAGCGAGCACCTGTGTCGTAGTTAAGGGGCCAGCTGGTTTGACCATTAAAGGGTGCTGGAACCCCCAAAGTGCACTCCAAACCAAAAAAATTTTTTTTTCTGTGTTTGTGAATTGTGTGCACTGTGGCTGCACGTGCATCAACAAAGGAGCAGAGCCAAGTGTGCGCCTGTGTCCCATAAGTAAAGGGCCAGCTGGTTTGTCCATTAAAGGGTGCTGTAACTCCCAAAGTGCACTCCAAAAAAAATAAAAATATATATTTTTTGGGGTTTGTGAATTGTGTGCACAGTAGCCGCACGCGCATCAACAAAGTAGCGCCAAGCGTGCTCCTGTGTCATAAGTAAATGGCCGGCTGGCTTGACCATTAAAGTGTGCTGTAAACCCCAAAGTGCACTCCAAACCAAATAAAAAAATATTTTCTGTGTTTGTGAATTGTGTGCACTGTGGATGCACGTGCATCAACAAAGGAGCAGCGCCAAGTGTGCGCCTGTGTCCCATAAGTAAAGGGCTGGCTGGCTTGTACATTAAAGGGTGCTGTAACCCCCAAAGTGCACTCCAAAAAAAATAAAAAAATATATTTTTTTGTGTTTGTGAATTGTGTGCGCAGTAGCCGCACGTGCATCAACAAAGTAGCGCCAAGCGTGCGCCTGAGTAATAAGTAAAGGGCTGGCTGGCTTGACTGTTAAAGGGTGCTGTAAACCCCAAAGTGCACTCCAAACCAAATAAAAAAATATTTTCTCTGTTTGTGAATTGTGTGCACTGTGGCTGCACGTGCAACAACAAAGGAGCAGCGCCAAGTGTGCGCCTTTGTCCCATAAGTAAAGGGCTGACTGGCTTGTCCATTAAAGGGTGCTGTAACCCCCAAAGTGCACTCAAAAAAAAGAAAGAAATATATATTTTTATGTTTGTGAATTGTGTGCGCATTAGCCGCACGTGCATCAACAAAGTAGTGCCAAGCGTGCGCCTGTGTCATAAGTAAACGGCCAACTGTCTTGACCATTAAAGTGTGCTGTAATCTCCAAAGTGCACTCCAAACCAAATAAAAAATATTTTCTGTGTTTGTGAATTGTGTGCACTGTGGCTGCACTTGCATCAACAAAGGAGCAATGCCAAGTGTGCGCCTGTGTCCCATAAGTAAAGGGCTGCCTGGCTTGTCCATGAAAGGGTGCTCTAACCCCCAAAGTGCACTCCAAAAAAAATAAAAATAAATATTTTTTTGTGTTTTTGAATTGTGTGCACTGTAGCCGCACGCGCATCAACAAAGTAGCGCCAAGCGTGCGCCTGTGTCATAAGTAAATGGCCGGCTGGCTTGACCATTAAAGTGTGCTGTAAACCCCAAAGTGCACTCCAAACCAAATAAAAAATATTTTCTGTGTTTGTGAATTGTGTGCACTGTGGCTGCACGTGCATCAACAAAGGAGCAGCGCCAAGTGTGCGCCTGTGTCCCATAAGTAAAGGGCCGGCTGGCTTGTACATTAAAGGGTGCTGTAACCCCCAAAGTGCACTCCTAAAAAATAAAAATATATATTTTTTTGTGTTTGTGAATTGTGTGTGCAGTAGCTGCACGTGCATCAACACAGTAGCACCAAGCGTCCGCCTGTGTCATAGGTAAAGGGCCAGCTGGCTTGACTGTTAAAAGGTGCTGGAACCCCCAAAGTGCACTCCAAACCAAATAAAAAAATATTTTCTGTGTTTGTGAATTGTGTGCACAGTAGCTGCACGTGCATCAACAAAGTAGCGCCAAGCGTGCACCTGTGTCATAGGTAAAGGCCAGCTTGCTTGACTGTAAAAGGGTGCTGGAACCCCCAAAGTGCACTCCAAACCAAATAAAAAAATATTTTCAATGTTTGTAAATTGTGTGCACTGTGGCTGCACGTGCATCAACAAACGAGCAGCACCAAGTGTGCGCCTGTGTCCCATAAGTAAAGGGCCAGCTGGCTTGTCCATTAAAGGGTGCTGTAACCCCCAAAGTGCACTTAAAAAAAAGAAAGAAATATGTTTTTTTATGTTTATGAATTGTGTGCGCATTAGCCGCACGTGCATCAACAAAGTAGCGCCAAGCGTGCGCCTGTGTCATAAGTAAACGGCCAGCTGGCTTGACCATTAAAGGGTGCTGTAAACCCCAAAGTGCACTCCAAACCAAATAAAAAAATATTTTCTCTGTTTGTGAATTGTGTGCACTGTGGCTGCACGTGCATCAACAAAGGAGCAGCGCCAAGTGTGCGCCTGTGTCCCATAAGTAAAGGGCCTGCAGGCTTGTCCATTATTGTGTGCTGTAACCCCCAAAGTGCACTCCAAAAAAAATAAAAAAATATATTTTTTTGTGTTTGTGAATTGTGTGCGCATTAGCTGCACGTGCATCAACAAAGTAGCTCCAAGCGTGCACCTGTATCATAAGTAAACGGCCAGCTGGCTTGACCATTAAAGGGTGCTGTAATCCCAAAAGTGCACTCCAAACCAAATAAAAAAATATTTTCAATGTTTGTGTATTGTGTGCACTGTGGCTGCACGTGCATCAACAAAGGAGCAGTGCCAAGTGTGTGCCTGTGTCCCATAAGTAAAGGGCCGGCAGGCTTGTACAATAAAGATTGCTGTAACTCCCAAAGTGCACTCCAAAAAAATAAAAATATATATTTTTTTGTATTTGTGAATTGTGTGTGCAGTAGCTGCACGTGCATCAACAAAGTAGCGCCAAGCGTGCACCTGTGTCATAGGTAAAGGCCAGCTGGCTTGACAGTTAAAGGGTGCTGGAACCCCCAAAGTACACTCCAAACCAAATAAAAAAATATTTTCTGTGTTTGTGAATTGTGTGCACTGTGGCTGCACGTGCATCAACAAAGGAGAAGCGCCAAGCGTGCGCCTGTGTCCCATAAGTAAAGGGCTGGCTGGTTTGTCCACTAAAGTGAGCTGTAACCCCCAAAGTGCACTCCAAGAAAAATAAAAATATATATTTTTTTGTGTTTGCGAATTGTGTGTGCAGAAGCCGCACGTGCATCAACAGAGTAGCGCCAAGCGTGTGCCAGTGTCATAAGTAAAGGGCAGGCTGGCTTGACCATTAAAGGGTGCTGTAACCCCCAAAGTGCACTCCAATAAAAAAATATACACATTTTTTTGTGTTTGTGAATTGTGTGCGCAGTAGCCGCACGTGCATCAACAAAGTAGCGCCAACCGCGCACCTGTGTCATAGTTAAGGGGCCTGCTGGCTTGACCAATAAAGGGTGCTGGAACCCCCAAAGTGCACTCCAAACCAAAAAAAAATGTTTTTCTGTGTTTGTGAATTGTGTGCACTGTGGCTGCACGTGCATCAACAAAGGAGCAGCGCCAAGTGTGCGCCTGTGTCCCATAAGTAAAGGGCCAGCTGGCTTGTCCTTTAAAGGGTGCTGTAACCCCCAAAGTGCACTCAAAAAAATGAAAACATTTTTTTTTTATGTTTGTGAATTGTGTGCGCATTAGCCGCACGTGCATCAACAAAGTAGCGCCAAGCGTGCACCTGTGTAATAAGTAAACAGGCAGCTAGCTTGACCATTAAAGTGTGCTGTAATCTCCAAAGTGCACTCCAAACCAAATAAAAAAATATTTTCTGTGTTTGTGAATTGTGTGCACTGTGGCTGCACGTGCATCAACAAAGGAGCAGCGCCAAGTGTGCGCCTGTGTCCCATAAGTAAAGGGCCTGCAGGCTTGTCCATTAATGGGTGCTGTAACCCCCAAAGTGCACTCCAAAAAAAATAAAAAAATATATATTTTTTTGTTTGTGAATTGTGTGCGCAGTAGCCGCACGTGCATCAACAAAGTAGCGCCAAGCGTGCACCTGTATAATAAGTAAACGGCCGGCTGGCTTGACCATTAAAGGGTGCTGTAAACCCCAAAGTGCACTCCAAACCAAATAAAAAATATTTTCTGTGTTTGTGAATTGTGTGCACTGTGGCTGCACGTGCATCAACAAAGGAGCAGTGCCAAGTGTGCGCCTGTGTCCCATAAGTTAAAGGCCTGGCTGGCTTGTACATTAAAGGGTGCTGTAACCCCCAAAGTGCACTCCAAAAAAAATAAAAATATATATTTTTTTGTGTTTGTGAATTGTGTGCGCAGTAGCCGCACGTGCATCAACAAAGTAGCGCCAAGCAAGCGGCTGTGTCATAAGTAAATGGCCGGCTGGCTTGACTGTTAAAAGGTGCTGTAACTCCCAAAGTGCACTCCAAACCAAATAAAAAAATATTTTCTGTGTTTGTGAATTGTGTGCACTGTGGCTGCACGTGCATCAACAAAGGAGCAGCGCCAAGTGTGCGCCTGTGTCCCATAAGTAAAGGGCCGGCTGGCTAGTCCATTAAAGGGTGCTGTAACCCCCAAAGTGCACTCCAAAAAAAATTAAAAAATATATTTTTTTGTGTTTGTGAATTGTGTGCGCAGTAGCCGCACGTGCATCAACAAATTAGCACCAAGCGTGCGCCTATGTAATAAGTAAAGGGCTGGCTGGCTTGACTGTTAAATGGTGCTGTAAACCCCAAAGTGCACTCCAAACCAAATAAAAAAATATTTTCTGTGTTTGTGAATTGTGTGCACTGTGGCTGCACGTGCATCAACAAAGGAGCAGCACCAAGTGTGCGCCTGTGTCCCATAAGTAAAGGGCCGGCTGGCTTGTCCATTAAAGGGTGCTGTAACCCCCAAAGTGCAATGAAAAAAAAGAAAGAAATATATTTTTTTATGTTTATGAATTGTGTGCGCATTAGCCGCACGTGCATCAACAAAGTAGCGCCAAGCGTTCGCCTGTGTCATAAGTAAATGGCCAGCTGTCTTGACCATTAAAGTGTGCTGTAATCTCCAAAGTGCACTCCAAACCAAATAAAAAAATATTTTCTGTGTTTGTGAATTGTGTGCACTGTGGCTGCATGAGCATCAACAAAGGAGCAGCGCCAAGTGTGCGCCTGTGTCCCATAAGTAAAGGGCTGGCTGGCTTGTCCATTAAAAAGTGCTCTAACCCCCAAAGTGCACTCCAAAAAAAATAAAAAAATATATTTTTTGGTGTTTGTGAATTGTGTGCGCAGTAGCCGCACGTGCATCAACAAAGTAGCGCCAAGCGTGCGCCTGTGTCATAAGTAAAGGTCCGGCTGGCTTGACCATTAAATGTAACCCCCAAAGTGCACTCCAAACCAAATAAAAAAATATTTTCTGTGTTTGTGAATTGTGTGCACTGTGGCTGCACGTGCATCAACAAAGGAGCAGAGCCAAGCGTGTTCCTGTGTCCCATAAGTAAAGGGCTGGCTGGTTTGTCCATTAAAGGGTGCTGTAACCCCCAAAGTGCACTCCAAGAAAAATAAAAATATATATTTTTTTGTGTTTGCAAATTGTGTGTGCAGTAGCTGCACGTGCATCAACAGAGTAGCGCTAAGCGTGTGCCAGTGTCAAAAGTAAAGGGCTGGTTGGCTTGACCATTAAAGGGTGCTGTAACTCCCAAAGTGCACTCCAAAAAAAATATATATATACATTTTTTTGTGTTTGTGAATTATGTGCGCAGTAGCCGCACGTGCTTCAACAAAGTAGCGCCAAGCGAGCACCTGTGTCGTAGTTAAGGGGCCAGCTGGTTTGACCATTAAAGGGTGCTGGAACCCCCAAAGTGCACTCCAAACCAAAAATAAAATTTTTCCTGTGTTTGTGAATTGTGTGCACTGTGGCTGCACGTGCATCAACAAAGGAGCAGAGCCAAGTGTGCGCCTGTGTCCCATAAGTAAAGGGCCAGCTGGTTTGTCCATTAAAGGGTGCTGTAACTCCCAAAGTGCACTCCAAAAAAAATAAAAATATATATTTTTTGGGGTTTGTGAATTGTGTGCACAGTAGCCGCACGCGCATCAACAAAGTAGCGCCAAGCGTGCTCCTGTGTCATAAGTAAATGGCCGGCTGGCTTGACCATTAAAGTGTGCTGTAAACCCCAAAGTGCACTCCAAACCAAATAAAAAAATATTTTCTCTGTTTGTGAATTGTGTGCACTGTGGCTGCACGTGCAACAACAAAGGAGCAGCGCCAAGTGTGCGCCTTTGTCCCATAAGTAAAGGGCTGACTGGCTTGTCCATTAAAGGGTGCTGTAACCCCCAAAGTGCACTCAAAAAAAAGAAAGAAATATATATTTTTATGTTTGTGAATTGTGTGCGCATTAGCCGCACGTGCATCAACAAAGTAGTGCCAAGCGTGCGCCTGTGTCATAAGTAAACGGCCAGCTGTCTTGACCATTAAAGTGTGCTGTAATCTCCAAAGTGCACTCCAAACCAAATAAAAAATATTTTCTGTGTTTGTGAATTGTGTGCACTGTGGCTGCACTTGCATCAACAAAGGAGCAACGCCAAGTGTGCGCCTGTGTCCCATAAGTAAAGGGCTGCCTGGCTTGTCCATGAAAGGGTGCTCTAACCCCCAAAGTGCACTCCAAAAAAAATAAAAATAAATATTTTTTTGTGTTTGTGAATTGTGTGCGCATTAGCTGCACGTGCATCAACAATGTAGCGCCAAGCGTGCGCCTGTGTCATAAGTAAATGGCCAGCTGGCTTGACCAATAAAGTGTGCTGTTATCTCCAAAGTGCACTCCAAACCAAATAAAAAAATATTTTCTGTGTTTGTGAATTGTGTGCACTGTGGCTGCAAGTGCATCAACAAAGGAGCAGCGCCAAGTGTGCGCCTGTGTCCCATAAGTAAATGGCTGCCTGGCTTGTGCATTAAAGTGTGCTCTAACCCCCAAAGTGCACTCCAAAAAAAATAAAAAAAAATATTTTTTTGTGTTTGTGAATTGTGTGCGCATTAGCCGCACGTGCATCAACAAAGTAGCGCCAAGCGTGCGCCTGTGTCATAAGTAAAGGGCCAGCTGGCTTGACCAATAAAGTGTGCTGTTATCTCCAAAGTGCACTTCAAACCAAATAAAAAAATATTTTCTGTGTTTGTGAATTGTGTGCACTGTGGCTGCATGTGCATCAACAAAGGAGCAGCGCCAAGTGTGCGCCTGTGTCCCATAAGTAAAGGGCTGGCTGGCTTGTCCATTAAAGGGTGCTCTAACCACCAAAGTGCACTCCAAGAAAAAAAAAAATATATATTTTTTGGTGTTTGTGAATTGTGTGCGCAGTAGCTGCACGTGCATCAACAAAGTAGCGCCAAGCGTGTGCCTGTGTCATAAGTAAAGGGCCGGCTGGCTTGACCATTAAATGTAACCCCCAAAGTGCACTCCAAACCAAATAAAAAAATATTTTCTGTGTTTGTGAATTGTGTGCACTGTGGCTGCACGTTCATCAACAAAGGAGCAGAGCTAAGTGTGCGCCTGTGTCCCATAAGTAAAGAGCCGGCTTGGATGTCCATTAAACCGTGCTGTAACCCCCAAAGTCCACTCAAAATAAAGAAAAATATATATTTTTTTGTGTTTGTGAATTTTGTGCGCATTAGCCGCACGTGCATCAACAAAGTAGCGCCAAGCGTGCGCCTGTGTCATAAGTAAACGGCCAGCTGGCTTGACCAATAAAGTGTGCTGTAATCTCCAAAGTGCACTCCAAACCAAATAAAAAAATATTTTCTGTGTTTGTGAATTGTGTGCACTGTGGCTGCACGTGCATCAACAAAAGAGCAGCGCCAAGTGTGCGCCTCTGTCCCATAAGTAAAGGGCTGGCTGGCTTGTCCATTAAAGGGTGCTGTAACCCCCAAAGTGCACTCCTAAAAAATAAAAATATTTATTTTTTTGTGTTTGTGAATTGTGTGTGCAGTAGCTGCACGTGCATCAACAAAGTAGCGCCAAGCGTCCGCCTGTTTCATAGGTAAAGGGCCAGCTGGCTTGACTGTTAAAGTGTGCTGGAACCCCCAAAGTGCACTCCAAACCAAATAAAAAAATATTTTCTGTGTTTGTGAATTGTGTGCACTGTGGCTGCCCGTGCATCAACAAAGGAGCAGAGCCAAGCGTGTTCCTGTGTCCCATAAGTAAAGGGCAGGCTGGTTTGTCCATTAAAGGGTGCTGTAACCCCCAAAGTGCACTCCAAGAAAAATAAAAATATATATTTTTTTGTGTTTGCGAATTGTGTGTGCAGTAGCCGCACGTGCATCAACAGAGTAGCGCTAAGAGTGTGCCAGTGTCAAAAGTAAAGGGCTGGTTGGCTTGACCGTTAAAGGGTGCTGTAACCCCCAAAGTGCACTCCAAATAAAAAATATATATACATTTTTTTGTGTTTGTGAATTATGTGCGCAGTAGCCGCATGTGCATCAACAAAGTAGCGCCAAGCGTGCACCTGTGTCGTAGTTAAGGGGCCAGCTGGCTTGACCATTAAAGGGTGCTGGAATCCCCAAAGTGCACTCCAAACCCAAAAAAATTTTTTTTCTGTGTTTGTGAATTGTGTGCACTGTGGCTGCACGTGCATCAACAAAGGAGCAGAGCCAAGTGTGCGCCTGTGTCCCATAGGTAAAGGGCCAGCTGGTTTGTCCATTAAAGGGTGCTATAACCCCCAAAGTGCACTCCAAAAAAAATAAAAATATATATTTTTTTCTGTTTGTGAATTGTGTGCACAGTAGCCGCACGCGCATCAACCAAGTAGCGCCAAGCGTGCGCCTGTGTCATAAGTAAATGGCCGGCTGGCTTGACCATTAAAGTGTGCTGTAAACCCCAAAGTGCACTCCAAACCAAATAAAAAATATTTTCTGTGTTTGTGAATTGTGTGCACTGTGGCTGCACGTGCATCAACAAAGGAGCAGCGCCAAGTGTGCGCCTGTGTCCCATAAGTAAAGGGCCGGCTGGCTTGTACATTAAAGGGTGCTGTAACCCCCAAAGTGCACTCCTAAAAAATAAAAATATATTTTTTTGTGTGTTTGTGAATTGTGTGTGCAGTAGCTGCACGTGCATCAACAAAGTAGCGCCAAGCGTCCGCCTGTGTCATAGGTAAAGGGCCAGCTGGCTTGACTGTTAAAGGGTGCTGGAACCCCCAAAGTGCTCTCCAAACCAAATAAAAAAATATTTTCTGTTTGTGAATTGTGTGCACTGTGGCTGCACGTGCATCAACAAAGGAGCAGAGCCAAGCGTGTTCCTGTGTCCCATAAGTAAAGGGCTGGCTGGTTTGTCCATTAAAGGGTGCTGTAACCCCCAAAGTGCACTCCAAGAAAAATAAAAATATATATTATTTTTTTGTGTTTGCGAATTGTGTGTGCAGTAGCTGCACGTGCATCAACAGAGTAGCGCTAAGCGTGTGCCAGTGTCAAAAGTAAAGGGCTGGTTGGCTTGACCATTAAAGGGTGCTGTAACTCCCAAAGTGCACTCCAAAAAAAAAATATATATACATTTTTTTGTGTTTGTGAATTATGTGCGCAGTAGCCGCACGTGCTTCAACAAAGTAGCGCCAAGCGAGCACCTGTGTCGTAGTTAAGGGGCCAGCTGGCTTGACCATTAAAGGGTGCTGGAACCCCCAAAGTGCATTCCAAACCAAAAAAATTTTTTTTTCTGTGTTTGTGAATTGTGTGCACTGTGGCTGCACGTGCATCAACAAAGGAGCAGAGCCAAGTGTGCGCCTGTGTCCCATAAGTAAAGGGCCAGCTGGTTTGTCCATTAAAGGGTGCTGTAACTCCCAAAGTGCACTCCAAAAAAAATAAAAATATATATTTTTTGGGGTTTGTGAATTGTGTGCACAGTAGCCGCACGCGCATCAACAAAGTAGCGCCAAGCGTGCTCCTGTGTCATAAGTAAATGGCCGGCTGGCTTGACCATTAAAGTGTGCTGTAAACCCCAAAGTGCACTCCAAACCAAATAAAAAAATATTTTCTGTGTTTGTGAATTGTGTGCACTGTGGATGCACGTGCATCAACAAAGGAGCAGCGCCAAGTGTGCGCCTGTGTCCCATAAGTAAAGGGCTGGCTGGCTTGTACATTAAAGGGTGCTGTAACCCCCAAAGTGCACTCCAAAAAAAATAAAAAAATATATTTTTTTGTGTTTGTGAATTGTGTGCGCAGTAGCCGCACGTGCATCAACAAAGTAGCGCCAAGCGTGCGCCTGAGTAATAAGTAAAGGGCTGGCTGGCTTGACTGTTAAAGGGTGCTGTAAACCCCAAAGTGCACTCCAAACCAAATAAAAAAATATTTTCTCTGTTTGTGAATTGTGTGCACTGTGGCTGCACGTGCAACAACAAAGGAGCAGCGCCAAGTGTGCGCCTTTGTCCCATAAGTAAAGGGCCGACTGGCTTGTCCATTAAAGGGTGCTGTAACCCCCAAAGTGCACTCAAAAAAAAGAAAGAAATATATTTTTTTATGTTTGTGAATTGTGTGCGCATTAGCCGCACGTGCATCAACAAAGTAGTGCCAAGCGTGCGCCTGTGTCATAAGTAAATGGCCAGCTGTCTTGACCATTAAAGTGTGCTGTAATCTCCAAAGTGCACTCCAAACCAAATAAAAAATATTTTCTGTGTTTGTGAATTGTGTGCACTGTGGCTGCACTTGCATCAACAAAGGAGCAACGCCAAGTGTGCGCCTGTGTCCCATAAGTAAAGGGCTGCCTGGCTTGTCCATGAAAGGGTGCTCTAACCCCCAAAGTGCACTCCAAAAAAAATAAAAAAATATATTTTTTTGTGTTTGTGAATTGTGTGCGCATTAGCCGCACGTGCATCAACAAAGTAGCGCCAAGCGTGTGCCTGTGTCATAAGTAAACGGCCAGCTGGCTTGACCAATAAAGTGTGCTGTTATCTCCAAAGTGCACTCCAAACCAAATAAAAAAATATTTTCTGTGTTTGTGAATTGTGTGCACTGTGGCTGCACGTGCATCAACAAAGGAGCAGCGCCAAGTGTGCGCCTGTGTCCCATAAGTGAATGGCTGACTGGCTTGTGCATTAAAGTGTGCTCTAACCCCCAAAGTGCACTCCAAAAAAAATAAAAAAAAATATTTTTTTGTGTTTGTGAATTGTGTGCGCATTAGCCGCACGTGCATCAACAAAGTAGCGCCAAGCGTGCGCCTGTGTCATAAGTAAACGGCCAGCTGGCTTGACCAATAAAGTGTGCTGTAATCTCCAAAGTGCACTCCAAACCAAATAAAAAAATATTTTCTGTGTTTGTGAATTGTGTGCACTGTGGCTGCACGTGCATCAACAAAAGAGCAGCGCCAAGTGTGTGCCTCTGTCCCATAAGTAAAGGGCTGGCTGGCTTGTCCATTAAAGGGTGCTGTAACCCCCAAAGTGCACTCAAAATAAAGAAAAAAAAAAAATTTTTGTGTTTGTGAATTGTGTGCGCATTAGCCGCACGTGCATCAACAAAGTAGCGCCAAGCGTGCGCCTGTGTCATAAGTAAACGGCCAGCTGGCTTGATCAATAAAGTGTGCTGTAATCTCCAAAGTGCACTCCAAACCAAATAAAAAAATATTTTCTGTGTTTGTGAATTGTGTGCACTGTGGCTGCACGTGCATCAACCAAGGAGCAGCGCCAAGTGTGCGCCTGTGTCCCATAAGTAAAGGGCCGACTGGCTTGTCCATTAAAGGGTGCTGTAACCCCCAAAGTGCACTCCTAAAAAATAAAAATATATATTTTTTTGTGTTTGTGAATTGTGTGTGCAGTAGCTGCACGTGCATCAACAAAGTAGCGCCAAGCGTCCGCCTGTTTCATAGGTAAAGGGCCAGCTGGCTTGACTGTTAAAGGGTGCTGGAACCCCCAAAGTGCACTCCAAACCAAATAAAAAAATATTTTCTGTGTTTGTGAATTGTGTGCACTGTGGCTGCACGTGCATCAACAAAGGAGCAGAGCCAAGCATGTTCCTGTGTCCCATAAGTAAAGGGCAGGCTGGTTTGTCCATTAAAGGGTGCTGTAACCCCCAAAGTGCACTCCAAGAAAAATAAAAATATATATTTTTTTGTGTTTGCGAATTGTGTGTGCAGTAGCCGCACGTGCATCAACAGAGTAGCGCTAAGAGTGTGCCAGTGTCAAAAGTAAAGGGCTGGTTGGCTTGACCGTTAAAGGGTGCTGTAACCCCCAAAGTGCACTCCAAATAAAAAATAAATATACATTTTTTTGTGTTTGTGAATTATGTGTGCAGTAGCCGCACGTGCATCAACAAAGTAGCGCCAAGCGTGCACCTGTGTTGTAGTTAAGGGGCCAGCTGGCTTGACCATTAAAGGGTGCTGGAACCCCCAAAGTGCACTCCAAACCAAAAAAATTTTTTTTTCTGTATTTGTGAATTGTGTGCACTGTGGCTGCACGTGCATCAACAAAGGAGCAGAGCCAAGTGTGCGCCTGTGTCCCATAAGTAAAGGGCCAGCTGGTTTGTCCATTAAAGGGTGCTATAACCCCCAAAGTGCACTCCAAAAAAAATAAAAATATATGTTTTTTTGTGTTTGTGAATTGTGTGCACAGTAGCCGCACGCGCATCAACCAAGTAGCGCCAAGCGTGCGCCTGTGTCATAAGTAAATGGCCGGCTGGCTTGACCAATAAAGTGTGCTGTTATCTCCAAAGTGCACTTCAAACCAAATAAAAAAATATTTTCTGTGTTTGTGAATTGTGTGCACTGTGGCTGCATGTGCATCAACAAAGGAGCAGCGCCAAGTGTGCGCCTGTGTCCCATAAGTAAAGGGCTGGCTGGCTTGTCCATTAAAGGGTGCTCTAACCCCCAAAGTGCACTCCAAAAAAAATATATATATATTTTTTGGTGTTTGTGAATTGTGTGCGCAGTAGCCGCACGTTCATCAACAAAGTAGCGCCAAGCGTGCGCCTGTGTCATAAGTAAAGGGCTGGCTGGCTTGACCATTAAATGTAACCCCCAAAGTGCACTCCAAACCAAATAAAAAAATATTTTCTGTGTTTGTGAATTGTGTGCACTGTGGCTGCACGTTCATCAACAAAGGAGCAGGGCTAAGTGTGCGCCTGTGTCCCATAAGTAAAGAGCCGGCTTGGATGTCCATTAAACGGTGCTGTAACCCCCAAAGTCCACTCAAAATAAAGAAAAATATATATTTTTTTGTGTTTGTGAATTGTGTGCGCATTAGCCGCACGTGCATCAACAAAGTAGCGCCAAGCGTGCGCCTGTGTCATAAGTAAACGGCCAGCTGGCTTGACCAATAAAGTGTGCTGTAATCTCCAAAGTGCACTCCAAACCAAATAAAAAAATATTTTCTGTGTTTGTGAATTGTGTGCACTGTGGCTGCACGTGCATCAACAAAAGAGCAGCGCCAAGTGTGCGCCTCTGTCCCATAAGTAAAGGGCTGGCTGGCTTGTCCATTAAAGGGTGCTGTAACCCCCAAAGTGCACTCAAAATAAAGAAAAAAAAAAAATTTTTGTGTTTGTGAATTGTGTGCGCATTAGCCGCACGTGCATCAACAAAGTAGCGCCAAGCGTGCGCCTGTGTCATAAGTAAACGGCCAGCTGGCTTGATCAATAAAGTGTGCTGTAATCTCCAAAGTGCACTCCAAACCAAATAAAAAAATATTTTCTGTGTTTGTGAATTGTGTGCACTGTGGCTGCACGTGCATCAACCAAGGAGCAGCGCCAAGTGTGCGCCTGTGTCCCATAAGTAAAGGGCCGACTGGCTTGTCCATTAAAGGGTGCTGTAACCCCCAAAGTGCACTCCTAAAAAATAAAAATATATATTTTTTTGTGTTTGTGAATTGTGTGTGCAGTAGCTGCACGTGCATCAACAAAGTAGCGCCAAGCGTCCGCCTGTTTCATAGGTAAAGGGCCAGCTGGCTTGACTGTTAAAGGGTGCTGGAACCCCCAAAGTGCACTCCAAACCAAATAAAAAAATATTTTCTGTGTTTGTGAATTGTGTGCACTGTGGCTGCACGTGCATCAACAAAGGAGCAGAGCCAAGCATGTTCCTGTGTCCCATAAGTAAAGGGCAGGCTGGTTTGTCCATTAAAGGGTGCTGTAACCCCCAAAGTGCACTCCAAGAAAAATAAAAATATATATTTTTTTGTGTTTGCGAATTGTGTGTGCAGTAGCCGCACGTGCATCAACAGAGTAGCGCTAAGAGTGTGCCAGTGTCAAAAGTAAAGGGCTGGTTGGCTTTACCGTTAAAGGGTGCTGTAACCCCCAAAGTGCACTCCAAATAAAAAATAAATATACATTTTTTTGTGTTTGTGAATTATGTGTGCAGTAGCCGCACGTGCATCAACAAAGTAGCGCCAAGCGTGCACCTGTGTCGTAGTTAAGGGGCCAGCTGGCTTGACCATTAAAGGGTGCTGGAACCCCCAAAGTGCACTCCAAACCAAAAAAATTTTTTTTTCTGTATTTGTGAATTGTGTGCACTGTGGCTGCACGTGCATCAACAAAGGAGCAGAGCCAAGTGTGCGCCTGTGTCCCATAAGTAAAGGGCCAGCTGGTTTGTCCATTAAAGGGTGCTATAACCCCCAAAGTGCACTCCAAAAAAAATAAAAATATATATTTTTTTGTGTTTGTGAATTGTGTGCACAGTAGCCGCACGCGCATCAACCAAGTAGCGCCAAGCGTGCGCCTGTGTCATAAGTAAATGGCCGGCTGGCTTGACCATTAAAGTGTGCTGTAAACATCAAAGTGCACTCCAAACTAAAAAAAAAATATTTTCTGTGTTTGTGAATTGTGTGCACTGTGGCTGCACGTGCATCAACAAAGGAGCAGCGCCAAGTGTGCGCCTGTGTCCCATAAGTAAAGGGCTTGTACATTAAAGGGTGCTGTAACCCCCAAAGTGCACTCCTAAAAAATAATAATATATTTTATTTTGTGTTTGTGAATTGTGTGTGCAGTAGCTGCATGTGCATCAACAAAGTAGCGCCAAGCGTCCGCCTGTGTCATAGGTAAAGGGCCAGCTGGCTTGACTGTTAAAGGGTGCTGGAACCCCCAAAGTGCACTCCAAACCAAATAAAAAAATATTTTCTGTGTTTGTGAATTGTGTGCACTGTGGCTGCACGTGCATCAACAAAGGAGCAGAGCCAAGCGTGTTCCTGTGTCCCATAAGTAAAGGGCTGGCTGGTTTGTCCATTAAAGGGTGCTGTAACCCCCAAAGTGCACTCCAAGAAAAATAAAAATATATATTTTTTTGTGTTTGCGAATTGTGTGTGCAGTAGCTGCACGTGCATCAACAGAGTAGCGCTAAGCGTGTGCCAGTGTCAAAAGTAAAGGGCTGGTTGGCTTGACCATTAAAGTGTGCTGTAACTCCCAAAGTGCACTCCAAAAAAAAAATATATATACATTTTTTTGTGTTTGTGAATTATGTGCGCAGTAGCCGCACGTGCTTCGACAAAGTAGCGCCAAGCGAGCACCTGTGTCGTAGTTAAGGGGCCAGCTGGCTTGACCATTAAAGGGTACTGGAACCCCCAAAGTGCACTCCAAACCCAAAAAAATTTTTTTTCTGTGTTTGTGAATTGTGTGCACTGTGGCTGCACGTGCATCAACAAAGGAGCAGAGCCAAGTGTGCGCCTTTGTCCCATAAGTAAAGGGCCAGCTGGTTTGTCCATTAAAGGGTGCTGTAACCCCAAAAGTGCACTCCAAAAAAAATAAAAATATATATTTTTTGGGGTTTGTGAATTGTGTGCACAGTAGCCGCACGCGCATCATCAAAGTAGCGCCAAGCGTGCTCCTGTGTCATAAGTAAATGGCCGGCTGGCTTGACCATTAAAGTGTGCTGTAAACCCCAAAGTGCACTCCAAACCAAATAAAAAAATATTTTCTGTGTTTGTGAATTGTGTGCACTGTGGATGCACGTGCATCAACAAAGGAGCAGCGCCAAGTGTGCGCCTGTGTCCCATAAGTAAAGGGCTGGCTGGCTTGTACATTAAAGGGTGCTGTAACCCCCAAAGTGCACTCCAAAAAAAAAAAATATATATATTTTTTTGTTTTTGTGAATTGTGTGCGCAGTAGCCGCAAGTGCATCAACAAAGTAGCGCCAAGCATGCGCATGTGTCATAAGTAAATGGCCGGCTGGCTTGACTGTTATAGGGTGCTGTAAACCCCAAAGTGCACTCCAAACCAATTAAAAAAATATTTTCTGTGTTTGTGAATTGTGTGCACAGTAGCCGCACGCGCATCAACAAAGTAGCGCCAAGCGTGCGCCTGTGTCATAAGTAAATGGCCAGCTGGCTTGACCATTAAAGTGTGCTGTAAACTCCAAAGTGCACTCCAAACCAAATAAAAAATATTTTCAGTGTTTGTGAATTGTGTGCACTGTGGCTGCACGTGCATCAACAAAGGAGCAGCGCCAAGTGTGCGCCTGTGTCCCATAAGTAAAGGGCTGGCTGGCTTGTCCATTAAAGGGTGCTGTAACCCCCAAAGTGCACTCCAAAAAAAAAAAATATATATATTTTTTTTTGTGTTTGTGAATTGTGTGCGCAGTAGCCGCACGTGCATCAACAAAGTAGCGCCAAGCGTGCGTCTGTGTCATAAGTAAAGGGCTGGCTGGCTTGACTGTTAAAGGGTGCTGTAAACCCCAAAGTGCACTCCAAACCAAATAAAAAAATATTTTCTCTGTTTGTGAATTGTGTGCACTGTGGCTGCACGTGCAACAACAAAGGAGCAGCGCCAAGTGTGCGCCTTTGTCCCATAAGTAAAGGGCCGACTGGCTTGTGCATTAAAGGGTGCTGTAACCCCCAAGTGCACTCAAAAAAAAGAAAGAAATATATTTTTTTATGTTTGTGAATTGTGTGCCCATTAGCCGCACGTGCATCAACAAAGTAGTGCCAAGCGTGCGCCTGTGTCATAAGTAAACGGCCAGCTGTCTTGACCATTAAAGTGTTCTGTAATCTCCAAAGTGCACTCCAAACCAAATAAAAAATATTTTCAGTGTTTGTGAATTGTGTGCACTGTGGCTGCACGTGCATCAACAAAGGAGCAGCGCCAAGTGTGCGCCTGTGTCCCATAAGTAAAGGGCTGGCTGGCTTGTACATTAAAGGGTGCTGTAACCCCCAAAGTGCACTCCAAAAAAAAAAATATATATATTTTTTTGTTTTTGTGAATTGTGTGCGCAGTAGCCGCAAGTGCATCAACAAAGTAGCGCCAAGCATGCGCATGTGTCATAAGTAAATGGCCGGCTGGCTTGACTGTTAAAGGGTGCTGTAAACCCCAAAGTGCACTCCAAACCAATTAAAAAAATATTTTCTGTGTTTGTGAATTGTGTGCACAGTAGCCGCACGCGCATCAACAAAGTAGCGCCAAGCGTGCGCCTGTGTCATAAGTAAATGGCCGGCTGGCTTGACCATTAAAGTGTGCTGTAAACTCCAAAGTGCACTCCAAACCAAATAAAAAAATTTTTCAGTGTTTGTGAATTGTGTGCACTGTGGCTGCACGTGCATCAACAAAGGAGCAGCGCCAAGTGTGCGCCTGTGTCCCATAAGTAAAGGGCTGGCTGGCTTGTCCATTAAAGGGTGCTGTAACCCCCAAAGTGCACTCCAAAAAAAAAAAAATATATATATTTTTTTGTGTTTGTGAATTGTGTGCGCAGTAGCCGCACGTGCATCAACAAAGTAGCGCCAAGCGTGCGTCTGTGTCATAAGTAAAGGGCTGGCTGGCTTGACTGTTAAAGGGTGCTGTAAACCCCAAAGTCCACTCCAAACCAAATAAAAAAATATTTTCTCTGTTTGTGAATTGTGTGCACTGTGGCTGCACGTGCAACAACAAAGGAGCAGCGCCAAGTGTGCGCCTTTGTCCCATAAGTAAAGGGCCGACTGGCTTGTGCATTAAAGGGTTCTGTAACCCCCAAGTGCACTCAAAAAAAAGAAAGAAATATATTTTTTTATGTTTGTGAATTGTGTGCCCATTAGCCGCACGTACATCAACAAAGTAGTGCCAAGCGTGCGCCTGTGTCATAAGTAAACGGCCAGCTGTCTTGACCATTAAAGTGTTCTGTAATCTCCAAAGTGCACTCCAAACCAAATAAAAAATATTTTCTGTGTTTGTGAATTGTGTGCACTGTGGCTGCACTTGCATCAACAAAGGAGCAACGCCAAGTGTGCGCCTGTGTCCCATAAGTAAAGGGCTGCCTGGCTTGTCCATTAAAGGGTGCTCTAACCCCCAAAGTGCACTCCAAACAAAATAAAAAAAATATTTTTTTGTGTTTGTGAATTGTGTGCGCATTAGCCGCACGTGCATCAACAAAGTAGCGCCAAGCGTGCACCTGTGTCATAAGTAAACGGCCAGCTGGCTTGACCAATAAAGTGTGCTGTTATCTCCAAAGTGCACTTCAAACCAAATAAAAAAATATTTTCTGTGTTTGTGAATTGTGTGCACTGTGGCTGCATGTGCATCAACAAAGGAGCAGCGCCAAGTGAGCGCCTGTATCCCATAAGTAAAGGGCTGGCCGGCTTGTCCATTAAAGGGTGCTGTAACCCCCAAAGTGCACTCAAAATAAAGAAAAATTTATATTTTTTTGTGTTTGTGAATTGTGTGCGCATTAGCCGCACGTGCATCAACAAAGTAGCGCCAAGCGTGCGCCTGTGTCATAAGTAAACAGCCAGCTGGCTTGACCAATAAAGTGTGCTGTAAACCCCAAAGTGCACTCCAAACCAAATAAAAAAATATTTTCTGTGTTTGTGAATTGTGTGCACTGTGGCTGCACGTGCATCAACAAAGGAGCAGCGCCAAGTGTGCGCCTGTGTCCCATAAGTAAAGGGCCGGCTGGCTTGTACATTAAAGGGTGCTGTAACCCCCAAAGTGCACTCCTAAAAAATAAAAATATATATTTTTTTGTGTTTGTGAATTGTGTGTGCAGTAGCTGCACGTGCATCAACAAAGTAGCGCCAAGCGTCCGCCTGTGTCATAGGTAAAGGGCCAGCTGGCTTGACTGTTAAAGGGTGCTGGAACCCCCAAAGTGCACTCCAAACCAAATAAAAAAATATTTTCTGTGTTTGTGAATTGTGTGCACTGTGGCTGCACGTGCATCAACAAAGGAGCAGAACCAAGCATGTTCCTGTGTCCCATAAGTAAAGGGCTGGCTGGTTTGTCCATTAAAGGGTGCTTTAACCCCCAAAGTGCACTCCAAGAAAAATAAAAATATATATTTTTTTGTGTTTGCGAATTGTGTGTGCAGTAGCCGCACGTGCATCAACAGAGTAGCGCTAAGCGTGTGCCAGTGTCAAAAGTAAAGGGCTGGTTGGCTTGACCGTTAAAGGGTGCTGTAACTCGCAAAGTGCACTCCAAAAAAAAAATATATATACATTTTTTTGTGTTTGTGAATTATGTGCGCAGTAGCCGCACGTGCATCAACAAAGTAGCGCCAAGCGTGCCCCTGTGTCGTAGTTAAGGGGCCAGCTGGCTTGACCATTAAAGGGTGCTGGAACCCCCAAAGTGCACTCCAAACCAAAAAATTTTTTTTTTCTGTGTTTGTGAATTGTGTGCACTGTGGCTGCACGTGCATCAACAAAGGAGCAGAGCCAAGTGTGCGCCTGTGTCCCATAAGTAAAGGGCCAGCTGGTTTGTCCATTAAAGGGTGCTGTAACCCCCAAAGTGCACTCCAAAAAAAATAAAAATATATATTTTTTTGTGTTTGTGAATTGTGTGCACAGTAGCCGCATGCGCATCAACAAAGAAGCGCCAAGCGTGCGCCTGTGTCATAAGTAAATGGCCAGCTGGCTTGACCATTAAAGTGTGCTGTAAACCCCAAAGTGCACTCCAAACCAAATAAAAAAATATTTTCTGTGTTTGTGAATTGTGTGCACTGTGGATGCACGTGCATCAACAAAGGAGCAGCGCCAAGTGTGCGCCTGTGTCCCATAAGTAAAGGGCTGGCTGTCTTGTACATTAAAGGGTGCTGTAACCCCCAAAGTGCACTCCAAAAAAAATAAAAATATATATTTTTTTGTGTTTGTGAATTGTGTGCGCAGTAGCCGCAAGTGCATCAACAAAGTATCGCCAAGCATGCGCATGTGTCGTAAGTAAAGGGCCGGCTGGCTTGACTGTTAAAGGGTGCTGTAAACCCCAAAGTGCACTCCAAACCAATTAAAAAAATATTTTCTGTGTTTGTGAATTGTGTGCACTGTGGCTGCACGTGCATCAACAAAGGAGCAGAGCCAAGTGTGCGCCTGTGTCCCATAAGTAAAGGGCCAGCTGGTTTGTCCATTAAAGGGTGCTGTAATCCCCAAAGTGCACTCCAAAAAAAAATATATATATATTTTTTTGTGTTTGTGAATTGTGTGCACGGTAGCCGCACGCGCATCAACAAAGTAGCGCCAAGTGTGCGCCTGTGTCATAAGTAAATGGCCGGCTGGCTTGACCATTAAAGTGTGCTGTAAACCCCAAGTGCACTCCAAACCAAATAAAAAATATTTTCAGTGTTTGTGAATTGTGTGCACTGTGGCTGCACGTGCATCAACAAAGGAGCAGCGCCATGTGTGCGCCTGTGTCCCATAATTAAAGGGCTGGCTGGCTTGTCCATTAAAGGGTGCTGTAACCCCCAAAGTGCACTCCAAAAAAAATTAAAAAATATATTTTTTTGTGTTTGTGAATTGTGTGCGCAGTAGCCGCACGTGCATCAACAAAGTAGCGCCAAGCGTGCGCCTGTGTAATAAGTAAAGGGCTGGCTGGCTTGACTGTTAAAGGGTACTGTAAACCCCAAAGTGCACTCCAAACCAAATAAAAAAATATTTTCTCTGTTTGTGAATTGTGTGCACTGTGGCTGCACGTGCAACAACAAAGGGGCAGCGCCAAGTGTGCGCCTTTGTCCCATAAGTAAAGGGTCGGCTGGCTTGTCCACTAAAGGGTGCTGTAACCCCCAAAGTGCACTCAAAAAAAAGAAAGAAATATATTTTTTTATGTTTGTGAATTGTGTGCGCATTAGCCGCACGTGCATCAGCAAAGTAGCGCCAAGCGTGTGCCTGTGTCATAAGTAAACGGCCAGCTGTCTTGACCATTAAAGTGTGCTGTAATCTCCAAAGTGCACTCCAAACCAAATAAAAAATATTTTCTGTGTTTGTGAATTGTGTGCACTGTGGCTGCACTTGCATCAACAAAGGAGCAACGCCAAGTGTGCGCCTGTGTCCCATAAGTAAAGGGCTGCCTGGCTTGTCCATTAAAGGGTGCTCTAACCCCCAAAGTGCACTCCAAAAAAAATAAAAAAAAATATTTTTTTGTGTTTGTGAATTGTGTGCGCATTAGCCGCACGTGCATCAACAAAGTAGCGCCAAGCGTGCGCCTGTGTCATAAGGGAAATGGCCAGCTTGCTTGACCAATAAAGTGTGCTGTTATCTCCAAAGTGCACTACAAACCAAATAAAAAAATATTTTCTGTGTTTGTGAATTGTGTGCACTGTGGCTGCACGTGCATCAACAATGGAGCAGCGCCAAGTGTGCGCCTGTGTCCCATAAGTAAATGGCTGCCTGGCTTGTCCATTAAAGTGTGCTCTAACCCCCAAAGTGCACTCCAAAAAAAAATAAAAAAAAATATTTTTTTGTGTTTGTGAATTGTGTGCGCATTAGCCGCACGTGCATCAACAAAGTAGCGCCAAGCATGCGCCTGTGTCATAAGTAAATGGCCAGCTGGCTTGACCAATAAAGTGTGCTGTTATCTCCAAAGTGCACTCCAAACCAAATAAAATAATATTTTCTGTGTTTGTGAATTGTGTGCACTGTGGCTGCACGTGCATCAACAAAGGAGCAGCGCCAAGTGAGCGCCTGTGTCCCATAAGTAAAGGGCTGGCTGGCTTGTCCATTAAAGGGTGCTGTAACCCCCAAAGTGCACTCAAAATAAAGAAAAATATATATTTTTTTGTGTTTGTGAATTGTGTGCGCATTAGCCGCACGTGCATCAACAAAGTAGCGCCAAGCGTGCGCCTGTGTCATAAGTAAACAGCCAGCTGGCTTCACCAATAAAGTGTGCTGTAATCTCCAAAGTGCACTCCAAACCAAATAAAAAAATATTTTCTGTGTTTGTGAATTGTGTGCACTGTGGCTGCATGTGCATCAACAAAGGAGCAGCGCCAAGTGTGCGCCTGTGTCCCATAAGTAAAGGGCCAGCTGGCTTGTCCATTAAAGGGTGCTGTAACCCCCAAAGTGCACTCCAAAAAAAAAATATATATCTTTTTTTGTGTTTGTGAATTGTGTGCGCAGTAGCCGCACGTGCATCAACAAAGTAGCGCCAAGCGTGCGCAAGTGTCATAAGTATAGAGCCAGCTAGCTTGACCATTAATGGGTGCTGAAACCCCCAAAGTGCACTCCAAACCAAATAAAAAAAATGTTCTGTGTTTGTGAATTGTGTGCACTGTGGCTGCACGTGCATCAACAAAGGAGCAGCGCCAAGTGTGCGCCTGTGTCCCATAAGAAAAGGGCCGGCTGGCTTTTCCATTAAAGGGTTCTGTAACCCCAAAAGTGCACTCAAAAAAAAATAAGAAAATATATTTTTATGTGTTTGTGAATTGTGTTCGCAGTAGCCGCACGTGCATCAACAAAGTAGCTCCAAGTGTGCGCCTGTGTCATAAGTTAAGGACCGGCTGGCTTGACAGTTAAAGGGTGCTGTAAACCCCAAAGTGCACTCCAAACCAAATAAAAAAATATTTTCTGTGTTTGTGAATTGTGTGCACTATAGATGCACGTGCATCAACAAAGGAGCAGCGCCAAGCTTGCGCCTTTGTCCCATAAGTAAAGGGCCGGCTGGTTTGTCCATTAAAGGGTGATATAACCCCCAAAGTGCACTCCAAAAAAATAAAAATATATATTTTTTTGTGTTTGTGAATTGTGTGTGCAGTAGCTGCACGTGCATCAACAAAGTAGCGCCAAGCATGCTCCTGTGTCATAGGTAAAGGGCCAGCTGGCTTGACCATTAAAGGGTGCTGTAACCCCCAATGTGCACTCCAAACCAAATAAAAAAATATTTTCTGTGTTTGTGAATTGTGTGCACTGTGGATGCACGTGCATCAACAAAGGAGCAGCGCCAAGCATGCGCCTGTGTCCCATAAGTAAAGGGCCGGCTGGTTTGTCCATTAAAGGGTGATATAACCCCCAAAGTGCACTCCAAAAAAAATAAAAATATATATTTTTTTGTGTTTGTGAATTGTGTGTGCAGTAGCTGCACGTGCATCAACAAAGCAGCGCCAAGCGTGCACCTGTGTCATAGGTAAAGGGCCAGCTGGCTTGACCGTTAAAAGGTGCTGTAACATCCAAAGTGCACTCCAAACCAAATAAAAAAATATTTTCTGTGTTTGTGAATTGTGTGCACTGTGGCTGCACGTGCATCAACAAAGGAGCCGCACCACGCATGCGCCTGTGTCCCATAAGTAAAGGGCCGGCTGGCTTGTCTGTTAAAGGGTGGTGTAACCCTCAAAGTGCGCTCCACAAAAAATTTAAAATTCTCCTTTTTTTCTGTCTTTGTGAATTGTGTGCACTGTAGCTGCACGCGCATCAACAAAGGAGCAGCGCCAAGCTGACAAAGTTCAGGAAAATTACCTTCAAAAAAACATTTAAATCTTCTGACGAGAAACGTAAACTTGCCAAAATGCCATTTACGACACGGAGTGGCAAGAAACGGCTAAGTTCTTTCTCTATGTTCATGACTAGTGGTTCAGCTTCACATGACGATGGAGGCCCTCCTCCCGCTAAAAAAATCAAATGAGTTAAGCTGGCAAAAGCACAGCGAAGAACTGTGCGTTCTAAGAAGATATCACAAATCCCCAAGGAGAGTCCAAGTGTGGTGGCGGTTGCGATGCCTGACCTTCCCAGCACTGGATGGGAAGAGGTGGCTCTTTCCACCATTTGCACGCCCCCTGCAAGTGCTGAAAGGAGCACCCACAGTCCACTTGCTGATATGCAAATTGAAGATGTCACTGTTGAAGTACAACAGGATGAGGATACTGGTGTAGCTGGCGCTGAGGAGGAAGTTGGCGAGGAGGATTCTGATGGTGATGTGGTTTGTTTAAATCAGGCTCCAGGGGAGACAGTTGTTGTCCGTGGGGTGAAAAAGCCCATCACGGTCATGCCTGGGCAGAAGACCAAACATTCCACCTCTTTGGTCTGGCAATATTTCTATCCAAATCCAGGCAACAACTGTCTTGCCATATGTACCATATGTAAAGGTGAGAACATCCTCCCTTATACGGCACCTGCAGCGCGTTCATAAAAAGTTACTGTCAAGTTCAGAAACTTTGGCTAAGACCGTAAGCAGTCCAGGGACACCTAAATCCCGTTGTCCTGTTGTATCCAAGCACCTGCAAACCAGACCGTCAACTCCCTCCTCGTCAATTTCCTCCTTAGTCAGGATCGGAAGTAGTCCTGCAGGCCATGTCACTGGCATGACTGACTCTCCTATCCGGGATTCCTCCGGAGGATCCTGCATTGCTACGCCTACTGCTGCCGCTGCTGCTGTTGCTGCTGCTGGGAGTTGTTCATCATCCCAGAGAGGAAGTAGGAACACCACTACTTTTACTAAACAATTGACCCTCCAACAGTCCTTAGCGAGGAGGATGAAGTACGACAGCAGTCATCCTGGAGCAAAACGTATAACTGAGACCTTGACTGCTATGTTGGTGTTAGACGTGCATCCGGTATCTGCCATTAGTGCAGTGGGATTTAGAAAATTGATGGAGGTAGTATGTCCCCGGTTCAAAATCCTGTCTAGATTCCACTTCACTAGGCAGGCGATACCGAGACTGTACAGAAACGTCAGAAAAAGTGTCCTCAATGTCCTGAAAAATGCGGTTGTACCCAATGTCCACTTAACCACGGACATGTGGACAAGTGGAACAGGGCAGACTATATGACTGTGACAGCCCACTGGGTAGATGTATCACCTTACGCAGCAACAACAGCAGCGTCACCAGTAGCAGCATCTCAGAAATGCCAGCTTGTTCCAAGGCAGGCTACACTGTGTATCACCAGTTTCAGTAAGAGGCACACTGCTGACAACCTCTTAGAGAAACTGAGGGAAATCATCACCCAGTGGCTTACCCCACTTAGACTCTTCTGGGGATTTGTGATATCTGACAATGCCACCAATATTGTGCGGGCATTACATCTGGGCAAATTCCAGCACGTCCCATGTTTTGCTCACACAATAAACTTGGTGGTGCAGAATTTTCTGAAAAGCGACAGGGGCATGCAGGAGACGCTTTGGTTGGGCCGAAAAATTTCTGGCCACTTGCGCCATTCAGCGACTGTGTGCCGAAGACTGTAGCGCCAGCAAACACTCTTGAACCTGCCCCGCCATCACCTGAAGCAAGAGGTTGTGACGCGGTGGAACTCAACCCTCTATATGCTTTAGAAGATGGAGGAGCAGCAAAAGGCCATTCAAGCCTATACATCCACCTATGACATAGGCAAAGGAGGGGGTATGCACCTGACTCAAGCGCAGTGGAGAATGATTTCCGTGTTGTGCAAGGTTCTCAAGCCCTTCGAACTTGCCACACGTGAAGTCAGTTCAGACACTGCCAGCTTGAGTCAAGTCATTCCCCTCATCAGGCTTTTGCAGAAGCAGCTGGAGAAAGTGAAGGAGGAGCGAAGATGGAGCGATTCTGCTCGGCATGTGGGACTTGTGGATGAAGCCCTTCATTCGCTTTGCCAGGATTCCAGGGTGGTCAATCTGTTGATATCAGACCACTACATTTTGGCCACCGTGCTTGATCCTAGGTTTAAAGCCTATGTGGTGTCTCTCTTTCTGGCCGACACAAGCCTGCAGATGTGCAAAGACCTTGTGACCGGACGCCTTTCACCTAGGCCATCCCTGGTCACGGGTTAGCGCTTTTGGACTCCCACTCACCGTCAGTGACCACCTCTCACTGACTCCGCCCACTGCGCCGTGGGCGTGTAACGATGCTGCCACCACCAAACTCTACCATCGGTGTTTGGAACCGCTTTTTAGGTACCCTCAGGCTCCTGCCTTGGCACCTGGTACCACTTCTGCTGCGTATGCGTTTGACTAACTGCGGACACACCTCCTGTTTGGTGTCGGCTGTTCCCACCTGATCCCTCACAATGAACCAGGTCTGCAAGGTAGCTTGGCAGAGGGCTTAAACTTAGAGACACGGAGCTCTTACCCAGAACAGCAGGAGAACGGAATAGCATTTTGCGCAATTCTGTTGGTCGCAGGATTGTGACACAATTGAATTCAGGCAAGATGTTTATTGCTCAAAGTCTTAAAGAAGACCCTCCCTTCTGTCTGAAGGGGAATATCACACATAAATCAAACAGCAATTCTCCACAAAGGATTTCCAAAGATGTACCACATACAGGAATCTTATCAGCAGCTCTTCTCCTCAAAGAAGTTACAGGGTTGTACACTTACAGGGCTCACAGGCCCTCTTTTTATGTCATTCTTACACACAACATCACAGGGGGGCAAATCCACCCTGTGTTCCTTCTAGCCAATCAGGCTATCTCAGAAAACATAAATTAACAACATATTACATTTCAAAGGAGTCTCTCAATATCCTCCTTCCTAATCCACCATTCAAACTTTAGACACAAACTGATTTATCATACATTATACTGTCTCCTAAAATGTTGATATAACACTTCACAGGAAATGGTAAATGACATTCATCAATCAGTTTGGCATTTCCAACCTTAACACATTCAGTTTTTAGAAGTGGCATCCAAAAGGATCTTCTTAAAAACAAATTGTCTTTTCAAAAGGAAGTTCTGTATCTGAAGTGTTTGGCTATATGACAACATTCACACCTTCACACATTAACTTTCCAGCCAGAGTTCACTGACCACAACAGGTCTTCCAATTCATCAGACCTCCTGCTAGTTTCTGCTGACACAGAGGCTGGTCATGTCATATTCAGGCATATATTCAAGAAGAGCATTTTCTCTACAAAATATACATTTAAACCATATAGTGCATAGCCTATTAAACATACGTTGCTTCATGCACTAATGCATTGCAGATCAGCAGCAGTGCATTACAGCAATACATATATACTTTAATACAGTTTATTATAAACCATGTGCAGTGTGCTTTTACACTGTCCTTTTAAAAATGGCGTAATGGCATGAAGGTTAATCCCCCCAATGCCTTGGCAGCCATTTTAATCACGTGTGGTCGGCCTCCGGCCACACTGAGATGTGACCGGACGCCTTTCGTCTAGGCCGTCACTGGTCATGGGTTAGCGCTTTTGGACTCCCACTCACTGTCAGTGATCACCTGTCACTGACTCCGCCCACTGTGCCATGGGCGTGTAACGATGCTGCCACCACCAAACTCCACCATCGGTGTTTGGAACCACTTTTTAGGTACCCTCAGGCTCTTGCCTGGTACCACTTCTGCTGCGTATGCATTTGACTAACTGCGGACACACCTCCTGTTTGGTGTCAGCTGTTCCCACCTGATCCCTCACAATGGACCAGGTCTGCACGGTAGCTTGGCAGAGGGCTTGAACTTGGAGATGCTGGGTTCTTACCCAGAACAGCAGGAGAACGAAATAGCATTTTGCGCAATTCTGTTGGTCGCAGGAATCTTATCAGCAGCTCTTCTCCTCAAAGAAGTTACAGGGTTGTACACTTACAGGGCTCACAGGCCCTCTTTTTATGTCATTCTAACACACACTTCCACAGGGGGTAAGTCTGCCCTGTGGTTTCCAACCAATCACCTTAAGTGCATGACCTGTGCATGTGCTGGCTACATGCACATTTAACATTGTCCCCTATGGACAGTGGGGAGTGGTCATTCTCCTGAGCCTGAGACTACCTGGCGTTTTGGTCACCAACCAGGAGTCAGCTCGTCTAGGGCCGGGGGAGGTTTTCCCAAAAAACCATACTTCCAGGAAACTGCTAAGGGACCAGCCCAGCCACCTTTGACTGAATCTGAGCTCCAGAGGTGGGAAAGCAGAGTCCCCGGGCACGCATTCCTGGCCATGGAAGGGAAGCTATTTTGAAGCTCCCTGAAATGGTTAGCTGGCTGCCTTAGCCAGCTCCCTATGCATCTCCTCATACCACTTCCAGGCATGAGGCTGCATAGGGGAACATTTTATTTTCTCTGGAAGGGGCTGGGGGTTCCAGCAGCCCACGGAGGACTCTGGATCCCCTGGCTGTCCAGAGCATCACAGTTAGGTGCACTTTACTTAAATTATACATTTAAACACTTTAAATACATTCACTGTTTGTGTCTGTGCACAGCATCAGCCCAGGACCTCCTGTTCTGGCTCAGTGCTGCACATACATTTTAAACACAATTTGTGTTTTTAACCACATGTACATCTGTGCTTTTTATACTGTGCCCAGTGCTCAGCGCTGGGCTCCCTTATTCCTGCAGTCCTGGACTGCTGGGGCTCCACCAGGGGTTAATCCTCCTGAGCGCCGCAGCACAGAACTCTGGCTGCGAGCGCTCCATACTGCCCTCTCTCAGCACTGTGCACCAGGGGTTAAACCTGCCATCGCCGCTCGGCCGGAGCTCAATTCCGGCAGCATGCAGTGCTTCAGACAGTCCCCTCACACCCGGCGCCTAGCACCGGTAATACATTTTAACATGGCGCCTAGCGCCCCTTTTATCCATTTAAAAATGGCGCCACAGCACAGGGGTTAACCCCTTAAGTGTCGTGGCAGCCATTACCCCTGTGTGGCTGGCCTCCGGCCACAGACCTGCTGATGAAAACACTGTCAGCTGAAGTGGAACGTGACATGTCAACAGCTCCTTCTTCATTTTCTTCCGCAACTGGGGCTGCCAGGAAAAAACGTAGGTATCCTAAGCAACCACTGGCGGTGATGCAGGGCAGGCAGGACCAAGTTTGGATATCTGGTCCGGACTGAAGGACCTGGCAACAATTTCTGACATGTCTACTGTCACTGCATATGATACTGTCACCATTGACAGAATGGTGGAGGATTACATCGGTGACAGCATCCAAGTAGGCATGTCAGACAGTCCGTACCTGTACTGGCAGGAAAAAGAGGCAATTTGGAGGCCCCTGTACAAACTGGTTCTTTTTTACCTGAGTTGCCCCCCCCCCTCAAGTGTGTACTCCAAAATAGTGTTTAGTGCAGCCGGGAACCTTGTCAGCGAAAGGCGTAGGAGGTTGCTACCACAAAATGTGGAGAAGATTATGTTCATCAAAATGAATTATCAACTTTTCCAGGGAGATCAGCCTCCAGAACGTACAGAGGGACCTGTGGTGGTGGATTCCAGCAGGGACGAATTAATACTCTGTGAGGATGAGGATGTACACAACACTGAAGAGGGTGAGGAATCGGTGGATGAGGAGTATGAGGACGACATCTTGCCTCCGTAGCGCCAGTTTGTGCAGGGACAGATTAATTGCCAGCTTGTTTTGTGGGGACCCAAACGAACCAATCATTTCAGCCACAGTCGTGTGGCAGACCCAGGCGCTGAAATGATTGGTTTGCTAAAGTGTGCATGTCCTGTTTATACAACATAAGGGTGGGTGGGAGGGCCCAAGGACAATTCCATCTTGCACCTCTTTTTTTTCTTTGCATTATGTGCTGTTTGGGGCCTAGTTTTTCAAATTGTCATCTTGTCTGCCACTGCAGTGTCACTCCTAGATGGGTCACATGTTTGTGCTGCCCACTCGTGTCGCTTAGCATAGTCATCCAGCTACCTCGGTGCAACCTTTTGGACATAACAACACTATTGTGAGGTGTTCAGAATAGACTGGAAATGAGTCGAAATTAAGGTTATTGAGGTTAATAATAGCATAGGAGCAGAAAAAACCACAAATTCTGTGATTTTAGCTGTTTTTATGCTTTTTTAAAAAAAAATACAGATCCAAAACACAAAACCTAGAACCCAAAACACGGAAGGGTGGTTTTGGCAAAACCAATCCAGATCCAAAACACGAAGAAAGATCCAGATCCAAAACCAAAACACGAAACACGAAAAGTGGCCGGTGCACACATCTAGTATTAATGTCACCCAGGTGTTTTAAGGACTAAGATGACAAATAGTTTTAATGTCACCCAGGTGTTATTATGAACTAAGATGAAAGTATTGATGTCACCCAGGTATTATTAAGGACTAAGATGACAAACAGTACTAATGTCACCCAGGTCGTATTAATGACTAAGATGACAAATAGTATTAATGTCACCCAGGTGTTATTAAGGACTAAGATGACAAATTGTAATAATGTCACCCAGGTGTTATTAAGGACTAAGATGACCAATAGTTTTAATGTCACCCACGTGTTCTTATGGACTAAGATGAAAGTTTTGATGTCACCCAGGTGTTGTTAAGGATTTAGATGACAAATAGTACTAATGTCTCCCAAGTGTTTAAAGGACTAAGATGACAAAGAGTTTTAATTTCACCCAAGTGTTATTAATGACTAAGATGACAAATAGTATTAATGTCACCCAGGTGTTTTAGGGACTAAGATGACAAATAGTTTTAATGTGACCCAGGTTTTATTAGGGACTAAGATAAAAGTATTGATGTCACCCAGGTATTAAGTACTAAGATGATAAATAGTATAAATGTCACCCAGATGTTTTTAAGAACTAAGATGACAAATGTTTTTATGGTCCCACAGGTGTTATTAGGTGACTAAGATGCAAAATAGTATAAATGTCACCCAGGTGCTATTAGGGACTAAGATGAGAAGTAGTTTTAATGTCACCCAGGTGTTATTAAGGACTAATATGATAAATAATACTAATGTCACTGAAGTATTATTAAATTATTTGGGGACTAAGATGACAAATAGTTTTATTGTCACCCAGGTATTTTTAGGGGACTAAAACGATAAATAGTATTAATGTCACCCTTGTGTTATAAGTGGACTAAGGTGACAAATAGTACTAAAGTCAACCAGGTGTTTTTAAGGACTAAGGTGACAAATAGTATTAATGTCACCCAGGTATTCGTTATGGTAAGATGACAAATAGGATAAATGTCAACCAGGTGTCATTAGGACTAAGATGACAAATAGTATTAATGTCAAACATTTCTTATTAAGGTATTAAGATGACAAATAGTTTTAATGTCACCCAGATGTTATTAGGTACTAAGATGATAAATAATATTAGTCACCCAGGTGTTATTAAGAGCTAAGATAAAAAATATTATTAATGTCACCCTGGTGTTATTAAGGAGTAAGATGACAAATAGTACTAATAACACCCATGTGTTATTAAGCTCCAAGATGACAAATAGTATTAATGTCACCCAGGTGTTTTAAGGTCTAAGATGACAATATGTACTAATGTCACCCATTTGTTGTTAATGTCTAAGATGACAAATAGTATTAATGTCACCTAGTTGTTATTAGGGACTAAGATGACAAGTAGTAATAATGTCACCCAGGTGTTTTTAAGGACTAAGATGACAAATAGTAATAATGTCACCCAGGTGTTATTAAGTACTAAGAAGATGAATATTATTATTGTCACCCAGGTGTTTTAGAGACTAAAATGACAAATAGTTTTAATGTCACCATGGTGCATTATAGACTAAGATGACATTATTAATGTCACCAGGGGTTATTAGGGACTTAGATAACTAATAGTATTAATGTCACCCAGGTGTTTTTTACGACTAAGATGACAAATAGTATTAATGTCACCTAGTTGTTATTAAAGACTAAGATGACAAATATTTTCAATATCACCCATGTGTTATTAAGGAATAAGTAGATAAATAGTATTACTGTCACACAGCTGTTAAGGACTAAGATGACAAATATTACTAATGTCACCAATGCATTATTAAGGTCTAAGATGACAAATAGTATAAATGTCACCTAGGTGTTAATAAGAACTAATATAACAAATAGTATTAATGTCACCAAGGTGTTTTTAAGGAATAAGTAGATAAATAGTATTAATGTCACTCAGCTGTTATTAAGGACTAAGATGACAAATATTACTAATGTCACCCATGTATTATTAAGGACTAAGATGACAAATAATATAAATGTCACCTAGGTGTTATTAAGGACTAAGATGACAAATAGTATTAATGTCACCAAGGTGTTTTTAAGGAATAAGTAGATAAATAGTATTGATATCACCCAGCTGCTATTAAGGACTAAGATGACAAATAGTATTAATGTCACCTAGTTGTTATTAAGGACTAAAATGACATATTGTATTAAAGTCACCTATGTGTTATAAAGGACTAAGATGACAAATAGTATTAATGTAACTCAGGTGTTATCAAGGAATAAGATGACAAATAGTGTTAATGTTCCCAAGTTGTTATTAAGGACTAAGATGACAAATAGTATTATGTCACCCAGGGGTTTTTAGGGATTAAGAAGACAAACAGTATTAATATCACCAGCTGTTATTAGGGACTAAGATGACAAATAGTATTAATGTCACCCATGTATTATTCGGGGACTATGATGACAAATAGTATTAATGTAACCCAGGTGTTTTTAGGGACTAAGATGACAAATTGTTTCATGTCACCTAGGTGTTATTAGGGGACTATGATGACAAATAGTTTTAATGTCACCCAATGGCTATTAGGGACGAAGATAACAAAAGTTTTAATGTCACCCAGGTGTTATTAGGGACAAAGATGTCAAATAGTGTTAATGACACCCATGTGTTATTATTTGGGGACTAAGATGACAAATAATTTTATATTCACCCATGTGTTATTAGGGGACTAAGATGACAAATAGTATCAATGTCACCCAGGTGTTATTAGGGGACTAAGATGACAAATAGTATCAATGTCACCCATGTGTTATTAGGGGACTAAGATGACAAATAGTATCAATGTCACCCATGTGTTATTAGGGGACTAAGATGACAAATAGTATCAATGTCACCCATGTGTTATTAGGGGACTAAGATGACAAATAGTATCAATGTCACCCAGGTGTTATTAGGGGACTAAGATGACAAATAGTATCAATGTCACCCAGGTGTTATTAGGGAACTATGGTACAAATAGTATTAATGTAACCCAGGTGTTTTTAAGGACTAAGATGACAAATAGTATTTATGTCTCCCAGGTGTTATTAAGGACTAAGATGACAAATTGAAAGAATAATTGGTCACTGCGCACAGGGGATTAATAAATAGTGTGGGGTGGACTGCAGTTGTTAGAAGGATGTCCGGCCTTAATCAGTACATAGAATCATCCTCTGAGACAACCCTAAAAATATATCTTAAAGATAGACAGCTCTTTGACTTCTTTCTAACTTCAGAGGCACAACAACACCTGGATTATACAAAACAATCCTACTACAAGTGGGGAAACCACTCGGGCAAATTGTTGGCTGCAATGTCGAAGCCTTGGAAAAATCGCTCATTTGTGACTGCGCTGCAGGATGTCTCCTCGAACATAACCTGTACCCATACTAAAGAGATATTGGAACAATTTCATCAATTTTACTCCAACTTATATAGCCCTATCCCTACACAGGAGGCTACACATGCTCACCTATTATCTCAAGCTAAATTGCCCAAACTAATGCAATCTCAACAGGCGGTTTTGGAGGGAGAGATCAAGGAGGAGGAATTGGACTGTGTGATTGCTGGTTTGTTGACTCTCAAGTCCCCAGGTCCGGATGGTTTCACTGGGGCATATTTTAAGATGCTCAAACGTGAAATCATACCCACACTCCTTGAATTGTTTAATACAATTTATAGATCCCATCCTGAATACCCTTCCTTTACCAAAGCATTCACTACACTTATTAATAAACAGGGAAAAGACCCAATGTTGGTGGAATCCTACAGGCCAATTGCTCTCCTAAACATAGATTTTAAGGTATTTTTCAAAGATAATGGCTAATAGGTTACATCAGATCCTTCCGGAGTTTCTAACTTCCCACCAACTAGGTATTGTTCGGGGACGACTCTCTGTAAAAGCAATACGCACTGCAATAGCGGCAACAGTGGCTGCGTCTCAAGGGGCAAAAGGGGGACATATGCTCTTACGTTTAGACACACATAAGGCCTTGCCCTGGCCCCATCTGTTTAAGATGTTGGAGGACAGATAATTTGATGACAACTTTATAAAACTTATTCGTTACTTTTATACAACGCCCTCCACTTCCCTTCTAGTTAACGGTCTTAGAGGAGAACAATTGTCTATGCACTGGGGTACAAGGCAAGGGTGCCCATTATCGCCGCTTCTCTTTAACTTATCAATTCACCCTTTACTGCATCTTTTGCAAGATTCATCTATATTTAAGGGAATCCAAATAGGTAATATGGAGGTAAAAATATCTGCGTTCGCGGATGATATATTACTATATATAAGCAACCCCCAAAATTCTCTGCCCAAAGTCCTTGATCTCTTGCGAGGCTTCGGAAGTGTGTCAGGATTTGAGGTCAACTTCTCAAAGTCAATAGGTATGTACTTAGGACCAGGGGTAATTAGGCCAACTTGGAGCCGAGAACTTCTGCTAATTTGGGCAAAATCTCACTTTACATATTTGGGCATTAAGCTGTATAAACATCCCTCAGAACTATGGGCCTGATTCAGAGCCGCTCGTAAGCGGCCGCTCGTTCGTTCTGACCGATGTTCGCACATCTGCGCATGCGTACGGATTTTAATACGCATGCGCGAACCAGTCAGTGAGACTGAAAATCGTTTGTTCGCTATATAGCGAATGCCTGCTACTTTGAGTGACAGAAGGAGGCGTATGTGGGTGGTAACAGGAGAAGGTGCTTGAAAACGGGGTGTGGAGAACAGAACGCAGGCGTGCTTAAAGGTCAAAACGGGCGTTTTAAAGGAGTGCATAATTAGTCCAGCAGCGTCATTGACCACGTCACTTGTTTTTTTTTAACTCAGAACTGCTCGCAAAATAGCGGTTGAAAAAACTAACCACAAGAATAGCGAGCAGTTCATACGCTGTACGATGTACTCGATTAATCTAATAAATAGTGGACATGACGTATGGTGCGAGCGGCAAGGGGGCGTTTTTTTCAAAATTACAACCGCAAGTTTTGCTCGCTCATTCAGACTTAGAGGCGTGAACAGACCGCAAAGTGCGAACGGTTCATTTGAATAGCCACCCCTTTTTATAAAACGAACGACTGCAAATAGCGAGCGGCTCTGAATCAGGCCCTATATCAGTTAAACATAGGGGATGCAATATCGGCTATTTCAAGTGATTTAGAAGGATGGAATCATTTGACTTGTTCCTACCTAGGCAGAGCGAATCTAATTAAGATGTCAACTTTCCCACGTCATTTGTATTTAATGCAATCCCTACCGCTACTGATAAGCAATACTGACCTGATAAAAATGAATGGTCTTTTCCGCAAATTCATTTGGAAAGGAAAGAGACCAAGGATAGCAATGATAAAGCTCCAACAACATAAATCGAACGGAGGTATTAACTTTCCCCAGATTCAAATATACAATCATGCAGCTATAATGAGACATCTGCGGGATTGGATATCAAACAGTGACATTTATACTAACACAGCGTTAGACACCCATTTCCTTTCAAAAGGTAATCTAAGATAGATCAGGACATAAAATATAACCCTTTACTCTGGTCGACATATCGTTAATGGCATAGACTGAGACGTAAAGCGAATCTAAATGAATACAAGTGTCTATTTCTGACATTTCTAGATAATAAGGCTTTCCAGCACGGAGAGGCTGCTCATCCTTTTATAATTTTTTGGGAAAAGGGACTTAAAAATCTTAGAGGGGTAGTGGACTCATCTGCCAGAAAGCTTTTATACTTTGATGAGGCTAAAACAACCTTTCCAATTCTACAATGCTTCCCACTGGCTTATTTCCAGATGCAACATTACGCTGTCTCTGTTGCCCAGAGATTCTCGGAAGGAGATTGGTCGAATATGCTAGATGAACTGTTGGGTTCCCCACCTACCGCCAGAAAATCCATATCTGCACATTACATATTTTTATGTTCCCCGATGGACCATTCTACTAGTCATTCAGGCGTACAACAATGGCTAGTGGATTTCCCAGATCTTAATTGTCCCTTATTAGTTAAAAACTTGGTGTTTGGCAAGGGGCATTGGCTGTGCGTGGTTCTGTGCGAGCATGTTGTCACTTTGGGCTGGTGAGGCCTGGCGGTGCTTCTGTTCCGCTTCGGCATGGGCACCGCCATCCTGCCTCCAGTCACATGACCTAATCCCCCAATCCTGGTTTGTCACATGCTCTCTATGGCCAGTCACGGCACAGCACTTAGTTTTTAGGGAGGTTCAGAGTCTCACTTCATTGCCAGTGCAACTTGTTTCTCAGCATAGCTGACAGAGAGTTCCCTGTGCTCACCACCTGTTTCCTGTGATACACTACCTGCCTGCCTGCTTGTCTGCTCCAACCCCGCTGGACTACCCTGCATCCTCCATTACCTTTCCCTTTACTGAGTACCTGAGTCTGCTGTTCACCCTGCACCTTGCCTCCACTGACACTCTGCTGGATAATCCTTCCTTAGCCTGCATTCTTTATTTCAGCCACTACACCTGATTTCTCCAGCTTGTCATCAACTGGACATTTCCCTATTAACTAGTCACTACCTGGACAGTTCCCATTGTCTGCCACTACCTGAACATTCTCTATTAACCTGTCACTTCCTGGACATTGTTCATTGCCTCTCACTAACTGGTCTTTTTCCCATTACTTCACCACAGCTCCCAAGTGCACTTATTGCTATATCTGGACTTTAGTTTTTGTCATTATTCATGTCTATCAAACCACTAATTAAAAGTTCCACCTTTTCATTTAATCCTGCTTCAGTGTCTGCTCCTATCACCACCCCGGGCCCACAACAAATCCAGAACCTCACACTCAGAAATCCATCCTACAGGAGTGGATTTTGACACCCCCACCCTCCTTAAAATTATTTAAACAGAAAATCCACCACATTTTTAAGATGGATTGATTGGAGACAACTTTAAATAAAGACAGATTAGTTGCTACATTTTTTGAGAGTTACATCTCCATCTTATCAATGGATTTTCAGACTCAAATTAAACACTCACTTCATAACATAGAATGGTATGAGACAAGAATTCTACTGGGTGAACCTCCCATATTACTAGAGAACTAACTTTCACTTCATAGATTGTTTATTGATTTTATTACTGTCACCCAGATGTTATTAGGGGACTAAGATGGAAAATATTATTACTGTCACCCAGATGTTTTTAGGGGACTAAGATGGTAAATATTATTACTGTTACCCAGATGTTTTTAGCGGACAAAGATTGTAAATATTATTACTGTCTCCCAGATGTTTTTAGGGGACTAAGATGGTAAATATTATTACTATCACCCAGATGTTATTAGGGGACTAAGATGGTAAATATTATTACTGTCACCCAGATGTTATTAGGGGACTAAGATGGTAAATATTATTACTGTCACCCAGATGTTATTAGGGGACACAGCAACAGAGCAGCTGGCGACATCTTTTCCGCAGGTAATGTAGCGCTGATTGCAGACGTGATCTCTTCTTTTTTGTGCCATTATCTGACGATTGATCCCTGTCTGCATCAGGCATGATGTCTTCTTCTATTTCCTCCATCTCTTCCGAGTTCACCTGGTGGAGATATAAATTATATACAGTATGTTATATGTGTCCTCTAAAGTCATATGAATAGTTCTGGCAGTATGACTATTACTAGACAATATACTAGTTATAACTCAGACATTGTACAATAACTAGTAGGTTCCATGTTTAATTCATTAAAGATTCATTAAAGATAACTCATATCCTATATCTATATAAAGGAATTATATGCTGCGGCAGTGATTACTTATTAACTAGGTATTTGAAGGCCCCATAGCAAAGGTTTATAAGGGCCCCAATGTACCACCCAATGGAAAAAATGTATATATCACATGTAACTTTGACAAAGAAAATGGCCCCCCTAAGCTCTGGGCTCCATAGCAGCTGCACCCCTTGCACTTATGGTAGTTACGGCCATGATAGTAAATGCAGAGATTTCAGTTACATACAATTGCAAACATATGGTTACGTCACCAGCCACACCAAGGTGTTTCTGCTTTTGGTGGTCCTACGTTATATAATAATAGCACCCACTTTGGGTCATATGTATTTATAATTTCTGAGATAACTCACCTGGTGGCCACCTATATCCTCCAATATGGCACAACAAGGATCAGCACACATTCCAACTACTGATCCCATCAATGGAAAGTAAACCAGAAAATATATGCCACTCGTGAAAAAAGAAATATATATACCTATTGTTATAAGGGATGGCACTTCTGGCCTCACAGTAACAATGCACAGTAACAGTGACCCTTGTCATTTCCAATGTTTCATGTCTTTATGACATTTCAGGGCTACTACATTACCTTACTGGTGGAGGAGCACTCTGGCAAGCTGTACAGTGGTTGTGATGAGTGCCGGTCATTGCATACTATATATTCTATATCCACACACACCGGTGCAAGATTCTAATTTTCATCAGGGTGCATACAGACATAATACCTAATACCCACACCGGACCGCCCATGGCGCCACTTCAATGCATGTGATGACATCACAGATCTCACGAGATTCAGTGCCATGGGACATCCGCACCACAAGTGAGCTGTATATAAAGAATGTGATTGGGATCCTGCTGCGCCATTGTTGGTCACCTGAAAAAGGAGCGTGGTCACTAGAAAAGGGGGCATGCCCAGCACTCACGGAGATGCTGAGCTGTCCCCATGCTTTCTCAACAGTGTAAATAGATGCCGTGTGCATGTGCATGGCATCTATTCACTTGGCCGAGTTGCTGGTGACTGTTTCATTGGAACTTTTCCCCCATGCAGGACACAGCGGCCATAGCTAGCTATTTGGTGCCCTGTGCTAGAAAGAGAATTAGTACCAATTTACATTACACTGCACAGTAGTGGTTGTTTGTCACATTAGACCATACTTGCCTACCTTTTGCTTGTCCCCCCCGATGTTACAGAGCAGTGCATATTTTAGCCACCGTGATGCCAAACGCAGCTTGGTCTTGCACTGCAAGCGATGAGGTTAGCAATTTCTGAGTAAGGTCAGACCTTGTGCAAGTGTGTGTGAGGCTGCAATGGTACTCGATGTTCCAGATGCTTTTGCAGACTTGCTAAGTGTGATGGATGTTTGTAAGGTAAAGTGGGTGTCCTTATGTTTGGCTGGGATGACATTGTGATTGTAATCATTAGCATATTTTCGCAGTGAGACTGCATGCGATTATGGAGCTGCAATAGCAATAGTGATCCATGCTGAATCAGGCCCAATGTTATGTTATACATGTATACTGTAGTTCCCTTTATACACACAGACGGTGTAATTGTTAGCATTACTGCCTCACAGCATTGAGGTTGTGAGTTCAATTCTCACTCAGCCCACAACTGTGTAGAGTTTGTATATTCTCCCTGTGCTTGCGTGGGTTTCCTCTGGGTACTCTGGTTTCCTCCCACACTCTAAAAATATACTGGTAGATTAATTGGCTCCAACAAAATTAACCCCTAGTGTGTATGTGTGTGTACATGTGGTAGGGAATATAGATTGTAATCTCCACTGAGGTAGGGACTGATGTGAATGGTCAAATATTCTCTCTGTAAGGTGCTGCAGAATATGTGTGCACTATGTAAATAATAACTGGTAATAAATAAATAATATATGTTACACTACATAGTAGTGCCCCTTGTACACGTTATGCCACACAGTAGTGCCCTGTATACACATTACACCACAGTTTACCCTTTATACATGTTACACCACAGTAGAGCTGCTTATACACATTACACCATAGTAGAGCCCCTTATACACATGACACCACAGTAGAGCCCCTTATACACATTACACCACAGTAGAGCCTCTTATACACATTACACCACAGTAGAGCCGCTTATACACATTACGCTACAGTAGAGCCCCTTATACACATTATGCCATGGTAGAATCCCTTATACACATTACACCACAGTTTACCCTTTATACATGTTACACCACAGTAGAGCTGCTTATACACATTACACCATAGTAGAGCCCCTTATACACATTACACCACAGTAGAGCCCCTTATACACATTACACCACAGTAGAACCCCTTATACACATTACACCATAGTAGAGCCGCTTATACACATTACGCTACAGTAGAGCCCCTTATACACATTATGCCATGGTAGAATCCCTTATACACATATACCATGGTAGAGCCCCTTCACCTCATTCCTCCTCCTCATTAAACTAAAGTAAGTCATGTGCAGCTAAACTCACAGCCCAGCATCCCTAGTACACTGTGAGTGGTGTTTTTCTGCAGTCTATAATGCAAATAAGGTGCATCATTTAAAGAAAAAGATGGTACGCTACACCTTTCTACGTGGCTCAGCCACACCAGGCTTCTTGTGCCATAAGGCGCAAAGACACTGGGGATATGAGAACTCATCTGTAGTAAATTTATTACGACTATTTACTTGTGCATATAAGTGATTACGCACCATTGTAACTTCATTGGTGATTGTAAGATGTTGCAAGTTATGATGGTGATGGGGCACATCATTATATGACAGGATCTCACTCTGTAATAAAGAAAACCATAGTCCATTTAGAATAAAACAATGTCCTTATTACTATGGGGACCCAAACCTTACTCATTTATTGAATACATTTTGAGAGAAATCCCTCATCCTCTGAATGCTATGGTTCCCCATGTCATTGTTACTATGGGGACCCAAATCTTACACATAAATATTGATTAAGTATTCTCTATAAAGCACTTATTTATGAAACAAATTTTGAGAGAATTCCCTCATCCCCTGGAGGCTATGGTTCCCCTGTTTCAGTTTGCAATTGCAGTCCCCATAAGTTTCTATGGGGGCAGCTATATTCTGAAATTTGCCAATGTGAAGCTTTGCCATGATAACTAACTCCATCTTTATCCTATAGTCCTACATATGGCACAATTTGCCAGTAGTGCAATCCATTGGATCCCCCTCTGGTAAAGGCCATTTGAATATGTGCAATCTGAAGACCACGCATAACCACTAGCGTACCAGGGATCCCGCAGCAGAAAGTACAGTGGGCCTGATTCAGCACGGATCCCAATTGCAACAGCATACGCAGATTGCCCAATGGTGCATAGTGTGCATGCATGTGCACCGCGGTGCGCAGGTGTGAGATAGCATTGCGATGGTACTGTGATCTCTGCACGCAGAAAGAAAGCCATCACAGAGTGAGTGACAAGCAGTGACCTTTTGGGGGTGGTGACAGGGGAGTGGTCAGAGAAACGCAGGCGTGCCTGTCCATTTGAACGGCATTGCATGGGCATGCATATATTAGCCACTGTGATGGCATATAGCTTGAGTATTTACTACGGGAGATGAGGTTAGCAATTTCTGAGTAAGGTCAGACCTCCTGTAATTGTGCATGAGGGACCAATGTTACTTGATGTTTCCAATGTGTACGCAGGACTCCAAGGTATTACAGATAGTGGTAGTGGTTGTCTCTATGCTGGCTGTGCGACGGCATTGCGATTCCATTCATTAGCAGAATTTCACAGCAGACCTGTGTGTGCAATCGCAGCCACGATCGTAATAGCAATCCATGCTAAATCAGACCCAGTGATCGCATCAGCGATCATTTACTCATCGCAGGGATGGGCTCCTATTAGCCCCTGTCCCTGGATGTGTTCCTTCATATATCTGGGAGGTATATAATTTCTTGTTGGGGAGAATATCAGTGAAAGAAAATGATAATTATTGGGTCTAAACCTGATAATTGATAAATATGCCACTTTGTAAAGTGTTTAGGCTATTTCAGGGTTGATAATAATAGTCAGGGCTGGACTGGCCATCTGGCAATTCTGGCACATGCCAGAAGGGCCGACGGCCGTATGGGCTGGTCCAGCCATCGATCAGAAGCGTCTGACTTTTTGTTTTAACATGTGGCCCCGGCTCCAGTGTGGGAGCTGTGCAGGCGCACTGGCAGCAGCATCTCAGAGGGGGCCTGGGACTGTGAGGGGTTACTGAATGAATAAATTGGTTGCCGGGGCTGAGGGGATGGAGTGTCTGTGTGTCCAGGACGGTGCCTGCTTGCCCAGCTGCAACATGGTGAACTCCAGCGGAGTGAAGCTTCAGTCACGGGCGGAGCTGGAGGGAGAGGAAGATAGGGAAGTCGGATCAGGAGAGGGCAGTGCCAGTTGCATCCTCCCCAGCCTGCAGCCCCCTCCCAAGCCATGATAGAAATTAATACCTTTCCAAGGCAGGAACTGCCCCCTGCCCATGCCCTCAGACTGCCCCCTGGGGATCCACTTCCTTGTCGCTTTCCTTCTGCACCCAACAGGCATGGAGCATGGACAACCAGGGCATTGAGACTGAGGAGGATGGAGGAGGGGGCATGGTGTCCCTCCGCTGGGGCTGGCTGGAGATCTTCTTTCCTGGTGTCCTCCAGCAGTGGGTGCAGCACCGGGCTGGAGAAGGGGGGATCCATGCACTGCAGCTGGCAGACCTGGCCCAAGCTCTAGGCAGTTTCCGAGGCAGGACGGGGTTGGCAGAATCCAACACCATAAAAGAGGTGAGTGGGTTAGAGAGGCACCTGCACATAGTTATGTATTTTATCTATGTCATCTATGTATGCCTATGTTATGTAACTTAAAATCGCAAGCAAGTGGTGCAGGGAGTGCTGCTGGTACCATATGTCAGTGCTACGATTGTGATCTGCAAGTGTGCTGGGGTTGCTCTGCATGCTGCTCTATTATTCAAGTGCTGCTCCTAGTCGGGGGGGACTCTCCTGATCACTACTAGGAGTTGTTGGGCATCAGGGGAACATAAACATTCATTTTTTTCTATTTAATTAATGTGGGGGGTATTGACTATTGACACTAGATTTGCAGCAGCCCCCCCCCACAATGTCATCTCTACATCATGCACTGTAATGAAGGCAGGGGCAGAACTATGGGAGACAATGGAGGCGCCTGCCGCCGGGCTGCAGCTCTGAAGGGGCACCTCCTCCATTGTCCAGAACATATTCACCCCACTTAGGGCTGTAACTATGTACCCGGAGTGTACCATCACGGCCGCCCAATACATGGAACCCCATCCCGGCACCAAAGAAGCTACCATACACTAGTGGAGAGCTCCGTGTCAGACCACCAGCTGCTGCCTTCCTCTATTTATAGCCTGTCTGCATGGGAATTGCTACATTACAGTGTCAGCGACTGTGACGTGTGGGCACCATATTATAACTTGCCTCCGGGCATATGGGATGAACTTACGCCACTGTATGAAGGCATGGATAACATGAGCCTTGCCGATTGATAGACATTACCCATCTTCTATTTCCAGTTTCACACATTGTGTAGTTTAAATGTGCTGCTTCACATTTATTGCTGGGCATTATTACCCTCTTCCCCCTGTGTATGCAGTGCAAATGGGTTTTACTTCACTTTCCCTTCCTCTTGTGTATAGGAATATCAGTGTATATGGGTGTTATTACCCCCTTCCCCTGTGTCAGTGCAGATGGATGTTGTTACTCCTATACACAAGAGGAAGGGAAGTAATTGCACTCATATATTATTATTACACATATACATTGATACTCCTATACAGAGTATAGAGGAAAGGAATTAACAGTGTATATGGGTGTTATTACCCCCTTCCCCTGTGTATGGCGGTGTCAGTGTAGATGGGTGTTGTTACCCTCTTCCCAAATGTGAGTGGGCTGGCTGTCTAAGGATGCTGCACACAGACAGAGCAGAGAGTATCCCTGACACTCGCCTATCCCACCCAATCCATCACTTTATATAGCTGTTTCCAACTATAACTAATACATTGTATCTACCTGTATGTTACTAGCTATACCTTATACATTCTTTTTACCTGTATCTCAGAGATCAGCCCCCACCACCCATATAAATCCTCCCCTAGGTCCATCTGGTCTCCTCTGACCCTCGAAACTTTTAAATGCTGCAGTAAAGTGTGAGGTCTGTGGCCCTGTGGTTACTTAAGATTAGATGGCTTCTCTATATAATAATAATTATTAGTACACTTTAGTAAATGTAACTTTGATGTTGGTTCCGCCTACCGATGATTTAGTGCCATCCACGTGAGGTCACTTTTTTTCAGGGCCACTTTTAGTTCCCAGTCTGCCCCTGGTCTTAAGTTCTTTAGTGGGACCAATGTGTGTGCTTTTTTTGCTGTGGTGACCAGTATGTGGGGGTGCAGGGTGCAAAACTGGGGTCCAAGGTAGTAATTTTCTACAAGGCCATGCCCCCTTGTCATGAGACCACACCTTTTTTCAGTCCGCGCACCTTCTCTGCTCGCAGAGGCCCCAGAGGTGGGCCTGTTTGCTTTAAATGCCAGGACCTATTTTTAGTCCCAGTCCGGCCCTGATAATAGTAAAACTACTACTACTACTACTACTACTAATTATAATACTATTAGCAATTTACTTGTGTAGTAAAGTGATTACTCACCATTGTAATTCCCTGTGTGATTAAATATTGTGTCTCGTAGTTATTGGACATATCGTACAGGCTAGCGATGACTCTTACTCCTGCCTATAATATAAATATGTATAGAACAGCCCATTTAGATAAAAAAAATGTTTTTGTTACATTGGCTGGCCAAAATGTAATCATAAATATTGATTACAAAATATTCTCTATAAAACACTGTGTAGGATATTTTAACTATATAAAGGATATTGATAATAATAATTTGGCATTGTAGCTAAGATATAACTCACCATAGTATGTGCTTGGGTTACAAAATACTCTGTACTGTTGCCGTTTAAATCTTCAAACATATATGAATATGTTCTTACCTTGGTCTGTAATACAGATAACAGTAATCATTTTTGATTAAAAACAAAGTGCCAAAACAAAATAAAAAAATAATTAAAAACTGCAAAGTGCTGTGTATAATATTTGTGAATATATTCTACTATTACTTCTGCTAAAAATACTATTTTCAACAATAATAAAAATACTAACAATAATAATAATAATAATAATAATTAATAATATAATTTACCAGTGCACTGAAATGATGACTCACCATTGTAATTTGCTGAAACATCAATGTTTCGATTATGTAACCGCTGGGAGTCATTTAAGTGTTGATGTAGACTCTGACCTCTTTCTGTAATATAGATACCAGTAGTTTGTTTATATTAAAATCAATGTCTTTCTGACATATGGAGCCCAAAATGGACTAAAAAATAACTTTTAAACATTCTCTAAAAAGCACTGTGTAATAGGTTTGTGTAATATAAATAAAGTCTAATAATAATAATAATAATAATAATAATAATAATAATAATAATAATCATCATCATCATAATAATAATAATAATAATAATAATAATAATAATAATAAGGTATCTGTATAGGGAAGTAATACATTGCCATTGTCATTTGCTGTGTTTGACTGTCTAATGCCTCCTTACTTATCTATGCTTATTAATGTACAACCAGGTTCTTATATCGGTCTGTAATACAGAGACCAGCTGTCTGTATGATTATTAATGTACAACCAGGATCTTATATCGGTCTGTAATAAAGAGACCAGCAGTCTGTATGATTATTAATGTACAACCAGGCAATTATATCGGTCTGTAATAAAGAGACCAGCTGTCTGTATGATTATTAATGTACAACCAGGCAATTATATCGGTCTGTAATAAAGAGACCAGCTTTCTGTATGATTATTAATGTACAACCAGGCTCTTATATCGGTCTGTAATAGAGAGACCAGCTGTCTGTATGAAGCATACTTGCCAACATTTTTAATCTTCTCTCAGGTACAGTAAAAGCCCAGAGAGGAGATGCATCATTTAGGGGGCAGGGCTGGGCCCTTTACATCATTAGGTATGCGGTTGCATCATTTTGTCTCTCTAGCCTCCATACGGACTTGCTATTCCCAGCAACTGTCTCCCCATCCCGCACACTTCACTAGAAAGTGGGCGGGATGCAGAAGATTCAGTCACTCTTCCAAGTGTGCGGGGAGCTACTCGAAAAATCATAATCCTCTCGCATCTTCCAGGAGAGGAGGCTAGTATGGTATGAAGGGGCAGCAAAAGAAAAAATAGTGCCTGCTTAAACATGTAATATCTGCGGAATTTACTGCAGGAAAAGAGGAACCACATTGAACATACTGTATGCCATCGTTCAGTTATACCATACTGCTGAACACTATTAAAAAGTCCCAATGAAGATGAAGGGAAGTCCTATGCACAGGCAGCACCCAGATAGGTATTTCTGACAGGAATATAAGGCTCTGTGTCACAAGAATTCTGCCAACTCCCTTTCTCTCACCCCCAGTCCCAGCCTGGACCACAGTCTAGGAAACTTGAAGAGTTATTTTTAAAATGGACTGGGCTACAGGGACAAGACCCAAACCTGCAGGTTCCACTAAAAAGCTCTTGGCAGCCTCATCTAGGGCAGGATGTAGCAAGGGGAGAAATGTGGTCAAACCCCCAAAATTCTGGTTGGCAGCATTTCTCATATGCACCAAGCCCCGGAATGCGATGCACTGCAGGGCCTGGTTGCAGTGGGTAACGCCATCTTCCTGATGGCATTACTCTATATAAGCCTATGGGCTTCTTTTGGGAGAGTGCTGTGAAAGGGATCTAATTCTATTCATCCCAGCAACCCGTTGGTGCTTGGTTCCTTGTTCTTACACTGCAAAGGGCCGCTGTTACCGAGAGAGCGTTCCTTTGCCATGTTCAACGCTGGCATGCATGCGAATGGTGGCAGGATGCATCACATCCCGAATGCGATGACTCATGCATCCCAACCCTAGACAGACAAATTAAATATAATTTGGGCACTTAATGTTCTCCTGCTTTAGTGAATCAACTATAAAACATGTAAAAGGACAGTTACTATATCCTGTAGATAGCTATTCCAGTTTGTGAAAAGTACTTATATTCTAGTTGGTGGGGTCCTAAACTGTTCCCCCCTTCAGTGCCGGAGAAACACCAAGCTATTGTTATTAGCCTTCCCAGTGTGGACACACTACCCTGCCGACATAACATAGGGATGTGTCATGTCAGCACATCTGTCAAATCATGGTACAGCTATCTGAATTCTGCACACTGACCTTTTGACATGTGTAAGTGATAGAGTGGTTACTATGGGTGTTGAAGCTTGCATATATCATTATGTCTAGTGTAGAGCAAAACCATGCATCCCTACACTGTGGCCTGTAAAGCAGGCTGGTTTTTCCTTTGTGGGACCCAATTTCAGGGTGGCTCCCTGGTGATGAGGATTGTGGTACAAAGAGAGCAACCCCATAACTCTGTAATGGAAGGTTGGTAATGGTAAGTAACTTTTAATTGTGATAAAACTAATTTTCCTCTTTATTAGTACAGATTAGGGGTGAGCGGGTTCGGATTTCTGAAATCCGAACCCCCCCGAGCCCCCCCGATCCGAGTCCGATCCGAGTCAGGCTCGACTTTTCCCGCCTGACTCGGATCTGACATCGAGGCAAAACGTCATCATCCCGCCTTCCGAGTCTCGCGGGTTTTGGATCCTATATAAGGTACCCGCGTCGGCGCCATTTTCTCACTCGGCTGTGGACAGTGAAGAGGGAGGGTGGGAGTTAGTGCTGTGTAGTGTAGTGTAGTGTAGTGCTGCTGTTGTCCACTACTTCAAAGTCCATAGGGGCTGGCTGTGTTGTGCTGTGCTGCTGTTGTTAATAGGGGCTGTGTCCACTACTTCAAAGTCCATAGGGGCTGGCTGGACTGTGTTGTGCAGTCAGTTCCAAAGTCCTGTGCAGTGTCCCAGTCCTAAAGGGGTGCTGTAGTGTTGTCCAGGGGGTGCTCTGTCCATCAGGGGTGCTCCCCCCAAGTGCTAAAAAAATAATATATTTTCTGTGTTTGTGAATTGTGTGCGCAGTAGCCGCACGTGCATCAACAAAGTAGTGCCAAGCGTGCGCCTGTGTCATAAGTAAAGGGCCGGCTGGCTTGACCGTTAAGGGTGCTGTAACCCCCGAAAGTACACTCCAGTCCAAACCAAAAAAAAAATTATTTTCTGTGTTTGTGAATTGTGTGCGCAGTAGCCGCACGTGCATCAACAAAGTAGTGCCAAGCGTGCGCCTGTGTCATAAGTAAAGGGCCGGCTGGCTTGACCGTTAAGGGTGCTGTAACCCCCGAAAGTACACTCCAGTCCAAACCTAAAAAAAAATTATTTTCTGTGTTTGTGAATTGTGTGCGCAGTAGCCGCACGTGCATCAACAAAGTAGTGCCAAGAGTGCCCCTGTGTCATAAGTAAAGGGCCGGCTGGCTTGACCGTTAAAGGTTGCTGTAACCCCCGAAAGTACACTCCAGTCCAAACCAAAAAAAAATTATTTTCTGTGTTTGTGAATTGTGTGCGCAGTAGCCGCACGTGCATCAACAAAGTAGTGCCAAGCGTGCGCCTGTGTCATAAGTAAAGGGCCGGCTGGCTTGACCGTTAAAGGGTGCTGTAACCCCTGAAAGTACACTCCAGTCCAAACCAAAAAAAAATTATTTTCTGTGTTTGTGAATTGTGTGCGCAGTAGCCGCACGTGCATCAACAAAGTAGTGTCAAGCGTTCGCCTGTGTCATAAGTAAAGGGCCGGCTGGCTTGACCGTTAAGGGTGCTGTAACCCCCGAAAGTACACTCCAGTCCAAACCAAAAAAAAAATTATTTTCTGTGTTTGTGAATTGTGTGCGCAGTAGCCGCACGTGCATCAACAAAGTAGTGCCAAGCGTGCGCCTGTGTCATAAGTAAAGGGCCGGCTGGCTTGACCGTTAAGGGTGCTGTAACCCCCGAAAGTACACTCCAGTCCAAACCTAAAAAAAAATTATTTTCTGTGTTTGTGAATTGTGTGCGCAGTAGCCGCACGTGCATCAACAAAGTAGTGCCAAGCGTGCGCCTGTGTCATAAGTAAAGGGCCGGCTGGCTTGACCGTTAAGGGTGCTGTAACCCCCGAAAGTACACTCCAGTCCAAACCTAAAAAAAAATTATTTTCTGTGTTTGTGAATTGTGTGCGCAGTAGCCGCACGTGCATCAACAAAGTAGTGCCAAGCGTGCGCCTGTGTCATAAGTAAAGGGCCGGCTGGCTTGACCGTTAAAGGGTGCTGTAACTCCCGAAAGTACACTCCAGTCCAAACGAAAAAAAAATTATTTTCTGTGGTTGTGAATTGTGTGCGCAGTAGCCGCACGTGCATCAACAAAGTAGTGCCAAGCGTGCGCCTGTGTCATAAGTAAAGGGCCAGCTGGCTTGACCGTTAAGGGTGCTGTAACCCCCGAAAGTACACTCCAGTCCAAACCTAAAAAAAAATTATTTTCTGTGTTTGTGAATTGTGTGCGCAGTAGCCGCACGTGCATCAACAAAGTAGTGCCAAGAGTGCGCCTGTGTCATAAGTAAAGGGCCGGCTGGCTTGACCGTTAAAGGGTGCTGTAACCCCCGAAAGTACACTCCAGTCCAAACCAAAAAAAAATTATTTTCTGTGTTTGTGAATTGTGTGCGCAGTAGCCGCACGTGCATCAACAAAGTAGTGCCAAGCGTGCGCCTGTGTCATAAGTAAAGGGCCGGCTGGCTTGACCGTTAAAGGGTGCTGTAACCCCTGAAAGTACACTCCAGTCCAAACCAAAAAAAAATTATTTTCTGTGTTTGTGAATTGTGTGCGCAGTAGCCGCACGTGCATCAACAAAGTAGTGCCAAGCGTGCACCTGTGTCATAAGTAAAGGGCCGGCTGGCTTGACCGTTAAGGGTGCTGTAACTCCCGAAAGTACACTCCAGTCCAAACCAAAAAAAAAATTATTTTCTGTGTTTGTGAATTGTGTGCGCAGTAGCCGCACGTGCATCAACAAAGTAGTGCCAAGCGTGCGCCTGTGTCATAAGTAAAGGGCCGGCTGGCTTGACCGTTAAGGGTGCTGTAACCCCCGAAAGTACACTCCAGTCCAAACCTAAAAAAAAATTATTTTCTGTGTTTGTGAATTGTGTGCGCAGTAGCCGCACGTGCATCAACAAAGTAGTGCCAAGCGTGCGCCTGTGTCATAAGTAAAGGGCCGGCTGGCTTGACCGTTAAGGGTGCTGTAACCCCCGAAAGTACACTCCAGTCCAAACCTAAAAAAAAATTATTTTCTGTGTTTGTGAATTGTGTGCGCAGTAGCCGCACGTGCATCAACAAAGTAGTGCCAAGCGTGCGCCTGTGTCATAAGTAAAGGGCCGGCTGGCTTGACCGTTGAAGGGTGCTGTAACCCCCGAAAGTACACTCCAGTCCAAACCAAAAAAAAATTATTTTCTGTGTTTGTGAATTGTGTGCGCAGTAGCCGCACGTGCATCAACAAAGTAGTGCCAAGCGTGCGCCTGTGTCATAAGTAAAGGGCCGGCTGGCTTGACCGTTAAAGGGTGCTGTAACCCCCAAAGTACACTCCAGTCCAAACCAAAAAAAAATTATTTTCTGTGTTTGTGAATTGTGTGCGCAGTAGCCGCACGTGCATCAACAAAGTAGTGCCAAGAGTGCGCCTGTGTCATAAGTAAAGGGCCGGCTGGCTTGACCGTTAAAGGGTGCTGTAACCCACAAAGTACACTCCAGTCCGAACCAAAAAAAAATTTATTTTCTGTGTTTAGCCGCACGTATATATCAAATCGATATAACATAAATGGAGGACCAAACTTTCTCCGATAAAAATAAAATAGAGAAAGATCAAGAACCACTTCCTCCTACTGCTGAAGCTGCTGCCACTAGTCATGACATAGACGATAACATGCCATCAACGTCGTCTGCCAAGGCCGATGCCCAATGTCATAGTAGAGGGCACATACAATCCCAAATGGCAAAGTTCAGGAAAATGACCTTGAAAAAGACATTTAAATCAGCTGAAGAGAAACGTAAACTTGCCAATATGCCATTTACGACACGGAGTGGCAAGGAACGGCTAAGGTCGATCCCTAGTATGTACATGACTAGTGGTTCAGCTTCACATGACGATGGAAGCACTCCTCCCACTAAAAAAATCAAAAGAGTTAAGCTGGCAAAAGCACAGCGAAGAACTGTGCTTTCTAAGAAGATATCACAAATCCCCAAAGAGAGTCCAAGTGTGGTGGTGGTTGCGATGCCTGACCTTCCCAGCACTGGACGGGAAGAGGTGGCTCTTTCCACCATTTGCACGCCCCCTGCAAGTGCTGAAAGGAGCACCCACAGTCCACTTGCTGATATGCAAATTGAAGATGTCACTGTTGAAGTACAACAGGATGAGGATACTGGTGTAGCTGGCGCTGAGGAGGAAGTTGGCGAGGAGGATTCTGATGGTGATGTGGTTTGTTTAAATCAGGCTCCGGGGGAGACAGTTGTTGTCCGTGGGATGAAAAAGCCCATCACGGTCATGCCTGGGCAGAAGACCAAACATTCCACCTCTTTGGTCTGGCAATATTTCTATCCAAATCCGGACAACAACTGTCTTGCCATATGTACCATATGTAAAGGTGAAATAAGTAGGGGTAGGGACGTCAACCACCTAGGAACATCCTCCCTTATACGGCACCTGCAGCGCGTTCATAAAAAGTTACTGTCAAGTTCAGAAACTTTGGCTCAGACCGTAAGCAGTCCAGGGACACCTAAATCCCGTTGTCCTGTTGTATCCAAGCGCCTGCAAACCACACCGTCAACTCCCTCCTCGTCAATTTCCTCCTTAGTCAGGATCGGAAGTAGTCCTGCAGGCCATATCACTGGCATGACTGACTCTCCTATCCGGGATTCCTCCGGAGGATCCTGCATTGCTACGCCTACTGCTGCCGCTGCTGCTGTTGCTGCTGCTGCTGGGAGTCGTTCATCATCCCAGAGAGGAAGTAGGAACACCACTACTTTTACTAAACAATTGACCCTCCAACAGTCCTTAGCGAGGAGGATGAAGTACGACAGCAGTCATCCTGAAGCAAAACGTATAACTGAGGCCTTGACTGCTATGTTGGTGTTAGACGTGCGTCCGGTATCCGCCATTAGTGCAGTGGGATTTAGACAATTGATGGAGGTAGTGTGTCCCCGGTTCCAAATCCCGTCTAGATTCCACTTCACTAGGCAGGCGATACCGAGACTGTACAGAAACGTCAGAAAAAGTGTCCTCAGTGTCCTGAAAAATGCCGTTGTACACAATGTCCACTTAACCACGGACATGTGGACAAGTGGAACAGGGCAGACTAAGGACTATATGACTGTGACAGCCCACTGGGTAGATGTATCACCTTACGCAGCAACAGCAGCAGCGTCACCAGTAGCAGCATCTCAGAAACGCCAGCTCGTTACAAGGCAGGCTACGCTGTGTATCACCGGTTTCAGTAAGAGGCACACCGCCGACAACCTCTTAGAGAAACTGAGGGAAATCATCGCCCAGTGGCTTACCCCACTTAGACTCTCCTGGGGATTTGTGATATCTGACAACGCCACCAATATTGTGCGGGCATTACATCTGGGCAAATTCCAGCACGTCCCATGTTTTGCTCACACAATAAACTTGGTGGTGCAGAATTTTCTGAAAAGCGACAGGGGCATGCAGGAGACGCTTTGGGTGGCCCGAAAAATTTCTGGCCACTTTCGCCATTCAGCGACTGCGTGCCGAAGACTGGAGCGCCAGCAAACACTCTTGAACCTGCCCCGCCATCACCTGAAGCAAGAGGTTGTGACGCGGTGGAACTCAACCCTCTATATGCTTCAGAGGATGGAGGAGCAGCAAAAGGCCATACAAGCCTATACATCCACCTATGACATAGGCAAAGGAGGGGGTATGCACCTGACTCAAGCGCAGTGGAGAATGATTTCCGTGTTGTGCAAGGTTCTTCAGCCCTTCGAACTTGCCACACGTGAAGTCAGTTCAGACACTGCCAGCTTGAGTCAGGTCATTCCCCTCATCAGGCTTTTGCAGAAGCAGCTGGAGAAAGTGAAGGAGGAGCTATGACGGAGCGATTCCGCTCGGCATGTGGGACTTGTGGATGAAGCCCTTCATTCGCTTTGCCAGGATTCCAGGGTGGTCAATCTGTTGAAATCAGACCACTACATTTTGGCCACCGTGCTCGATCCTAGGTTTAAAGCCTATGTGGTGTCTCTCTTTCCGGCCAACACAAGCCTGCAGAGGTGCAAAGACCTGCTGGTGAACACACTGTCAGCTGAAGCGGAACGTGACACGTCAACAGCTCCTTCTTCATTTTCTCCCGCAACTGGGGCTGCCAGGAAAAAACTTAGGTATCCTAAGCAACCCGCTGGCGGTGATGCAGGGCAGGCAGGACCAAGTTTGGACATCTGGTCCGGACTGAAGGACCTGGCAACAATTTCTGACATGTCTACTGTCACTGCATATGATACTGTCACCATTGACAGAATGGTGGAGGATTACATCGGTGACAGCATCCAAGTAGGCATGTCAGACAGTCCATACCTGTACTGGCAGGAAAAAGAGGCAATTTGGAGGCCCCTGTACAAACTGGCTCTATTTTACCTGAGTTGCCCCCCCTCCAGTGTGTACTCCGAAAGAGTGTTTAGTGCAGCCGGGAACCTTGTCAGCGAAAGGCGTAGGAGGTTGCTTCCACAGAATGTGGAGAAGATGATGTTCATCAAAATGAATTATCAGCTCTTCCAGGGAGATCAGCCTCCAGAAGGTACAGAGGGACCTGTGGTGGTGGATTCAAGTGGGGACGAGTTAATACTTTGTGAGGATGAGGATGTACACACTGAAGAGGGTGAGGAATCGGTGGATGAGGAGGATGAGGATGACATCTTGCCTCCGTAGAGCCAGTTTGTGCAGGGACACATTAATTGCCAGCTTGTTTTGTGGGGGCCCAAACGAACCAATCATTTCAGCCACAGTTGTGTGGCAGACCCTGGCGCTGAAATGATTGATTTGTTAAAGTGTGCATGTCCTGTTTATACAACATAAGGGTGGGTGGGAGGGCCCAAGGACAATTCCATCTTGCACCTCTTTTTTTCTTTGCATTATGTACAGTTTGGGGCCTAGTTTTTCTAACTGCCATCCTGCCTGCCACTGCAGTGTCACTCCTAGATGGGTCACGTGTTTGTGCCGCCCACTCGTGTCGCTTAGCATAGTCATCCAGCTACCTCGGTGCAACCTTTTGGACATAAAAACACTATTGTGAGGTGTGAGGTGTTCAGAATAGACTGGAAATGAGTGGAAATTAAGGTTATTGAGGTTAATAATAGCATAGGAGCAGAAAAACCTACAAATTCTGTGATTTTAGCTGTTTTTATGCTTTTTTTCAAAAAAATACAGATCCAAAACACAAAACCCAGAACCCAAAACACGGAAGGGTGGTTTTGGCAAAACCAATCCAGATCCAAAACACGAAGAAAGATCCAGATCCAAAACCAAAACACAAAACACGAAAAGTGGCCGGTGCACACCCCTAGTACAGATATATATGGTATTATGTACTATATGTATATCATAGTTTATTAGGATAGATGTTTTAATATTTTGTAAACTACAGTAACTGGATTGACACTACAGTCATGGTCATTATCACTTACCCAGGTTACATAACTTGTAGGTATTTCTCCCCAAGTGTTACCTGGAGGCCAGCCGTCCATGTCTAACTATTAGGCACAAATAGCAGTTGGATTATATGCACCCTGTATGTGTATATAGTAAGAGAACATAACCTCATAACTACAAATACTGGTAAGTTTCTCTCAGAAATGGTGTCTGGCTCCATACTGAGTCTATAAATAGATCAAATAGTGTTCCTTGCTCCGCAATTAATACACAGAGTAATGGGCACTGTTGTACATGTAACATCTGCCCATCTTCTCTGCTTTGCTGACTTTAAGCTCTGGTAAATGTCAGGAGCCTATATCTACACAATACATTATATATAGAAAACATATTGAGGCAAGTATTAAAATCAATTGAAATCTTAGAATTATTTTTAATACAATACACATTTGGAGATGCCACACAGCAAGCACCTTATATAGAATAGCAGGAATAGTCATCAAAATAGATCTTCTGCACAGTATATTTCAATGAATGTAAGAGGCCTACTGAGAACTAAATTCAGTTGGTAGTAATGCTTGATGTCACTTCTTTTGTGTCCTATTGGTTCTATTGGTTTATGCAATCTGTCACTCATCTACTCTAGTCTCTGTACTATTACATTAAAAGTCCTACATCTCCTTTCTGTATTGTTCACTTCTGAGCTGGGAGAAATATATGTGTTATGACAAGATTAGAATTGGACCCATTATACCACTAGTGATTGGCACTAGCTAAACCTGGGTACAGAGTAAGGGTGAGCAGGTTCGGATTTCTGAAATCCGAACCCCCCCGAGCCCCCCCGATCCGAGTCCAATCCGAGTCAGGCTCGACTTTTCCCGCCTGACTCGGATCTGAAATCGAGGCAAAACGTCATCATCCCGCCTTCCGAGTCTCGCGGGTTTTGGATCCTATATAAGGTACCCGCGTCAGCGCCATTTTCTCACTCGGCTGTGGACAGTGAAGAGGGAGGGTGGGAGTTAGGGCTGTGTAGTGTAGTGTAGTGTAGTGCTGCTGTTGTCCACTACTTCAAAGTCCATAGGGGCTGGCTGGACTGTGTTGTGCAGTCAGTTCTCCATAGGGGCTGTGTCCACTCCAAAGTCCTGTGCAGTGTCCCAGTCCTAAAGGGGTGCTGTAGTGTTGTCCAGGGGGTGCTCTGTCCATCAGGGGTGCTCCCCCCAAGTGCTAAAAAAATAATATATTTTCTGTGTTTGTGAATTGTGTGCGCAGTAGCCGCACGTGCATCAACAAAGAAGTGCCAAGCGTGCGCCTGTGTCATAAGTAAAGGGCCGGCTGGCTTGACCGTTAAAGGGTGCTGTAACCCCCGAAAGTACACTCCAGTCCAAACCAAAAAAAAAATATTTTCTGTGTTTGTGAATTGTGTGCGCAGTAGCCGCACGTGCATCAACAAAGTAGTGCCAAGCGTGCGCCTGTGTCATAAGTAAAGGGCCGGCAGGCTTGACCGTTAAGGGTGCTGTAACCCCCGAAAGTACACTCCAGTCCAAACCAAAAAAAAAAATTATTTTCTGTGTTTGTGAATTGTGTGCGCAGTAGCCGCACGTGCATCAACAAAGTAGTGCCAAGCGTGCGCCTGTGTCATAAGTAAAGGGCCGGCTGGCTTGACTGTTAAGGGTGCTGTAACCCCCGAAAGTACACTCCAGTCCAAACCAAAAAAAAAATTATTTTCTGTGTTTGTGAATTGTGTGCGCAGTAGCCGCACGTGCATCAACAAAGTAGTGCCAAGCGTGCGCCTGTGTCATAAGTAAAGGGCCGGCTGGCTTGACCATTAAAGGGTGCTGTAACCCCCAAAGTACACTCCAGTCCAAACCAAAAAAAAAATTATTTTCTGTGTTTGTGAATTGTGTGCGCAGTAGCCGCACGTGCATCAACAAAGTAGTGCCAAGCGTGCGCCTGTGTCATAAGTAAAGGGCCGGCTGGCTTGACCGTTAAAGGGTGCTGTAACCCCCGAAAGTACACTCCAGTCCAAACCAAAAAAAAATTATTTTCTGTGTTTGTGAATTGTGTGCGCAGTAGCCGCACGTGCATCAACAAAGTAGTGCCATGCGTGCGCCTGTGTCATAAGTAAAGGGCCGGCTGGCTTGACCGTTAAAGGGTGCTGTAACCCCCAAAGTACACTCCAGTCCAAACCAAAAAAAAAAATATTTTCTGTGTTTGTGAATTGTGTGCGCAGTAGCCGCACGTGCATCAACAAAGTAGTGCCAAGCGTGCGCCTGTGTCATAAGTAAAGGGCCGGGTGGCTTGACCGTTAAAAGGTGCTGTAACGCCCGAAAGTACACTCCAATCCAAACCAAAAAAAAATTATTTTCTGTGTTTGTAAATTGTGTGCGCAGTAGCCGCACGTGCATCAACAAAGTAGTGCCAAGCATGCGCCTGTGTCATAAGTAAAGGGCCGGCTGGCTTGACCGTTAAGGGTGCTGTAACCCCCGAAAGTACACTCCAGTCCAAACCAAAAAAAAAATTATTTTCTGTGTTTGTGAATTGTGTGCGCAGTAGCCGCACGTGCATCAACAAAGTAGTGCCAAGCATGCGCCTGTGTCATAAGTAAAGGGCCGGCTGGCTTGACCGTTAAGGGTGCTGTAACCCCCGAAAGTACACTCCAGTCCAAACCAAAAAAAAATTATTTTCTGTGTTTGTGAATTGTGTGCGCAGTAGCCGCACGTGCATCAACAAAGTAGTGCCAAGCGTGCGCCTGTGTCATAAGTAAAGGGCCGGCTGGCTTGACCGTTAAGGGTGCTGTAACCCCCGAAAGTACACTCCAGTCCAAACCAAAAAAAAAAATATTTTCTGTTTTTAGCCGCACGTATATATCAAATCGATATAACATAAATGGAGGACCAAACTTTCTCCGATAAAAATAAAATAGAGAAAGATCAAGAACCACTTCCTCCTAGTGCTGAAGCTGCTGCCACTAGTCATGACATAGACGATAACATGCCATCAACGTCGTCTGCCAAGGCCGATGCCTAATGTCATAGTAGAGGGCACATACAATCCCAAATGGCAAAGTTCAGGAAAATGACCTTGAAAAAGACATTTAAATCAGCTGAAGAGAAACGTAAACTTGCCAATATGCCATTTACGACACGGAGTGGCAAGGGACAGCTAAGGTCGATCCCTAGTATGTTCATGACTAGTGGTTCAGCTTCACATGACGATGGAAGCCCTCCTCCCACTAAAAAAATCAAAAGAGTTAAGCTGGCAAAAGCACAGCGAAGAACTGTGCTTTCTAAGAAGATATCACAAATCCCCAAGGAGAGTCCAAGTGTGGTGGTGGTTGCGATGCCTGACCTTCCCAGCACTGGACGGGAAGAGGTGGCTCTTTCCACCATTTGCACGCCCCCTGCAAGTGCTGAAAGGAGCACCCACAGTCCACTTGCTGATATGCAAATTGAAGATGTCACTGTTGAAGTACAACAGGATGAGGATACTGGTGTAGCTGGCGCTGAGGAGGAAGTTGGCGAGGAGGATTCTGATGGTGATGTGGTTTGTTTAAATCAGGCTCCGGGGGAGACAGTTGTTGTCCGTGGGATGAAAAAGCCCATCACGGTCATGCCTGGGCAGAAGACCAAACATTCCACCTCTTTGGTCTGGCAATATTTCTATCCAAATCTGGACAACAACTGTCTTGCCATATGTACCATATGTAAAGGTGAAATAAGTAGGGGTAGGGACGTCAACCACCTAGTTACATCCTCCCTTATACGGCACCTGCAGCGCGTTCATAAAAAGTTACTGTCAAGTTCAGAAACTTTGGCTAAGACCGTAAGCAGTCCAGGGACACCTAAATCCCGTTGTCCTGTTGTATCCAAGCGCCTGCAAACCACACCGTCAACTCCCTCCTCGTCAATTTCCTCCTTAGTCAGGATCGGAAGTAGTCCTGCAGGCCATGTCACTGGCATGACTGACTCTCCTATCCGGGATTCCTATGGAGGATCCTGCATTGCTACGCCTACTGCTGCCGCTGCTGCTGTTGCTGCTGCTGGGAGTCGTTCATCATCCCAGAGAGGAAGTAGGAACACCACTACTTTTACTAAACAATTGACCCTCCAACAGTCCTTAGCGAGGAGGATGAAGTACGACAGCAGTCATCCTGAATCAAAACGTATAACTGAGGCCTTGACTGCTATGTTGGTGTTAGACGTGCGTCCGGTATCCGCCATTAGTGCAGTGGGATTTAGACAATTGATGGAGGTAGTGTGTCCCCGGTTCCAAATCCCGTCTAGATTCCACTTCACTAGGCAGGCGATACCGAGACTGTACAGAAACGTCAGAAAAAGTGTCCTCAGTGTCCTGAAAAATGCCGTTGTACACAATGTCCACTTAACCACGGACATGTGGACAAGTGGAACAGGGCAGACTAAGGACTATATGACTGTGACAGCCCACTGGGTAGATGTATCACCTTACGCAGCAACAGCAGCAACGTCACCAGTAGCAGCATCTCAGAAACGCCAGCTCGTTACAAGGCAGGCTATGCTGTGTATCACCGGTTTCAGTAAGAGGCACACCGCCGACAACCTCTTAGAGAAACTGAGGGAAATCATCGCCCAGTGGCTTACCCCACTTAGACTCTCCTGGGGATTTGTGATATCTGACAACGCCACCAATATTGTGCGGGCATTACATCTGGGCAAATTCCAGCACGTCCCATGTTTTGCTCACACAATAAACTTGGTGGTGCAGAATTTTCTGAAAAGCGACAGGGGCGTGCAGGAGACGCTTTGGGTGGCCCGAAAAATTTCTGGCCACTTTCGCAATTCAGCGACTGCGTGCTGAAGACTGGAGCACCAGCAAACACTCTTGAACCTGCCCCGCCATCACCTGAAGCAAGAGGTTGTGACGTGGTGGAACTCAACCCTCTATATGCTTCAGAGGATGGAGGAGCAGCAAAAGGCCATACAAGCCTATACATCCACCTATGACATAGGCAAAGGAGGGGGTATGCACCTGACTCAAGCACAGTGGAGAATGATTTCCGTGTTGTGCAAGGTTCTCCAGCCCTTCGAACTTGCCACACGTGAAGTCAGTTCAGACACAGCCAGCTTAAGTCAGGTCATTCCCCTCATCAGGCTTTTGCAGAAGCAGCTGGAGAAAGTGAAGGAGGAGCTAAAACGGAGCGATTCCGCTCGGCATGTGGGACTTGTGGATGAAGCCCTTCATTCGCTTTGCCAGGATTCCAGGGTGGTCAATCTGTTGAAATCAGACCACTACATTATGGCCACCGTGCTTGATCCTAGGTTTAAAGCCTATGTGGTGTCTCTCTTTCCGGCCGACACAAGCCTGCAGAGGTGCAAAGACCTGCTGGTGAACACACTGTCAGCTGAAGCGGAACGTGACACGTCAACGGCTCCTTCTTCATTTTCTTCCGCAACTGGGGCTGCCAGGAAAAAACTTAGGTATCCTAAGCAACCCGCTGGTGGTGATGCAGGGCAGGCAGGACCAAGTTTGGACATCTGGTCCGGACTGAAGGACCTGGCAACAATTTCTGACATGTCTACTGTCACTGCATATGATACTGTCACCATTGACAGAATGGTGGAGGATTACATAGGTGACAGCATCCAAATAGGCATGTCAGACAGTCCATACCTGTACTGGCAGGAAAAAGAGGCAATTTGGAGGCCCCTGTACAAGCTGGCTCTATTTTACCTGAGTTGCCCCCCCTCCAGTGTGTACTCCGAAAGGGAACCTTGTCAGCGAAAGGCGTAGGAGGTTGCTTCCACAGAATGTGGAGAAGATGATGTTCATCAAAATGAATTATCAGCTCTTCCAGGGAGACCAGCCTCCAGAAGGTACAGAGGGACCTGTGGTGGTGGATTCAAGTGGGGACGAGTTAATACTTTGTGAGGATGAGGATGTACACACTGAAGAGGGTGAAGAATCGGTGGATGAGGAGGATGAGGATGACATCTTGCCTCCGTAGAGCCAGTTTGTGCAGGGACACATTAATTGCCAGCTTGTTTTGTGGGGGCCCAAACGAACCAATCATTGCAGCCACAGCTGTGTGGCAGACCCTGGCGCTGAAATGATTGATTTGTTAAAGTGTGCATGTCCTGTTTATACAACATAAGGGTGGGTGGGAGGGCCAAAGGACAATTCCATCTTGCACTTCTTTTTTTTCTTTGCATTATGTACAGTTTGGGGCCTAGTTTTTCTAACTGCCATCCTGTCTGCCACTGCAGTGTCACTCCTAGATGGGTCACGTGTTTGTGCCGCCCACTCGTGTCGCTTAGCATAGTCATCCAGCTACCTCGGTGCAACCTTTTGGTCATAAAAACACTATTGTGAGGTGTGAGGTGTTCAGAATAGACTGGAAATGAGTGGAAATTAAGGTTATTGAGGTTAATAATAGCATAGGAGCAGAGAAACCAACAAATTCTGTGATTTTAGCTGTTTTTATGCTTTTTTAAAAAAAAATACAGATCCAAAACACAAAATCCAGAACCCAAAACACGGAAGGGTGGTTTTGGCAAAACCAATCCAGATCCAAAACACGAAGAAAGATCCAGATCCAAAACCAAAACACAAAACACGAAAAGTGGCCGGTGCACACCCCTAGTACAGAGTATTGAGCTGATGATAATTTAGCCTGGCCATCAATGATATAACCAGATGGTTGGGGAGAGGAAGGTGTTAAAGTAATGAAAATAAAATCCTTCCAACTAAAGCTATCTCTAAACAGGGCCATAGCAGGGCTATAATCAACCCCATGCCAGCCCTGCCCTCTGACATTTCTCATGTCGTGGAATGACATCACATTGAGGACGTGGGTCCACCATTCAAGGAGGAAGCGGAGTTCCCACGAATGTTCAAAGGATGCTCCAGCAGCTCTACAGGCTGCAGACACGTGCCTGGAGCACCCAAAGGTGGCTCTGTGACAGCTCTATAGGCTACATTTCAGACACCCTAAAAGCCAAATGCAGGTGCAACAGGGCTGTTGCAGTGTCACCCCAGGCATTGTGCCATGGATGGTGGCACCACACACACATTCATTGTTGCGGCTCTTAAATTAAAGTTCATAAAAATTCATAGAAAATATCAATAAACTAAAAGTTAAAAAACAAAATGTAAATGAAGGGCCAGCAGCATCTATACATCCCCACTGCCATCACTAACTCATGTATACATTACTCACTATGCCGTTAGTTGGTTGGTTTGTGTGAGACACAGGATATGCTTTGAGTTATCTAGTCCCTATAGCATTCACATAATATTATAGATATAGTTTTACTTTGGTTCCCAAATATCACTAAAACCATCAATTATTTTTTCATACATTTATACCCCAAATTCAATATCTCTTTTCTGATTCACTCTTGATGCCTTTATCAGTATTTGTTCTGTCAATTGATAATAATGATGTCTGAAACTATTACCATAACTTTTCATGTTGCAGTTTTATTACTAGAATAAATCCCTGACACAATGCAGTTGGCAATGTTATAGTTTCAGGCTCATAGGAGGAGTAGAACAAGAGACATCACCAAATGAGAAACCTACTCGTTATAAGAATTCATATATGAGAACCTACTATAGTCACTTATATCTCTCACTTGCCTTATAGCAAAGCTTCTGTCTTATCACTATATAACGGTGTTTGTAATTGTAATGCCCATAGCCTCTGGTCTGTATTATCTGTATATAATGTATTTAGGCCAATATGATGCATGCATTATTCCTTGGTAAAATATTTCTATATATAAACAAAGCAGGCAGATAATTTCTATGTACTATAACTTTAGTTACTGAAGTGGTGTGTGTCTGCCCATTCTAGCTATAGTATTAATATAACAGATTAAACAAATATTATGAACCACTACGAGATCTCAGTTTCATTACCTGTTCAGGTGAAGAGGCGGCCTCCTGGAATTGGGTTTTGAATCTCTACAATATAAAGAAAAATCCTATAACTGTGCAAATATCTGTCCTGGAACAAATTCTCTGAGAACCTCCCTGTCCAACCAACTCTCTCAGAGTGATGAGAATCCTGTGACATCACAGAGCTCAGAGGGACCTGACTATGACATAACAATGCAATTTCAGCCTTTTATGCTTTAATCATAAACACCTACAGTATATTTACTGTAGCCTAAATTCTGGCATAATGAATACACAGTAAGAATGAGTGAATGGTTATAATGATATCATTAGCATTTTGAAATCCAAATTGACAAATGGCAAAATTCTATAGTACTTTTACAAGGACACAATAAAAACACAGATTTTGCATTACATTATATTTGCGGATGCAATATCAATGCCATTAAGAAGGTGGTTTATTTCTTTTTTATAGTATTTACATATACCTTAGTCACCGCATTACATTTCCCTATTTATTATGTGTAGGCCAAGTGGAGATTAGAATAACAACAAGCAACTATGATGATGAGCGCTGGGCATCCATCACACGGCCTACTAATCACAGATGCAGAATGGGATGTATAAGGGGCGTTCATTCATATAATGATCTATACAGAAAAGTCCAACCAATTGGAAAAGCAGATAAATGGATTTATTTCAATTAGAGATGAGCTGGTTCGGATTAGTTCGGATTTCCACGCCGAGTTCGGATTTTTCTGGGCAAAAAACAGGACTCAGAAAGAGGCAAAACATCATTTTTCATTGCCAAACATCAACATTCCTGGACTTTTGACCAGGAATGATGATGTTTGTCCATGAAAGATGATATTTTGTCTCTTTCTGAGTCCCATTTTTTGCCAGAAAAATCCAAACTCTGCGTGGAAATCCAAACCCGCTCATCTCTAATTTCAATATTATTCAGCATTTGCACATAGTGAGCTATACTGTAATTTCCAACTCACTCACTGCAGACAATATGAAACATTTTAAATGAGCCGATATATACAGTGTGATTAAAGGGAACCTCCATACAGTATTTAGGTATTTTGCATTACATTATATTTCCGGATGCAATATCAATGCCATCAAGAAGTTGGTTTATTCCTTATTATTAGTATTGGTATGTGTCTTGTCACACATACTAATAATACGCAAATTCCAGCTGACGGGATGTTACGGGGTTTCCCAAGTCCCGCCTGCCAATCAGAGGCCAATTCACATCTAGCAGCTTCTCATTGGCTGGAACCCATTTGTACGTCTACCAATGAGAGGCTGCTAGATGGGAAGCGGCCTCTGATTGACTGGCGGAATGTGGGAAACCCCATGATGTTTAGTCAGCTGGCATTCACGTAGTATTGGTATGTGTGACAAGACACATACCAATTCTAGGCCGTATGGTATCGGGTAAGCGTGTTCTTATTTTGCCAAGACCCCCCCGTAATCCTACGGAGACCAGTGTGAGGATCAGGTGAGTATAGGATCTATGTTGCCGGTCCATACACATGGATTCTACTTGGAGAAGAGGACAGAAACATCTCATAGAAAGTAAGTATGTATGATTGATGTATGTGTGTAATAAATCTTTACTAACTATGGTGTGTGTGTCATGTCTTTATAATATATAGCTATTTATTTAACAGTGGGGGTACAGGTGCCGGCCTCCAGGTGGTTCTTGTAGTTCCACAAGTGCCAAAGGCATTCTAGCACCTGTAGTTCCATGGTAAAATACAACAGTTCACATCTATTTTATACTTTATTACCCACATACCCACAGCCCAGGGGTCTGGGGAAGAGCCCTGGGCTTCAGGCCAAGCCTGAGGTTATGGGAGATGGGGACCCCTTTTTTCGGGGGTTCCCACCTCCCCTGAGATCCCCGGCTTGGCCTGACCGACTTGGTGTGAGAATGCTTTGGCTCTGGAGACCCGGTAATAGGGTCTCCAAGTTGTGGCATTACCACCCCGGTCGTTTTGGGTCCGGTGCTGGTTTTAATTATAGTGGGACCCCTACACAATTATTTTCCTCCTATAATTAAAACCAGGACTGGCCCTGCAGCCTGATGCTCATACCTAAATTATGGTGGAACCCTACTAATTTTGTTCCCTATAATTTTAGGCACCAGGACAGGTTTTTCAAGGTCTAACACATAAGCAGCCTTCACATAACTCACTGATATGTGCAGGTTGTAGCTCGGGAGAGATTTGCAGAGAGAAAACACTGCAATCTCAGGTGAGTAATCTCCTGCATACTCGTTTAGCCTCAAATTGTCTGTTGGTAAATTTGGAATGAAAAAAGTGATTAAATCACCGGAATTTTGGTGATTTACAGCGAGATTAATCTCTTTGTTAATCCGTTGAATCTCGAATCTCTGTAAATTGACCCCTAAGTGTCAACTGTGTGCTTCTGCTCCATTTATGAAATGCAACAAGTTTCATGCATGCAGGGTGCACAATGGGCAATGTGGATGACAACGTGCGGAACAGCGTATCATCATCGACATAGCCGGTACACACTGGCCAGTGCTGACAATGGCCCTGATTCAGAGCCGGACGCTCTGACCAGAGCGCTCGCTCTGAATCAGGGCCCTCCTCCATTAATATGGAGCGTCCTCCTGGATGCTCGTATAGCTGTTGGTGACCATCGCGACCATCGGACTTGCGAGTGAAACCCTGTGGTTGGGTTTCTCAACCTCAAGCCCAGGAGTGATTTTGGCTCTATCAGAGTGAAAATAACTCCCACTGACATCACTAGTGATGTCAGTGGGGCCGGCTTCAGACGGTAGGCATTCCCATGGGAACGCCTCCGTCTGGCAGGCACGCCCCCGGCACACCCACCAAAGGGGGCATGCAGTCAATCAACATTGACAGCACATCCCCTTTGGTGCGAGACCCGGAGCGATGGAAAGTCCTTCGATCGCCGGGTCTCGCGCATGCGCACGACGGAGCTCCCTCCGTCGTGCGCATGCGCAGTGGGGACCATCGACCCACTTGCGAGCGTACTGCCACTCGCGAGTGGGTCTGAATGACCCCCAATATGTTTCCAATCTGCTAGATTGGACAAAATATCATCAGGTGTGTCTCCAGCATTACACTGTGATGTTTATTTTATTTATTATTTTTATAATCTTGTGCATAAGTTTTTATGTTATGTTATTAGGTGCTGTATCCTGTGTTGCTGCCATCTACCCTGACTGTGGGAAGGTATTGCTCAAATAGGGGGAGCAGATAATTTACCCCTATATGCCTAAAACTGTGCCTTTCTGTAAAGGTTTTGGATGGTACGCGACCATTTTTTATTAATGTTATTTTGAATAAATGTTTTATGGTTTTACACTATGTATTCTCCCCTCTATTTGTCTTATATGGCCTTTTGATGCTGAGGGGTATTAGTGTGAAAAACCAAGTGGTGAAACCAGGTTGCTGACTCTAAAGAAAATAAGAATGTACAACAGTTGAACTATAAACAAGTGACTATTTTATGTCAATTGGACAACACTATATTTTTACTTTACTTGCACCTTTACTTGAGCGCTTTTAACGTTCTTTATTTTTGACCATACATACATCTGTGATTGGTGAATATCACATTGTTATTAGCTGCCAGGTGCAGCGTGGAGCGCAAACATCTATTTCTCTGTTTTACGTATGTTACTGTTTGCATTTGTACATAAAGTGTCAGAAATATGCCGATATTCTTTTTTTAATTTCTATTTCAGATGCAGAACGTCAGATGCCTGATTGACAGGATGTACTCAGGAGGGAGTTGAACCTCCTGAGCAATTATTTGGGGCTTATCCAAGAGTCCATGGAGAGGATGAGGAGTGTTTTGAGGTAAAATTCAGATTTTTGTGTTTAAAAAAAATTAATATATCCAATCCAGTTTTTTTTGCTTATATCATGTGTTGTGTAATTATTATATGTTAGCTTATTATAGTTTACAAGTGAGTATATATTAATAATACACAAAGCAAAAAAAACACACATAGGCCCTGATTCATAAGTGCACTGCTGATTGCAAATTCATGATTATCTGCGAGTGGGCAGAATGGGTCCTGCGTTTTCACACGCAGTGATTCCCACCATGACTCAATTTAAACAAGCTGATTCTAAACTTAAACATTTGGGTGTACAGATTACTTCTGATCTGTCTCAGCTTTATACTGCTAATTTCTCTGCTGTTATAGACAAAATTGTCACTATGCTTGACAGTTGGAAATGACTGCTAATGCCAGTTTTGGGGCATGCGGCTTTCTTTAAAAGCATTATCTTCCAAAAGATTTTTTATTTCATGCAAATGTTGCCAATTAGCTTGTCTAAATCAGATATAATTTTTTTAAAATAAAAAAATGACCCGCTTTCTATGAGAGGGCAAGGAACCAAAAGTGGTTATTTCAAGGTTAGTGGCTGTACACAATTCGGGAGGGGCTGGAATCCCAGAGTTATCCTCTTACTCAGTGTCAGTCTTTTACAGATATATGAACGATTGGTTCTTGGATCAAAATACTTATACTGATTATCAGCTAGATATAGTACTATTTTCCCCTTATTCCCCTAGTGCTCCCCCTCCAGCCACAATCCCCCTCTTTCCCCCAGAGCCTCCTGGAGCAGGGACAACAATAATGCAAGAATAATAAGATACTTACCTGACCTCCTTCTGTTCTGGCTGCCCCTCCATCCAGGGTTGTTGCTAGCCTCAGTCCAGTACTCACATGTCATGGCTCCTCTTTGAGCGGTGTGGTGTGACTTCATGACATCACGTGCGCTGGCTCACAACAATTAAAAACTTTATTGCGTGGGCTGGCAGCAGCAGCCTAGGTAGGATGTGGAGCGGGAGCGCAGGATGGAGCGGTAGGGCGGGGCCTTGCCCGTCACCTCTATTGTGCAGCAGTGGGGGGTAGGAGAGAGCCCCTGGGCCTGTCACAACAAGGATATAGTAATACAGGGCTCGAGCCACCGTCCTTATGGCTGCAATCTACCGGTGGCACTCGAGCAATGGGTTGGCAACTGCTGGTTTATACTGTAATAGAAAACTATAAAAGGTGTACAATGTTTCCTTTTTCCGCAAAAACTTTTGTAGTTTCAACAGTTGTATCCAATTGTATTACAAAGAAGCAGGATTAGATGAACAAAGTAATGCTTTATTTTTACTTGTAAAACATATGAAAAAGTCCAAATACATAAAAATAGTAAAAAGCAGCAGCAAAGTCTTTTGATAGCCAAACCATACTTTCACATATAGCACGGTTTCTATGCAGAAAATGGTGGCAGTGTTTTAAATACTGTAACTATATCACATAGATTCCTTCTCAAATCAAAGAGGCAATTTTCATGTAGAAAAATCAGTGGAGCAATGATGTGATTGTTGGCTCATAGAGGCAGTTTTTATGCAGAAAAGATAGTAGAGCAACAATGATTTTTAGCTCATTGGACTTTCGGAAATATAAGGTATGCGGCAGTAGACACACCGGCAGAAGCCAGAAGCCAGGATCCTTGTGGTCCCCAGCCGCTAAACCTCCCTCTTCTGCACGTCGCTGATGGATGCAATTAGGGATCAGGCAATGTATCCCGCACTTGGAAATCAGTACTGACCGCCTCAACATGCTGCTACTATTTATTTATTTATTAATGTTACCCAGGTGTTATTAAGGACTAAGATAACAAATAGTATTAATGTCACCCATATATTATTAGGACTAAGATGAAAAATAGTATTAATTTCACCCAGATATTATTAAGGACTAAGATGACAAATAGTATTAATGTCACCTAGTAGTCTTTAAGGACTAAGAGGACAAATAGTTTTAATGTCACCCAGGTGTTATTATTGGACTAAGAAGACATTATTAATGTCACCCGGGTGTTATTAAGACTAAGATGACAAATACTACTAATGTCGCCCATGTGTTATTAGGACTAAGATGACAAATAGTATTACTGTCACCCAGATATTATTAAGGACTAAGAAGACAAATAGTATTAATATCACCCAGGTGTTATTAAGGACTAATATGACAAATAGTATTAATGTCACCTAGTTGTTATTAAGGACTAAGATGATGAATAGTATTAATGTCACCCAGGTGTTTTTAGGGACTAAGACGACAAATATTTCTAATGCCACCCAGGTGTTACTAGGGGACTAAGATGATGACTAATATTAATCTCACCCAGGTGTTGTTAAGGACTAAGATGACAAATAGTATTAATGTCACCCCGGTGTTATTAATGACTACGATGACAAAGAGTATTAATGTCCCAAGGTGTTATTAAGGACTAAGATGACAAACGGTATTAATGTCACCTAGTGGTTTTAAGGACTAAGATGATGAATAGTAATAGTGTCACCTAGGTGTTTTTAGGGACTTAGATGACAAATAGTTTTAATGTCACCTAGGTGTTTTTAGGGACTTACATGACAAATAGTTTTAATGTCACCCAGGTGTTTTTAGGGGACTAAGATGACCAATAGTATTAATGTCACCCAGGTGTTATAAGGACTAAGATGAGAATTAGTTTTAATGTCACCCAGGTGTCATTAGGGACTAAAATGACAGTATTAATGTCACCCAGGTGTTAAGGACTAAGATGACAAATAGTACTAATGTCACCCAGGTGTTATTAATGACTAAGATGACAAATAGTATTAATGTCACCCAGGTGTTATTAATGACTTAGATGACAAATTGTAGTAACGTCACCCAGGTGTTAAGGACTAAGATGACAAATAGTATTATTGTCACCTAGTTGTTATTAAAGACTAGGATGACACATATTTTTAATGTCCTCCATGTGTTATTAAAGACTAAGATCACAGTAATAATGTCACTCATATGTTATTAATTACTAAGATGACAAATAGTTTTAATGTCACCCAGGTGTTTTAAGGACTAAGATGACAATTAGTTTTAATGTAACCCAGGTGTTATTAGGGACAAAGATGACAGTTTTAATGTCACCCATGTGTTATTAAGGACTAAGATGACAAATAGTATTAATGTCACCAAGTTGTTATTAAGGACAAAGATAATGAATAGTATTAATATCACCCAGGTGTTTTTAGGGGACTAAGATGATGAATAGTATTAATGTCACCCATGTGTTTTTTGGACTAAGATGACAGTATTAGTATCACCCAGGTGTTATTAAGGACTAAGATAACAAATAGTACTAATGTCACCGATGTGTTATTAAGGACTAAGATGACAAATAGTATTAATGTCAGTGAGGTGTTATTTAGGAATAAGATGACAAATATTACTAATGCCACCCATGTGTTATTAAGGACTAAGATGACAAACAGCAGGGCCGTAGCTAGGGTAGTGCGGCCATGTGCCATCGCACAGGGCACCACAGGTCAGGGGGCACTGTTTGTGTCTATCAAATTTCTGTTTATTTTCATTCTTGCTTGTAGCTTCCTCTTCTTTCATCCCCAGCATCTCCTGGCCTCTCCTATTTCTTCCCTGGCCCTTCGCCATGAGGCCATGGCCCTTTTTTGGGTGCATTATGATCCTTTGAAAAATGAGGGGGGCGTCTATGCTCTCTCTGGCACAGGGCACCAAAAAGTCTAGTTACGGCTCTGACAAACAGTATTAATGTCTGTCCTTAAAAACACCCAGGTATTATTAAGGACTAAGATGACAAATAGTTTTAATGTCACCCCACTGTTATTAATGATTAAGATGACAAAGAGTATTAATGTCACCTATTTGTTTTAAGGACTAAGATAATGAATAGTAATAACGTCACCCAGGTGTTTTTAGGGACTTGGATGACAAATAGTTTTAATGTCACCCAGGTGTTATTAAGGACTAAGATGACAAATAATACTAATGTCACCCATGTGTTATTAAGGACTAAGATGACAAAGAGTATTCAAGTCACCCAGGTGTTATTAATGACTAAGCTGACAAATAGTATTAATGTCACCCAGGTGTTAAGGACTAAGATGACAAATAGTACTATTGTCACCTAGTTGTTATTAAAGACTAGGATGACACATAGTTTTAATGTCACCCATGTGTTATTAAAGACTAAGATCACAGTAATAATGTCACCCATGTGTTATTAATTACCAAGATGACAAATAGTTTTAAAGTCACCCAGGTGTTTTAAGGACTAAGGCCCTGATTCAGAGCCGGACGCTCTGACCAGAGCGCTCGCTCTGAATCAGGGCCCACCTCCATAATTATGGAGCGTCCTCCTGGACGCTCGTATAGCTGTGGGTCACCACCCACAGCCTATACGAGCGTGCAGGATGATGGTCGCGATGGTCTTGTCCATCGCGACCATCGCCAGTGCGAGCAGAAGCCTGCGGTCGAGTTTCTCAACCGCTAGGCAAGGAGTGATTTTGGCTCTATCAGAGCCAAAATCACTCCCACTGACATCACTAGTGATGTCAGTGGGGCCGGCTTCTGACGGTAGGCGTTCCCTTGGGAACGCCTCCGTCTGGCAGGCACGCCCCCGGCACGCCCACCAAAGGGGGTGTGCTGTCAATCAACATCGACAGCACGCCCCCTTTGATCAGACACTACGAGCGAAGGAAAGTCTTTCGCTCGTCGCGTCTCATGCTTGCGCACCATCGACCCACTTGCGAGAGGACAGCCACTCGCGAGTGGGACTGAATCAGGCCCTAAGATAACAATTAGTTTTTATGTAATACAGGTGTTATTAGGGACGAAGATGACAGTATTAATGTCACCCAGGTGTTTTAGGGCTCAATATGACAAATAGTTTTTATGTCACCCATGTGTTATTAAGGACTAAGATGACAAATAGTACTAAATTCAACCATGTGTTATTAAGGACTAATATGACAAATAGTATTAATGTCACCCAGGTGTTATTAAGGACTAAGATGACAAATAGTATTAATGTGACCCAGGTGTTATTAAGGACTATGATGACAAATTGTATTAATGTCACCCAGGTGTTTTTAAGGACTAAGATTACAAATAGTGTTAATGTCACCTAGTTGTTATTAAAGACTAAGATGACACATAGGACCTCATTCAGAGTCTCTCGCTAGTGCTGTGTACACGCAAGCAGCCGTATGGGTTGCGTACGCGCATGTGCACTCTTCGTTCTGCGCATGTGCAATCTACTCTGTGCGATCGCAGGCCGCTCGGTCCCGCAGCAAAGACAGCCCAGTGAAATGAGTGACAAGAGAGGCCGTTTGTGGGTTGTAACAGGGGCAGTACACTATTAACGAGGGAGTGGAGGTGTGAACGCAGTCGTGCCTGAGTGTTTCAACAACGTATTAGAGGCATGCATAATTAAAAGGCAGCGTCATAGTACACGTCACATGCCTGTTTTTTACACTGAATTCCTTGCAGTGCTTTCGGTAGGGTAAGGCAACCACAAGCACTGTGATTGCTTCCGATTGTCCTCGATGTACCAATGTTTTAATACACTTCCTGGAAATGACGTGTGCTGGTGGGCGGCTCTGCCTGTGCGATTGGGTGTATGCTGGCCGCTCGCTAAGACATGGAGGGCGTGCTTATGCCTTGGCGATCGATCGCTTCCCATGGCATCACTTTGACAAATTTGCATACGCTGGGTGCGAGCGATCGCATCTAGCGAGAGACTCTGAATGAGGTCCATAATTTTAATGTCACCCATGTGTTATTAAGGACTAACATGACAGTATTAATGTCACCAAGGTGTTATTAATGTCTAAGATGACCAATAGTTTTATTGTCACCCAGGTGTTATTAGGAACTACGATTGTTTAGCAAAGCACTCTACACATAAAACACAACACGCATAGTAGTGACTGTATGATACCCCATGTACGACGCTGTTATGATTATTAGCATCGTTAGCCTGCCACTGCCCAAGGTTAAAAGTCCTCATTATATTAATAAGTACATTTATTACTACATATAATATGAACAACCCCGTAAAGCACGTACCATGGTGTACTCAACAACGAAGTATATGAACAACACATACTAGCGTCTTTTCTTAATATCCCCACACTGACACATTGCATACTTATACAAAAAGGTTCCCTAGCATTAAGGTTCATATTAAACGTTTTATATGTTATCAAATCTATTGTGAAATGCAGGTATTTTGATATCTAGGGTTTAGTACATGATAAACAGACCGTGTTTGGTGCTATTCTTAACCACTGTTTATTTGCAGATTTCTGGTTCCATCGGCAAGGAGATCGTAACATGCATCTGCGAATTATGGATCATATAGAGAAAGGCATTAAAATGTACTCTGTAATGTAATGTTTATTAGCCAGTTTAGACTTGTTCTTCAGTGGGAAAAAGGACACAAAGAGCTGTTGGAGGCTGAACTATTGCAATACAAACTGACCTATGAACTGTATAGTAGCAGAAAAACCAGGAAGAAGAACCAATGAGATTATGCCAACTTGTTCTATTGTATTGCCTAACTCTGCAATTGTTTATATGCAAGTACCCTGGATCTGGTAGATAGTCATCTTTCTTTTTTCTGTTGATGGAGGTTACATTGTTGATGCCGGGAAATCTGGATCCAGAGCGCATGTGTATGAATTGACTGTGCCTTGTATATTGTATAACCATTGCGCTAATTGTATTATAGATCAAGGCGTGTAACTATCTGCTTTTATGTGAATAATAACTTTTGTGCTTTGGAACCACACTCAAAGTCTAGAAAGCTATTATTTCATGTGTGTACGCAACGCTAAATAGTGACTTTATGATATAGAGGTTAAATAGGAAATGATAGGACTAAGATGACAAATAGCATTAATGTCACCTGGTTGTTATTTAGGACTAAGATAACAAATAGCATTAATGTCACCCATGTGTTATTAAGGAATAAAATGACAAATAGTATTAATATCACCCAGGTGTTATTAAGGACTAAGATGACAAATAGTATTAATGTCACCTAGTTGTTATTAAGGACTAAGATGATGAATAGTATTAATGTCACCCAGGTGTTTTTAGGGTCTAAGACGACAATTATTTGTAATGTCACCCAGGTGTTATTAGGGGACTAAGATGATGAATAGTATTAATGTCACCCCGGTGTTTTTTGGACCAAGATGACAGTACTAGTATCACCCAGGTGTTATTAAGGACTAAGATGACAAATAGTACTAATGTCACCAATGTGTTATTAAGGACTAAGATGACAAATAGTATTAATGTCAGTCAGGTGTTATTAAGGAATATGATGACAATTAGTATTAATGTCACCTATTTGTTATTAAGGACTAAGACGACAAATATTAATAATGTCACCCAGGTGTTATTAAGTACTAAGAAGATGAATAGTTTTAATGTCACCCAGGTGTTATTAGGGACTAAGATGACAGCATTAATGTCACCCAGGGGATTTTAGGGACTAAGATGACAAAAAGTATTAATGTCACCCAGGTGTTATTAGGGACTATGATAACAAATAGTCTTAATGTCACCCAGGTGTTTTTAGGGACTAACATGAAAAATAGTATTAATGTCACCCAGGTGTTTTTAGGGGACTAAGATGACAAATGGTATTATTGTTAACCATGTGTTATTAAGTACTAAGTATATATCAGTAATGATATGGCCATCCTCCAAAATATTAATAGTCAGATCTAAAAAATGAACTGAAGTTTGACTCGCTTCTCCTGTGAGTTTCAAATTGAGGCAAATTCTTTATCACCATCCAAAAGTACCAAAATAACATCTATATATTATTTATTATTTATTTTTATTACCAGTTATTTATATAGTGCACACATATTCCGCAGTGCTTTACAGAGAATATTTGGCCATTCACATCAGTCCCTGCCCCAGTGGATCTCACACTCTATATTCCTTATCACATGCTCACACACATACACACTAGGGTTAATTTGTATTGGGAGCCAATTAACCTACCAGTATATTTTTGGAGTGTGGGATGAAACTGGAGTACCCGGAGGAAACCCACGCAAACACAGAGAGAATATACAAACTCCGCACAGGTAGGGAATCGAACCCACGACCTCAGTGCTGTGAGGCAGTAATGCTAACCATTACACTGTCTGTGCTGCCCATAAATACCGCAGGTATATTAAAAGTGATCTGTGTATTTCTCATGATCCTCCACAAAAACATGTTCCCTTTCCCACCACCCCAGGTAGAGGCCAGCATAGGTAGGTGCACAAGCTGTACCCATAGCTCTGCCTCTAACATGGAGGTAGAACTTATCTTCACAAGTAAAGAAGTTTTTGGTTAGTACAAATTCCAGTAAAGTGAGTAGAAAGGGTTTAAGTTCCTGATCCCTACTCATGTTGAGAAAGTATTTGGCAGCCTCAATCTCTTTCTCATGATGTATACTGGTATAGAGGCTTTCTACGTCATAGGTAGCTATCCAAGTCCCTGGGGTGACAGTTAGATCATGCAGTTTGGTTAAAACGTCTGTAGTATCTTTGGCATAAGAAGGTAAAGCTAAGACATACTGTCTAAGGTATTGATCGACAAATATGCTTGCTTTCCCTGTCAGACTACCTTTCCCAGATACAATAGGGTGGCCAGGTGGTATTTGGTCATTCTTGTGGATTTTTGGCAATAGATACAATGTTGGTACTTTGGGACTCTCTACTTTAAGGAATTTGTAATCTTTTTTGGATATGATTCCATCAGTCAAGGCTACAGATAACAGATTTTTAGATTTCACAAGATAAACTTGAGTGGGGTCAAATGTAAGTTTCTTATAGCACTGAGTGTCATTTAATTGTTTGGTTAATTCATTGATGTATAATGTCCTAGGCCATAAAACCACATTGCCCCCCTTATCAGATGGTTTTAAATATAGTATCTTGCCAGTTAGATATTTGGTAAAGTGCTAGCCTCTCCCCTTTTGCGATATTATCTGAAGTATTGTAGTTAATATGTTCTGAAAATAGTCTGTCTAAATCCTTAGATACCAAGTCAATGAATACTTTCAAAGGGGGACAAGTTTTTAAATCCGGAATAAATACTGATTTGGGCTTAATTTGAGTTTGGTCAAAAGGTCTCAGATCTTGTGATGTCATGCTAGATTCCCCTGACTCTAGATCTTCCAAACTTCCAATCATACGTATATCATCTGAAAAATTTGGAATAAAGGAATATTGGGTATTCAAAAGTAATTGATCTTGTTGATTACAAAAAATTTTTTTAATAAGATCTTCCTGGTAAAGAGCTGGAGATCTTTCTCGCAGTCAAATCTATCAGGTGATTGAACCAGGGAAAAAGACAGACCTTTGGATAATAGGGATATTTGATCTTCAGTAAGAGATCTATCTGTAAGATTGATGACCTTGAGAGATTTTTCATTAGCGTCTGTTATTTCCTGTATGCTCCCTTGGTTCCTCTGGCCATCCTCTCATATCCCTTTTTCTTATTCCTCCTCCCCTTGCCCCTTCTGATCTTAAATTTCTTAGGAAGAGTCATATGAATATGTGAAGTTTTGACATACTGGACAGTAGGCATTACTTACCTGGATATCAACTCAATTTAATACCTTTCACATCCTTCATTATTAGCATTGATTATTCTCTTAATATTTATTAAGAGATACATATGGAAATTCTTTGAATTCACCATTAATTAACTGCATATATACCCTCTTCTTTGGAATTAGCTGTTTAATATGCTGTTTAATATGCTGTTTAATGTACCTTGTAAATTTTCTGTTAAATAGATATCCAGAGTCAAACTGAGGAAATCTGTATACCTTATACTTTATAGGAAGGGACCAATTTATACAGGCAGTGTGTCGTGACGTGTAGTTACGTCATACTGGACAGTATGTATTACTTGTTTTGACCCTAATCGAATTCCAGCACTTCATGCATCTCCTATCATTATTTATGATTATTCTTTCAATTCCGTTTGGTAATCAATATACATTTGAACTTTGTAGTCTCCTCAACATCTAATTATCCACATCTGAGTGGAGGATGATTTGGAGAAATACATTGACTTATGCATACCATAGACCTTACTTATAATAGGAGGGAGATCATTGTTTGTGCCCAATTTGTGAGGTAATTTTGATCTATTTTCTAGTCATTAGGAGTGATTTACAGTGTATCCTAATAATATTGGGTGTTCTGCATTATGTATATATAATTTAGATATATAATTCCAATTATCTGTGAACAAATGACGATGGGAACTATGTATTTGGCCGGTGGGGCTGGGGCTGGCTGTTTCTGGACGCAGTCCTGCCAAGACGGCTTCATATTTGGGGCTGGTGTGGTGGGGTGGCATCTCGTGGTGACTGCTGTCGGTCTATCGGTCCCCATGGACCGTAATAATTCTATATAGTTCCGCAGCATTATCAACATATATATTCTTCTATATCAGTTTGGTTAGAGGCATTTGTGTTTAATTTTATTTAATTTTTAATGGACATGATGTATTATTTGATATTAGTTTAATCTTTTTTTGCAGTATCGATTTACTTTATCCTAACTTAGTGACATCTTTTTATAATTATTATTTATCACTTTTTTGGTCACAATTATTTTCATCATACATTTATTAGGTTTGACACCCATTATGCACATCTTCACACTCACACTTTTTATTCCAATACTGAGGATTATATTTTAGGTCCTTGTTTTGGTATCACTTGTCACAATATTCATAATACTTATTACTTTTATATTTCTTCACTCAGTCTTTTTTCTAATTTTTATTCACATTTTTTTCACTGTATATTGGAGACCCCTTTCAATCCCCGTCTTCATTTTTTCACTCAGCACAACCTTATTTCACACTCTGCACACCCATACAATTTTATTATATGTTATTTCTTTTTTCTCTAATTCATATGTGTAGCACATATTGTTTTAGCACTGCATTTTATTATATTCAGTCACGTTTAATATTATTTTTTTATATCACAGCAGAATATGCTGATTGATTTTTTGTCTCAATGGGATTATAACAGCCAATCTATATATGTGCCCGTCTATGGAAGAAGACGCTATATTTGTTTATATGTTTGCCTCAGATAAGACCTTGGTCATTCATTAGCCTCGATCTAGTATTTTACTATCTAATGGATCTTTATGATCTAGTTACATATGATTAATTATCGTTCCCTTCTCCTATTCACAGGGGTAGTGATATCAGATTGGAGGATGCCGATACATGTGACAACCTAGAACCAAAGCTGAATGGTTATTCTCTTTGGCACCCATTATTGGCTAGTGAGAGCATGTGACCTTGAGGGCTCTCACGATTGGATCCCCATTATGAATATTAATAATTTCCACAGCAAACTCGTGTTGCCTTGATAAAACTTCAGCAGTGAAACGTACATCGGCAGAGAGTAGTTTTCACTACTCAGTACTGTGTTCTCTAGCAATGTATATCTAAATGGCAAATGTAGCCATTTATTTCCACGGACTAGTGAAATGTAACTGATCTGCTACTTTGTTTCCACATAGAAGAACTGCTATTAAATTGAAACTATTGTAGCATTCCAGGTCGTAACCAGTTTCATCATATATCACGTCAGTGGGTGCATATTATTTCTCATCAGAACTTATTTTAGTTCTATTAGATTAATTTGATGGTGTATTTTAAGGTGGACATAAAATGATTTTTAATTGAATACAAATAGAGACACACGCAATAAACCATGTTTATTTAATATATTTTTAAATTTACGATAGTCAATATGTACAGCATATTTCACTTGATGAAAGTTTTGTTATTTTAATATTATCAATAAAAGCTAAATTTTATAATGATTTAATAGTGCGCCAACAAAGAGGACATTTCTTTTTCTTTACCGTTAGTCCCTAATAACACCTGGGTGACATTAAAACTAATTGTCATCTTAGTCCTTAATAACACCTAACTGACTTTAATATTATTTGTCGTCTTAGTCCTTAATAACATCTATGTGACATTAATACTATTTATCATCTTAGTCCTTCATAACACCTGGGTGACATCAATAATTTTATCTTAGTCCCTAATAAAACCTTGGTGACATTAAAACTATTTGTCATCTTAGTCCCTAAAACACCTGGGTGACATTAATACTATACGTCATCTTAGTCCTTAATTACACCCGGTTGAAATTAATACTATTTGTCATCTTAGTCCTTAATAACACATGGGTGACATTAAAACTATTTGTCATCTTAGTCCTTAATAACACAAGGGAGACATTAGTACTATCTGTCATCTAAATCCTTAATAACACCCGGGTTACATCAAAACTTTAATCTTAGTCCCTAATAACACCTGGGTGACATTAAAACTATTGGTCATCTTAGACATTAATAACACCTGGGTGACAATAATACAATTTGTCATCTTAGTCCTTAATAACACCTGGATGACAATAATACAATTTGTCATCGTAAACCTTAATAACACCTGGGTGACATTAGTACTATTTGTCACTTTAGTCCTTAAAACACCTAGGTGATGGTCAAGACCATAGCGACCATTGGGCTTGCGACGAGACCTTTGTGGTAGGGTCTTGTGGCCAAAACCTCCAGAGAGCTTCTGGCTCTAATAGAGCAGGAAGCTCTCTCACTGACATCACTGGTGATGTCAGTGGGGTCGCCCACAAACGGCAGGCATTCGATTGGGAACGCCTTTGTTTGTGAAGCCAACCCTCCGCCATGCTTACAAGACGGGGTGAGCTGTTGATCAACATCAACAGCCGCCCCTTTTGTAGTGAGACTTTCTCTCTCTGTGGTGCTTTCACAAGCGCAGTGCGGCCGCTGCACGTGTGCAGAGCACACCATCGACCCGCGCCAGCGCTCAAGCGCTAGCAAGTGGGTCTGAATCAGGCCTTTAGTCTTTAATAACACATGGGTGACATTAAAACTCTGTGTCATCCTAGTCTTTAATAACAACTAGGTGACATTAATACTATTTGTCATCTTAGTCCTTAACACCTGGGTGACTGATACAATTTGTCATCTTAGTCATTAATAACACCTGGGTGACATTAATACTATTTGTCATCTTAGTCATTAATGACACCTGGGTGACATTAATACTAATTGTCATTTTAGTCCTTAATAACACATGGGTGACATTAGTACTATTTGTCATCTTAGGCCTTAATAACACCTGGGAGACACTAATGCTGTCATCTTAGTCCCTAATAACACCTGGGTGACATTAAAACTAATTGTCATCTTAGTCATTAAAACACCTGGGTGACATTAATACTATTCATCATCTTAGTCTCCTAATAACACCTGGGTGACATTAAAACTATTTGTCATTTTAGTCCCTAATAACACCTGGGTGACATTAACACTATATGTCATCTAAGTCCTTATTAACACATGGGTGACATTAGTACTATTTGTCATCTTAGTCTTTAATATCAACTGGGTGACATTAATATTGCCATCTTAGTCCATAATAACACCAGGGTGACATTAACACTATTTGTCACCTTAATCCTATAATAACACATTGGGACAATAATAATATTTGTCAGCTTAGTCCCCTAAACACAGCTGGGTGACATTTATACTATTTGTCATACTAAACCTTAATGACACCTGTGTGACATTTATAGTATTTGTCATCTTAGTCCCTAAAAACACCTGGGTGACATTAATACTATTTGTCATCTTAGTCCTTAATAACACCTGGGTGACATTAAAATTATTTGTCATCTCAGTCCATTATAACACCTGGGTGACATTAATACTATTTATCATCTTAGTCCCCTAAACACACCTGGGTGACATTAATTCTATTTATCATCTTCGTCCCCTAAAAACAGCTTGGTGACATTAATATTATTTGTCATCTTAGTCCCCTAAAAACACCTAGGTGACATTAATACTATTTGTCATCTTAGTCCCTAAAATCACCTGGGTGACATTAAGACTATTTGTCATCATAGTCTCTAGTAACACCTGGGTGACATTATTACTTTTTGTCATTTTAGTCACTTAAATTCCCTGGGTGACAGTAATGCTGTCATCTTAGTCCCTAATAACACATGGGTGACATTAAAACTATTTGTCATCTTAGTCCAAAAAAGATCTATGACATTAATACTATTCATCATCTTAGTCTTTAATAAGTACTAAGTTACATTAATACTATATGTCATATTATTCCTTAATAACACCTGAGTGACATTAATACTATTTGTCATTTTAGTCCTTAATAAGACATCGGTGACATTAGTACTATTTGTCATCTTAGTCCTTAATAAGACATCGGTGACATTAGTACTATTTGTCATCTTAGTCCTTAATAACACATGGGTGACATTAATACTGTCATCTTAGTCCAAAAAACACCTGTGTGACATTAATACTATTCATCATCTTAGTCCCCTAATAACACCTGGGTGACATTAGAAATATATGTTGTCTTATGGAGCATACACATGGTCAGATTTGTCAGATTTTTCAGATCTGTCAGATGAATTATTGAACGATTTGAATGATTTGAATGATTTTACCAAAGGATTGAACGATTTTTGACTGCATTAAAATGAATGGCATCATCCAAGTCTGACTGCAAACACATCAGATGTCAGATATCGTTATCTGACCATCGGGAACGCGCATCGTTCATCATTTAGACATGTAACATATGTCAGATTTTCCTTCAGATATGAACGATTGAAGGATTTTTCAAAATCATCATCATTCAGATCTGAAGAAATATCTGACCGTGTGTATGCACCAATAGTCCCTAAAAACACCTGGGTGACATTAATACTGCTCAGCATCTTAGTACTAAATAACAACTAAGTGACATTAATACTATTTGTTATCTTAGTTCTTAATAACACCTGGGTGACTTTAATACTATTTGTCATCTTCATCCTAATAACACCTGGGTGACATTAATACTATTTGTCATTTTAGTATTTAATAACACCTGTATGACGTTAATACTATTTGTCATCTTAGTCATTAATAACACATGGGTGACTTTAAACTCTTTGTCATCTTAGTCCACTTATAACACATGGGTGACATTAATACTATTTATCATCTTAGTCCCCTAAACACACTGGGGTGACATTCATACTATTTGTCATATTAGCCCCTACGAACACCTGGGTGACATTAATACTATTTGTCATCTTAGTCCTTAATAATACCTGGGTGACATTAATATTATTTGACATCATAGTCCATAATAAGACCTGGGTGACATTAATACTTTTTGTCATCTTAGTCCCTAAAAACCTCTTGGTGACATTGATACTGTCACCTTAGTCCCTAATAACACTTGGGTGACATTAAAACTGTTTATCATCTTAGTTCCTTAAAACACCTATGTGACATTATTACAATTCATCGTCATAGTACTTAATAACAACAAGGTAACATTAATGCTATTTGTAATCTTAGTCCTTAATAACAGCTGGGTGACATTAATTCTACTTGTCATCTTAGTCCCTAATAACACCATGGTGACATTAATACTATTTGTCATCTTAGTCTTTAATAACACATTAGTGACATTAATACTATTTGTCATCTTAGTCTTTAATAACACATTAGTGACATTAATACTATTTGTCATCTTAGTCCTTAATAACACATTAGTGACATTAATACTATTTGTCATCTTAGACTTTAATAACACATTAGTGACATTAATACTATTTGTCATCTTAGTCTTTAATAACACAATAGTGACATTAATACTATTTGTCATCTTAGTCCTTAATAACAAATTAGTGACAATAATACTATTTGTCATCTTAGTCCTCAATAACACATTGTTGACATTAGTAATATTTGTCATCTTAGTCCTTAATAACACCTGGGTGACATTAATAATATTTGTCATCTTAGTCTCTAAAAACTCCTGGGTGACATTAATACTGTCACCTTAGTCCCTAATAAAATCTGGGTGACAATAATACTATTTGTTATTTTAGTACTTAATAACAACAAGGTGACATTAATTCTAATTGTCGTCTTAGTCCTTAATAACACCTGGGTGACATTAATACTTTTTTTCATCTTAGTCCCTAAAAAGATCTGTGACATTAATACTGTTCATCATCTTAGTCCTTAATAGCAACTAGGTGACATTAATACAATTTGTCATCTTATTCCTTAATAACACCTGAGTAACATTAATACTATTTGTCATCTTATTCCTTAATAACACATTGGTGACATTAGTACTACTTGTCATCTTAGTCCTTAACACCTGGGTGACATTAATACTATTCATCATCTTAGTCCCCTAATCATTAGTATCATCACTTGTTATCTGAGTTCTTAATAACACTTGGGTGACGTTAATACTTTTTGTTATTTTAGTCCCTTAAAAACTCATAGGTGACATTAATACTGTTTGTTATTTTAGTCCTTTATAACACCTGGGTGAGATTAATACTATTTGTCATCTCAGACCTTTGATAACACCTCGGTGACATAATACTATTTGTCATCTAAGTCCTTAAAAACAAATGAGTGACATTAGTACTATTTGTCATCTTAGTCGTTAATAACACCTGCGTGACATTAATACTGTCATCTAAGTCCACTAATAACATCTGGGTAAGATTAAAACTATTTGTCATCTTAGTCCCTAAAACCACCTGGGTGACATTAATACTATTCATCATCTATGTCCTTAAAAACCACTAGGTGACATTAATACTATTTGTCATTTTAGTCCTTAAAAACACCTGGGTAACCTTAATACTATTTGTCTTTTTAGTCCTAATAACACATGGGTGACATTAGTAGTATTTATCATCTTAGTCCTTAATAACACCTGGGTGACATTAATACTGTCTTCTTAGTCCACTAATAACACCTGGCGATATTAACACTATTTTTTATCTTAATTCCTGGAAACACCTTGGTGACATTAGTACTATTTGTCAGCTAAGTCCCCTCATAACACCTGGGTGACATTAAAACTATTTGTCCTCTTAGTCCCTAAAAACACCTGGCTGACATTAATACTATTCATCATCTTAGTCCCTAAAAACAACTAGGTGACATTAATACTATTTGTCATCTTAGTCCTTAATAACACCTGGGTGACATAAATACTATTCATCATTTTAGTCTTTAATAACATCTGGGTGAGATTAATACTATTTTTCATCTTAATCCTAATAACATATGGGCGACATTAATAATATTTGTCATCTTAGTCCTTGATAACACCTGGGTGACATTAGCACTAATTGTTATCTTAGTCCTTAATAACCCCTGGGTGACATTAATACTATTTGTTATCTTAGTCCTTGATAACACCTGGGTAACATTAATACTATTTGTTATTTTAGTCCTTGATAACACCTGGGTGACATTAATGCTATTTGTTATCTTAGTCCTTAATAACCCCTGGGTGACATTAATACTATTTGTTATCTTAGTCCTTAATAACACCTGGGTAACATTAATAAATAAATAGTAGCAGCATATCGAGGTGGTCAGTACTGATTTCCAAGTGCGGGATACATTGCCTGATCCCTAATTGCATCCATCAGCGACGCGCAGAAGAGGGAGGTTTAGCGGCTGGGGACCACAAGGACCCTGGCTTCTGGCTTCTGCCGGTGTGTCTACTGCCGCATACCTTATATTTCCGAAAGTCCAATGAGCTAAAAATCATTGTTGCTCTACTATCTTTTCTGCATAAAAACTGCCTCTATGAGCCAACAATCACATCATTGCTCCACTGATTTTTCTACATGAAAATTGCCTCTTTGATTTGAGAAGGAATCTATGTGATATAGTTACAGTATTTAAAAAACTGCCACCGTTTTCTGCAAAGAAACCATGCTATATGTGACAGTGTGGTTTGGCTATCAAAAGACTTTGCTGCTGCTTTTTACTATTTTTATGTATTTGGACTTTTTCATTTGTTTTACAAGTAAAAATAAAGCATTACTTTGTTTATCTAATCCTGCTTCTTGATAATACAATTGGATACAACTGTTGAAACTTCAAAAGCTTTTGCGGAATAAGGAAACATTGTACACCTTTTATAGTTTTCTATTACAGTATAAACCAGCGGTCACCAACCCATTGCTCGCAAGCCACCGGTAGCTTGCAGCCATAAGGACGGTGGCTCGAGCCCTGTATTACTATATCCTTGTTGTGACAGGCCCAGGGGCTCTCTCTTACCCTCCGCTGCTGCACAATAGAGGTGACAGGCAAGGACCCACCCTCCCGCTCCATCCTGTGCTCCCGCTCCACATCCTACCTAAGCTGCTGCTGCCGGCTCGCGTTCAATAAAGTTCTTAATTGTTGTGAGCCAGTGCGCGTGACGTCATGAAGTCACACCACACCGCTGAAAGAGGAGCCATGACATGTGAGGACTGGACTGAGGCTAGCAACAACCCTGGATGGAGGACAGAACAGAAGGAGGTCAGGTAAGTATCTTATTATTCTTGCATTATTGTTGTCCCTGCTCCAGGAGGCTGTGGGGGAAAGAGGGGGATTGTGGCTGGGGGGGGGGGAGCACTAGGGGAATAAGGGGAAAATAGTACTATATCCAGCTTATAATCAGTATAAGTATTTTGATCCAAGAACCAGTCATTCATATATCTGTAAAAGACTGACACTGAGTAAGAGGATAACTCTGGGATTCCAGCCCCTCCCGAATTGTGTACAGCCACTAACCTTGAAATGGCCACTTTTGGTCATTTTCTTATTAAAAAAAAATAATATCTGATTTAGACAAGCTAATTGGCAACATTTGCATGAAATAAAAAATCTTTGGGAAGATAATGCTTTTAAGGAAAGCCGCATGCCCCAAATCTGGCAACAGCAGTAATTTCCAACTGTCAAGCATAGTGACAATTTTGTCTATAACAGCAGAGAAATTAGCAGTATAAAGCTGAGACAGATCAGAAGTAATCTGTACACCCAAATGTTTAAGTTTAGAATCAGCTTGTTTAAATTGAGTCATGGTGGGAATCACTGCGTGTGAAAACGCAGGACCCATTCTGCCCACTCGCAGATAATCGGGAATTTGCAATTAGCAGTGCACTTATGAATCAGGGCCTATGTGTGTTTTTTTTGCTTTGTGTATTATTAATATATACTCACTTGTAAACTATAATAAGCTAACATATAATATTTACACAACACATGATATAAACAAAAAAAATTGGATTGGATTTATTAATTTTTTTAAACACAAAAATCTAAATTTTACCTCAAAACACTCCTCATCCTCTCAATGGACTCTTGGATAAGCCCCAAATAATTGCTCAGGAGGTTCAACTCCCTCCTGAGTACATCCTGTCAATCAGGCCTCTGACGTTCTGCATCTGAAATAGAAATTAATAAAAGAATATCAGCATATTTCTGACACTTTATGTACAAATGCAAACAGTAACATAACATAAAAACTTATGCACAAGATTCTAAAAATAATAAATAAATAAACATCACAGTGTAATGCTGGAGACACACCTGATGATATTTTGTCCAATCTAGCAGATTGTACAACATATTGTCAGCACTGGCCAGTGTGTACTGGCTATGTCGATGATGATACGATCTCCTGCACATTGTCATCCACATTGCCCATTGTGCACTCTGCATGCATGAAACTTGTTGCATTTCATAAAACAGCACCGGACCCAAAACGACCGGGGTGTAATGCCACAACCCGGAGACCCTATTACCGGATCTCCAGAGCCAAAGCATTCTCACACCAAGTCGGTCAGGCCAAGCCGGGAATCTCAGGGAGGTGAGGACCCCCGAAAAAAGGGATCCCTCTCTCCCATAACCTCAGGCTTGGCCTTAAGCCCAGGGCTCTTCCCCACACCCCTGGGCTGTGGGTATGTGGGTAATAAAGTATAAAATAGATGTCAAATATTGTATTTTACCGTGGAACTACAGGTGCCATCATGCCTTTGGCACTTGTGGAACTACAAGAACCAGCTGGCGGCCGGCACCTCTACCCCCACTGTAAAATAAATAGCTAAATAAAGACATGACACACACACCATAGTTAGTAAAGATTTATTACACACATACATCAATCATACATACTTACTTTCTATGAGATGTTTCTGTCCTCTTCTCCAAGTAGAATCCATGTGTATGGACCGGCAACAAAGATCCTATACTCACCTGATCCTCACACTGGTCTCCGTAGGATTACGGGGGGGTCTTGGCAAAATAAGAACACGCTTACCCGATACCATACGGCCTAGAATTGGTATGTGTCTTGTCACACATACCAATACTACGTGAATGCCAGCTGACTGGACATCATGGGGTTTCCCACGTTCCGCTAGCCAATCAAAGGCCACTTCACATCTAGCAGCCTCTCATTGGTATTGGTACAAATGGGTTCCAGCCAATGAGAAGCTGCTAGATGTGAATTGGCCTCTGATTCACTGGCGGGACTTGGGAAACCCCGTAATGTCCCGTCAGCTGGAATTTGCATATTATTAGTATGTGTGACAAGACACATACCAATACTAATAATAAGAAATAAACCACCTTCTTGATGGCATTGATATTGTATCCGCAAGTATAATGTAATGCAAAATACCTAAATACTTTATGGAGGTTCCCTTTAATCACACTGTATATATCGGCTCATTTAAAATGTTTCATATTGTCTGCAGTGAGTGAGTTGGAAATGACAGTATAGCTCACTATGTGCAAATGCTGAATAATATTGAAATTAGAGATGAGCGGGTTTGGATCTCCACGCTGAGTTTGGATTTTTCTGGCAAAATATGGACTCAGGAAGAGGCAAAATGTCATCTTACATGGACAAACATCATCATTCCTTGTCAAAAGTCCAGGAATGATGATGTTTGGCAATGAAAAATGATGTTTTGCCTCTTTCTGAGTCCCGTTTTTTGCCGTGAAAAATCCGAACTTGGCGTGGAAATCCGAACTAATCTGAACCAGCTCATCTCTAATTGAAATAAATCCATTTATCTGCTTTTCCAATGGTTGGACTTTTCTGTATAGATCATTATATGAATGAACGCCCCTTATATATCCCATTCTGCATCTGTGATTAGTAGGCCATGTGATGGATGCCCAGCGCTCATCATCATAGTTGCTTGTTGCTATTCTCCACTTGACCTACACATAATAAATATTGAAATGTTATGTGGTGACTAAGGTATATGTAAATACTATAAAAAAGAAATAAACCACCTTCTGGATGGCATTGATATTACATACGCAAATATAATGTAATGCAAAATCTGTGTTTTTATTGTGTCCTTGTAAAAGTACTATAGAATTTTGCCATTTGTCAATTTGGATTTCAAAATACTAATGATATCATTATACCATTATACCATTCACTCTTTCTTACTGTGTATTCATTATTTAGAGAAAAAACACAAACACGGCACATATTTGACTCGACAACCACCTTATAAATATATATTAAGTATTCTATTTGAATTAATATATCAGGGGAGTGCTACCTACTACTATTAATTATACATACAACAGAGCTACACAAAAAAGAAGTAGTATGTTGGTGCACTGGTCGAGAATTTAATAGTAATTCTTAAAAATTTACTTTTATTGATAATTAGTTAAAATATCCCCTCTAGAGATTCATGGATGGCGAAATAATAAAATGATAGATTAAAGAAAGAAATAACGTTTAAAATAATATGCAAAGGGCTCCGTCACCCAACAGCAGACTTATGATCTTCCTTTACAAATGTTTACTGTTATGTCTATGAATAAATAAACCATTATATCTGAATATTTTTGTGTGAATAAATATTATCCGATTCAAATATTATTAAATTCTTTTATTTGTGTCCTCTAAATATAAAGTACTGTAATCACCATCTGCTTCAAGTTGATATTAATGGATACTTATCAGTACAATACTGCCAGATAAGTGATGGCAATCCTGCTGTTATTAAATTATTTCAAAAAATAACAGTCTAAGTTCTCTCTGCAGAATAAATAACAAAATATCAATCTGTCTCTATTACTCACATAATTACATAGTTGATATATCAATCAGTAGTGTCACTATTAATTCGTGTTTCTGATATTTATTTTATTTCGCTCTTATAATATCAGAGTGCAATCAAATGCACATTTATCTATTTATGACATACTCTACTGAAAATTGTGGACTGATATCAATTATCTCAAGTAGTGTGCACTATATCTCCTCTTATTATCAACACGTTGATTCCAGTTAATATCACTGTATCCAACTGTATTGACTTATAATGTTTCACATATAAAGAAATTTTTAAATTATTCACACTTAAGCTATGAAGCAGCACATAGACAGACAGTGTTTTTCAATACTGTGGGATCTCAAATAAGCACATGTATTCTTTCAATGATCATAACCACCGCAAAGTGTTGAATCAGGCTTATTTAACACATGTGAAATTTATTAGATGAAATCGGAATTAATTAATTTTCCACACAATAATTCCAACAAGCACTACTCTGTCCAAATATATCTCTTAGTAATCCTTCATATATAAGAAGGTTTATAAATTGATTGTGGTCACATTCAATATTACAAAATAACGTATATGTTCAAAGAAACACATTAAATCGATACTATGTGGACGATATAGATCTTCAAATTGCGTCCATATTATGTTGCTAATAGGTGCTATAGATATTCAAACAAAGCACATATCTACAGGGCACATTATACTAATAGTTGTAAGTGCCACAGTTTAGTATATATAGTGCTTGTAGTGATGTGACACCTCCGTCAATTTAATATATACGCTGCCTAATATACCTCATATAATGATCTTGGAGACTATAGAGCTGTCTTTGTCTCACTATCTATTTTTTAATAGTGAGGCTGTCACTCATTAATTCATAAATGAGGACACTCCCATTAATTGGTATTGAATGGTACAGATCAACATATATACTAGTAAGGTATATTGGTTCAATGCTTGTCAATGCTACTAAATGCCAAACAGCGTCTGTGTTTTTTTCTTTTCAATGCACATTAACTTAGTGCTCCTAAACGTCACAGCAGCATATGCACATTAGCAAGGCACATTACATTAGTGCTCACGAGTGCCACAATATAGAGCATGTAGTGCTTATAGTAATATCAGGCATAAATAGACATAGTTTTATAGTAATCGGAGATTGCTGCTCAAACTGCGGGTAACGGCTAAGCCGAAATCGGCATTGTTTTAAACATAAAGTAGGGTGAACGGGGCCCTCAGCATAGACCCGATGCGCATTTCGCCTATGGCTTTATCAAGGAATCAACCCGATGGGTGTATTTGGGGCGTTTAAATACCCTTACCTTTCCTTACTGCCAATCAGCGCTCTGTAGAATGGAGACAGGAATTCATGTAGATTGCCGATTGCCGATTATAGTATCAGACCTGAGTAATGGATCATTAAAAAGATGATCCCATGCATTACAGCTTACCTAGCTGCCGATCAAAGCTTAATGGAAATGGAGATAGGAAATCATGTTGATTGCCGATTCAAGTGCCAGACCTAAACAGTGGATCATTGAGAAAATGATCCTATGTATTCCAACTATAATGGAATTTATACAGAGATCAAATAGAGAATCATAATATCTTTGATGTTATAATAATATATAGGAGTCCAATTATATTTATATAACTAAAGTATGTTCTTCACGCATATAAGATTCCCTATGCTAATTATTTTACATATATCTAATCTCCATATCCATATTAAACCTGGTGATATAATAAGTGATTAAATGTTATATAGTGATATAGTAATCCCACATATAATTCATAATAACTGTTAAATATCCTTTGCATTAGAATTAATGTCTTCCATAAAAGATATGGATGTCTATTTACTTTTCTCCATAAAACATCAATCTATAAATTCACAAGTTATCATCAGTGAGTAATATTGATATATGATCTATAACCCTATATTTTGAAAAATGTAATAAATTGATAACGTGATATGTGACAAAAATAGAAAAATAAAGTGAAAAATATATATATATTGAAAAAAATATATGTATCATCAATGAATAATATTTATATATTAACTATATCCCTATATTTAGAAAAAAAATCAGAAAATAGTAATGTGATATGTGATAAAAACAAGAAAAAATTGTGTATAAAAAAGTATTTTTTATGAAAAAATATATTTAAGAGAGAGAATAAAAATAAAACTTATGACTCTCATAATAGAAAAAAAGAAGAAAGAAAAGAAGAAGAAAAATTATGTGTGAAAAGTTAATAAAATGTGTCCAATTATGTGATACTACCCCTATGTGGATATGATATTATGATATATTGATTTTTATTGGAAATCTCATTTAATCCAAAATATGTGAAGATGAAAGTCTGTTCACTCATAGAAAGGCAGAATAATTATTTCTATCATTAAGACCCCAAGGATGAACACTCCCCATTAAAAATATAAGGCGTGCTTCTCTCCTGAGAAGTTGTTTAGTTATTTCGCCTCCTCTTCCATCTGTTTAAATTTGTTCCATTGCAAATGCATTAAGTAAGCGTGGATTACTTTGATGGTGAGATAAAAAATGTCTGGCTACCGTGGTTAATATTTTAAATTTCTTTTGATCAGCATCTGCATTGCAAATATTTCCTGCATGTTCTAGCAGTCTTTGTTTAAAAGGTCTGCTGGTCATGCCTATATATCAAAAATTGCAAGGGCACATTAAACAGTAAATGACATTTCGTGAGTTGCAGTTTAGAAAATTCTGAATTTGCCATGTATGATTATATCTGTCTGAGAATTGTTTTGTATTAATCATATGTTGGCATGCTTTACAATGACCACAGCTGAAGAATCCTTTAGTGGTTAATCTAACCGTGGATTCTGATCTATAATGGCTGTGTACTAAAGAGTCTTTCAAATTCCTAGATCTCCTCCAGGAAATTTGGACTCTATCTCCAATGATATTGGCTAGGTCTGGATCAGCTCTTAAGAAATGCCAATGATTTTGAATAATCTCTCTAATCCTTTGATTCTCTTGACAGAATGTACCAATAAATCTTAATGTTTGTTGGTCTTGACTTATTGATGTTTGTTTAGGCTTAGGATGAATCAGTACCTCTCTTCTCTTCTGTTCGGCCAGATTAAATGCCTTCCACGTGGACCTTTTACTATATCCTCTTGCTATCAACCTTTGATCCAATTCTTTGGCTCTTATTTTAAAGGTTTCTTCCTCAGCACAGTTCCTTCGGGTTCTCAAAAACTCTCCTTTGGGTATACCAGATATTACCGATCTTGGGTGGGAGCTTGTTGCATGTAGGATACTGTTTGTCGCTGTCTGTTTTCTATACATATCTGATATTAAATGACCATCTTCTTTAACTGAAATTAATAGATCTAAGAAACTCACAGACTGTTGGCTCATCTCTATAGTGAGTTTTAAATTGAGATTATTGGAATTGAGAATAGTTGTAAATTCCTCAAACATATCTTTGTCTCCATCCCATATTATGAAGAGGTCATCTATGTAACGTAGCCAGAGGAGGACATGTTGGGTATAGCATTCATTACTGTCTGTAAAGACATGTTCTTTTTCCCACCAACCCATGTATAAATTTGCATAGGTTGGTGCACATGCTGTCCCCATTGCAGTCCCCCTCTGCTGCAGGAAGAAACCGCCATTAAAGATAAAAAAGTTTCTTGTCAGTATAAACTCGAGAAGTTGAAGCAGGAATTTATTAAATTCTGAGTGGATGTCCATATTTAAGAAATATTCAATAGCATGCAATCCTCTAGTATGTTGGATACTAGTATATAGGGATTGTACGTCACATGTGACCAACCATGTCCCTGAAGCGATAGTCAAATCTTCTATTTTTGTCTGAATGTCCATGGTGTCCCTGACGTATGATGGTAAACTCACAACATATGGTCTTAAATATTGGTCAATAAATCAGCTCGCCTTCTCAGTTAGATTGTTGATACCAGAGACAATAGGTCTACCAGGTGGTTTCAATTTGTCTTTGTGGACTTTTGGTAACATATAAAATGTTGCCACTTTGGGTTCCTTTGTCTCTAAATACTCAAACTGAGTTTTGTTTATTGTACCTATGTCCCTTGCTTGTTGAATTAGATTGTTATATTGTTTCAAAAATTCAATTGTTGGATTGCATGCTAGTTTTTTATAACATTGAGATTTCAAAAGTTGTTTTTCTGCTTCCTCAACGTACATATCTCTAGGCCAAAGAACTATATTTCCACCTTTGTCGGATGGTTTTATAAGGACATCTTGCCAGTTTTGTATATCATTGAGAGCATCTTGTTCTTCTTTGCTAATATTACGTTTCATCCTCTCTTTCCTCATTACTAACTTGTCAAGATCTTGTGATACTAAATCAATAAATATTTTGATATGTGGATTATTATTAATATCAGGAAAGAACGTTGACTTTTTCTTTAGGAGTGGTTTATCAGAGATTCTTTTCAGAGAGTCAGATATTTCATTATCGTTCAGTAATTCAATTAGAGTTTCCAAAGCCTCTCTTTCTTCATTGGTATCAAATTGATGTACCAAGAGGGGTGGTTCTTCACTGGTACTAGGTGCATGATCTTGAGAATTGGAGTTTTTAGGAAGATCTTCTTTATTAAGAAAGAACTTTTTAAGAAATAATTTCCTTGCAAAAAGATGTATATCCTTCTCCAATTCAAATCTATTCATGGTTTGCGTTGGAGAATAGGATAATTCTTTGCTTAGGATTCTTTTCTGGGGTTCTGTAAGAATCCTATTTGTTAAATTAATAATCTGCAATTACATTTGGTTATCCATTAATATCTCTTCCTGTATGTTTTGGGTTTCTCCCATCTCCCTCCAGTGTTCCTTGTTCTTAAATTTCTTCCTCCCTCTCCTGGTCCTTTTATATTGGGATTTTGGATTTCTTGTCCTCTTCCTAAAATATCCCTCTGGCCAAAAGTGTATTTTTTTGAGATTGATGACATATCACCATGGTCAGAATCTGATGAGTCTACCTCCGAGGTGGTATAATTATAATCAGTTTGTGTCATCTTTATTTTTGATTTCCTCCACTGAAATACCTGATTTTCAACGTAATCATTTGTATCTCGTTGGAATTTACGTCTTTTCCGTTCTATTATAAGTTTTTCCATGTTTTCTACTTCCACGATATGTTTTTGATAAGTTTTCTGAAATTCTTCAAGATTTTCAAACTGTTTTAGTTTATCACTGATACAATTTATTTCTTTAGTACACTGTTCTAAGACTATTTCATCATGTTTAATCAGAATTTTGATCAATTCAAATGAACACTTGGCAAGGGTATCTTCCCACTCTTTTTTCAATAGCTCGTTGGCCAATTCGAATGAGGGAAAGATCTTTGGTGTAAGACTTCTCGGTATCATATTGTTTTTTATGTAGTTATCAAATGCAAGCCTATTCCAACGTGTCCTGGATTGTTTAAGTAAAATCTTTTTCAATTCCTGTAGTCCCGTGGACCAATCATCTTTATCGCCTATTCTGATTAAACTCTCATTAGAGAAAAAATTGCTAGCTTCATTCTGCCATTTCTCCTGTCTATGGGTTAAATCCTGATTAATGCTGAAACTGGCCATTTTTTATTGGAAAGGAAATGGTGACCTCCAAATATGAGATCGTTTATGAGGGAAAAGATGGAAAAGAAATTTCTCTTAGATTATCTATCTATTAATATTATTATAAATCGTGCTGGTGTCAGAGACTGAAGACTTCAGCTTGTAAAGAAAGTATGATTTAGAGAAAAAACACAAACACCGCACAGATTTGACTCGACAACCACCTTATAAATATATATTAAGTATTCTATTTGAATTAATATATCAGGGGGGTGCTACCTACTACTATTAATTATACATACAACAGAGCTACACAAAAAAGAAGTAGTATGTTGGTGCACTGGTCGAGAATTAAATAGTAAATCTTAAAAATTAACTTTTATTGATAATTAGTTAAAATATCCCCTCTAGAGATTCATGGATGGCGAAATATTAAAATGATAGATTAAAGAAAGAAATAAAGTTTAAAATAATATGCCAAGGGCTCCGTCACCCAACAGCAGACTTATGATCTTCCTTTACAAATGTTTACTGTTATGTCTATGAATAAATAAACCTTTATATCTGAATATTTTTGGGTGAATAAATATTATCCGATTCAAATATTATTAAATTCTTTTATTTGTGTCCTCTAAATATAAAGTACTGTAATCACCATCTGCTTCAAGTTGATATTAATGGATACTTATCAGTACAATACTGCCAGATAAGTGATGGCAATCCTGCTGTTATTAAATTATTTCAAAAATAACAGTCTAAGTTCACTCTGCAGAATAAATAACAAAATATCAATCTGTCTCTATTACTCACATAATTACATAGTTGATATATCAATCAGTAGTGTCACTATTAATTCGTGTTTCTGATATTTATTTTATTTCACTCTTATAATATCAGAGTGCAATCAAATGCACATTTATCTATTTATGACATACTCTACTGAAAATTGTGGACTGATATCAATTATCTCAAGTAGTGTGCACTATATCTCCTCTTATTATCAACACATTGATTCCAGTTAATATCACTGTATCCAACTGTATTGACTTATAATGTTTCACATATAAAGACATTTTTAAATTATTCACACTTAAGCTATGAAGCAGCACATAGACAGACAGTGTTTTTCAATACTGTGGGATCTCAAATAAGCACATGTATTCTTTCAATGATCATAACCACCACAAAGTGTTGAATCAGGCTTATTTAACACATGTGAAATTTATTAGATGAAATCGGAATTAATTAATTTTCCACACAATAATTCCAACAAGCACTACTCTGTCCAAATATATCTCTTAGTAATCCTTCATATATAAGAAGGTTTATAAATTGATTGTGGTCACATTCAATATTACAAAATAACGTATATGTTCATAGAAACACATTAAATCGATACTATGTGGACGATATAGATCTTCAAATTGCGTCCATATTATGCTGCTAATAGGTGCTATAGATATTCAAACAAAGCACATATCTACAGGGCACATTATACTAATAGTTATAAGTGCCACAGTTTAGTATATATAGTGCTTGTAGTGATGTGACACCTCCGTCAATTTAATATATACGCTGCCTAATATACCTCATATAATGATCTTGGAGACTATAGAGCTGTCTTTGTCTCACTATCTATTTTTTAATAGTGAGGCTGTCACTCATTAATTCATAAACGAGGACACTCCCATTAATTGGTATTGAATGGTACAGATCAACATATATACTAGTAAGGTATATTGGTTCAATGCTTGTCAATGCTACTAAATGCCAAACAGCATCTGTGTTTTTTTATTTTCAATGTACATTAACTTAGTGCTCCTAAACGTCACAGTGGCATATGCACATTAGCAAGGCACATTACATTAGTGCTCATGAGTGCCACAATATAGAGCATGTAGTGCTTATAGTAATATCAGGCATAAATAGACATAGTTTTATAGTAATCGGAGATTGCTGCTCAAACTGCGGGTAACGGCTAAGCCAAAATCGGCTTTGTTTTAAACATAAAGTAAGGTGAACGGGGCCCTCAGCATAGACCCGATGCGCATTTCGCCTATGGCTTTATCAAGGAATCAACCCGATGGGTGTATTTGGGGCGTTTAAATACCCTTACCTTTCCTTACTGCCAATCAGCGCTCTGTAGAATGGAGACAGGAATTCATGTAGATTGCCGATTATAGTATCAGACCTGAGTAATGGATCATTAAAAAGATGATCCCATGCATTACAGCTTACCTAGCTGCTGATCAAAGCTTAATGGAAATGGAGATAGGAAATCATGTTGATTGCCGATTCAAGTGCCAGACCTAAACAGTGGATCATTGAGAAAATGATCCTATGTATTCCAACTATAATGGAATTTATACAGAGATCAAATAGAGAATCATAATATCTTTGATGTTATAATAATATATAGGAGTCCAATTATATTTATATAACTAAAGTATGTTCTTCACGCATATAAGATTCCCTATGCTAATTATTTTACATATATCTAATCTCCATATCCATATTAAACCTAGTGATATAATAAGTGATTAAATGTTATATAGTGATATAGTAATCCCACATATAATTCATAATAACTGTTAAATATCCTTTGCATTAGAATTAATGTCTTCCATAAAAGATATGGATGTCTATTTACTTTTCTCCATAAAACATCAATCTATAAATTCACAAGTTATCATCAGTGAGTAATATTGATATATGATCTATAACCCTATATTTTGAAAAATGTAATAAATTGATAACGTGATATGTGACAAAAACAGAAAAATAAAGTGAAAAATATATATATATTGAAAAAAATATATGTATCATCAATGAATAATATTTATATATTAACTATATCCCTATATTTAGAAAAAAAATCAGAAAATAGTAATGTGATATGTGATAAAAACAAGAAAAAATTGTGTATAAAAAAGTATTTTTTATGAAAAAATATATTTAAGAGAGAGAATAAAAATAAAACTTATGACTCTCATAACAGAAAAAAAGAAGAAAGAAAAGAAGAAGAAAAATTATGTGTGAAAAGTTAATAAAATGTGTCCGATTATGTGATACTACCCCTATGTGGATATGATATTATGATATATTGATTTTTATTGGAAATCTCATTTAATCCAAAATATGTGAAGATGAAAGTCTGTTCACTCATAGAAAGGCAGAATAATTATTTCTATCATTAGGACCCCAAGGATGAACACTCCCCATTAAAAATATAAGGCGTGCTTCTCTCCTGAGAAGTTGTTTAGTTATTTCGCCTCCTCTTCCATCTGTTTAAATTTGTTCCATTGCAAATGCATTAAGTAAGCGTGGATTACTTTGATGGTGAGATAAAAAATGTCTGGCTACCGTGGTTAATATTTTAAATTTCTTTTGATCAGCATCTGCATTGCGAATATTTCCTGCATGTTCTAGCAGTCTTTGTTTAAAAGGTCTGCTGGTCATGCCTATATATCGAAAATTGCAAGGGCACATTAAACAGTAAATGACATTTCGTGAGTTGCAGTTTAGAAAATCCTGAATTTGCCATGTATGATTATATCTGTCTGAGAATTGTTTTGTATTAATCATATGTTGGAATGCTTTACAATGACCACAGCTGAAGAATCCTTTAGTGGTTAATCTAACCGTGGATTCTGATCTATAATGGCTGTGTACTAAAGAGTCTTTCAAATTCCAAGATCTCCTCCAGGAAATTTGGACTCTATGTCCAATGATATTGGCTAGGTCTGGATCAGCTCTTAAAACATGCCAATGATTTTGAATGATCTCTCTAATCCTTTGATTCTCTTGACAGAATGTACTAATAAATCTTAATGTTTGTTGTTCTTGACTCATTGATGTTTGTTTAGGCTTAGGATGAATCAGTACCTCTCTTCTCTTCTGTTCGGCCAGATGAAATGCCTTCCGCGTGGCCCTTTTACTATATCCTCTTGCTATCAACCTTTGATCCAATTCTTTGGCTCTTCTTTTAAAGGTTTCTTCCTCAGCACAGTTCCTTCGGGTTCTCAAAAACTCTCCTTTGGGTATACCAGATATTACCGATCTTGGGTGGGAGCTTGTTGCATGTAGGATACTGTTTGTCGCTGTCTGTTTTCTATACATATCTGAAATTAAATGACCATCTTCTTTTACTGAAATTAATAGATCTAAGAAACTCACAGACTGTTGGCTCATCTCTATAGTGAGTTTTAAATTGAGATTATTGGAATTGAGAATAGTTGTAAATTCCTCAAACATATCTTTGTCTCCATCCCATATTATGAAGAGGTCGTCTATGTAACGTAGCCAGAGGAGGACATGTTGGGTATAGCATTCATTACTGTCTGTAAAGACATGTTCTTTTTCCCACCAACCCATGTATAAATTTGCATAGGTTGGTGCACATGCTGTCCCCATTGCAGTCCCCCTCTGCTGCAGGAAGAAACCACCATTAAAGATAAAAAAGTTTCTTGTCAGTATAAACTCGAGAAGTTGAAGCAGGAATTTATTAAATTCTGAGTGGATGTCCATATTTAAGAAATATTCAATAGCATGCAATCCTCTAGTATGTTGGATACTAGTATATAGGGATTGTACGTCACATGTGACCAACCATGTCCCTGAAGCGATAGTCAAATCTTCTATTTTCGTCTGAATGTCCATGGTGTCCCTGACGTATGATGGTAAACTCACAACATATGGTCTTAAATATTGGTCAATAAAACAGCTCGCCTTCTCAGTTAGATTGTTGATACCAGAGACAATAGGTCTACCAGGTGGTTTCAATTTGTCTTTGTGGACTTTTGGCAACATATAAAATGTTGCCACTTTGGGTTCCTTTGTCTCTAAATACTCAAACTGAGTTTTGTTTATTGTACCTATGTCCCTTGCTTGTTGAATTAGATTGTTATATTGTTTCAAAAATTCAATTGTTGGATTGCATGCTAGCTTTTTATAACATTGAGATTTCAAAAGTTGTTTTTCTGCTTCCTCAACGTACATATCTCTAGGCCAAAGGACTATATTTCCACCTTTGTCGGATGGTTTTATAAGGACATCTGGCCAGTTTTGTATATCATTGAGAGCATCTTGTTCTTCTTTGCTAATATTATGTTTCATCCTCTCTTTCCTCATTACTAACTTGTCAAGATCTTGTGATACTAAATCAATAAATATTTTGATATGTGGATTACTATTAATATCGGGAAAGAACGTTGACTTTTTCTTTAGGAGTGGTTTATCAGAGATTCTTTTCAGAGAGTCAGATATTTCATTATCGTTCTGTAATTCAATTAGAGTTTCCAAAGCCTCTCTTTCTTCATTGGTATCAAATTGATGTACCAAGAGGGGTGGTTCTTCACTGGTACCAGGTGTATGATCTTGAGAATTGGAGTTTTTAGGAAGATCTTCTTTATTAAGAAAGAACTTTTTAAGAAATAATTTCCTTGCAAAAAGATGTATATCCTTCTCCAATTCAAATCTATTCATGGTTTGCGTTGGAGAATAGGATAATCCTTTGCTTAGGATTCTTTTCTGGGGTTCTGTAAGAATCCTATTTGTTAAATTAATAATCTGCAATTACATTTGGTAATCCATTAATATCTCTTCCTGTATGTTTTGGGTTTCTCCCATCTCCCTCCAGTGTTCCTTGTTCTTAAATTTCTTCCACCCTCTCCTGGTCCTTTTATATTGGGATTTTGGATTTCTTGTCCTCTTCCTAAAATATCCCTCTGGCCAAAAGTGTATTTTTTTGAGATTGATGACATATCACCATGGTCAGAATCATTAAACTGCAACTCACGAAATGTCATTTACTGTTTAATGTGCCCTTGCAATTTTCGATATATAGGCATGACCAGCAGACCTTTTAAACAAAGACTGCTAGAACATGCAGGAAATATTCGCAATGCAGATGCTGATCAAAAGAAATTTAAAATATTATCCACGGTAGCCAGACATTTTTTATCTCACCATCAAAGTAATCCACGCTTACTTAAAGCATTTGCAATGGAACAAATGTAAACAGATGGAAGAGGAGGCGAAATAACTAAACAACTTCTCAGGAGAGAAGCACGCCTTATATTTTTAATGGGGAGTGTTCATCCTTGGGGTCCTAATGATAATCCATAATTTTTCTTCTTCTTTTCTTTCTTCTTTTTTTCTATTATGAGAGTCATAAGTTTTATTTTTATTCTCTCTCTTAAATATATTTTTTCATAAAAAATACTTTTTTATACACAATTTTTTCTTGTTTTTATCACATATCACATTATTATTTTCTGAAATTTTTTCTAAATATAGGGATATAGTTAATATATAAATATTATTCATTGATGATACATATATTTTTTTCAATATATATATATTTTTCACTTTATTTTTCTGTTTTTGTCACATATCACGTTATCAATTTATAAAATTTTTCAAAATATAGGGTTATAGATCATATATCAATATTACTCACTGATGATAACTTGTGAATTTATAGATTGATGTTTTATGGAGAAAAGTAAATAGACATCCATATCTTTTATGGAAGACATTAATTCTAATGCAAAGGATATTTAACAGTTATTATGAATTATATGTGGGATTACTATATCACTATATAACATTTAATCACTTATTATATCACTAAATTTTATATGGATATGGAGATTAGATATATGTAAAATAATTAGCATAGGGAATCTTATATGCGTGAAGAACATACTTTAGTTATATAAATATAATTGGACTCCTATATATTATTATAACATCAAAGATATTATGATTCTCTATTTGATCTCTGTATAAATTCCATTATAGTTGGAATACATAGGATCATTTTCTCAATGATCCACTGTTTAGGTCTGGCACTTGAATCGGCAATCAACATGATTTCCTATCTCCATTTCCATTAAGCTTTGATCGGCAGCTAGGTAAGCTGTAATGCATGGGATCATCTTTTTAATGATCCATTACTCAGGTCTGATACTATAATCGGCAATCGGCAATCTACATGAATTCCTGTCTCCATTCTACAGAGCGCTGATTGGCAGTAAGGAAAGGTAAGGGTATTTAAACGCCCCAAATACACCCATCGGGTTGATTCCTTGATAAAGCCATAGGCGAAATGCGCATCGGGTCTATGCTGAGGGCCCCGTTCACCTTACTTTATGTTTAAAACAATGCCGATTTCGGCTTAGCCGTTACCCGCAGTTTGAGCAGCAATCTCAGATTACTATAAAACTATGTCTATTTATGCCTGATATTACTATAAGCACTACATGCTCTATATTGTGGCACTCGTGAGCACTAATGTAATGTGCCTTGCTAATGTGCATATGCTGCTGTGACGTTTAGGAGCACTAAGTTAATGTGCATTGAAAAGAAAAAAACACAGACGCTGTTTGGCATTTAGTAGCATTGACAAGCATTGAACCAATATACCTTACTAGTATATATGTTGATCTGTACCATTCAATACCAATTAATGGGAGTGTCCTCGTTTATGAATTAATGAGTGACAGCCTCACTATTAAAAAATAGATAGTGAGACAAAGACAGCTCTATAGTCTCCAAGATCATTATATGAGGTATATTAGGCAGCGTATATATTAAATTGACGGAGGTGTCACATCACTACAAGCACTATATATACTAAACTATGGCACTTATAACTATTAGTATAATGTGCCCTGTAGATATGTGCTTTGTTTGAATATCTATAGCACCTATTAGCAGCATAATATGGACGCAATTTGAAGATCTATATCGTCCACATAGTATCGATTTAATGTGTTTCTATGAACATATACATTATTTTGTAGTATTGAATGTGACCACAATCAATTTATAAACCTTCTTATATATGAAGGATTACTAAGAGATATATTTGGACAGAGTAGTGCTTGTTGGAATTATTGTGTGGAAAATTAATTAATTCCGATTTCATCTAATAAATTTCACATGTGTTAAATAAGCCTGATTCAACACTTTGCGGTGGTTATGATCATTGAAAGAATACATGTGCTTATTTGAGGTCCCACAGTATTGAAAAACACTGTCTGTCTATGTGCTGCTTCATAGCTTAAGTGTGAATAATTTAAAAATTTCTTTATATGTGAAACATTATAAGTCAATACAGTTGGATACAGTGATATTAACTGGAATCAATGTGTTGATAATAAGAGGAGATATAGTGCACACTACTTGAGATAATTGATATCAGTCCACAATTTTCAGTAGAGTATGGCATAAATAGATAAATGTGCATTTGATTGCACTCTGATATTATAAGAGCAAAATAAAATATATATCAGAAACACGAATTAATAGTGACACTACTGATTGATATATCAACTATGTAATTATGTGAGTAATAGAGACAGATTGATATTTTGTTATTTATTCTGCAGAGTGAACTTAGGCCCTCATTCAGAGCCACTCGCTATCGGCAGTACGCTCGTTCCGAGCGATGTTCGCACATCTGCGCATGCGTACGGTTTTTTGTACGCATGCGCGAACCAGTCAGTGCGGCCGAAAATCATTTGTACGCAATATATAGCGAGTGCCTGCTATTTTGAGTGACAGAATGAGGCGTATTTGGGTGGTAACGGAGGAAGGTGCTTGAAAACGGGGAGTGGAGATCCAAACGCAGGCGTGCTTAATGGTCAAAACGGGCGTTTTATGGGTGTGCATAATTAATACAGCAGCGTCAATGACCACGTCACTTGGTTTTTTTAAACTCAGAACTGCTCGCAAAATAGCGGTTGAAAAAACCAACCACAAGAATAGCGAGCAGTTCATATTCTGTTCGATGTACTCGATTAATCTAATAAATAGCGGACATGACGTATGGTGCGAGCGACCAGGGGGCGTTTTTAAGAAATAAAAGAGCGTATGTTTTGCTCGCTCGTTCAGACTTAGAGGTGTGAACAGACTGCAATGTGCGAACGGATCATTTGCATAGCCACCCCTTGTTTTTGAACGAACTAACGCAAATAGCGAACGGCTCTGAATGAGTGCCTTAGACTGTTATTTTTTTAAATAATTTAATAACAGCAGGATTGCCATCACTTATCTGGCAGTATTGTACTGATAAGTATCCATTAATATCAACTTGAAGCAGATGGTGATTACAGTACTTTATATTTAGAGGACACAAATAAAAGAATTTAATAATATTTGAATCGGATAATATTTATTCACCCAAAAATATTCAGATATAAAGGTTTATTTATTCATAGACATAACAGTAAACATTTGTAATGGAAGATCATAAGTCTGCTGTTGTGTGACGGAGCCCTTGGCATATTATTTTAAACTTTATTTCTTTCTTTAATCTAGCATTTTAATATTTCGCCATCCATGAATCTCTAGAGGGGATATTTTAACTAATTATCAATAAAAGTAAATTTTTAAGAATTACTTTTTAATTCTCGACCAGTGCACCAACATACTACTTCTTTTTTGTGTAGCTCTGTGTATTCATTATGCCAGAATTTAGGCTACAGTAAATATACTATAGGTGTTTATGATGAAAGCATAAAAGGCTGATATTCCATTGTTATTTCATAGTCAGATCCCCCTGGGCTCTGTGATGTCACAGGATTGTCATCACTCTGAGAGAGTTGGTTGGACAGGGAGGTTCTCAGAGAATTTGTCCCAGGACAGATATTTGCACAGTTATAGGATTTTTCTTTATATTGTAGAGATTCAAAACCCAATTCCAGGAGGCCGCCTCTTCACCTGAACAGGTAATGAAACTGAGATCTCATAGTGGTTCATAATATTTGTTTAATCTGTTATATTAATACTATAGCTAGACTGGGCAGACACACACCACTTCAGAAACTGTAGTTATAGTACATAGAAATGATCTGCCCACTTTATTTATATATAGAAGTATTTTACCAAGGAATAATGCATGCATCATATTGACCTAAATTAGGGGTGAGCGGGTTCGGATTTCTGAAATCTGAACACCCCCGAGCCCCCCCGATCCGAGGCCGATCCGCGTCAGGCTCGACTTTTCCCGCCTGACTCGGATCTAAAATCGAGGCAAAACGTCATCATCCCGCCTTCCGGGTCTCGCGGGTTTTGGATTCTATATAAGGTACCCGCGTCGGCGCCATTTTCTCACTCGGCTGTGGACAGTGAAGAGGGAGGGTGGGAGTCAGGGCTGGCTGAGCTGTGTAGTGTAGTGTTGTGCTGTGCTGTGCTGTGCTGTGCTGCTGTTGTCCATAGGGGCTGTGTCCACTCCTCCAAAGTCCATAGGGGCTAGCTGTGTTGTGCTGTGCTGCTGTTGTCCATAGGGGCTGTGTCCACTCCAAAGTCCTGTACAGTGTCCCAGTCCTAAAGGGGTGCTGTAGTGTTGTCCAGGGGGTGATCTGGCCATCAGGGGTGCTCCCCCCGAGTGCAAAAAAAAAATAAAAATTTCTGTATTTGTGAATTGAGTGCGCAGTAGCCGCACGTGCATCAACAAAGTAGTGCCAAGCATGCGCCTGTGTCATAAGTAAAGGGCCGGCTGGCTTGACCCTTAAAAGGGTGCTGTAACCCCCAAAGTGCACTCCAAACAAAATAAAAAAATATATTCATGTGTTTGTGAATTGTGTGCACTGTGGCAGCACGTGCATCGTCAAAGGAGCAGCGCCAAGCATGCGCCTGTGTCCCATAAGTAAAGGCCTGGCTGGCTTGTCCATTAAAGGGTGCTGTAACCGCCAAAGGGCACTCCAAACAAAATAAAAAAATATGTTTTTTTGTTTTTTGTGAGTTGTGTGCGCAGTAGCCTCAAGTGCATCAACAAAGTAGCGCCAAACGTGTGTCTGTGTCATAGGAAAAGGGCCGACTGGCTTGACCATTAAAGGGTGCTGTAACCCCTAAAGTGCACTCCAAAAAAAATAAAAAAATAAAATTTTTTGTGTTTGTGAATTGTGTGCGCAGTAGCCGCACGTGCATCAACAAAGTTTTGCCAAGCATGCGCCTGTGTCATAAGTAAAGGGCCGGCTGGCTTGACTGTTAAAGGGTGCTGTAACCCCCAAAGTGCACTCCAAACAAAATAAAAAAATATTTTCTGTGTTTGTGAATTGTGTGCACTGTGGCAGCACGTGCATCAACAAAGGAGCAGCGCCAAGCATGCATCTGTCTGTTAGGGTGGTGTAACCCCCAAAATGCACTCCAACAAAAATAAAACATTTTCTTCTGTGTTTGTGAATTGTCTGCACTGTACGTGCATCCTCAAAGCAGCAGCGCCAAGCATGCATCTGTCTGTTAAAGGGTGGTGTAACCCCCAAAGTGCGCTCCACAAAGAATAAATAATTCTTTTTTTTTCTATCTTTGTGAATTGTGTGGGCTGTAGCTGCACGTGCATCAACAAAGGAGCAGTGCCAAGCGTGCGCCTGTGTACCATAAGTAAAGAGCCGGCTGGCTCATTTCTTAAAGGGTGGTGTAACCCACAAAGTGCACTAGTCTCCAACAAAAATAAAAAATTATTTTCTATGTTTGTGTGCGCCTTAGCCGCTTGTATATATCAATATAACATAAATGGAGGACCAAACTTTCTCCGATAAAAATAAAATAGGGAAAGATCAAGAACCACTTCCTCCTAGTGCTGAAGCTGCTGCCACTAGTCATGACATAGACGATAACATGCCAACAACGTCGTCTGCCAAGGCCGATGCCCAATGTCATAGTAGAGGGCACATACAATCCCAAATGACAAAGTTCTAGAAAATGACCTTGAAAAAAACATTTAAATCATCTGCAGAGAAACATAAACTTGCCAATATGCCATTTACGACACGGAGTGGCAGGGAACGGCTAAGATCTTTCCCTATGTTCATGACTAGTGGTTCAGCTTCACATGACGATGGAAGCCCTCCTCCCGCTAAAAAAATCAAACGAGTTAAGCTGGCAAAAGCACAGCATAGAGCTGTGCATTCTAAGAAGATATCACAAATCCCCAAGGAGAGTCCAAGTGTGGTGGCGGTTGCGATGCCTGACCTTCCCAGCACTGGATGGGAAGAGGTGGCTCTTTCCACCATTTGCACGCCCCATGCAAGTGCTGAAAGGAGCACCCACAGTCCACTTGCTGATATGCAAATTGAAGATGTCACTGTTGAAGTACAACATGACGAGGATACTGGTGTAGCTGGCGCTGAGGAGGAAGTTGGCGAGGAGGATTCTGATGGTGATGTGGTTTGTTTAAATCAGGCTCCAGGGGAGACAGTTGTTGTCCGTGGGATGAAAAAGCCCATCACGGTCATGCCTGGGCAGAAGACCAAACATTCCACCTCTTTGATCTGGCAATATTTCTATCCAAATCCGGACAACAACTGTCTTGCCATATGTACCGTATGTAAAGGTGAAATAAGTAGGGGTAGGGATGTTAACCACCTAGGAACATCCTCCCTTATACGGCAGCTGCAGCGCGTTCATAAAAAGTTACTGTTAAGTTCAGAAACTTTGGCTAAGACCGTAAGAAGTCCAGGGACACCTAAATCCCATTGTCCTGTTGTATCCAAGCACCTGCAAACCACACCATCAACTCCCTCCTCGTCAATTTCCTCCTTAGTCAGGATCGGAAGTAGTCCTGCAGGCCATGTCACTTACATGACTGACTCTCCTATCGGGGATTCCTCTGGAGGATCCTGCATTGCTACGCCTACTGCTGCCGCTGCTGCTCTTGCTGCTGCTGGGAGTCATTCATAATCCCAGAGAGGAAGTAGGAACACCACTACTTTTACTAAACAATTGACCCTCCAACAGTCCTTAGCGAGGAGGATGAAGTACGACAGCAGTCATCCTGAAGCAAAACGTATAACTGAGGCCTTGACTGCTATGTTGGTGTTAGACGTGCGTCCGGTATCCGCCATTAGTGCAGTGGGATTTAGACAATTGATGAAGGTAGTGTGTCCCCGGTTCCAAATCCCATCTAGATTCCACTTCACTAGGCAGGCGATACCAAGACTGTACAGAAACTTCAGAAAAAGTGTCCTCAGTGTCCTGAAAAATGCGGTTGTACCCAATGTCCACTTAACCACGGACATGTGGACAAGTGGAACAGGGCAGACTAAGGACTATATGACTGTGACAGCCCACTGGGTAGATGTATCACCTTACGCAGCAACAACAGCAGCGTCACCAGTAGCAGCATCTCAGAAACGCCAGCTTGTTCCAAGGTAGGCTACGCTGTGTATCACAAGTTTCAGTAAGAGGCACACCACCGACAACCTCTTAGAGAAACTGAGGGAAATCATTGCCCAGTGGCTTACCCCACTTAGACTCTCCTGGGGATTTGTGATATCTGACAATGCCACCAGTATTGTGCGGGTATTACATCTGGGCAAATTCCAGCATGTTCCGTGTTTTGCTCACACAATAAACTTGGTGGTGCAGAATTTTGTGAAAAGCGACAGGGGCATGCAGGAGATGCTTTGGGTGGCCCGAAAAATTTCTGGCCACTTTCGCCATTCAGCGACTGCGTGCCGAAGACTGGAGCGCCATCAAACACTCTTGAACCTGCCCCGCCATCACCTGAAGCAAGTTGTGACGCGGTGGAACTCAACCCTCTATATGCTTCAGAGGATGGAGGAGCAGCAAAAGGCCATTCAAGCCTATACATTCACCTATGACATAGGCAAAGGAGGGGGTATGCACCTGACTCAAGCGCAGTGGAGAATGATTTCCGTGTTGTGCAAGGTTCTCCAACCCTTCAAACTTGCCACATGTGAAGTCAGTTCAGACACTGGGCCTGATTCAGAGCCGAACGCTCAGACCAGTGCCCTCCTCCATGTAAATGGAGCGGCCTCCTGGCCGCTCGCATAGCTGTGGGTGACCACCCACAGCATATGCGAGCGTCCATGATGATGGTCACGATGGTCTTGACCATCGCGACCATCGGGCTTGCAACGGAGACCCTGCGGTATGGTCTCGCTGCCGCAAGCCCTGGAGTGATTGAGCCCAAATCACTCCCACTGACATCACTAGTGATGTCAGTGGGGCCGGCTTCAGACGGTAGGCATTCCCATGGGAATGCCTCCATCTGGCAGGCACGCCCCCGGCATGCCCACCAAAGGGGGTGTGCTGTCAATCAACATCGACAGCATGCCCCCTTTGGTGCGAGACCCAGAGTGATGGAGAGCCCGTCGCTCGCTGGGTCTCACGCATGCGCACGACAGAGCTCCCTCCATTGTGTGCATGCGCAGTGGGGGAACATCGACCCGCTTGCGAGCGTCCTGCTCTCGCGAGCGGGTCTGAATGACACACACTGCCAGCTTGAGTCAGGTCATTCCCCTCATCAGGCTTTTGCAGAAGTAGCTGGAGAAAGTGAAGGAGGAGCTAAGATGGAGCGATTCTGCTTGGCATGTGGGACTTATGGATGAAGCCCTTCATTTGCTTTGCCAGGATTCCAGGGAGGTCAATCTGTTGAAATCAGACCACTACATTTTGGCCACCGTGCTTGATCCTAGGTTTAAAGCCAATGTGGTGTCTCTCTTTCCGGCCGACACAAGCCTGCAGAGGTGCAAAGACGTGCTGGTGAAAACACTGTCACCGGAAGTGGAACGTGACACGTCAACAGCTCCTTCTTCATTTTCTCCAGTAACTGGGGCTGCCAGGAAAAAACTTAGGTATCTTAAGCAACCCAATGGCGGTGATGCAGGGCAGGCAGGACCAAGTTTGGACATCTGGTCCAGACTGAAGGACCTGGCAACAATTTCTGACATGTCTACTGTCACTGCATATGATACTGTCACCATTGACAGAATGGTGGAGGATTACATCGGTGACAGCATCCAAGTAGGCATGTCAGACAGTCTGTACCTGTACTGGCAGGAAAAAGGCAATTTGGAGGCCCCTGTACAAACTGGCTCTATTTTACCTGAGTTGCCCCCCCCTCCAGTGTGTACTCCGAAAGAGTGTTTAGTGCAGCCGGGAACCTTGTCAGCGAAAGGCGTAAGAGGTTGCTTCCACAAAATGTGGAGAAGATGATGTTCATAAAAATGAATTATCAACTCTTCCAGAGAGACCACCCTCCAGAACGTACAGAGGGACCTGTGGTGGCGGATTCCAGCAGGGACGAGTTAATACTCTGTGAGGATGAGGATGTACACACCACTGAAGAGGATGAGGAATCGGTGGATGAGGAGGATGAGGATCACATCTTGCCTCCGTAGAGCCAGTTTGTCCAGGGACAAATTAATTGCCAGCTTGTTTTGTGGGGGCCCAAACGGACCAATCATTTCAGCCACAGTCGTGTGGCAGACCCTGGTGTGTGTTTGTGCCGCCTACTCATATCTCTTAGCATAGTCATCCAGCTACCTCGGTGCAACCTTTTGGACATAAAAACACTATTGTGAGGTGTGAGGTGTTCAGAATAGACTGGAAATAAGTGGAAATTAAGGTTATTGAGGTTAATAATAGCATAAGAGCAGAAAAACCGACACATTCTGTGATTTTAGCTGTTTTTATGCTTTTTTTTAAAAAAATACAGACCCAAAACACAAAACCCAGAACCCAAAACACAGAAGGGTGGTTTTGGCAAAACCAATCCAGATCCAAAATACGAAGAAAGATCCAGATCCAAAACCAAAACACAAAAAGTGGCCGGTGCACACCCCTAGCCTAAATACATTATATACAGATAATGCAGACCAGAGGCTCTGGGCATTACAATTACAAACACTGTTATATAGTGATAAGACAGAAGCTTTGCTATAAGGCAAGTGAGAGATATAAGTGACTATAGTAGATTCTCATATATGAATTCTTATAAAGAGTAGGTTTCTCATTTGGTGATGTCTCTTGTTCTATTCCTCCTATTAGCCTGAAACTATAACATTGCCAGCTGCATTGTGTCAGGGATTTATTCTAGTAATAAAACTGCAACATGAAAAGTTATGGTAATAGTTTCAGAGAACACTTTTTATCAATTGACAGAACAATACTGATAAAGGCATCTAGAGTGAATCAGAAAAGAGATATTGAATTTGGGTTATAAATGCATAAAAAAATAATTGATGGCTTTAGTGATATTTGGGAACCAAAGTAAAACTATATCTATAATATTATGTGAATGCTATAGGGACTAGATAACTCAAAGCATGTCCTGTGTCTCACACAAACCAACCAACTAAAGGCATAGTGAGTAATGTATACATGAGTTAGTGATGGCAGTGGGGATGTATAGATGCTGCAGGCTCTTCATTTAGAGTTTTGTTTTTTAACTTTTAGTTTATTGATATTTTCTATTAATTTTTATGAACTTTAAGTTAAGAGCCGCAACAATGAATGTGTGTGGTGCCACCATCCATGGCACAATGCCTGGGGTGACACTGCAACTGCCCTGTTGCGCCTGCATTTGGCTTTTAGTGTGTCAGAAATGTAGCCTATAGAGCTGTCACAGAGCCACCTTTGGGTACTCCAGGCACGTGTCCTGCAGCCTGTAGAGCTGCTGAAGCATCCTTTGAACACTCCTGGGAACTCTTCTTCCTTCTTGTCCTGGTGGACCCGCCTCCTCAATGTGATGTCATTCCACGACATTTCAAATTTCAGAAGGCAGGGCTGGCATGGGGTTGATTATAGCCCTGCTATGGCCCTGTTTAGAGATAGCTTCAGTTGGAAGGATTTTATTTTCATTACTTTAACACCTTCCTCTCCCCAACCATATGGTTATATCATTGATGGCCAGGCTAAATTATCATCAGCTCAATACTCTGTACCCAGGTTTAGCTAGTGCCTATCACTAGTGGTATAATGGGTCCAATTCTAATCTTGTCATAACTAGGGATGTGCGCCGGACCATTTTTGCCGGATTTGGATTTGGTTCTAATTCGTCGTCCTGCTTTGGATTTGGATTTGCCAAACTGTGGTGACTGGCTTTGGATTTGGATTTGGATTTTTTTACAAAAATTTACAAAAAAAGCTAAAATCACATAAATTGGTCTTTTTTTTCTTCCTAGAGTATTATTAAGCTCAATAACATTAATTTCAAGTCAATTTAGACCATATCACAGCTTATAATATTGTTTTCAACATTATTGGCCAAAGGTTGCAGTGAGCTGACTGGTTACTAAGCGACAAAGCAGCGGCACAACGACACAGACACCACAGTATAAAGCACATCTATGACATATTGCCACACAGCAGTGGCAGAAATGAAAAGTAGTGCACCCACCCAGTGGGTACGGCCAGCAGAGTCACAGTACTTGTTTACATAGTGGGCTACGGCCCAAGGAGTCACAGTGCACAATCTTATTCACATTATACCGCACATAGGGCCTGATTCACATTACACCATAAAGTAGTGTCTCTTATTTATGTTACGACACACAGTAGTGCCCCTTTTACACAATGCCCGCAGTAGTGCCCCTTTTACACAATGCCCACAGTAGTGCCCCTTTTATGCAATGCCCACAGTAGCGGTGTCCCTTACACAATGCCCCCAGCAGTGGTGCCCCCTATGCAGTCCCCTTAGTAGTAGGGTCCCCTATGCAGTGCCCCCAGTAGAATGTCCCCCAGTAGTATGCCCCCCAATAGCAGGCCCCCCCAGTAGTATGCCCCCCATTAGCATGCCACCCAGTAGTATGCCCCCCATTAGCATGACCCCCAGTAGTATGCCCCCCATTAGCATGCCACCCAGTAGTATGCCCCCCCAGTAGTATTCCCCCCAGTAGTATGGCCCCCCCAGTAGTATGGCCCCCCCAGTAGTATGGCCCCCCCAGTAGTATGGCCCCCCCAGTAGTAGGCTGCCCCAGTAGCAGGCCCCCCCCAGTAGTAGGCTGCCCCAGTATTAGCCCCCCCCGTAGTATGGCCCCCCCAGTAGTAGTAAGCCCCCCCAGTAGTATGCCCCCCCAGTAGTAGTAAGCCCCCCCAGTAGTATGCCCCCTCAGTATGGCCCCCCAGTAGTATGGCCCCTCAGTAGTATGGCCCCCCCAGTAGCAGACCCCCCCAGTAGCAGACCATCCCCCAGTAGTAAGCCCCCCCCAGTAGTATAGCCCCTCAGTAGTAGGGACCCCCAGTAGCAGACCCCCCCTAGTAGCAGACCCCCCCAGTAGTATAGCCCCCTCCAGTGGTATAGCCACCCCCAGTAGCAGACCCCCCCAGTAGTATAGCCCCCCCAGTAGCAGGCCCCCCCAGTAGTATGGACCCCCAGTACCAGACACCCCAGTAGCGCCCCAGGCACTTGCACAAGTAAAAAAAAAAAAAAAAAAAAAACTTACCTGTATCCCCGCTCCCGCGCCGTCCGCTCTGCTGTCACACGCTGAGGAGGGAGCCGGAAGACGGAGCTCATGTGTGAGCTCCAGCCGGCTCCCTCCGTGCAGCAGCCAATGAGAGTCTGTGTGACTCTCATTGGCTGCTGTAACAAACACACAGCTGCCGCTGGCGGCTGTGTGTTTGTATCTGTGTAGGGCAGAGCGCTATCACAGCGCTCTGCCCTACACAATAGGAGCCCTGATGTCGGATTCTCTAGTGAGAATCCGACATCAGGCGGCCGCCGTTCGGCCCCGAACGGGGATCCGAGTCAGGCGGGGAACACCCGAACAGGGTTTGGGTGGACTCGGATCCCCAATGTTCGGAGCGGTTCGGATTCCACAGAATCCGAACTGCTCATCTCTAGTCATAACACATATATTTCTCCCAGCTCAGAAGTGAACAATACAGAAGGGAGATGTAGGACTTTTTATGTAATAGTACAGAGACTAGAGTAGATGAGTGACAGATTGCATAAACCAATAGAACCAATAGGACACAAAAGAAGTGACATCAAGCATTACTACTGACTGAATTTAGTTCTCAATAGGCCTCTTACATTCATTGAAATATACTGTGCACAAGATCTATTTTGATGACTATTCCTGCTATTCTATATAAGGTGCTTGATGTTTGGCATCTCCAAATGTGTATTGAATTAAAAAAAATTCTAAGATTTTAATTAATTTTAATACTTGCCTCAATATGTTTTCTATATATAATGTATTGTGTAGATATAGGCTCCTGACATTTACCAGAGCTTACAGTCAGCAAAGCAGAGAAGATGGGCAGATGTTACATGTAGAACAGTGCCCATTACTCTTTGTATTAATTGCGGAGCAAGGAACACTAGTTGATCTATTAATAGACTCAGTATGGAGCCAGACACCATTTCTGAGAGAAACTTACCAGTATTTGTAGTTATGAGGTTATGTTCTTTTCCTATATACACATACAGGGTGCATATAATCCAACTGCTATTTGTGCCTAATAGGTAGACATGGAAGGCTGGCCTCCAGGTGACACTTGGGGAGAAACACCTACAAGTTATGTAACCTGGGTAAGTGATAATGACCATGACTGTAGTGTCAATCTAGTTACTGTAGTTTACAAAATGTTAAAACATCTATCCTAATAAACTATGATATACAAATAGTACATAATACCATATATATCTGTACTAATAAAGAGGAAAATGAGTTTTATCACAATTAAAAGTTACTTACCATTACCAACCTTCCATTACAGAGTTATGGGGTTGCTCTCTTTGTACCACAATCCTCATCACCAGGGAGCCACCCTGAAATTGGGTCCCACAAAGGAAAAACCAGCCTGCTTTACAGGCCACATATTAGGGATGTATGGTTTTGCTCTACACTAGACATAATGATATATGCAAGCTTCAACACCCATAGTAACCACTCTATCACTTACACGTGTCATAAGGTCAGTGTGCAGAATTCAGATAGCTGTACCATGATTTGACAGATGTGCTGACATGACACATCCCTATGTTAAGTCGGCAGGGTAGTGTGTCCACACTGGGAAGGCTAATAACAATAGCTTGGTGTTTTTCCAGCACTGAAGGGGGGAACAGTTTAGGGCCCCACCAACTTTTCACAAACTGGAATAGCTATCTACAGGATACAGTAACTGTCCTTTTACATGTTTTAAGGTTGATTCACTAAAGCAGGAGAACATTAAGTGCCCAAATTATATTTAATTTGACTGTCTCGGGTTGGGATGCATGAGGCATCGCATTCGGGATGTGATGCATCCTGCCATCCTTCGCATGCATGCATACACCAGTATGCATGATGAACATGGCAAAGGACCGCTCTATCGGTAACAGCGGCCCTTTGCAGTGTAAGAACAAGGACCCAAGCGCCCCGGGGGGTGGTGGGAGGGATAGAATTAGAACCCTTTCACAGCAATTCTCCCAAAAGAAGCCCATAGGCTTATATAGGGTAATGCCATCAGGAAGATGGCGTTACCCACTGCAACTAGGCCCCGTAGTGCATTGCTTTCCGGGGCTTGGTGCATATGAAAAATGCTGCCAACCAGAATTTTGGGGGTTTGACCACATTTCTCCCCTTGCTACATCCTGCCCTAGATGAGGCTGCCAAGAGCTTTTTAGTGGCACATGCAGGTTTGGGTCATGTCCCTGTAGCCCAGTGCATTTTAAAAATAACTCTTCAAGTTTCCAAGACCGTGGTCCAGGCTGGGACTGGGAGTGAGAGAAAGGGAGTTGGCAGAATTCTTGTGACACAGACTCTTAGATTCCTGTTGGAAATACCTATCTGGGTGCTGCATGTGCATAGGACTTCCCTTCATCTTTATTGGGACTTTTTAATAGTGTTCAGCAGTATGGTATAACTGAATGATGGCATACAATATGTTCAATGTGGTTCCTCTTTTCCTGCAGTAAATTCTGCAGATATTACATGTGTAAGCAGGCACTATTTTTTTTCCTTTTGCAGCCCCTTCATACCATACTAGCCTCCTCTCCCCGAAGGTGCCGGAGGATTATGATTTTTCGAGTAGCCCCCCACACACTTGGAAGAGTGACTGAATCTTCTGCATCCCGCCCTCTTTCTAGTGAAGTGCACAGGATGGGGAGACAATTACCAGGAATAGCAAGTCCATATGGAGGGGAAAGAGCCAAAATGATGCAACCGCATACCTAATGATGTAAAGGGCCCAGCCCTGCCCCCTAAATGATGCATCTCCTCTCTTGGCTTTTACTGTACCTGGTCTCTGTATTACGGACCGATATAAGAGCCTGGTTGTACATTAATAATCATACAGACAGCTGGTCTCTGTATTACAGACCAATGTAAGAGCCTGGTTGTACATTAATAATCATTCAGACAGCTGGTCTCTGTATTACAGACCGATATTAGAGCCTGGTTGTACATTAATAATCATACAGACAGCTGGTCTCTGTATTACAGACCGATATAAGAGCCTGGTTGTACATTAATAATCATACAGACAGCTGGTCTCTGTATTACAGACCGATATAAGAGCCTGGTTGTACATTAATAATCATACAGACAGCTGGTCTCTGTATTACAGACCGATATAAGAGCCTGGTTGTACATTAATAATCATACAGACAGCTGGTCTCTGTATTACAGACCAATGTAAGAGCCTGGTTGTACATTAATAATCATACAGACAGCTGGTCTCTGTATTACAGACCGATATAAGAGACTGGTTGTACATTAATAATCATACAGACAGCTGGTCTCTGTATTACAGACCGATATAAGAGCCAGGTTGTACATTAATAATCATACAGACAGCTGGTCTCTGTATTACAGACCGATATAAGAGCCTGGTTGTACATTAATAATCATACAGAAGTAAGGAGACATTAGACAGTGAAACACAGCAATGGCAATGTATTACTTCCCCATACAGATAACTTATTATTATTATTATTATTAGACGTTATTTATATTACACAAACATATTACACAGTGCTTTTTAGAGAATGTTTAAAAGGTTTTTTTTAGTCCATTTTGGGCTCCATATGTGAGATAGACATTGATTTTAATATAAACAAACTACTGGTATCTATATTACAGAATGAGGTCAGAGTCTACATCAACACTTATATGACTCCCAGTGGTTACATAATCGAAACATTGATGTTTCAGCAAATTACAATGGTGAGTAATCATTTCAGTGCATTGGTAAATTATATTATTATTATTATTATTAATATTAATATTATTATTAGTAGTATTAGTATTATTATTATTGTTGTTGTTGATAATAGTATTTATAGCAGGAGTAATAGTAGTATATTCACAAATATTATACACAGCACTTTATAGTTTTTAATTATTTTTTTATTTTGTTTTGGCACATTGTTTTTAATCAAAAATGATTACTGTTATCTGTATTACAGACCAAGGTAGAAACATATTCATATGTGTTTGAAGATTTAAATGGCAACAGTACAGAGTATTTTGTAACTCAAGCACATACAATGGTGAGTTATATCTTAGCTACAATGCCAAATTATTATCAATATCCTTTATATAGTTAAAATATACTACACAGTGGGCCTGATTCAGACCTGAGCGCTCGCAACCGGATCGATGTTGGCCCAGAGCGCATGCTCATGACGGAGCCGGCTCCGTCGTGCACATGCGCGAGACCCGGATAGCGACAGGCAATCCGTCACTCCGGTTCTCGTACCAAAGGGGGCGTGCTGTCGATGTTGAGTGACAGCATGCCCCCTTTGGTGGGTGGGCCAGGGGAGTGGCTGCTGAAACGGAGGCATTCCCATGTGAACGCTTTCATTTGGGGGCGGTCCCACTGACATCACGAGTGATGTCAGTGGGAGAGATTTCGGCTCTGTTATAGCCGAAATCTCTCTGGGGCTTGCGGCCACAAGGGTCTCGTTGCAAGCCCGATGGTCGTGATGGCCTTGACCATCGCGACCATCTTCCTGGCCGCTCGCTATATCAGCTATACGATATACCAGGAGGTATACCAGGAGGCCGTTCTAAAAAAAAAATAGCCCGGCCCTTATTCAGAACGAGCGCTCTGTGAGAGTGTCCGGCTCTGAATCAGGGCCAGTGTTTTATGGAGAATATTTTGCAATCAATATTTATGATTACATTTTGGCCAACCAATGTAACAAAAACATTTTTTTTTTATCTAAATGGGCTGTTCTATACATATTTATATTATAGGCAGGACTGAGAGTCATCGCTAGCCTGTACGATGTGTCCAATGACTACGAGATGCAATATTTAATCACACAGGGAATTACAATGGTGAGTAATCAATTTACTACACAAGTAAATTGATAATAGAATTATAATTAGTAGTAGTAGTAGTAGTAGTTTTACCATTATTATCAACCCTGAAATAGCCTATATACTTTACAAAGTGGAATATTTATCAATTATCAGGTTTAGACCCAATAATTATCATTTTCTGTCACTGATATACTCCCTCGTCACCACCCCCAAAAGGTCATTACTTGTCACTCACTCTGTGATGGCTTACTTTCTGCATGCAGAGATCACAGTGCCATGGCAATGCTATCTCACGCCTGCGCACCGCGGTTCACATGCATGCGCACTATGCACCAACGGCCAATCCTTGTATGCTGTTGCAGTTGGGATCCGTGCTGAATCAGGTCCACTGTACTTTCTGCTGTGGGATCCCTGGCATGCTAGTGGGTATGCGCGGTCTTCAGATTGCACATATTCAAATGGCCATTACCAGAGGGGGATCTAATGGATTGCACTACTAGCAATTGTGCCATATGTAGGCTATAGGATAAAGATGGAATTAGCTACCGGGGGAAAGCTCCAGAATGCTTCACATTGGTAAATTTCACAATATAGCTGCCCCTATAGAAACTTTTGGGGGCTGCAATTGCAAACTGAAACTGGGGAACCATAGCATCCAGGGGATGATGGAATTCTCTTAAAATTTGTTTCATAAATAAGTTCTTTATAGAGAATACTTAATCAATATTTATGTGTAAGATTTGGGCCCCCATAGTAACAATGACATGGGGAATCATAGCATCCAGGGGATGAGGAATTTCTCTCAAAATGTGTTCAATAAATGAGTAAGATTTGGGTCCCCATAGTAATAAGAACATTGTTTTATTCTAAATGGACTATGGTATTCTTTATTACAGAGTGAGATCCTGTCATATAATGATGTGCCCCATCACCGTCATAACTTGCAACATCTTACGATCACCAATGAAGTTACAATGGTGCGTAATCACTTATATGCACAAGTAAATAGTCGTAATAAATTTACTACAGTACAGATGAGTCCTCATATCCCCAGTGTATATGCACCTTATGGCACAAGAAGCCTGGTGCAACTGAGCTACGTAGAAAGCTGTAGCGTACCATCTTTTTCTTTAAATTATGCACCTTATTTGCATTATAGACTGCAGAAAAACACCACTCACAGTGTACTAGAGATGCTGAGCTGTGACTTTAGCTGCACATGACTTACTGTAGTTTAATGAGGAGGAGGAATGAGGTGAAGGGGCTCTACCATGGTATATGTGTACAAGGGGCTCTACTGTAGCTTAATGTGTAAGGGGCTCAACTCTGGTGTAACATGTATAAGGGATTCTACTGTGGTGTGTTGTGTATAAAGGGCACTACTGTGTGGCATAACGTGTACAAGGGGCACTACTGTTAAGTGTAACATATATTATTTATTTATTACCAGTTATTATTTATATAGTGCACACATATTCCGCAGCACCTTACAGAGAGAATATTTGACCATTCACATCAGTCCCTGCCCCAGTGGAGCTTACAGTCTATATTCCCTGCAAAAGAAATGGTAGTTTCTCAGATCAGCTTAATTGCATAACACAGGTGCTTGTAAAGGGCGGGGTTTACTCTGAACACAGAAAAAAAGGAGATTTTCCCCCCAGCACACTGCAGCAAAAACAATACTTAAATCCTACATGATAATAGAGATTCAGAGGTATTAGTTACATACATTTGCAAATATATGAATAAGTGCCAGGCCAATCGTCAAGGCTCCTCTATACTGGCATCCCTAGCATTAAGGGGTTCACGTCCGAGAAGGAAGGCACCCCAAAAAAAAAATTAAATTCCAACCAAGGACCATCCCCAGGGCATCACATGAAAAGGGAAAAAGGTGATAGTGAAGTATAAAGAAAAGATGTGTAAGTATAAATCAATAAGTGTTAATGAAATGAGAAAGAATTAAAATGACATAAATAATATACAAACAAATAGAAAAGTGATAAAAGTATTCTATATGAATTAAGTGGTGATGCCATGAGAAAGGCCCAGTCAGAACCCCCCCGGGGGCCCCACTCCCAAACGCTCACCCCAAAATAATTATTGCTACATAATAGTAGCACCCACTCTGGGTCATATAATTACAATTGATGTACTGCATGATAACAGTACATATAAAAGCTGAGAGCTTTCTTACCTTGGAGGTACCCCAAAAAACCTCCACATGGCACTATAAGCATCAGCACATCCTCCTAATGCTGACTGCCCTCATGCCTCTCCAAACTTGCAAAAGAAATGGTAGTTGCTCAGATCAGCTTAATTGCATAACACAGGTGCTTGTAAAGGGCGGGGTTTACTCTGAACACAGAAAAAAAGGAGATTTGCCCCCAGCACACTGCAGCAAAAACAATACTTAAATCCTACATGATAATAGCGATTCAGAGGTACTAGTTATATACATTTGCAAATATATGAATAAGCGCCAGGCCAATCGTCAAGGCTCCTCTATACTGGCATCCCTAGCATTAAGGAGTTCACATCCGAGAAGCATACCCCCAAAAAAAAAATTCCAACCAAGGACCATCCCCAGGGCATCACATGAAAAGGGAAAAAGGTGATAGTGAAGTATAAAGAAAAGATGTGTAAGTATAAATCAATAAGTGTTAATGAAATGAGAAAGAATTAAAATGACATAAATAATATACAAACAAATAGAAAAGTGATAAAAGTATTCTATATGAATTAAGTGGTGATGCCATGAGAAAGGCCCAGTCAGAACCCCCCCGGGGGCCCCACTCCCAAACGCTCACCCCAAAATAATTATTGCTACATAATAGTAGCACCCACTCTGGGTCATATAATTACAATTGATGTACTGCATGATAACAGTACATATAAAAGCTGAGAGCTTTCTTACCTTGGACGTACCCCAAAAAACCTCCACATGGCACTATAAGCATCAGCACATCCTCCTAATGCTGACTGCCCTCATGCCTCTCCAAACTTGCAAAAGAAATGGTAGTTGCTCAGATCAGCTTAATTGCATAACACAGGTGCTTGTAAAGGGCGGGGTTTACTCTGAACACAGAAAAAAAGGAGATTTGCCCCCCAGCACACTGCAGCAACAACAATACTTAAATCCTACATGATAATAGCGATTCAGAGGTACTAGTTACATACATTTGCAAATATATAAATAAGCGCCAGGCCAATCATCAAGGCTCCTCTATACTGGCGTCCCTAGCATTAAGGTATTCACGTCCGAGAAGTAAGTAACCCCCCAAAAAAAAAATTCCAACCAAGGACCATCCCCTGGACATCACACGAAAAGGGAAAAAGGTGATAGTGAAGTATAAAGAAAAGATGTGTAAGTATAAATCAATAAGTGTTAATGAAATGAGAAAGAATTAAAATGACAAATAATATACAAACAAATAGAAAAGTGATAAAAGAATTCTATATGAATTAAGTGGTGATGCCATGAGAAAGGCCCAGTCAGAACCCCCAAGGGGGCCCCACTCCCAAACGCTCCCCCCAAAATAATTATTGCTACATAATAGTAGCACCCACTCTGGGTCATATAATTACAATTGATGTACTGCATGATAACAGTACATATAAAAGCTGAGAGCTAACTTACCTTGGAGGTACCCCAAAAAACCTCCACATGGCACTATAAGCATCAGCACATCCTCCTAATGCTGACTGCCTTCATGCCTCTCCAAAATTGCAAAAGAAATGGTAGTTGCTCAGATCAGCTTAATTGCATAACACAGGTGCTTGTAAAGGGCGGGGTTTACTCTGAACACAGAAAAAAAGGAGATTTGCCCCCCAGCACACTGCAGCAAAAACAATACTTAAATCCTACATGATAATAGCGATTCAGAGGTACTAGTTACATACATTTGCAAATATATGAATAAGCGCCAGGCCAATCTTCAAGGCTCCTCTATACTGGCATCCCTAGCATTAAGGGGTTCACGTCCGAGAAGCAAGGCACCCCAAAAAAAAAAATTCCAACCAAGGACCATCCCCAGGGCATCACACAAAAAGGGAAAAAGGTGATAGTGAAGTATAAAGAAAAGATGTGTAAGAATAAATCAATAAGTGTTAATGAAATGAGAAAGAATTAAAATGACATAAATAATATACAAACAAATAGAAATGTGATACAAGTATTCTATATGAATTAAGTGGTGATGCCATGAGAAAGGCCCAGTCAGAACCCCCAAGGGGGCCCCACTCCCAAACGCTCCCCCCAAAATAATTATTGCTACATAATAGTAGCACCCACTCTGGGTCATATAATTACAATTGATGTACTGCATGATAACAGTACATATAAAAGCTGAGAGCTAACTTACCTTGGAGGTACCCCAAAAAACCTCCACATGGCACTATAAGCATCAGCACATCCTCCTAATGCTGACTGCCTTCATGCCTCTCCAAAATTGCAAAAGAAATGGTAGTTGCTCAGATCAGCTTAATTGCATAACACAGGTGCTTGTAAAGGGCGGGGTTTACTCTGAACACAGAAGAAAAGGAGATTTGCCCCCCAGCACACTGCAGCAAAAACAATACTTAAATCCTACATGATAATAGCAATTCAGAGGTACTAGTTACATACAATTGCAAATATATGAATAAGCGCCAGGCCAATCTTCAAGGCTCCTCTATACTGGCATCCCTAGCATTAAGGGGTTCACGTCCGAGAAGCAAGGCACCCCAAAAAAAAAAATTCCAACCAAGGACCATCCCCAGGGCATCACACAAAAAGGGAAAAAGGTGATAGTGAAGTATAAAGAAAAGGTATGTAAGAATAAATCAATAAGTGTTAATGAAATGAGAAAGAATTAAAATGACATAAATAATATACAAACAAATAGAAATGTGATACAAGTATTCTATATGAATTAAGTGGTGATGCCATGAGAAAGGCCCAGTCAGTACTCCCCGGGGGCCCCACTCCCAAACGCTCACCCCAAAATAATTATTGCTACATAATAGTAGCACCCACTCTGGGTCATATGATTACAATTGATGTACTGCATGATAACAGTACATATAAAAGCTGAGAGCTAACTTACTTTGGAGGTACCCCAAATAACCTCCACATGGCAGTATAAGCATCAGCACATCCTCCTAATGCTGACTGCCTTAATACCTCTCCAAACTTGCAAAAGAAATGGTAGATGCTCAGATCAGCTTAATTGCATAACACAGGTGCTTGTAAAGGGCGGGGTTTACTCTGAACACAGAAAAAAAGGAGATTTGCTCCCCGCACATTGCAGCAAAAACAATACTTAAATCCTACATGATAATAGCAATTCAGAGGTATTAGTTACATACATTTGCAAATATATGAATAAGCGCCAGGCCAATCATCAAGGCTCCTCTATACTGGCGTCCCTAGTATTAAGGGATTCACGTCCGAGTAAGTAAGTAACCCCAAAAAAAAAAATTCCAACCAAGGACCATCCCCAGGGGAAAACAAGAAAAGTTAAAAAGGTGATAGTGAAGTATAAAGAAAATATGTGTAAGTATAAATCAATAAGTGTTAATGAAATGAGAAAGAATTAAAATGACATAAATAATATACATACAAATAGAAAAGTGATAAAAGTTTTCTATATGAATTAAGTGGTGATGCCATGAGAAAGGCCCAGTCAGAACCCCCCAGGGGGCCCCACTCCCAAACGCTCACCCCAAAATAATTATTGCTACATAATAGTAGCACCCACTCTGGGTCATATAATTACAATTGATGTACTGCATGATAACAGTACATATAAAAGCTGAGAGCTAACTTACCTTGGAGGTACCCCAAAAAACCTCCACATGGCACTATAAGCATCAGCACATCCTCCTAATGCTGACTGCCTTCATGCCTCTCCAAAATTGCAAAAGAAATGGTAGTTGCTCAGATCAGCTTAATTGCATAACACAGGTGCTTGTAAAGGGCGGGGTTTACTCTGAACACAGAAAAAAAGGAGATTTGCTCCCCAGCACACTGCAGCAAAAACAATACTTAAATCCTACATGATAATAGTGATTCAGAGGTATTAGTTACATACATTTGCAAATATATGAATAAGCGCCAGGCCAATCATCAAGGCTCCTCTATATTGGCGTCCCTAGCATTAAGGGGTTCACGTCAGAGAAGCAAGGCACCCCAAAAAAAAAATTCCAACCAAGGACCATCCCCAGGGCATCACACGATAAGGGAAAAAGGTGATAGTGAAGTATAAAGAAAAGATGTGTAAGTATAAATCAATAAGTGTTAATGAAATGAGAAAGAATTAAAATGACATAAATAATATACAAACAAATAGAAAAGTGATAAAAGTATTCTATATGAATTAAGTGGTGATGCCATGAGAAAGGCCCAGTCAGAACCCCCCCGGGGGCCCCACTCCCAAACGCTCACCCCAAAATAATTATTGCTACATAATAGTAGCACCCACTCTGGGTCATATGATTACAATTGATGTACTGCATGATAACAGTACATATAAAAGCTGAGAGCTAACTTTCCTTGGAGGTACCCCAAAAAACCTCCACATGGCACTATAAGCATCAGCACATCCTCCTAATGCTGACTGCCTTCATGCCTCTCCAAACTTGCAAAATAAATGGTAGTTGCTCAGATCAGCTTAATTGCATCACACAGGTGCTTGTAAAGGGCGGGGGTATACTCTGAACACAGGAAAAAAGGAGATTTGCCCCCCAGCACACTGCAGCAAAAACAATACTTAAATCCTACATGATAATAGCGATTCAGAGGTATTAGTTACATACATTTGCAAATATATGAATAAGCGCCAGGCCAATCGTCAAGGCTCCTCTATACTGGCGTCCCTAGTATTAAGGGGTTCATGTCCGAGAAGCAAGGCACCCCAAAAAAAAAATTCCAACCAAGGACCATCCCCTGGGCATCACACGAAAAGGGAAAAAGGTGATAGTGAAGTATAAAGAAAAGATGTGTAAGTATAAATCAATAAGCGTTAATGAAATGAGAAAGAATTAAAATGACATAAATAATACAAACAAATAGAAAAGTGATAAAAGTATTCTATATGAATTAAGTGGTGATGCCATGAGAAAGGCCCAGTCAGAACCCCCCCGGGGGCCCCACTCCCAAACGCTCACCCCAAAATAATTATTGCTACATAATAGTAGCACCCACTCTGGGTCATATGATTACAATTGATGTACTGCATGATAACAGTACATATAAAAGCTGAGAACTAACTTACTTTGGAGGTACCCCAAAAAACCTCCACATGGCAGTATAAGCATCAGCACATCCTCCTAATGCTGACTGCCTTAATACCTCTCCAAACTTGCAAAAGAAATGGTAGATGCTCAGATCAGCTTAATTGCATAACACAGGTGCTTGTAAAGGGCGGGGTTTACTCTGAACACAGAAAAAAAGGAGATTTGCTCCCCAGCACACTGCAGCAAAAACAATACTTAAATCCTACATGATAATAGCGATTCAGAGGTATTAGTTACATACATTTGCAAATATATGAATAAGCGCCATGCCAATCGTCAAGGCTCCTCTATACTGGCGTCCCTAGTATTAAGGGGTTCATGTCCGAGAAGCAAGGCACCCCAAAAAAAAAATTCCAACCAAGGACCATCCCCTGGGCATCACACAAAAAGGGAAAAAGGTGATAGTGAAGTATAAAGAAAAGATGTGTAAGTATAAATCAATAAGTGTTAATGAAATGAGAAAGAATTAAAATGACATAAATAATATACAAACAAATAGAAAAGTGATAAAAGTATTCTATATGAATTAAGTGGTGATGCCATGAGAAAGGCCCAGTCAGAACCCCCCAGGGGGCCCCACTCCCAAATGCTCACCCCAAAATAATTATTGCTACATAATAGTAGCACCCACTCTGGGTCATATAATTACAATTGATGTACTGCATGATAACAGTACATATAAAAGCTGAGAGCTAACTTACCTTGGAGGTACCCCAAAAAACCTCCACATGGCACTATAAGCATCAGCACATCCTCCTAATGCTGACTGCCTTCATGCCTCTCCAAACTTGCAAAAGAAATGGTAGTTGCTCAGATCAGCTTAATTGCATAACACAGGTGCTTGTAAAGGGCGGGTTTACTCTGAACACAGAAAAAAAGGAGATTTGCCCCCCAGCACACTGCAGCAAAAACAATACTTAAATCCTACATGATAATAGCGATTCAGAGGTACTAGTTACATACATTTGCAAATATATGAATAAGCGCCAGGCCAATCTTCAAGGCTCCTCTATACTGGCGTCCCTAGCATTAAGGGGTTCACGTCAGAGAAGCAAGGCACCCCAAAAAAAAAATTCCAACCAAGGACCATCCCCAGGGCATCACACGATAAGGGAAAAAGGTGATAGTGAAGTATAAAGAAAAGATGTGTAAGTATAAATCAATAAGTGTTAATGAAATGAGAAAGAATTAAAATGACATAAATAATATACAAACAAATAGAAAAGTGATAAAAGTATTCTATATGAATTAAGTGGTGATGCCATGAGAAAGGCCCAGTCAGAACCCCCCCGGGGGCCCCACTCCCAAACGCTCACCCCAAAATAATTATTGCTACATAATAGTAGCACCCACTCTTGGTCATATGATTACAATTGATGTACTGCATGATAACAGTACATATAAAAGCTGAGAGCTAACTTTCCTTGGAGGTACCCCAAAAAACCTCCACATGGCACTATAAGCATCAGCACATCCTCCTAATGCTGACTGCCTTCATGCCTCTCCAAACTTGCAAAATAAATGGTAGTTGCTCAGATCAGCTTAATTGCATCACACAGGTGCTTGTAAAGGGCGGGGGTATACTCTGAACACAGGAAAAAAGGAGATTTGCCCCCCAGCACACTGCAGCAAAAACAATACTTAAATCCTACATGATAATAGCGATTCAGAGGTATTAGTTACATACATTTGCAAATATATGAATAAGCGCCAGGCCAATCGTCAAGGCTCCTCTATACTGGCGTCCCTAGTATTAAGGGGTTCATGTCCAAGAAGCAAGGCACCCCAAAAAAAAAATTCCAACCAAGGACCATCCCCTGGGCATCACACGAAAAGGGAAAAAGGTGATAGTGAAGTATAAAGAAAAGATGTGTAAGTATAAATCAATAAGCGTTAATGAAATGAGAAAGAATTAAAATGACATAAATAATACAAACAAATAGAAAAGTGATAAAAGTATTCTATATGAATTAAGTGGTGATGCCATGAGAAAGGCCCAGTCAGAACCCCCCCGGGGGCCCCACTCCCAAACGCTCACCCCAAAATAATTATTGCTACATAATAGTAGCACCCACTCTGGGTCATATGATTACAATTGATGTACTGCATGATAACAGTACATATAAAAGCTGAGAACTAACTTACTTTGGAGGTACCCCAAAAAACCTCCACATGGCAGTATAAGCATCAGCACATCCTCCTAATGCTGACTGCCTTAATACCTCTCCAAACTTGCAAAAGAAATGGTAGATGCTCAGATCAGCTTAATTGCATAACACAGGTGCTTGTAAAGGGCGGGGTTTACTCTGAACACAGAAAAAAAGGAGATTTGCTCCCCAGCACACTGCAGCAAAAACAATACTTAAATCCTACATGATAATAGCGATTCAGAGGTATTAGTTACATACATTTGCAAATATATGAATAAGCGCCATGCCAATCGTCAAGGCTCCTCTATACTGGCGTCCCTAGTATTAAGGGGTTCATGTCCGAGAAGCAAGGCACCCCAAAAAAAAAATTCCAACCAAGGACCATCCCCTGGGCATCACACAAAAAGGGAAAAAGGTGATAGTGAAGTATAAAGAAAAGATGTGTAAGTATAAATCAATAAGTGTTAATGAAATGAGAAAGAATTAAAATGACATAAATAATATACAAACAAATAGAAAAGTGATAAAAGTATTCTATATGAATTAAGTGGTGATGCCATGAGAAAGGCCCAGTCAGAACCCCCCAGGGGGCCCCACTCCCAAATGCTCACCCCAAAATAATTATTGCTACATAATAGTAGCACCCACTCTGGGTCATATAATTACAATTGATGTACTGCATGATAACAGTACATATAAAAGCTGAGAGCTAACTTACCTTGGAGGTACCCCAAAAAACCTCCACATGGCACTATAAGCATCAGCACATCCTCCTAATGCTGACTGCCTTCATGCCTCTCCAAACTTGCAAAAGAAATGGTAGTTGCTCAGATCAGCTTAATTGCATAACACAGGTGCTTGTAAAGGGCGGGTTTACTCTGAACACAGAAAAAAAGGAGATTTGCCCCCAGCACACTGCAGCAAAAACAATACTTAAATCCTACATGATAATAGCGATTCAGAGGTACTAGTTACATACATTTGCAAATATATGAATAAGCGCCAGGCCAATCTTCAAGGCTCCTCTATACTGGCGTCCCTAGCATTAAAGGGTTCACGTCCGAGAAGCAAGGCACCCCAAAAAAAAAAATTCCAACCAAGGACCATCCCCAGGGCATCACACGAAAAGGGAAAAAGGTGATAGTGAAGTATAAAATAAAGATGTGTAAGTATAAATCAATAAGTGTTAATGAAAGGAGAAATAATTAAAATGACATAAATAATATACAAACAAATAGAAATGTGATACAAGTATTCTATATGAATTAAGTGGTGATGCCATGAGAAAGGCCCAGTCAGTACCCCCCGGGGGCCCCACTCCCAAACACTCACCCCAAAATAATTATTGCTACATAATAGTAGCACCCACTCTGGGTCATATGATTACAATTGATGTACTGCATGATAACAGTACATATAAAAGCTGAGAGCTAACTTACTTTGGCGGTACCCCAAAAAACCTCCACATGGCACTATAAGCATCAGCACATCCTCCTAATGCTGACTGCCTTCATGCCTCTAAAAACTTGCAAAAGAAATGGAAGTTGCTCAGATCAGCTTAATTGCATAACACAGGTGCTTGTAATGGGCAGGGTTTACTCTGAACACAGAAAAAAAGGAGATTTGCCCCCCAGCACACTGCAGCAAAAAAAATACTTAAATTCTACATGATAATAGTGATTCAGAGGTATTAGTTACATACATTTGCAAATATATGAATAAGCGCCAGGCCAATCATCAAGGCTCCTCTATATTGGCGTCCCTAGCATTAAGGGGTTCACGTCCGAGAAGCAAGGCACCCCAAAAAAAAAATTCCAACCAAGGACCATCCCCAGGGCATCACACGATAAGGGAAAAAGGTGATAGTGAAGTATAAAGAAAAGATGTGTAAGTATAAATCAATAAGTGTTAATGAAATGAGAAAGAATTAAAATGACATAAATAATATACAAACAAATAGAAAAGTGATAAAAGTATTCTATATGAATTAAGTGGTGATGCCATGAGAAATGCCCAGTCAGAACCCCCCCGGGGGCCCCACTCCCAAACGCTCACCCCAAAATAATTATTGCTACATAATAGTAGCACCCACTCTGGGTAATATGATTACAATTGATGTACTGCATGATAACAGTACATATAAAAGCTGAGAGCTAACTTACCTTGGAGGTACCCCAAAAAACCTCCACATGGCACTATAAGCATCAGCACATCCTCCTAATGCTGACTGCCTTCATGCCTCTCCAAACTTGCAAAATAAATGGTAATTGCTCAGATCAGCTTAATTGCATAACACAGGTGCTTGTAAAGGGCGGGGGTTTACTCTGAACACAGAAAAAAAGGAGATTTGCCCCCCAGCACACTGCAGCAAAAACAATACTTAAATCCTACATGATAATAGCGATTCAGAGGTATTAGTTACATACATTTGCAAATATATGAATAAGCGCCAGGCCAATCGTCAAGGCTCCTCTATACTGGCGTCCCTAGTATTAAGGGGTTCATGTCCGAGAAGCAAGTCACCCCAAAAAAAAAATTCCAACCAAGGACCATCCCCTGGGCATCACACGAAAAGGGAAAAAGGTGATAGTGAAGTATAAAGAAAAGATGTGTAAGTATAAATCAATAAGCGTTAATGAAATGAGAAAGAATTAAAATGACATAAATAATACAAACAAATAGAAAAGTGATAAAAGTATTCTATATGAATTAAGTGGTGATGCCATGAGAAAGGCCCAGTCAGAACCCCCCCGGGGGCCCCACTCCCAAACGCTCACACCAAAATAATTATTGCTACATAATAGTAGCACCCACTCTGGGTCATATGATTACAATTGATGTACTGCATGATAACAGTACATATAAAAGCTGAGAACTAACTTACTTTGGAGGTACCCCAAAAAACCTCCACATGGCAGTATAAGCATCAGCACATCCTCCTAATGCTGACTGCCTTAATACCTCTCCAAACTTGCAAAAGAAATGGTAGATGCTCAGATCAGCTTAATTGCATAACACAGGTGCTTGTAAAGTGCGGGGTTTACTCTGAACACAGAAAAAAAGGAGATTTGCTCCCCAGCACACTGCAGCAAAAACAATACTTAAATCCTACATGATAATAGCGATTCAGAGGTATTAGTTACTAACATTTGCAAATATATGAATAAGCGCCATGCCAATCATCAAGGCTCCTCTATACTGGCGTCCCTAGCATTAAAGGGTTCACGTCCGAGAAGCAAGGCACCCCAAAAAAAAAAATTCCAACCAAGGACCATCCCCAGGGCATCACACGAAAAGGGAAAAAGGTGATAGTGAAGTATAAAATAAAGATGTGTAAGTATAAATCAATAAGTGTTAATGAAATGAGAAAGAATTAAAATGACATAAATAATATACAAACAAATAGAAAAGTGATAAAAGTATTCTATATGAATTAAGTGGTGATGCCATGAGAAAGGCCCAGTCAGAACCCCCCCGGGGGCCCCACTCCCAAACGCTCACCCCAAAATAATTATTGCTACATAATAGTAGCACCCACTCTGGGTAATATGATTACAATTGATGTACTGCATGATAACAGTACATATAAAAGCTGAGAGCTAACTTACCTTGGAGGTACCCCAAAAAACCTCCACATGGCACTATAAGCATCAGCACATCCTCCTAATGCTGACTGCCTTCATGCCTCTCCAAACTTGCAAAATAAATGGTAATAGCTCAGATCAGCTTAATTGCATAACACAGGTGCTTGTAAAGGGCGGGGGTTTACTCTGAACACAGAAAAAAAGGAGATTTGCCCCCCAGCACACTGCAGCAAAAACAATACTTAAATCCTACATGATAATAGCGATTCAGAGGTATTAGTTACATACATTTGCAAATATATGAATAAGCGCCAGGCCAATCGTCAAGGCTCCTCTATACTGGCGTCCCTAGTATTAAGGGGTTCATGTCCGAGAAGCAAGGCACCCCAAAAAAAAAATTCCAACCAAGGACCATCCCCTGGGTATCACACGATAAGGGAAAAAGGTGATAGTGAAGTATAAAGAAAAGATGTGTAAGTATAAATCAATAAGTGTTAATGAAATGAGAAAGAATTAAATGACATAAATAATATACAAACAAATAGAAAAGTGATAAAAGTATTCTATATGAATTAAGTGGTGATGCCATGAGAAAGGCCCAGTCAGAACCCCCCCGGGGGCCCCACTCCCAAACGCTCACCCCAAAATAATTAATGCTACATAATAGTAGCACCCACTCTGGGTCATATGATTACAATTGATGTACTGCATGATAACAGTACATATAAAAGCTGAGAGCTAACTTACCTTGGAGGTACCCCAAAAAACCTCCACATGGCACTATAAGCATCAGCACATCCTCCTAATGCTGACTGCCTTCATGCCTCTCGAAACTTGCAAAATAAATGGTAGTTGCTCAGATCAGCTTAATTGCATAACACAGGTGCATGTAAAGGGCGGGGTTTACTCTGAACACAGAAAAAAAGGAGATTTGCCCCCCAGCACACTGCAGCAAAAACAATACTTAAATCCTACATGATAATAGCGATTCAGAGGTATTAGTTACATACATTTGCAAATATATGAATAAGCGCCAGGCCAATCATCAAGGCTCCTCTATACTGGCGTCCCTAGCATTAAGGGGTTCATGTCCGAGAAGCAAGGCACCCCATAAAAAAAATTCCAACCAAGGACCATCCCCAGGGCATCACACGAAAAGGGAAAAAGGTGATAGTGAAGTATAAAGAAAAGATGTGTAAGTATAAATCAATAAGTGTTAATGAAATGAGAAAGAATTAAAATGACATAAATAATATACAAACAAATAGAAAAGTGATAAAAGTATTCTATATGAATTAAGTGGTGATGCCATGAGAAAGGCCCAGTCAGAACCCCCCGGGGGCCCAACTCCCAAATGCTCACCCCAAAATAATTATTGCTACATAATAGTAGCACCCACTCTGGGTCATATAATTACAATTGATGTACAGCATGATAACAGTACATATAAAAGCTGAGAGCTAACATACTTTGGAGGTACCCCAAAAAACCTCCACATGGCACTATAAGCATCAGCACATCCTCCTAATGCTGACTGCCTTCATGCCTCTCCAAACTTGTAAAAGAAATGATAGTTGCTCAGATCAGCTTAATTGCATAACACAGGTGCTTGTAAAGGGTGGGGTTTACTCTGAACACAGAAAAAATGGAGATTTGCCCCCCATCACACTGCAGCAAAAACAATACTTAAATCCTACATGATAATAGCGATTCAGAGGTATTAGTTACATACATTTGCAAATATATGAATAAGCGCCAGGCCAATCATCAAGGCTCCTCTATACTGGCGTCCCTAGCATTAAGGGGTTCACGTCCGAGAAGCAAGGCACCCCAAAAAAAAAAATTCCAACCAAGGACCATCCCCAGGGCATCACATGAAAATGGAAAAAGGTGATAGTGAAGTATAAAGAAAAGATGTGTAAGTATAAATCAATAAGTGTTAATGAAATGAGAAAGAATTAAAATGACATAAATAATATACAAACAAATAGAAAAGTGATAAAAGTATTCTATATAAATTAAGTGGTGATGCCATGAGAAAGGCCCAGTCAGAACCCCCCCGGGGGCCCCACTCCCAAACGCTCACCCCAAAATAATTATTGCTACATAATAGTAGCACCCACTCTGGGTCATAGGATTACAATTGATGTACTGCATGATAACAGTACATATAAAAGCTGAGAGCTAACTTACCTTGGAGGTACCCCAAAAAACCTCCACATGGCACTATAAGCATCAGCACATCCTCCTAATGCTGACTGCCTTCATGCCTCTCCAAACTTGCAAAAGAAATGGTAGTTGCTCAGATCAGTTTAATTGCATAACACAGGTGCTGGTAAAGGGCGGGGGTTTACTCTAAACACAGAAAAAAAGGAGATTTGCCCCCCAGCACACTGCAGCAAAAACAATACTTAAATCCTACATGATAATAGCGATTCAGAGGTACTAGTTACATACATTTGCAAATATATGAATAAGCGCCAGGCCAATCTTCAAGGCTCCTCTATACTGGCGTCCCTAGCATTAAGGGGTTCACGTCCGAGAAGCAAGGCACCCCAAAAAAAAAAATTCCAACCAAGGACCATCCCCAGGGCATCACACGAAAAGGGAAAAAGTGATAGTGAAGTATAAAGAAAAGATGTGTAAGTATAAATCAATAAGTGTTAATGAAATGAGAAAGAATTAAAATGACATAAATAATATACAAACAAATAGAAATGTGATACAAGTATTCTATATGAATTAAGTGGTGATGCCATGAGAAAGGCCCAGTCAGTACCCCCCGGGGGCCCCACTCCCAAACGCTCACCCCAAAATAATTATTGCTACATAATAGTAGCACCCACTCTGGGTCATATGATTACAATTGATGTACTGCATGATAACAGTACATATAAAAGCTGAGAACTAACTTACTTTGGAGGTACCCCAAAAAACCTCCACATGGCAGTATAAGCATCAGCACATCCTCCTAATGCTGACTGCCTTAATACCTCTCCAATCTTGCAAAAGAAATGGTAGATGCTCAGATCAGCTTAATTGCATAACACAGGTGCTTGTAAAGGGCGGGGTTTACTCTGAACACAGAAAAAAAGGAGATTTGCTCCCCAGCACACTGCAGCAAAAACAATACTTAAATCCTACATGATAATAGCGATTCAGAGGTATTAGTTACATACATTTGCAAATATATGAATAAGCGCCAGGCCAATCATCAAGGCTCCTCTATTCTGGCGTCCCTAGCATTAAGGGATTCACGTCCGAGTAAGTAAGTAACCCCAAAAAAAAAAATTCCAACCAAGGACCATCCCCAGGGCATCACACGAAAAGGGAAAAAGGTGATAGTGAAGTATAAAGAAAAGATGGGTAAGTATAAATCAATAAGTGTTAATGAAATGAGAAAGAATTAAAATGACATAAATAATATACAAACAAATAGAAAAGTGATAAAAGTATTCTATATGAATTAAGTGGTGATGCCATGAGAAAGGCCCAGTCAGAACCCCCCAGGGGGCCCCACTCCCTAACGCTCACCCCAAAATAATTATTGCTACATAATAGTAGCACCCACTCTGGGTCATATAATTACAATTGATGTACTGCATGATAACAGTACATATAAAAGCTGAGAGCTTTCTTACCTTGGAGGTACCCCAAAAAACCTCCACATGGCACTATAAGCATCAGCACATCCTCCTAATGCTGACTGCCTTCATGCCTCTCCAAAATTGCAAAAGAAATGGTAGTTGCTCAGATCAGCTTAATTGCATAACACAGGTGCTTGTAAAGGGCGTGGTTTACTCTGAACACAGAAAAAAAGGAGATTTGCCCCCCAGCACACTGCAGCAAAAACAATACTTAAATCCTACATGATAATAGCGATTCAGAGGTATTAGTTACATACATTTGCAAATATATGAATAAGGGCCAGGCCAATCGTCAAGGCTCCTCTATACTGGCGTCCCTAGTATTAAGGGGTTCATGTCCGAGAAGCAAGGCACCCCAAAAAAAAAATTCCAACCAAGGACCATCCCCTGGGCATCACACGAAAAGGGAAAAAGGTGATAGTGAAGTATAAAGAAAAGATGTGTAAGTATAAATCAATAAGTGTTAATGAAATGAGAAAGAATTAAAATGACATAAATAATATACAAACAAATAGAAAAGTGATAAAAGTATTCTATATGAATTAAGTGGTGATGCCATGAGAAAGGCCCAGTCAGTACCCCCCCGGGGCCCCACTCCCAAACGCTCACCCCAAAATAATTATTGCTACATAATAGTAGCACCCACTCTGGGTCATATGATTACAATTGATGTACTGCATGATAACAGTACATATAAAAGCTGAGAGCTAACTTACTTTGGCGGTACCCCAAAAAACCTCCACATGGCAGTATAAGCATCAGAACATCCTCCTAATGCTGACTGCCTTCATGCCTCTCCAAACTTGCAAAAGAAATGGTAGTTGCTCAGATCAGCTTAATTGCATAACACAGGTGCTTGTAATGGGCGGGGTTTACTCTGAACACAGAAAAAAAGGAGATTTGCCCCCCAGCACACTGCAGCAAAAAAAATACTTAAATTCTACATGATAATAGTGATTCAGAGGTATTAGTTACATACATTTGCAAATATATAAATAAGCGCCAGGCCAATCATCAAGGCTCCTCTATATTGGCGTCCCTAGCATTAAGGGGTTCACGTCCGAGAAGCAAGGCACCCCAAAAAAAAAATTCCAACCAAGGACCATCCCCAGGGCATCACACGATAAGGGAAAAAGGTGATAGTGAAGTATAAAGAAAAGATGTGTAAGTATAAATCAATAAGTGTTAATGAAATGAGAAAGAATTAAAATGACATAAATAATATACAAACAAATAGAAAAGTGATAAAAGTATTCTATATGAATTAAGTGGTGATGCCATGAGAAAGGCCCAGTCAGAACCCCCCCGGGGGCCCCACTCCCAAGCGCTCACCCCAAAATAATTATTGCTACATAATAGTAGCACCCACTCTGGGTAATATGATTACAATTGATGTACTGCATGATAACAGTACATATAAAAGCTGAGAGCTAACTTACCTTGGAGGTACCCCAAAAAACCTCCACATGGCACTATAAGCATCAGCACATCCTCCTAATGCTGACTGCCTTCATGCCTCTCCAAACTTGCAAAATAAATGGTAGTTGCTCAGATCAGCTTAATTGCATAACATAGGTGCTTGTAAAGGGCGGGGGTTTACTCTGAACACAAAAAAAAGGAGATTTGCCCCCCAGCACACTGCATCAAAAACAATACTTAAATCCTACATGATAATAGCGATTCAGAGGTATTAGTTACATACATTTGCAAATATATGAATAAGCGCCAGGCCAATCGTCAAGGCTCCTCTATACTGGCGTCCCTAGCATTAAGGGGTTCCTGTACGAGAAGCAAGGCGCCCAAAAAAAAATTCCAACCAAGGACCATCCCCAGGGCATCACACGAAAAGGGAAAAAGGTGATAGTGAAGTATAAAGAAAAGATGTGTAAGTATAAATCAATAAGTGTTAATGAAATGTGAAAGAATTAAAATGACATAAATAATATACAAACAAATAGAAAAGTGATAAAAGTATTCTATATGAATTAAGTGGTGATGCCATGAGAAAGGCCCAGTCAGAACCCCCCGGGGGCCCCACTCCCAAACGCTCACCCCAAAATAATTATTGCTACATAATAGTAGCACCCACTCTGGGTCATATAATTACAATTGATGTACTGCATGATAACAGTACATATAAAAGCTGAGAGCTAACTTACCTTGGAGGTACCCTCAAAAACCTCCACATGGCACTATAAGCATCAGCACATCCTCCTAATGCTGACTGCCTTCATGCCTCTCCAAAATTGCAAATGAAATGGTAGTTTCTCAGATCAGCTTAATTGCATAACACAGGTGCTTGTAAAGGGCGGGGTTTACTCTGAACACAGAACAAAAGGAGATTTTCCCTTCAGCACACTGCAGCAAAAACAATACTTAAATCCTACATGATAATAGCGATTCAGAGGTATTAGTTACATACATTTGCAAATATAAGAATAAGCGCCAGGCCAATCGTCAAGGCTCCTCTATTAACACTTATTGATTTATACTTACACATCTTTTCTTTATACTTCACTATCACCTTTTTCCCTTTTCGTGTGATGCCCTGGGGATGGTCCTTGGTTGGAATTTTTTTTGGGGTGCCTTGCTTCTCGGACGTGAACCCCTTAATGCTAGGGATGCCAGTATAGAGGAGCCTTGACGATTGGCCTGGGGCTTATTCATATATTTACAAATGTATGTAACTAATACCTCTGAATCGCTATTATCATGTAGGATTTAAGTATTGTTTTTGCTGCAGTGTGCTGGGGGGCAAATCTCCTTTTTTTCTGTGTTCAGAATAAACCCCGCCCTTTAAAAGCACCTGTGTTATGCAATTAAGCTGATCTGAGCAACTACCATTTATTTTGCAAGTTTGGAGAGGCATAAAGGCAGTCAGCATTAGGAGGATGTGCTGATGCTTATAGTGCCATGTGGAGGTTTTTTGGGGTACCTCCAAGGTAAGTTAGCTCTCAGCTTTTACATGTACTGTTATCATGCAGTACATCAATTGTAATTATATGACCCAGAGTGGGTGCTACTATTATGTAGCAATAATTATTTTGGGGTGAGCATTTGGGAGTGGGGCCCCCGGGGGGGGTTCTGACTGGGCCTTTCTCATGGCATCACCACTTAATTCATATAGAATACTTTTATCACTTTTCTATTTATTTGTATATTATTTATGTCATTTTAATTCTTTCTCATTTCATTAACACTTATTGATTTATACTTACACATCTTTTCTTTATACTTCACTATCACCTTTTTCCCTTTTCGTGTGATGCCCTGGGGATGGTCTTTGGTTGGAATTTTTTTTTGGGGTGCCTTGCTTCTCGGACGTGAACCCCTTAATGCTAGGGACGCCAGTATAGAGTAGCTTTGACGATTGGCCTGGCGCTTATTCATATATTTGCAAATGTATGTAACTAATACCTCTGAATCGCTATTATCATGTAGGATTTAAGTATTGTTTTTGCTGCAGTGTGCTGGGGGGCAAATCTCCTTTTTTTCTGTGTTCAGAGTAAACCCGGCCCTTTACAAGCACCTGTGTTATGCAATTATGCTGATCTGAGCAACTACCATTTCTTTTGCAAGTTTTGAGAGGCATGAAGGCAGTCAGCATTAGGAGGATGTGCTGATGCTTATAGTGCCATGTGGAGGTTTTTTGGGGTACCTCCAAGGTAAGTTAGCTCTCAGCTTTTATATGTACTGTTATCATGCAGTACATCAATTGTAATTATATGACCCAGAGTGGGTGCTACTATTATGTAGCAATAATTATTTTGGGGTGAGCGTTTGGGAGTAGGGCCCCCGAGGGGGTTCTGGCTGGGCCTTTCTCATGGCATCACCACTTAATTCATATAGAATACTTTTATCACTTTTCTATTTGTTTGTATATTATTTATGTCATTTTAATTCTTTCTCATTTCATTAACACTTTATTGATTTATACTTACACATCTTTTCTTTATACTTCACTTTCACCTTTTTCCCTTTTCCTGTGATGCCCTGGGGATGGTCCTTGGTTGGAATTTTTTTTGGGGTGCCTTGCTTCTCGGACGTGAACCCCTTAATGCTAGGGACACCAGTATAGAGGAGCCTTGACGATTGGCCTGGCGCTTATTCATATATTTGCAAATGTATGTAACTAATACCTCTGAATCGCTATTATCATGTAGGATTTAAGTATTGTTTTTGCTGCAGAGTGCTGGGGGGCAAATCTCATTTTTTCTGTGTTCAGAGTAAACCCCGCCCATTACAAGCACCTGTGTTATGCAATTAAGCTGATCTGAGCAACTACCATTTCTTTTGGAAGTTTGGAGAGGCATGAAGGCAGTCAGCATTAGGAGGATGTGCTGATGTTTATAATGCCTTGTGGAGGTTTTTTGGGGTGCCTCCAATGTAACTTAGCTCTCAGCTTTTATATGTACTGTTATCATGCAGTACATCAATTGTAATTATATGACCCAGAGTGGGTGCTACTATTATGTAGCAATAATTATTTTGGGATGAGCGTTTGGGAGTGGGGCCCCCGGGGGGGTTCTGACTGGGCCTTTCTCATGGCATCACCACTTAATTCATATAGAATACTTTTATCACTTTTCTATTTGTTTGTATATTATTTATGTCATTTTAATTCTTTCTCATTTCATTAACACTTATTGATTTATACTTACACATCTTTTCTTTATACTTCACTATCACCTTTTTCCCTTTTCGTGTGATGCCCTGGGGATGGTCCTTGGTTGGAATTTTTTTTTGGGGTGCCTTGCTTCTCGGACGTGAACCCCTTAATGCTAGGGACGCCAGTATAGAGGAGCCTTGACGATTGGCCTGGCGCTTATTCATATATTTGCAAATATATGTAACTAATACCTCTGAATCGCTATTATCATGTAGGATTTAAGTATTGTTTTTGCTGCAGTGTGCTGGGGGGCAAATCTCCTTTTTTTCAGTGTTCAGAGTAAACCCCGCCCTTTACAAGCACCTGTGTTATGCAATTAAGCTGATCTGAGCAACTACCATTTCTTTTGCAAGTTTCGAGAGGCATGAAGGCAGTCAGCATTAGGAGGATGTGCTGATGCTTATAGTGCCATGTGGAGGTTTTTTGGGGTACCTCCAAGGTAAGTTAGCTCTCAGCTTTTATATGTACTGTTATCATGCAGTACATCAATTGTAATTATATGACCCAGAGTGGGTGCTACTATTATGTAGCAATAATTATTTTGGGGTGAGCGTTTGGGAGTAGGGCCCCCGGGGGGGTTCTGACTGGGCCTTTCTCATGGCATCACCACTTAATTCATATAGAATACTTTTATCACTTTTCTATTTGTTTGTATATTATTTATGTCATTTTAATTCTTTCTCATTTCATTAACACTTATTGATTTATACTTACACATCTTTTCTTTATACTTCACTATCACCTTTTTCCCTTTTCGTGTGATGCCCTGGGGATGGTCCTTGGTTGGAATTTTTTTTGGGGTGCCTTGCTTCTCGGACGTGAACCCCTTAATGCTAGGGACACCAGTATAGAGGAGCCTTGACGATTGGCCTGGCGCTTATTCATATATTTGCAAATGTATGTAACTAATACCTCTGAATCGCTATTATCATGTAGGATTTAAGTATTGTTTTTGCTGCAGTGTGCTGGGGGGGCAAATCTCCTTTTTTTCTGTGTTCAGAGTAATCCCCGCCCATTACAAGCACCTGTGTTATGCAATTAAGCTGATCTGAGCAACTACCATTTCTTTTGCAAGTTTGGAGAGGCATGAAGGCAGTCAGCTTTAGGAGGATGTGCTGATGCTTATAATGCCTTGTGGAGGTTTTTTGGGGTACCTCCAATGTAACATAGCTCTCAGCTTTTATATGTACTGTTATCATGCAGTACATCAATTGTAATTATATGACCCAGAGTGGGTGCTACTATTATGTAGCAATAATTATTTTGGGATGAGCGTTTGGGAGTGGGGCCCCCGGGGGGTTCTGACTGGGCCTTTCTCATGGCATCACCACTTAATTCATATAGAATACTTTTATCACTTTTCTATTTGTTTGTATATTATTTATGTCATTTTAATTCTTTCTCATTTCATTAACACTTATTGATTTATACTTACACATCTTTTCTTTATACTTCACTTTCACTTTTTTCCCTTTTCGTGTGATGCCCTGGGGATGGTCCTTGGTTGGAATTTTTTTTGGGGTGCCTTGCTTCTCGGACGTGAACCCCTTAATGCTAGGGACGCCAGTATAGAGGAGCCTTGATGATTGGCCTGGCGCTTATTCATATATTTGCAAATGTATGTAACTAATACCTCTGAATCGCTATTATCATGTAGAATTTAAGTATTGTTTTTGCTGCAGTGTGCTGGGGGGCAAATCTCCTTTTTTCTGTGTTCAGAGAAAACCCCGCCCTTTACAAGCACCTGTGTTATGCAATTAAGCTGATCTGAGCAACTACCATTTCATTTGCAAGTTTTGAGAGGCATGAAGGAAGTCAGCATTAGGATGATGTGCTGATGCTTATAGTGCCATGTGGAGGTTTTTTGGGGTACCTCCAATGTAAGTTAGCTCTCAGCTTTTATATGTACTGTTATCATGCAGTACATCAATTGTAATTATATGACCCAGAGTGGGTGCTACTATTATGTAGCAATAATTATTTTGGGATGAGCGTTTGGGAGTGGGGCCCCCGGGGGGGTTCTGACTGGGCCTTTCTCATGGCATTACCACTTAATTCATATGGAATACTTTTATCACTTTTCTATTTGTTTGTATATTATTTATGTCATTTTAATTCTTTCTCATTTCATTAACACTTATTGATTTATACTTACACATCTTTTCTTTATACTTCACTATCACCTTTTTCCCTTTTCGTGTGATGCCCTGGGGATGGTCCTTGGTTGGAATTTTTTTTGGGGTGCCTTGCTTCTCGGACGTGAACCCATTAATGCTAGGGACCAGTATAGAGGAGCCTTGACGATTGGCCTGGCGCTTATTCATATATTTACAAATGTATGTAACTAATACCTCTGAATCGCTATTATCATGTAGGATTTAAGTATTGTTTTTGCTGCAGTGTGCTGGGGGGCAAATCTCCTTTTTTTCTGTGTTCAGAGTAAACCCCGCCCTTTACAAGCACCTGTGTTATGCAATTAAGCTGATCTGAGCAACTACCATTTCTTTTGCAACTTTGGAGAGGCATAAAGGCAGTCAGCATTAGGAGGATGTGCTGATGCTTATAATGCCTTGTGGAGGTTTTTTGGGGTACCTCCAATGTAAGTTAGCTCTCAGCTTTTATATGTACTGTTATCATGCAGTACATCAATTGTAATTATATGACCCAGAGTGGGTGCTACTATTATGTTGCAATAATTATTTTGGGATGAGCGTTTGGGAGTGGGGCCCCCGGGGGGGTTCTGACTTGGCCTTTCTCATGGCATCACCACTTAATTCATATAGAATACTTTTATCACTTTTCTATTTGTTTGTATATTATTTATGTCATTTTAATTCTTTCTCATTTCATTAACACTTATTGATTTATACTTACACATCTTTTCTTTATACTTCACTTTCACTTTTTTCCCTTTTCGTGTGGTGCCCTGGGGATGGTCCTTGGTTGGAATTTTTTTTGGGGTGCCTTGCTTCTCGGACGTGAACCCCTTAATGCTAGGGACGCCAGTATAGAGGAGCCTTGACGATTGGCCTGTCGCTTATTCAAATATTTGCAAATGTATGTAACTAATACCTCTGAATCGCTATTATCATGTAGGATTTAAGTATTGTTTTTGCTGCAGTGTGCTGGGGGGCAAATCTCCTTTTTTCTGTGTTCAGAGTAAACCCCGCCCTTTACAAGCACCTGTGTTATGCAATTAAGCTGATCTGAGCAACTACCATTTCTTTTGCAAGTTTGGAGAGGCATGAAGGAAGTCAGCATTAGGAGGATGTGCTGATGTTTATAGTGCCATGTGGAGGTTTTTTGGGGTACCTCCAAGGTAAGTTAGCTCTCATCTTTAATATGTACTGTTATCATGCAGTACATCAATTGTAATTATATGACCCAGAGTGGGTGCTACTATTATGTAGCAATAATTATTTTGGGGTGAGCGTTTGGGAGTAGGGCCCCCGGGGGGGTTCTGACTGGGCCTTTCTCTTGGCATCACCACTTAATTCATATAGAATACTTTTATCACTTTTCAATTTGTTTGTATATTATTTATGTCATTTTAATTCTTTCTCATTTCATTAACACTTATTGATTTATACTTACACATCTTTTCTTTATACTTCACTATCACCTTTTTCCCTTTTCGTGTGATGCCCTGGGGATGGTCCTTGTTTGGAATTTTTTTTTGGGGTGCCTTGCTTCTCGGACGTGAACCCCTTAATGCTAGGGACACCAGTATAGAGGAGCCTTGACGATTGGCCTGGTGCTTATTCATATATTTGCAAATGTACGTAACTAATACCTCTGAATCGCTATTATCATGTAGGATTTAAGTATTGTTTTTGCTGCAGTGTGCTGGGGGGGCAAATCTCCTTTTTTTCTGTGTTCAGAGTAATCCCCGCCCATTACAAGCACCTGTGTTATGCAATTAAGCTGATCTGAGCAACTACCATTTCTTTTGCAAGTTTGGAGAGGCATGAAGGCATTCAGCTTTAGGAGGATGTGCTAATGCTTATAGTGCCATGTGGAGGTTTTTTGGGGTACCTCCAAGGTAAGTTAGCTCTCAGCTTTTATATGTACTGTTATCATGCAGTACATCAATTGTAATTATATGACCCAGAGTGGGTGCTACTATTATGTAGCAATAATTATTTTGGGGTGAGCGTTTGGGAGTAGGGCCCCCGGGGGGGGTTCTGACTGGGCCTTTCTCATGGCATCACCACTTAATTCATATAGAATACTTTTATCACTTTTCTATTTTTTTGTATATTATTTATGTCATTTTAATTCTTTCTCATTTCATTAACACTTATTGATTTATACTTACACATCTTTTCTTTATACTTCACTATCACCTTTTTCCCTTTTCGTGTGATGCCCTGGGGATGGTCCTTGGTTGGAATTTTTTTTTGGGGTGCCTTGCTTCTCGGACGTGAACCCCTTAATGCTAGGGACACCAGTATAGAGGAGCCTTGACGATTGGCCTGGCGCTTATTCATATATTTGCAAATGTATGTAACTAATACCTCTGAATCGCTATTATCATGTAGGATTTAAGTATTGTTTTTGCTGCAGTGTGCTGGGGGGGCAAATCTCCTTTTTTTCTGTGTTCAGAGTAATCCCCGCCCATTACAAGCACCTGTGTTATGCAATTAAGCTGATCTGAGCAACTACCATTTCTTTTGCAAGTTTGGAGAGGCATGAAGGCAGTCAGCTTTAGGAGGATGTGCTGATGCTTATAATGCCTTGTGGAGGTTTTTTGGGGTACCTCCAATGTAACATAGCTCTCAGCTTTTATATGTACTGTTATCATGCAGTACATCAATTGTAATTATATGACCCAGAGTGGGTGCTACTATTATGTAGCAATAATTATTTTGGGATGAGCGTTTGGGAGTGGGGCCCCCGGGGGGGTTCTGACTGGGCCTTTCTCATGGCATCACCACTTAATTCATATAGAATACTTTTATCACTTTTCTATTTGTTTGTATATTATTTATGTCATTTTAATTCTTTCTCATTTCATTAACACTTATTGATTTATACTTACACATCTTTTCTTTATACTTCACTTTCACTTTTTTCCCTTTTCGTGTGATGCCCTGGGGATGGTCCTTGGTTGGAATTTTTTTTGGGGTGCCTTGCTTCTCGGACGTGAACCCCTTAATGCTAGGGACGCCAGTATAGAGGAGCCTTGACGATTGGCCTGGCGCTTATTCATATATTTGCAAATGTATGTAACTAATACCTCTGAATCGCTATTATCATGTAGAATTTAAGTATTGTTTTTGCTGCAGTGTGCTGGGGGGCAAATCTCCTTTTTTCTGTGTTCAGAGTAAACCCCGCCCTTTACAAGCACCTGTGTTATGCAATTAAGCTGATCTGAGCAACTACCATTTCATTTGCAAGTTTTGAGAGGCATGAAGGAAGTCAGCATTAGGAGGATGTGCTGATGCTTATAGTGCCATGTGGAGGTTTTTTGGGGTACCTCCAAGGTAAGTTAGCTCTCAGCTTTTATATGTACTGTTATCATGCAGTACATCAATTGTAATTATATGACCCAGAGTGGGTGCTACTATTATGTAGCAATAATTATTTTGGGATGAGCGTTTGGGAGTGGGGCCCCCGGGGGGGTTCTGACTGGGCCTTTCTCATGGCATCACCACTTAATTCATATAGAATACTTTTATCACTTTTCTATTTGTTTGTATATTATTTGTGTCATTTTAATTCTTTCTCATTTCATTAACACTTATTGATTTATACTTACACATCTTTTCTTTATACTTCACTATCACCTTTTTCCCTTTTCGTGTGATGCCCTGGGGATGGTCCTTGGTTGGAATTTTTTTTGGGGTGCCTTGCTTCTCGGACGTGAACCCCTTAATGCTAGGGACGCCAGTATAGAGGAGCCTTGACGATTGGCCTGTCGCTTATTCAAATATTTGCAAATGTATGTAACTAATACCTCTGAATCGCTATTATCATGTAGGATTTAAGTATTGTTTTTGCTGCAGTGTGCTGGGGGGCAAATCTCCTTTTTTCTGTGTTCAGAGTAAACCCCGCCCTTTACAAGCACCTGTGTTATGCAATTAAGCTGATCTGAGCAACTACCATTTCTTTTGCAAGTTTGGAGAGGCATGAAGGAAGTCAGCATTAGGAGGATGTGCTGATGTTTATAGTGCCATGTGGAGGTTTTTTGGGGTACCTCCAAGGTAAGTTAGCTCTCATCTTTAATATGTACTGTTATCATGCAGTACATCAATTGTAATTATATGACCCAGAGTGGGTGCTACTATTATGTAGCAATAATTATTTTGGGATGAGCGTTTGGGAGTGGGGCCCCCGGGGGGGTTCTGACTGGGCCTTTCTCATGGCATCACCACTTAATTCATATAGAATACTTTTATCACTTTTCTATTTGTTTGTATATTATTTATGTCATTTTAATTCTTTCTCATTTCATTAACACTTATTGATTTATACTTACACATCTTTTCTTTATACTTCACTATCACCTTTTTCCCTTTTCGTGTGATGCCCTGGGGATGGTCCTTGGTTGGAATTTTTTTTGGGGTGCCTTGCTTCTCGGACGTGAACCCCTTAATTCTAGGGACGCCAGTATAGAGGAGCCTTGACGATTGGCCTGGCGCTTATTCATATATTTACAAATGTATGTAACTAATACCTCTGAATCGCTATTATCATGTAGGATTTAAGTATTGTTTTTGCTGCAGTGTGCTGGGGGGCAAATCTCCTTTTTTTCTGTGTTCAGAGTAAACCCCGCCCTTTACAAGCACCTGTGTTATGCAATTAAGCTGATCTGAGCAACTACCATGTCTTTTGCAAGTTTGGAGAGGCATAAAGGCAGTCAGCATTAGGAGGATGTGCTGATGCTTATAGTGCCATGTGGAGGTTTTTTGGGGTACCTCTAAGGTAAGTTAGCTCTCAGCTTTTACATGTACAGTTATCATGCAGTACATCAATTGTAATTATATGACCCAGAGTGGGTGCTACTATTATGTAGCAATAATTATTTTGGGGTGAGCATTTGGGAGTGGGGCCCCCAGGGGCGGTTCTGACTGGGCCTTTCTCATGGCATCACCACTTAATTCATATAGAATACTTTTATCACTTTTCTATTTGTTTGTATATTATTTATGTCATTTTAATTCTTTCTCATTTCATTAAAACTTATTGATTTATACTTACACATCTTTTCTTTATACTTCACTATCACCTTTTTCCCTTTTCGTGTGATGCCCTGGGGATGGTCCTTGGTTGGAATTTTTTTTTGGGGTGCCTTGCTTCTCGGACGTGAACCCCTTAATGCTAGGGACGCCAGTATAGAGGAGCCTTGACGATTGGCCTGGCGCTTATTCATATATTTGCAAATGTATGTAACTAATACCTCTGAATCGCTATTATCATGTAGGATTTAAGTATTGTTTTTGCTGCAGTGTGCTGGGGGGCAAATCTCCTTTTTTTCTGTGTTCAGAGTAAACCCCGCCCATTACAAGCACCTGTGTTATGTAATTAAGCTGATCTGAGCAACTACCATTTCTTTTGCAAGTTTGGAGAGGCATGAAGGCAGTCAGCATTAGGAGGATGTGCTGATGCTTATAATTCCATGTGGAGGTTTTTTGGGGTACCTCCAATGTAAGTTAGCTTTCAGCTTTTATATGTACTGTTATCATGCAGTACATCAATTGTAATTATATGACCCAGAGTGGGTGCTACTATTATGTAGCAATAATTATTTTGGGATGAGCGTTTGGGAGTGGGGCCCCCGGGGGGGTTCTGACTGGGCCTTTCTCATGGCATCACCACTTAATTCATATAGAATACTTTTATCACTTTTCTATTTGTTTGTATATTATTTATGTCATTTTAATTCTTTCTCATTTCATTAACACTTATTGATTTATACTTACACATCTTTTCTTTATACTTCACTTTCACTTTTTTCCCTTTTCGTGTGATGCCCTGGGGATGGTCCTTGGTTGGAATTTTTTTTTGGGGTGCCTTGCTTCTCGGACGTGAACCCCTTAATGCTAGGGACGCCAGTATAGAGGAGCCTTGACGATTGGCCTGGCGCTTATTCATATATTTGCAAATGTATGTAACTAATACCTCTGAATCGCTATTATCATGTAGGATTTAAGTATTGTTTTTGCTGCAGTGTGCTGGGGGGCAAATCTCCTTTTTTTCTGTGTTCAGAGTAAACCCCGCCCATTACAAGCACCTGTGTTATGTAATTAAGCTGATCTGAGCAACTACCATTTCTTTTGCAAGTTTGGAGAGGCATGAAGGCAGTCAGCATTAGGAGGATGTGCTGATGCTTATAATTCCATGTGGAGGTTTTTTGGGGTACCTCCAATGTAAGTTAGCTTTCAGCTTTTATATGTACTGTTATCATGCAGTACATCAATTGTAATTATATGACCCAGAGTGGGTGCTACTATTATGTAGCAATAATTATTTTGGGATGAGCGTTTGGGAGTGGGGCCCCCGGGGGGGTTCTGACTGGGCCTTTCTCATGGCATCACCACTTAATTCATATAGAATACTTTTATCACTTTTCTATTTGTTTGTATATTATTTATGTCATTTTAATTCTTTCTCATTTCATTAACACTTATTGATTTATACTTAAACATCTTTTCTTTATACTTCACTTTCACTTTTTTCCCTTTTCGTGTGATGCCCTGGGGATGGTCCTTGGTTGGAATTTTTTTTGGGGTGCCTTGCTTCTTGGACGTGAACCCCTTAATGCTAGGGACGCCAGTATAGAGGAGCCTTGACGATTGGCCTGTCGCTTATTCATATATTTGCAAATGTATGTAACTAATACCTCTGAATCGCTATTATCATGTAGGATTTAAGTATTGTTTTTGCTGCAGTGTGCTGGGGGGCAAATCTCCTTTTTTCTGTGTTCAGAGTAAACCCCGCCCTTTACAAGCACCTGTGTTATGCAATTAAGCTGATTTGAGCAACTACCATTTCTTTTGCAAGTTTGGAGAGGCATGAAGGAAGTCAGCATTAGGAGGATGTGCTGATGCTTATAGTGCCATGTGGAGGTTTTTTGGGGTACCTCCAAGGTAAGTTAGCTCTCATCTTTTATATGTACTGTTATCATGCAGTACATCAATTGTAATTATATGACCCAGAGTGGGTGCTACTATTTTGTAGCAATAATTATTTTGGGATGAGCGTTTGGGAGTGGGGCCCCCGGGGGGGTTCTGACTGGGCCTTTCTCATGGCATCACCACTTAATTCATATAGAATACTTTTATCACTTTTCTATTTGTTTGTATATTATTTATGTCATTTTAATTCTTTCTCATTTCATTAACACTTATTGATTTATACTTACACATCTTTTCTTTATACTTCACTATCACCTTTTTCCCTTTTCGTGTGATGCCCTGGGGATGGTCCTTGGTTGGAATTTTTTTTGGGGTGCCTTGCTTCTTGGACGTGAACCCCTTAATGCTAGGGACGCCAGTATAGAGGAGCCTTGACGATTTGCCTGGCGCTTATTCATATATTTACAAATGTATGTAACTAATACCTCTGAATCGCTATTATCATGTAGGATTTAAGTATTGTTTTTGCTGCAGTGTGCTGGGGGGCAAATCTCCTTTTTTTCTGTGTTCAGAGTAAACCCCGCCCTTTACAAGCACCTGTGTTATGCAATTAAGCTGATCTGAGCAACTACCATTTCTTTTGCAAGTTTGGAGAGGCATAAAGGCAGTCAGCATTAGGAGGATGTGCTGATGCTTATAGTGCCATGTGGAGGTTTTTTGGGGTACCTCTAAGGTAAGTTAGCTCTCAGCTTTTATATGTACTGTTATCATGCAGTACATCAATTGTAATTATATGACCCAGAGTGGGTGCTACTATTATGTAGCAATAATTATTTTGGGATGAGCGTTTGGGAGTGGGGCCCCCGGGGGGGTTCTGACTGGGCCTTTCTCATGGCATCACCACTTAATTCATATAGAATACTTTTATCACTTTTCTATTTGTTTGTATATTATTTGTGTCATTTTAATTCTTTCTCATTTCATTAACACTTATTGATTTATACTTACACATCTTTTCTTTATACTTCACTATCACCTTTTTCCCTTTTCGTGTGATGCCCTGGGGATGGTCCTTGGTTGGAATTTTTTTTGGGGTGCCTTGCTTCTCGGACGTGAACCCCTTAATGCTAGGGACGCCAGTATAGAGGAGCCTTGACGATTGGCCTGTCGCTTATTCAAATATTTGCAAATGTATGTAACTAATACCTCTGAATCGCTATTATCATGTAGGATTTAAGTATTGTTTTTGCTGCAGTGTGCTGGGGGGCAAATCTCCTTTTTTCTGTGTTCAGAGTAAACCCCGCCCTTTACAAGCACCTGTGTTATGCAATTAAGCTGATCTGAGCAACTACCATTTCTTTTGCAAGTTTGGAGAGGCATGAAGGAAGTCAGCATTAGGAGGATGTGCTGATGTTTATAGTGCCATGTGGAGGTTTTTTGGGGTACCTCCAAGGTAAGTTAGCTCTCAGCTTTTACATGTACTGTTATCATGCAGTACATCAATTGTAATTATATGACCCAGAGTGGGTGCTACTATTATGTAGCAATAATTATTTTGGGATGAGCGTTTGGGAGTGGGGCCCCCGGGGGGGTTCTGACTGGGCCTTTCTCATGGCATCACCACTTAATTCATATAGAATACTTTTATCACTTTTCTATTTGTTTGTATATTATTTATGTCATTTTAATTCTTTCTCATTTCATTAACACTTATTGATTTATACTTACACATCTTTTCTTTATACTTCACTATCACCTTTTTCCCTTTTCGTGTGATGCCCTGGGGATGGTCCTTGGTTGGAATTTTTTTTGGGGTGCCTTGCTTCTCGGACGTGAACCCCTTAATGCTAGGGACGCCAGTATAGAGGAGCCTTGACGATTGGCCTGGCGCTTATTCATATATTTACAAATGTATGTAACTAATACCTCTGAATCTCTATTATCATGTAGGATTTAAGTATTGTTTTTGCTGCAGTGTGCTGGGGGGCAAATCTCCTTTTTTTCTGTGTTCAGAGTAATCCCCGCCCTTTACAAGCACCTGTGTTATGCAATTAAGCTGATCTGAGCAACTACCATGTCTTTTGCAAGTTTGGAGAGGCATAAAGGCAGTCAGCATTAGGAGGATGTGCTGATGCTTATAGTGCCATGTGGAGGTTTTTTGGTGTACCTCCAAGGTAAGTTAGCTCTCAGCTTTTACATGTACTGTTATCATGCAGTACATCAATTGTAATTATATGACCCAGAGTGGGTGCTACTATTATGTAGCAATAATTATTTTGGGGTGAGCATTTGGGAGTGGGGCCCCCGGGGGGGTTCTGACTGGGCCTTTCTCATGGCATCACCACTTAATTCATATAGAATACTTTTATCACTTTTCTATTTGTTTGTATATTATTTATGTCATTTTAATTCTTTCTCATTTCATTAACACTTATTGATTTATACTTACACATCTTTTCTTTATACTTCACTATCACCTTTTTCCCTTTTCGTGTGATGCCCTGGGGATGGTCCTTGGTTGGATTTTTTTTTTGGGGTGCCTTGCTTCTCGGACGTGAACCCCTTAATGCTAGGGACGCCAGTATAGAGGAGCCTTGACGATTGGCCTGGCGCTTATTCATATATTTGCAAATGTATGTAACTAATACCTCTGAATCGCTATTATCATGTAGGATTTAAGTATTGTTTTTGCTGCAGTGTGCTGGGGGGCAAATCTCCTTTTTTGCTGTCTTCAGAGTAAACCCCGCCCTTTACAAGCACCTGTGTTATGCAATTAAGCTGATCTGAGCAACTTCCATTTCTTTTGCAAGTTTCGAGAGGCATGAAGGCATTCAGCATTAGGAGGATGTGCTGATGTTTATAGTGCCATGTGGAGGTTTTTTGGGGTACCTCCAAGGTAAGTTAGCTCTCATCTTTAATATGTACTGTTATCATGCAGTACATCAATTGTAATTATATGACCCAGAGTGGGTGCTACTATTATGTAGCAATAATTATTTTGGGATGAGCGTTTGGGAGTGGGGCCCCCGGGGGGGTTCTGACTGGGCCTTTCTCATGGCATCACTTTTCTATTTGTTTGTATATTATTTATGTCATTTTAATTCTTTCTCATTTCATTAACACTTATTGATTTATACTTACACATCTTTTCTTTATACTTCACTATCACCTTTTTCCCTTTTCGTGTGATGCCCTGGGGATGGTCCTTGGTTGGAATTTTTTTTGGGGTGCCTTGCTTCTCGGACGTGAACCCCTTAATGCTAGGGACGCCAGTATAGAGGAGCCTTGACGATTGGCCTGGCGCTTATTCATATATTTACAAATGTATGTAACTAATACCTCTGAATCGCTATTATCATGTAGGATTTAAGTATTGTTTTTGCTGCAGTGTGCTGGGGGGCAAATCTCCTTTTTTTCTGTGTTCAGAGTAAACCCCGCCCTTTACAAGCACCTGTGTTATGCAATTAAGCTGATCTGAGCAACTACCATGTCTTTTGCAAGTTTGGAGAGGCATAAAGGCAGTCAGCATTAGGAGGATGTGCTGATGCTTATAGTGCCATGTGGAGGTTTTTTGGGGTACCTCTAAGGTAAGTTAGCTCTCAGCTTTTACATGTACTGTTACCATGCAGTACATCAATTGTAATTATATGACCCAGAGTGGGTGCTACTATTATGTAGCAATAATTATTTTGGGGTGAGCATTTGGGAGTGGGGCCCCCAGGGGCGGTTCTGACTGGGCCTTTCTCATGGCATCACCACTTAATTCATATAGAATACTTTTATCACTTTTCTATTTGTTTGTATATTATTTATGTCATTTTAATTCTTTCTCATTTCATTAAAACTTATTTATTTATACTTACACATCTTTTCTTTATACTTCACTATCACCTTTTTCCCTTTTCGTGTGATGCCCTGGGGATGGTCCTTGGTTGGAATTTTTTTTTGGGGTGCCTTGCTTCTCGGACGTGAACCCCTTAATGCTAGGGACGCCAGTATAGAGGAGCCTTGACGATTGGCCTGGCGCTTATTCATATATTTGCAAATGTATGTAACTAATACCTCTGAATCGCTATTATCATGTAGGATTTAAGTATTGTTTTTGCTGCAGTGTGCTGGGGGGCAAATCTCCTTTTTTTCTGTGTTCAGAGTAAACCCCGCCCATTACAAGCACCTGTGTTATGTAATTAAGCTGATCTGAGCAACTACCATTTCTTTTGCAAGTTTGGAGAGGCATGAAGGCAGTCAGCATTAGGAGGATGTGCTGATGCTTATAATTCCATGTGGAGGTTTTTTGGGGTACCTCCAATGTAAGTTAGCTTTCAGCTTTTATATGTACTGTTATCATGCAGTACATCAATTGTAATTATATGACCCAGAGTGGGTGCTACTATTATGTAGCAATAATTATTTTGGGATGAGCGTTTGGGAGTGGGGCCCCCGGGGGGGTTCTGACTGGGCCTTTCTCATGGCATCACCACTTAATTCATATAGAATACTTTTATCACTTTTCTATTTGTTTGTATATTATTTATGTCATTTTAATTCTTTCTCATTTCATTAACACTTATTGATTTATACTTACACATCTTTTCTTTATACTTCACTTTCACTTTTTTCCCTTTTCGTGTGATGCCCTGGGGATGGTCCTTGGTTGGAATTTTTTTTTGGGGTGCCTTGCTTCTCGGACGTGAACCCCTTAATGCTAGGGACGCCAGTATAGAGGAGCCTTGACGATTGGCCTGGCGCTTATTCATATATTTGCAAATGTATGTAACTAATACCTCTGAATCGCTATTATCATGTAGGATTTAAGTATTGTTTTTGCTGCAGTGTGCTGGGGGGCAAATCTCCTTTTTTTCTGTGTTCAGAGTAAACCCCGCCCATTACAAGCACCTGTGTTATGTAATTAAGCTGATCTGAGCAACTACCATTTCTTTTGCAAGTTTGGAGAGGCATGAAGGCAGTCAGCATTAGGAGGATGTGCTGATGCTTATAATTCCATGTGGAGGTTTTTTGGGGTACCTCCAATGTAAGTTAGCTTTCAGCTTTTATATGTACTGTTATCATGCAGTACATCAATTGTAATTATATGACCCAGAGTGGGTGCTACTATTATGTAGCAATAATTATTTTGGGATGAGCGTTTGGGAGTGGGGCCCCCGGGGGGGTTCTGACTGGGCCTTTCTCATGGCATCACCACTTAATTCATATAGAATACTTTTATCACTTTTCTATTTGTTTGTATATTATTTATGTCATTTTAATTCTTTCTCATTTCATTAACACTTATTGATTTATACTTACACATCTTTTCTTTATACTTCACTTTCACTTTTTTCCCTTTTCGTGTGATGCCCTGGGGATGGTCCTTGGTTGGAATTTTTTTTGGGGTGCCTTGCTTCTTGGACGTGAACCCCTTAATGCTAGGGACGCCAGTATAGAGGAGCCTTGACGATTGGCCTGTCGCTTATTCATATATTTGCAAATGTATGTAACTAATACCTCTGAATCGCTATTATCATGTAGGATTTAAGTATTGTTTTTGCTGCAGTGTGCTGGGGGGCAAATCTCCTTTTTTCTGTGTTCAGAGTAAACCCCGCCCTTTACAAGCACCTGTGTTATGCAATTAAGCTGATTTGAGCAACTACCATTTCTTTTGCAAGTTTGGAGAGGCATGAAGGAAGTCAGCATTAGGAGGATGTGCTGATGCTTATAGTGCCATGTGGAGGTTTTTTGGGGTACCTCCAAGGTAAGTTAGCTCTCATCTTTTATATGTACTGTTATCATGCAGTACATCAATTGTAATTATATGACCCAGAGTGGGTGCTACTATTTTGTAGCAATAATTATTTTGGGATGAGCGTTTGGGAGTGGGGCCCCCGGGGGGGTTCTGACTGGGCCTTTCTCATGGCATCACCACTTAATTCATATAGAATACTTTTATCACTTTTCTATTTGTTTGTATATTATTTATGTACTTTTAATTCTTTCTCATTTCATTAACACTTATTGATTTATACTTACACATCTTTTCTTTATACTTCACTATCAACTTTTTCCCTTTTCGTGTGATGCCCTGGGGATGGTCCTTGGTTGGAATTTTTTTTGGGGTGCCTTGCTTCTCGGACGTGAACCCCTTAATGCTAGGGACGCCAGTATAGAGGAGCCTTGACGATTTGCCTGGCGCTTATTCATATATTTACAAATGTATGTAACTAATACCTCTGAATCGCTATTATCATGTAGGATTTAAGTATTGTTTTTGCTGCAGTGTGCTGGGGGGCAAATCTCCTTTTTTTCTGTGTTCAGAGTAAACCCCGCCCTTTACAAGCACCTGTGTTATGCAATTAAGCTGATCTGAGCAACTACCATTTCTTTTGCAAGTTTGGAGAGGCATAAAGGCAGTCAGCATTAGGAGGATGTGCTGATGCTTATAGTGCCATGTGGAGGTTTTTTGGGGTACCTCTAAGGTAAGTTAGCTCTCAGCTTTTACATGTACTGTTATCATGCAGTACATCAATTGTAATTATATGACCCAGAGTGGGTGCTACTATTATGTAGCAATAATTATTTTGGGGTGAGCATTTGGGAGTGGGGCCCCCAGGGGCGGTTCTGACTGGGCCTTTCTCATGGCATCACCACTTAATTCATATAGAATACTTTTATCACTTTTCTATTTGTTTGTATATTATTTATGTCATTTTAATTCTTTCTCATTTCATTAAAACTTATTGATTTATACTTACACATCTTTTCTTTATACTTCACTATCACCTTTTTCCCTTTTCGTGTGATGCCCTGGGGATGGTCCTTGGTTGGAATTTTTTTTTCGGGTGCCTTGCTTCTCGGACGTTAACCCCTTAATGCTAGGGACACCAGTATAGAGGAGCCTTGACGATTGGCCTGGCGCTTATTCATATATTTGCAAATGTATGTAACTAATACCTCTGATTCGCTATTATCATGTAGGATTTAAGTTTTGTTTTTGCTGCAGTGTGCTGGGGGGCAAATCTCCTTTTTTTCTGTCTTCAGAGTAAACCCCGCCCTTTACAAGCACCTGTGTTATGCAATTAAGCTGATCTGAGCAACTACCATTTCTTTTGCAAGTTTCGAGAGGCATGAAGGCAGTCAGCATTAGGAGGATGTGCTGATGCTTATAATGCCATGTGGAGGTTTTTTGGGGTACCTCCAAGGTAAGTTAGCTCTCAGCTTTTATATGTACTGTTATCATGCAGTATATCAATTGTAATTATATGACCCAGAGTGGGTGCAACTTATATGTAGCAATAATTATTTTGGGGTGAGCATTTGGGAGTAGGGCCCCCTGGGGGGTTCTGACTGGGCCTTTCTCATGGCATCACCACTTAATTCATATAGAATACTTTTATCACTTTTCTATTTGTTTGTATATTATTTATGTCATTTTAATTCTTTCTCATTTCATTAAAACATATTGATTTATACTTACACATCTTTTCTTTATACTTCACTATCACCTTTTTCCCTTTTCGTGTGATGCCCTGGGGATGGTACTTGGTTGGAATTTTTTTTTGGGGTGCCTTGCTTCTCGGACGTGAACCCCTTAATGCTAGGGATGCCAGTATAGAGGAGCCTTGACGATTGGCCTGGCGCTTATTCATATATTTGCAAATGTATGTAACTAATACCTCTGAATCGCTATTATCATGTAGGATTTAAGTATTGTTTTTGCTGCAGTGTGCTGGGGGGCAAATCTCCTTTTTTTCTGTGTTCAGAGTAAACCCCGCCCTTTACAAGCACCTGTGTTATGCAATTAAGCTGATCTGAGCAACTACCATTTCATTTGCAAGTTTTGAGAGGCATCTAGGAAGTCAGCATTAGGAGGATGTGCTGATGCTTATAGTGCCATGTGGAGGTTTTTTGGGGTACCTCCAAGGTAAGTTAGCTCTCAGCTTTTATATGTACTGTTATCATGCAGTACATCAATTGTAATTATATGACCCAGAGTGGGTGCTACTATTATGTAGCAATAATTATTTTGGGATGAGCGTTTGGGAGTGGGGCCCCCGGGGGGGTTCTGACTGGGCCTTTCTCATGGCATCACCACTTAATTCATATAGAATACTTTTATCACTTTTCCATTTGTTTGTATATTATTTATGTCATTTTAATTCTTTCTCATTTCATTAACACTTATTGATTTATACTTACACATCTTTTCTTTATACTTCACTATCACCTTTTTCCCTTTTCGTGTGATGCCCTGGGGATGGTCCTTGGTTGGAATTTTTTTTGGGGTGCCTTGCTTCTCGGACGTGAACCCCTTAATGCTAGGGACCAGTATAGAGGAGCCTTGACGATTGGCCTGGCGCTTATTCATATATTTACAAATGTATGTAACTAATACCTCTGAATCGCTATTATCATGTAGGATTTAAGTATTGTTTTTGCTGCAGTGTGCTGGGGGGCAAATCTCCTTTTTTTCTGTGTTCAGAGTAAACGCCGCCCTTTACAAGCACCTGTGTTATGCAATTAAGCTGATCTGAGCAACTACCATTTCTTTTGCAAGTTTGGAGAGGCATAAAGGCAGTCAGCATTAGGAGGATGTGCTGATGCTTATAGTGCCATGTGGAGGTTTTTTGGGGTACCTCCAAGGTAAGTTAGCTCTCAGCTTTTACATGTACTGTTATCATGCAGTACATCAATTGTAATTATATGACCCAGAGTGGGTGCTACTATTATGTAGCAATAATTATTTTGGGGTGAGCATTGGGGAGTGGGGCCCCCAGGGGGGGTTCTGACTGGGCCTTTCTCATGGCATCACCACTTAATTCATATAGAATACTTTTATCACTTTTCTATTTGTTTGTATATTATTTATGTCATTTTAATTCTTTCTCATTTCATTAACACTTATTGATTTATACTTACACATCTTTTCTTTATACTTCACTTTCACTTTTTTCCCTTTTCGTGTGATGCCCTGGGGATGGTCCTTGGTTGGAATTTTTTTTTGGGGTGCCTTGCTTCTCGGACGTGAACCCCTTAATGCTAGGGACGCCAGTATAGAGGAGCCTTGACGATTGGCCTGGCGCTTATTCATATATTTGCAAATGTATGTAACTAATACCTCTGAATCGCTATTATCATGTAGGATTTAAGTATTGTTTTTGCTGCAGTGTGCTGGGGGGCAAATCTCCTTTTTTTCTGTGTTCAGAGTAAACCCCGCCCATTACAAGCACCTGTGTTATGTAATTAAGCTGATCTGAGCAACTACCATTTCTTTTGCAAGTTTGGAGAGGCATGAAGGCAGTCAGCATTAGGAGGATGTGCTGATGCTTATAATTCCATGTGGAGGTTTTTTGGGGTACCTCCAATGTAAGTTAGCTTTCAGCTTTTATATGTACTGTTATCATGCAGTACATCAATTGTAATTATATGACCCAGAGTGGGTGCTACTATTATGTAGCAATAATTATTTTGGGATGAGCGTTTGGGAGTGGGGCCCCCGGGGGGGTTCTGACTGGGCCTTTCTCATGGCATCACCACTTAATTCATATAGAATACTTTTATCACTTTTCTATTTGTTTGTATATTATTTATGTCATTTTAATTCTTTCTCATTTCATTAACACTTATTGATTTATACTTACACATCTTTTCTTTATACTTCACTTTCACTTTTGTCCCTTTTCGTGTGATGCCCTGGGGATGGTCCTTGGTTGGAATTTTTTTTGGGGTGCCTTGCTTCTTGGACGTGAACCCCTTAATGCTAGGGACGCCAGTATAGAGGAGCCTTGACGATTGGCCTGTCGCTTATTCATATATTTGCAAATGTATGTAACTAATACCTCTGAATCGCTATTATCATGTAGGATTTAAGTATTGTTTTTGCTGCAGTGTGCTGGGGGGCAAATCTCCTTTTTTCTGTGTTCAGAGTAAACCCCGCCCTTTACAAGCACCTGTGTTATGCAATTAAGCTGATCTGAGCAACTACCATTTCTTTTGCAAGTTTGGAGAGGCATGAAGGAAGTCAGCATTAGGAGGATGTGCTGATGCTTATAGTGCCATGTGGAGGTTTTTTGGGGTACCTCCAAAGTAAGTTAGCTCTCATCTTTTATATGTACTGTTATCATGCAGTACATCAATTGTAATTATATGACCCAGAGTGGGTGCTACTATTATGTAGCAATAATTATTTTGGGATGAGCGTTTGGGAGTGGGGCCCCCGGGGGGGTTCTGACTGGGCCTTTCTCATGGCATCACCACTTAATTCATATAGAATACTTTTATCACTTTTCTATTTGTTTGTATATTATTTATGTCATTTTAATTCTTTCTCATTTCATTAACACTTATTGATTTATACTTACACATCTTTTCTTTATACTTCACTATCACCTTTTTCCCTTTTCTTGTGATGCCCTGGGGATGGTCCTTGGTTGGGATTTTTTTTGGGGTGCCTTGCTTCTCGGACGTGAACCCCTTAATGCTAGGGACGCCAGTATAGAGGAGCCTTGACGATTGGCCTGGCGCTTATTCATATATTTACAAATGTATGTAACTAATACCTCTGAATCGCTATTATCATGTAGGATTTAAGTATTGTTTTTGCTGCAGTGTGCTGGGGGGCAAATCTCCTTTTTTTCTGTGTTAAGAGTAAACCCTGCCCTTTACAAGCACCTGTGTTATGCAATTAAGCTGATCTGAGCAACTACCATGTCTTTTGCTATTTTGGAGAGGCATAAAGGCAGTCAGCATTAGGAGGATGTGCTGATGCTTATAGTGCCATGTGGAGGTTATTTGGGGTACCTCCAAGGTAAGTTAGCTCTCAGCTTTTACATGTACTGTTATCATGCAGTACATCAATTGTAATTATATGACCCAGAGTGGGTGCTACTATTATGTAGCAATAATTATTTTGGGGTGAGCATTTGGGAGTGGGGCCCCCGGGGGGGTTCTGACTGGGCCTTTCTCATGGCATCACCACTTAATTCATATAGAATACTTTTATCACTTTTCTATTTGTTTGTATATTATTTATGTCATTTTAATTCTTTCTCATTTCATTAACACTTATTGATTTATACTTACACATCTTTTCTTTATACTTCACTATCACCTTTTTCCCTTTTCGTGTGATGCCCTGGGGATGGTCCTTGGTTGGAATTTTTTTTGGGGTGCCTTGCTTCTCGGACGTGAACCCCTTAATGCTAGGGACGCCAGTATAGAGGAGCCTTGACGATTGGCCTGGCGCTTATTCATATATTTACAAATGTATGTAACTAATACCTCTGAATCGCTATTATCATGTAGGATTTAAGTATTGTTTTTGCTGCAGTGTGCTGGGGGGCAAATCTCCTTTTTTTCTGTGTTCAGAGTAAACCCCGCCCTTTACAAGCACCTGTGTTATGCAATTAAGCTGATCTGAGCAACTACAATTTCTTTTGCAAGTTTGGAGAGGCATAAAGGCAGTCAGCATTAGGAGGATGTGCTGATGCTTATAGTGCCATGTGGAGGTTTTTTGGGGTACCTCTAAGGTAAGTTAGCTCTCAGCTTTTACATGTACTGTTATCATGCAGTACATCAATTGTAATTATATGACCCAGAGTGGGTGCTACTATTATGTAGCAATAATTATTTTGGGGTGAGCATTTGGGAGTGGGGCCCCCAGGGGGGGTTCTGACTGGGCCTTTCTCATGGCATCACCACTTAATTCATATAGAATACTTTTATCACTTTTCTATTTGTTTGTATATTATTTATGTCATTTTAATTCTTTCTCATTTCATTAAAACTTATTGATTTATACTTACACATCTTTTCTTTATACTTCACTATCACCTTTTTCCCTTTTCGTGTGATGCCCTGGGGATGGTCCTTGGTTGGAATTTTTTTTTCTCATGGCATCACCACTTAATTCATATAGATTACTTTTATCACTTTTCTATTTGTTTGTATATTATTTCTGTCATTTTAATTCTTTCTCATTTCATTAACACTTATTGATTTATACTTACACATCTTTTCTTTATACTTCACTATCACCTTTTTCCCTTTTTCGTGTGATGCCCTGGGGATGGTCCTTGGTTGGAATTTTTTTTGGGGTGCCTTGCTTCTCGGACGTGAACCCCTTAATGCTAGGGACCAGTATAGAGGAGCCTTGACGATTGGCCTGGCGCTTATTCATATATTTACAAATGTATGTAACTAATACCTCTGAATCGCTATTATCATGTAGGATTTAAGTATTGTTTTTGCTGCAGTGTGCTGGGGGGCAAATCTCCTTTTTTTCTGTGTTCAGAGTAAACCCCGCCCTTTACAAGCACCTGTGTTATGCAATTAAGCTGATCTGAGCAACTACCATTTCTTTTGCAAGTTTGGAGAGGCATAAAGGCAGTCAGCATTAGGAGGATGTGCTGATGCTTATAGTGCCATGTGGAGGTTTTTTGGGGTACCTCCAAGGTAAGTTAGCTCTCAGCTTTTACATGTACTGTTATCATGCAGTACATCAATTGTAATTATATGACCCAGAGTGGGTGCTACTATTATGTAGCAATAATTATTTTGGGGTGCGCATTGGGGAGTGGGGCCCCCAGGGGGGGTTCTGACTGGGCCTTTCTCATGGCATCACCACTTAATTCATATAGAATACTTTTATCACTTTTCTATTTGTTTGTATATTATTTATGTCATTTTAATTCTTTCTCATTTCATTAAAACGTATTGATTTATACTTACACATCTTTTCTTTATACTTCACTATCACCTTTTTCCCTTTTCATGTGATGCCCTGGGGATGGTCCTTGGTTGGAATTTTTTTTTGGGGTGCCTTGCTTCTCGGACGTGAACCCCTTAATGCTAGGGACGCCAGTATAGAGGAGCTTTGACGATTGGCCTGGCGCTTATTCATATATTTGCAAATGTATGTAACTAATACCTCTGAATCGCTATTATCATGTAGGATTTAAGTATTGTTTTTGCTGCAGTGTGCTGGGGGGCAAATCTCCTTTTTTTCTGTGTTCAGAGTAAACCCCGCCCATTACAAGCACCTGTGATATGTAATTAAGCTGATCTGAGCAACTACCATTTCTTTTGCAAGTTTGGAGAGGCATGAAGGCAGTCAGCATTAGGAGGATGTGCTGATGCTTATAATGCCTTGTGGAGGTTTTTTGGGGTACCTCCAATGTAAGTTAGCTCTCAGCTTTTATATGTACTGTTATCATGCAGTACATCAATTGTAATTATATGACCCAGAGTGGGTGCTACTATTATGTAGCAATAATTATTTTGGGATGAGCGTTTGGGAGTGGGGCCCCCGGGGGGGTTCTGACTGGGCCTTTCTCATGGCATCACCACTTAATTCATATAGAATACTTTTATCACTTTTCTATTTGTTTGTATATTATTTATGTCATTTTAATTCTTTCTCATTTCATTAACACTTATTGATTTATACTTACACATCTTTTCTTTATACTTCACTTTCACTTTTTTCCCTTTTCGTGTGATGCCCTGGGGATGGTCCTTGGTTGGAATTTGTTTTGGGGTGCCTTGCTTCTCGGACGTGAACCCCTTAATGCTAGGGACGCCAGTATAGAGGAGCCTTGACGATTGGCCTGGCGCTTATTCATATATTTGCAAATGTATGTAACTAATACCTCTGAATCGCTATTATCATGTAGAATTTAAGTATTGTTTTTGCTGCAGTGTGCTGGGGGGCAAATCTCCTTTTTTTCTGTGTTCAGAGTAAACCCCGCCCTTTACAAGCACCTGTGTTATGCAATTAAGCTGATCTGAGAAACTACCATTTCATTTGCAAGTTTTGAGAGGCATCTAGGAAGTCAGCATTAGGAGGATGTGCTGATGCTTATAGTGCCATGTGGAGGTTTTTTGGGGTACCTCCAAGGTAAGTTAGCTCTCAGCTTTTATATGTACTTTTATCATGCAGTACATCAATTGTAATTATATTACCCAGAGTGGGTGCTACTATTATGTAGCAATAATTATTTTGGGATGAGCGTTTGGGAGTGGGGCCCCCGGGGGGGTTCTGACTGGGCCTTTCTCATGGCATCACCACTTAATTCATATAGAATACTTTTATCACTTTTCTATTTGTTTGTATATTATTTATGTCATTTTAATTCTTTCTCATTTCATTAACACTTATTGATTTATACTTACACATCTTTTCTTTATACTTCACTTTCACTTTTTTCCCTTTTCGTGTGATGCCCTGGGGATGGTCCTTGGTTGGAATTTTTTTTTGGGGTGCCTTGCTTCTCGGACGTGAACCCCTTAATGCTAGGGACGCCAGTATAGAGGAGCCTTGACGATTGGCCTGGCGCTTATTCATATATTTGCAAATGTATGTAACTAATACCTCTGAATCGCTATTATCATGTAGGATTTAAGTATTGTTTTTGCTGCAGTGTGCTGGGGGGCAAATCTCCTTTTTTTCTGTGTTCAGAGTAAACCCCGCCCATTACAAGCACCTGTGTTATGTAATTAAGCTGATCTGAGCAACTACCATTTCTTTTGCAAGTTTGGAGAGGCATGAAGGCAGTCAGCATTAGGAGGATGTGCTGATGCTTATAATTCCATGTGGAGGTTTTTTGGGGTACCTCCAATGTAAGTTAGCTCTCAGCTTTTATATGTACTGTTATCATGCAGTACATCAATTGTAATTATATGACCCAGAGTGGGTGCTACTATTATGTAGCAATAATTATTTTGGGATGAGCGTTTGGGAGTGGGGCCCCCGGGGGGGTTCTGACTGGGCCTTTCTCATGGCATCACCACTTAATTCATATAGAATACTTTTATCACTTTTCTATTTGTTTGTATATTATTTATGTCATTTTAATTCTTTCTCATTTCATTAACACTTATTGATTTATACTTACACATCTTTTCTTTATACTTCACTTTCACTTTTTTCCCTTTTCGTGTGATGCCCTGGGGATGGTCCTTGGTTGGAATTTTTTTTGGGGTGCCTTGCTTCTTGGACGTGAACCCCTTAATGCTAGGGACGCCAGTATAGAGGAGCCTTGACGATTGGCCTGTCGCTTATTCATATATTTGCAAATGTATGTAACTAATACCTCTGAATCGCTATTATCATGTAGGATTTAAGTATTGTTTTTGCTACAGTGTGCTGGGGGGCAAATCTCCTTTTTTCTGTGTTCAGAGTAAACCCCGCCCTTTACAAGCACCTGTGTTATGCAATTAAGCTGATCTGAGCAACTACCATTTCTTTTGCAAGTTTGGAGAGGCATGAAGGAAGTCAGCATTAGTAGGATGTGCTGATGCTTATAGTGCCATGTGGAGGTTTTTTGGGGTACCTCCAAGGTAAGTTAGCTCTCATCTTTTATATGTACTGTTATCATGCAGTACATCAATTGTAATTATATGACCCAGAGTGGGTGCTACTATTATGTAGCAATAATTATTTTGGGATGAGCGTTTGGGAGTGGGGCCCCCGGGGGGGTTCTGACTGGGCCTTTCTCATGGCATCACCACTTAATTCATATAGAATACTTTTATCACTTTTCTATTTGTTTGTATATTATTTATGTCATTTTAATTCTTTCTCATTTCATTAACACTTATTGATTTATACTTACACATCTTTTCTTTATACTTCACTATCACCTTTTTCCCTTTTCTTGTGATGCCCTGGGGATGGTCCTTGGTTGGAATTTTTTTTGGGGTGCCTTGCTTCTCGGACGTGAACCCCTTAATGCTAGGGACGCCAGTATAGAGGAGCCTTGACGATTGGCCTGGCGCTTATTCATATATTTACAAATGTATGTAACTAATACCTCTGAATCGCTATTATCATGTAGGATTTAAGTATTGTTTTTGCTGCAGTGTGCTGGGGGGCAAATCTCCTTTTTTTCTGTGTTAAGAGTAAACCCTGCCCTTTACAAGCACCTGTGTTATGCAATTAAGCTGATCTGAGCAACTACCATGTCTTTTGCAAGTTTGGAGAGGCATAAAGGCAGTCAGCATTAGGAGGATGTGCTGATGCTTATAGTGCCATGTGGAGGTTATTTGGGGTACCTCCAAGGTAAGTTAGCTCTCAGCTTTTACATGTACTGTTATCATGCAGTACATCAATTGTAATTATATGACCCAGAGTGGGTGCTACTATTATGTAGCAATAATTATTTTGGGGTGAGCATTTGGGAGTGGGGCCCCCGGGGGGGTTCTGACTGGGCCTTTCTCATGGCATCACCACTTAATTCATATAGAATACTTTTATCACTTTTCTATTTGTTTGTATATTATTTATGTAATTTTAATTCTTTCTCATTTCATTAACACTTATTGATTTATACTTACACATCTTTTCTTTATACTTCACTATCACCTTTTTCCCTTTTCGTGTGATGCCCTGGGGATGGTCCTTGGTTGGAATTTTTTTTGGGGTGCCTTGCTTCTCGGACGTGAACCCCTTAATGCTAGGGACGCCAGTATAGAGGAGCCTTGACGATTGGCCTGGCGCTTATTCATATATTTACAAATGTATGTAACTAATACCTCTGAATCGCTATTATCATGTAGGATTTAAGTATTGTTTTTGCTGCAGTGTGCTGGGGGGCAAATCTCCTTTTTTTCTGTGTTAAGAGTAAACCCTGCCCTTTACAAGCACCTGTGTTATGCAATTAAGCTGATCTGAGCAACTACCATGTCTTTTGCAAGTTTGGAGAGGCATAAAGGCAGTCAGCATTAGGAGGATGTGCTGATGCTTATAGTGCCATGTGGAGGTTATTTGGGGTACCTCCAAGGTAAGTTAGCTCTCAGCTTTTACATGTACTGTTATCATGCAGTACATCAATTGTAATTATATGACCCAGAGTGGGTGCTACTATTATGTAGCAATAATTATTTTGGGGTGAGCATTTGGGAGTGGGGCCCCCGGGGGGGTTCTGACTGGGCCTTTCTCATGGCATCACCACTTAATTCATATAGAATACTTTTATCACTTTTCTATTTGTTTGTATATTATTTATGTCATTTTAATTCTTTCTCATTTCATTAACACTTATTGATTTATACTTACACATCTTTTCTTTATACTTCACTATCACCTTTTTCCCTTTTCGTGTGATGCCCTGGGGATGGTCCTTGGTTGGAATTTTTTTTGGGGTGCCTTGCTTCTCGGACGTGAACCCCTTAATGCTAGGGACGCCAGTATAGAGGAGCCTTGACGATTGGCCTGGCGCTTATTCATATATTTACAAATGTATGTAACTAATACCTCTGAATCGCTATTATCATGTAGGATTTAAGTATTGTTTTTGCTGCAGTGTGCTGGGGGGCAAATCTCCTTTTTTTCTGTGTTCAGAGTAAACCCCGCCCATTACAAGCACCTGTGTTATGTAATTAAGCTGATCTGAGCAACTACCATTTCTTTTGCAAGTTTGGAGAGGCATGAAGGCAGTCAGCATTAGGAGGATGTGCTGATGCTTATAATTCCATGTGGAGGTTTTTTGGGGTACCTCCAATGTAAGTTAGCTCTCAGCTTTTATATGTACTGTTATCATGCAGTACATCAATTGTAATTATATGACCCAGAGTGGGTGCTACTATTATGTAGCAATAATTATTTTGGGATGAGCGTTTGGGAATGGGGCCACCGGGGGGGTTCTGACTGGGCCTTTCTCATGGCATCACCACTTAATTCATATAGAATACTTTTATCACTTTTCTATTTGTTTGTATATTATTTATGTCATTTTAATTCTTTCTCATTTCATTAACACTTATTGATTTATACTTACACATCTTTTCTTTATACTTCACTATCACCTTTTTCCCTTTTCGTGTGATGCCCTGGGGATGGTCCTTGGTTGGAATTTTTTTTGGGGTGCCTTGCTTCTCGGACGTGAACCCCTTAATGCTAGGGACGCCAGTATAGAGGAGCCTTGACGATTGGCCTGGCGCTTATTCATATATTTACAAATGTATGTAACTAATACCTCTGAATCGCTATTATCATGTAGGATTTAAGTATTGTTTTTGCTGCAGTGTGCTGGGGGGCAAATCTCCTTTTTTTCTGTGTTCAGAGTAAACCCCGCCCTTTACAAGCACCTGTGTTATGCAATTAAGCTGATCTGAGCAACTACCATTTCTTTTGCAAGTTTGGAGAGGCATAAAGGCAGTCAGCATTAGGAGGATGTGCTGATGCTTATAGTGCCATGTGGAGGTTTTTTGGGGTACCTCTAAGGTAAGTTAGCTCTCAGCTTTTACATGTACTGTTATCATGCAGTACATCAATTGTAATTATATGACCCAGAGTGGGTGCTACTATTATGTAGCAATAATTATTTTGGGGTGAGCATTTGGGAGTGGGGCCCCCAGGGGGGGTTCTGACTGGGCCTTTCTCATGGCATCACCACTTAATTCATATAGAATACTTTTATCACTTTTCTATTTGTTTGTATATTATTTATGTCATTTTAATTCTTTCTCATTTCATTAAAACTTATTGATTTATACTTACACATCTTTTCTTTATACTTCACTATCACCTTTTTCCCTTTTCGTGTGATGCCCTGGGGATGGTGCTTGGTTGGAATTTTTTTTTGGGGTGCCTTGCTTCTCGGACGTTAACCCCTTAATGCTAGGGACACCAGTATAGAGGAGCCTTGACGATTGGCCTGGCGCTTATTCATATATTTCCAAATGTATGTAACTAATACCTCTGATTCGCTATTATCATGTAGGATTTAAGTTTTGTTTTTGCTGCAGTGTGCTGGGGGGCAAATCTCCTTTTTTTCTGTGTTCAGAGTAAACCCCGCCCATTACAAGCACCTGTGTTATGTAATTAAGCTGATCTGAGCAACTACCATTTCTTTTGCAAGTTTGGAGAGGCATGAAGGCAGTCAGCATTAGGAGGATGTGCTGATGCTTATAATGCCTTGTGGAGGTTTTTTGGGGTACCTCCAATGTAAGTTAGCTCTCAGCTTTTATATGTACTGTTATCATGCAGTACATCAATTGTAATTATATGACCCAGAGTGGGTGCTACTATTATGTAGCAATAATTATTTTGGGATGAGCGTTTGGGAGTGGGGCCCCCAGGGGGGTTCTGACTGGGCCTTTCTCATGGCATCACCACTTAATTCATATAGAATACTTTTATCACTTTTCTATTTGTTTGTATATTATTTATGTCATTTTAATTCTTTCTCATTTCATTAACACTTATTGATTTATACTTACACATCTTTTCTTTATACTTCACTTTCACTTTTTTCCCTTTTCGTGTGATGCCCTGGGGATGGTCCTTGGTTGGAATTTGTTTTGGGGTGCCTTGCTTCTCGGACGTGAACCCCTTAATGCTAGGGACGCCAGTATAGAGGAGCCTTGATGATTGGCCTGGCGCTTATTCATATATTTGCAAATGTATGTAACTAATACCTCTGAATCGCTATTATCATGTAGAATTTAAGTATTGTTTTTGCTGCAGTGTGCTGGGGGGCAAATCTCCTTTTTTTCTGTGTTCAGAGTAAACCCCGCCCTTTACAAGCACCTGTGTTATGCAATTAAGCTGATCTGAGAAACTACCATTTCATTTGCAAGTTTTGAGAGGCATCTAGGAAGTCAGCATTAGGAGGATGTGCTGATGCTTATAGTGCCATGTGGAGGTTTTTTGGGGTACCTCCAAGGTAAGTTAGCTCTCAGCTTTTATATGTACTTTTATCATGCAGTACATCAATTGTAATTATATGACCCAGAGTGGGTGCTACTATTATGTAGCAATAATTATTTTGGGATGAGCGTTTGGGAGTGGGGCCCCCGGGGGGGTTCTGACTGGGCCTTTCTCATGGCATCACCACTTAATTCATATAGAATACTTTTATCACTTTTCTATTTGTTTGTATATTATTTATGTCATTTTAATTCTTTCTCATTTCATTAACACTTATTGATTTATACTTACACATCTTTTCTTTATACTTCACTTTCACTTTTTTCCCTTTTCGTGTGATGCCCTGGGGATGGTCCTTGGTTGGAATTTTTTTTGGGGTGCCTTGCTTCTCGGACGTGAACCCCTTAATGCTAGGGACGCCAGTATAGAGGAGCCTTGACGATTGGCCTGGCGCTTATTCATATATTTGCAAATGTATGTAACTAATACCTCTGAATCGCTATTATCATGTAGGATTTAAGTATTGTTTTTGCTGCAGTGTGCTGGGGGGCAAATCTCCTTTTTTTCTGTGTTCAGAGTAAACCCCGCCCATTACAAGCACCTGTGTTATGTAATTAAGCTGATCTGAGCAACTACCATTTCTTTTGCAAGTTTGGAGAGGCATGAAGGCAGTCAGCATTAGGAGGATGTGCTGATGCTTATAATTCCATGTGGAGGTTTTTTGGGGTACCTCCAATGTAAGTTAGCTTTCAGCTTTTATATGTACTGTTATCATGCAGTACATCAATTGTAATTATATGACCCAGAGTGGGTGCTACTATTATGTAGCAATAATTATGTTGGGATGAGCGTTTGGGAGTGGGGCCCCTGGGGGGGTTCTGACTGGGCCTTTCTCATGGCATCACCACTTAATTCATATAGAATACTTTTATCACTTTTCTATTTGTTTGTATATTATTTATGTCATTTTAATTCTTTCTCATTTCATTAAAACTTATTGATTTATACTTACACATCTTTTCTTTATACTTCACTTTCACCTTTTTCCCTTTTCATGTGATGCCCTGGGGATGGTCTTTGGTTGGAATTTTTTTTTGGGGTGCCTTGCTTCTCGGACGTGAACCCCTTAATGCTAGGGACGCCAGTATAGAGGAGCTTTGACGATTGGCCTGGCGCTTATTCATATATTTGCAAATGTATGTAACTAATACCTCTGAATCGCTATTATCATGTAGGATTTAAGTATTGTTTTTGCTGCAGTGTGCTGGGGGGCAAATCTCCTTTTTTTCTGTGTTCAGAGTAAACCCCGCCCATTACAAGCACCTGTGTTATGTAATTAATCTGATCTGAGCAACTACCATTTCTTTTGCAAGTTTGGAGAGGCATGAAGGCAGTCAGCATTAGGAGGATGTGCTGATGCTTATAATGCCTTGTGGAGGTTTTTTGGGGTACCTCCAATGTAAGTTAGCTCTCAGCTTTTATATGTACTGTTATCATGCAGTACATCAATTGTAATTATATGACCCAGAGTGGGTGCTACTATTATGTAGCAATAATTATTTTGGGATGAGCGTTTGGGAGTGGGGCCCCCGGGGGGGTTCTGACTGGGCCTTTCTCATGGCATCACCACTTAATTCATATAGAATACTTTTATCACTTTTCTATTTGTTTGTATATTATTTATGTCATTTTAATTCTTTCTCATTTCATTAACAGTTATTGATTTATACTTACACATCTTTTCTTTATACTTCACTTTCACTTTTTTCCCTTTTCGTGTGATGCCCTGGGGATGGTCCTTGGTTGGAATTTGTTTTGGGGTGCCTTGCTTCTCGGACGTGAACCCCTTAATGCTAGGGACGCCAGTATAGAGGAGCCTTGACGATTGGCCTGGCGCTTATTCATATATTTGCAAATGTATGTAACTAATACCTCTGAATCGCTATTATCATGTAGAATTTAAGTATTGTTTTTGCTGCAGTGTGCTGGGGGGCAAATCTCCTTTTTTTCTGTGTTCAGAGTAAACCCCGCCCTTTACAAGCACCTGTGTTATGCAATTAAGCTGATCTGAGAAACTACCATTTCATTTGCAAGTTTTGAGAGGCATCTAGGAAGTCAGCATTAGGAGGATGTGCTGATGCTTATAGTGCCATGTGGAGGTTTTTTGGGGTACCTCCAAGGTAAGTTAGCTCTCAGCTTTTATATGTACTTTTATCATGCAGTACATCAATTGTAATTATATGACCCAGAGTGGGTGCTACTATTATGTAGCAATAATTATTTTGGGATGAGCGTTTGGGAGTGGGGCCCCCGGGGGGGTTCTGACTGGGCCTTTCTCATGGCATCACCACTTAATTCATATAGAATACTTTTATCACTTTTCTATTTGTTTGTATATTATTTATGTCATTTTAATTCTTTCTCATTTCATTAACACTTATTGATTTATACTTACACATCTTTTCTTTATACTTCACTTTCACTTTTTTCCCTTTTCGTGTGATGCCCTGGGGATGGTCCTTGGTTGGAATTTTTTTTTGGGGTGCCTTGCTTCTCGGACGTGAACCCCTTAATGCTAGGGACGCCAGTATAGAGGAGCCTTGACGATTGGCCTGTCGCTTATTCATATATTTGCAAATGTATGTAACTAATACCTCTGAATCGCTATTATCATGTAGGATTTAAGTATTGTTTTTGCTGCAGTGTGCTGGGGGGCAAATCTCCTTTTTTCTGTGTTCAGAGTAAACCCCGCCCTTTACAAGCACCTGTGTTATGCAATTAAGCTGATCTGAGCAACTACCATTTCTTTTGCAAGTTTGGAGAGGCATGAAGGAAGTCAGCATTAGGAGGATGTGCTGATGCTTATAGTGCCATGTGAAGGTTTTTTGGGGTACCTCCAAGGTAAGTTAGCTCTCAGCTTTTATATGTACTTTTATCATGCAGTACATCAATTGTAATTATATGACCCAGAGTGGGTGCTACTATTATGTAGCAATAATTATTTTGGGATGAGCGTTTGGGAGTGGGGCCCCCGGGGGGGTTCTGACTGGGCCTTTCTCATGGCATCACCACTTAATTCATATAGAATACTTTTATCACTTTTCTATTTGTTTGTATATTATTTATGTCATTTTAATTCTTTCTCATTTCATTAACACTTATTGATTTATACTTACACATCTTTTCTTTATACTTCACTTTCACTTTTTTCCCTTTTCGTGTGATGCCCTGGGGATGGTCCTTGGTTGGAATTTTTTTTTGGGGTGCCTTGCTTCTCGGACGTGAACCCCTTAATGCTAGGGACGCCAGTATAGAGGAGCCTTGACGATTGGCCTGTCGCTTATTCATATATTTGCAAATGTATGTAACTAATACCTCTGAATCGCTATTATCATGTAGGATTTAAGTATTGTTTTTGCTGCAGTGTGCTGGGGGGCAAATCTCCTTTTTTCTGTGTTCAGAGTAAACCCCGCCCTTTACAAGCACCTGTGTTATGCAATTAAGCTGATCTGAGCAACTACCATTTCTTTTGCAAGTTTGGAGAGGCATGAAGGAAGTCAGCATTAGGAGGATGTGCTGATGCTTATAGTGCCATGTGAAGGTTTTTTGGGGTACCTCCAAGGTAAGTTAGCTCTCATCTTTTATATGTACTGTTATCATGCAGTACATCAATTGTAATTATATGACCCAGAGTGGGTGCTACTATTTTGTAGCAATAATTATTTTGGGATGAGCGTTTGGGAGTGGGGCCCCCGGGGGGGTTCTGACTGGGCCTTCCTCATGGCATCACCACTTAATTCATATAGAATACTTTTATCACTTTTCTATTTGTTTGTATATTATTTATGTCATTTTAATTCTTTCTCATTTCATTAACACTTATTGATTTATACTTACACATCTTTTCTTTATACTTCACTATCACCTTTTTCCCTTTTCGTGTGATGCCCTGGGGATGGTCCTTGGTTGGAATTTTTTTTGGGGTGCCTTGCTTCTCGGACGTGAACCCCTTAATGCTAGGGACGCCAGTATAGAGGAGCCTTGACGATTGGCCTGGCGCTTATTCATATATTTACAAATGTATGTAACTAATACCTCTGAATCGCTATTATCATGTAGGATTTAAGTATTGTTTTTGCTGCAGTGTGCTGGGGGGCAAATCTCCTTTTTTTCTGTGTTCAGAGTAAACCCCGCCCTTTACAAGCACCTGTGTTATGCAATTAAGCTGATCTGAGCAACTACCATTTCTTTTGCAAGTTTGGAGAGGCATAAAGGCAGTCAGCATTAGGAGGATGTGCTGATGCTTATAGTGCCATGTGGAGGTTTTTTGGGGTACCTCTAAGGTAAGTTAGCTCTCAGCTTTTACATGTACTGTTATCATGCAGTACATCAATTGTAATTATATGACCCAGAGTGGGTGCTACTATTATGTAGCAATAATTATTTTGGGGTGAGCATTTGGGAGTGGGGCCCCCAGGGGGGGTTCTGACTGGGCCTTTCTCATGGCATCACCACTTAATTCATATAGAATACTTTTATCACTTTTCTATTTGTTTGTATATTATTTATGTCATTTTAATTCTTTCTCATTTCATTAAAACTTATTGATTTATACTTACACATCTTTTCTTTATACTTCACTATCACCTTTTTCCCTTTTCGTGTGATGCCCTGGGGATGGTCCTTGGTTGGAATTTTTTTTTCGGGTGCCTTGCTTCTCGGACGTTAACCCCTTAATGCTAGGGACACCAGTATAGAGGAGCCTTGACGATTGGCCTGGCGCTTATTCATATATTTGCAAATGTATGTATCTAATACCTCTGATTCGCTATTATCATGTAGGATTTAAGTTTTGTTTTTGCTGCAGTGTGCTGGGGGGCAAATCTCCTTTTTTTCTGTCTTCAGAGTAAACCCCGCCCTTTACAAGCACCTGTGTTATGCAATTAAGCTGATCTGAGCAACTACCATTTCTTTTGCAAGTTTCGAGAGGCATGAAGGCAGTCAGCATTAGGAGGATGTGCTGATGCTTATAGTGCCATGTGGAGGTTTTTTGGGGTACCTCCAAGGTAAGTTAGCTCTCAGCTTTTATATGTACTGTTATCATGCAGTATATCAATTGTAATTATATGACCCAGAGTGGGTGCTACTTATATGTAGCAATAATTATTTTGGGGTGAGCGTTTGGGAGTAGGGCCCCCTGGGGGGTTCTGACTGGGCCTTTCTCATGGCATCACCACTTAATTCATATAGAATACTTTTATCACTTTTCTATTTGTTTGTATATTATTTATGTCATTTTAATTCTTTCTCATTTCATTAAAACATATTGATTTATACTTACACATCTTTTCTTTATACTTCACTATCACCTTTTTCCCTTTTCGTGTGATGCCCTGGGGATGGTACTTGGTTGGAATTTTTTTTTGGGGTGCCTTGCTTCTCGGACGTGAACCCCTTAATGCTAGGGATGCCAGTATAGAGGAGGCTTGACGATTGGCCTGGCGCTTATTCATATATTTGCAAATGTATGTAACTAATACCTCTGAATCGCTATTATCATGTAGGATTTAAGTATTGTTTTTGCTGCAGTGTGCTGGGGGGCAAATCTCCTTTTTTTCTGTGTTCAGAGTAAACTCCGCCCTTTACAAGCACCTGTGTTATGCAATTAAGCTGATCTGAGCAACTACCATTTCATTTGCAAGTTTTGAGAGGCATCTAGGAAGTCAGCATTAGGAGGATGTGCTGATGCTTATAGTGCCATGTGGAGGTTTTTTGGGGTACCTCCAAGGTAAGTTAGCTCTCAGCTTTTATATGTACTGTTATCATGCAGTACATCAATTGTAATTATATGACCCAGAGTGGGTGCTACTATTATGTAGCAATAATTATTTTGGGATGAGCGTTTGGGAGTGGGGCCCCCGGGGGGGTTCTGACTGGGCCTTTCTCATGGCATCACCACTTAATTCATATAGAATACTTTTATCACTTTTCTATTTGTTTGTATATTATTTATGTCATTTTAATTCTTTCTCATTTCATTAACACTTATTGATTTATACTTACACATCTTTTCTTTATACTTCACTATCACCTTTTTCCCTTTTCGTGTGATGCCCTGGGGATGGTCCTTGGTTGGAATTTTTTTTGGGGTGCCTTGCTTCTCGGACGTGAACCCCTTAATGCTAGGGACCAGTATAGAGGAGCCTTGACGATTGGCCTGGCGCTTATTCATATATTTACAAATGTATGTAACTAATACCTCTGAATCGCTATTATCATGTAGGATTTAAGTATTGTTTTTGCTGCAGTGTGCTGGGGGCAAATCTCCTTTTTTTCTGTGTTCAGAGTAAACCCCGCCCATTACAAGCACCTGTGTTATGTAATTAAGCTGATCTGAGCAACTACCATTTCTTTTGCAAGTTTGGAGAGGCATGAAGGCAGTCAGCATTAGGAGGATGTGCTGATGCTTATAATGCCTTGTGGAGGTTTTTTGGGGTACCTCCAATGTAAGTTAGCTCTCAGCTTTTATATGTACTGTTATCATGCAGTACATCAATTGTAATTATATGACCCAGAGTGGGTGCTACTATTATGTAGCAATAATTATTTTGGGATGAGCGTTTGGGAGTGGGGCCCCCGGGGGGGTTCTGACTGGGCCTTTCTCATGGCATCACCACTTAATTCATATAGAATACTTTTATCACTTTTCTATTTGTTTGTATATTATTTATGTCATTTTAATTCTTTCTCATTTCATTAACACTTATTGATTTATACTTACACATCTTTTCTTTATACTTCACTTTCACTTTTTTCCCTTTTCGTGTGATGCCCTGGGGATGGTCCTTGGTTGGAATTTGTTTTGGGGTGCCTTGCTTCTCGGACGTGAACCCCTTAATGCTAGGGACGCCAGTATAGAGGAGCCTTGACGATTGGCCTGGCGCTTATTCATATATTTGCAAATGTATGTAACTAATACCTCTGAATCGCTATTATCATGTAGAATTTAAGTATTGTTTTTGCTGCAGTGTGCTGGGGGGCAAATCTCCTTTTTTTCTGTGTTCAGAGTAAACCCCGCCCTTTACAAGCACCTGTGTTATGCAATTAAGCTGATCTGAGAAACTACCATTTCATTTGCAAGTTTTGAGAGGCATCTAGGAAATCAGCATTAGGAGGATGTGCTGATGCTTATAGTGCCATGTGGAGGTTTTTTGGGGTACCTCCAAGGTAAGTTAGCTCTCAGCTTTTATATGTACTTTTATCATGCAGTACATCAATTGTAATTATATTACCCAGAGTGGGTGCTACTATTATGTAGCAATAATTATTTTGGGATGAGCGTTTGGGAGTGGGGCCCCCGGGGGGGTTCTGACTGGGCCTTTCTCATGGCATCACCACTTAATTCATATAGAATACTTTTATCACTTTTCTATTTGTTTGTATATTATTTATGTCATTTTAATTATTTCTCATTTCATTAACACTTATTGATTTATACTTACACATCTTTTCTTTATACTTCACTTTCACTTTTTTCCCTTTTCGTGTGATGCCCTGGCGATGGTCCTTGGTTGGAATTTTTTTTTGGGGTGCCTTGCTTCTCGGACGTGAACCCCTTAATGCTAGGGACGCCAGTATAGAGGAGCCTTGACGATTGGCCTGGCGCTTATTCATATATTTGCAAATGTATGTAACTAATACCTCTGAATCGCTATTATCATGTAGGACTTAAGTATTGTTTTTGCTGCAGTGTGCTGGGGGGCAAATCTCCTTTTTTTCTGTGTTGAGAGTAAACCCCGCCCATTACAAGCACCTGTGTTATGTAATTAAGCTGATCTGAGCAACTACCATTTCTTTTGCAAGTTTGGAGAGGCATGAAGGCAGTCAGCATTAGGAGGATGTGCTGATGCTTATAATTCCATGTGGAGGTTTTTTGGGGTACCTCCAATGTAAGTTAGCTTTCAGCTTTTATATGTACTGTTATCATGCAGTACATCAATTGTAATTATATGACCCAGAGTGGGTGCTACTATTATGTAGCAATAATTATTTTGGGATGAGCGTTTGGGAGTGGGGCCCCCGGGGGGGTTCTGACTGGGCCTTTCTCATGGCATCACCACTTAATTCATATAGAATACTTTTATCACTTTTCTATTTGTTTGTATATTATTTATGTCATTTTAATTCTTTCTCATTTCATTAACACTTATTGATTTATACTTACACATCTTTTCTTTATACTTCACTATCACCTTTTTCCCTTTTCGTGTGATGCCCTGGGGATGGTCCTTGGTTGGAATTTTTTTTGGGGTGCCTTGCTTCTCGGACGTGAACCCCTTAATGCTAGGGACGCCAGTATAGAGGAGCCTTGACGATTGGCCTGGCGCTTATTCATATATTTACAAATGTATGTAACTAATACCTCTGAATCGCTATTATCATGTAGGATTTAAGTATTGTTTTTGCTGCAGTGTGCTGGGGGGCAAATCTCCTTTTTTTCTGTGTTCAGAGTAAACCCCGCCCTTTACAAGCACCTGTGTTATGCAATTAAGCTGATCTGAGCAACTACCATTTCTTTTGCAAGTTTGGAGAGGCATAAAGGCAGTCAGCATTAGGAGGATGTGCTGATGCTTATAGTGCCATGTGGAGGTTTTTTGGGGTACCTCTAAGGTAAGTTAGCTCTCAGCTTTTACATGTACTGTTATCATGCAGTACATCAATTGTAATTATATGACCCAGAGTGGGTGCTACTATTATGTAGCAATAATTATTTTGGGGTGAGCATTTGGGAGTGGGACCCCCAGGGGGGGTTCTGACTGGACCTTTCTCATGGCATCACCACTTAATTCATATAGAATACTTTTATCACTTTTCTATTTGTTTGTATATTATTTATGTCATTTTAATTCTTTCTCATTTCATTAAAACTTATTGATTTATACTTACACATCTTTTCTTTATACTTCACTATCACCTTTTTCCCTTTTCGTGTGATGCCCTGGGGATGGTCCTTGGTTGGAATTTTTTTTTCGGGTGCCTTGCTTCTCGGACGTTAACCCCTTAATGCTAGGGACACCAGTATAGAGGAGCCTTGACGATTGGCCTGGCGCTTATTCATATATTTGCAAATGTATGTAACTAATACCTCTGATTCGCTATTATCATGTAGGATTTAAGTTTTGTTTTTGCTGCAGTGTGCTGGGGGGCAAATCTCCTTTTTTTCTGTCTTCAGAGTAAACCCCGCCCTTTACAAGCACCTGTGTTATGCAATTAAGCTGATCTGAGCAACTACCATTTCTTTTGCAAGTTTCGAGAGGCATGAAGGCAGTCAGCATTAGGAGGATGTGCTGATGCTTATAGTGCCATGTGGAGGTTTTTTGGGGTACCTCCAAGGTAAGTTAGCTCTCAGCTTTTATATGTACTGTTATCATGCAGTATATCAATTGTATTTATATGACCTAGAGTGGGTGCTACTTATATGTAGCAATAATTATTTTGGGGTGAGCGTTTGGGAGTAGGGCCCCCTGGGGGGTTCTGACTGGGCCTTTCTCATGGCATCACCACTTAATTCATATAGAATACTTTTATCACTTTTCTATTTGTTTGTATATTATTTGTCATTTTAATTCTTTCTCATTTCATTAAAACATATTGATTTATACTTACACATCTTTTCTTTATACTTCACTATCACCTTTTTCCCTTTTCGTGTGATGCCCTGGGGATGGTACTTGGTTGGAATTTTTTTTTGGGGTGCCTTGCTTCTCGGACGTGAACCCCTTAATGCTAGGGATGCCAGTATAGAGGAGCCTTGACGATTGGCCTGGCGCTTATTCATATATTTGCAAATGTATGTAACTAATACCTCTGAATCGCTATTATCATGTAGGATTTAAGTATTGTTTTTGCTGCAGTGTGCTGGGGGGCAAATCTCCTTTTTTTCTGTGTTCAGAGTAAACCCCGCCCTTTACAAGCACCTGTGTTATGCAATTATGCTGATCTGAGCAACTACCATTTCTTTTGCAAGTTTGGAGAGGCATGAAGGCAGTCAGCATTAGGAGGATGTGCTGATGCTTATAGTGCCATGTGGAGGTTTTTCGGGGTACCTCCAAGGTAAGTTAGCTCTCAGCTTTAATATGTACTGTTATCATGCAGTACATCAATTGTAATTATATGACCCAGAGTGGGTGCTACTATTATGTAGCAATAATTATTTTGGGGTGAGCGTTTGGGAGTGGGGCCCCCGAGGGGGTCCTGACTGGGCCTTTCTCATGGCATCACCACTTAATTCATATAGAATACTTTTATCACTTTTCTATTTGTTTGTATATTATTTATGTCATTTTAATTCTTTCTCATTTCATTAACACTTATTGATTTATACTTACACGTCTTTTCTTTGTACTTCACTATCACCTTTTTCCCTTTTCGTGTGATGCCCTGGGGATGGTACTTGGTTGGAATTTTTTTTTGGGGTGCCTTGCTTCTCGGACGTGAACCCCTTAATGCTAGGGACGCTAGTATAGAGGAGCCTTGACGATTGGCCTGGCGCTTATTCATATATTTGCAAATGTATGTAACTAATACCTCTGAATCGCTATTATCATGTAGGATTTAAGTATTGTTTTTGCTGCAGTGTGCTGGGGGGCAAATCTCCTTTTTTTCTGTGTTCAGAGTAAACCCCGCCCTTTACAAGCACCTGTGTTATGCAATTATGCTGATCTGGGCAACTACCATTTCTTTTGCAAGTTTGGAGAGGCATGAAGGCAGTCAGCATTAGGAGGATGTGCTGATGCTTATAGTGCCATGCGGAGGTTTTTCGGGGTACCTCCAAGGTAAGTTAGCTCTCAGCTTTTATATGTACTGTTATCATGCAGGACATCAATTGTAATTATATGACCCAGAGTGGGTGCTACTTATATGTAGCAATAATTATTTTGGGGTGAGCGTTTGGGAGTAGGGCCCCCGGGGGGGTTCTGACTGGGCCTTTCTCATGGCATCACCACTTAATTCATATAGAATACTTTTATCACTTTTCTATTTGTTTGTATATTATTTATGTCATTTTAATTCTTTCTCATTTCATTAAAACTTATTGATTTATACTTACACATCTTTTCTTTATACTTCACTATCACCTTTTTCCCTTTTCGTGTGATGCCCTGGGGATGGTACTTGGTTGGAATTTTTTTTTGGGGTGCCTTGCTTCTCGCACGTGAACCCCTTAATGCTAGGGATGCCAGTATAGAGGAGCCTTGACGATTGGCCTGGCGCTTATTCATATATTTGCAAATGTATGTAACTAATACCTCTGAATCGCTATTATCATGTAGGATTTAAGTATTGTTTTTGCTGCAGTGTGCTGGGGGGGCAAATCTCCTTTTTTTCTGTGTTCAGAGTAAACCCCGCCCTTTACAAGCACCTGTGTTATGCAATTAAGCTGATCTGAGCAACTACCATTTGTTTTGCAAGTTTGGAGAGGCATGAAGGCAGTCAGCATTAGGAGGATGTGCTAATGCTTATAGTGCCATGTGGAGGTTTTTTGGGGTACCTCCAAGGTAAGTTAGCTCTCAGCTTTTATATGTACTGTTATCATGCAGGACATCAATTGTAATTATATGACCCAGAGTGGGTGCTACTATTATGTAGCAATAATTATTTTGGGATGAGCGTTTGGGAGTGGGGCCCCCGGGGGGGGGTTCTGACTGGGCCTTTCTCATGGCATCACCACTTAATTCATATAGAATACTTTTATCACTTTTCTATTTGTTTGTATATTATTTATGTCATTTTAATTCTTTCTCATTTCATTAACACTTATTGATTTATACTTACACATCTTTTCTTTATACTTCACTATCACCTTTTTCCCTTTTCGTGTGATGCCCTGGGGATGGTCCTTGGTTGGAATTTTTTTTTGGAGTGCCTTGCTTCTCGGACGTGAACCCCTTAATGCTAGGGACACCAGTATAGAGGAGCCTTGACAATTGGCCTGGCGCTTATTCATATATTTGCAAATGTATGTAACTAATACCTCTGAATCGCTATTATCATGTAGGATTTAAGTATTGTTTTTGCTGCAGTGTGCTGGGGGCAAATCTCCTTTTTTCTGTGTTCAGAGTAAACCCCGCCCTTTACAAGCACCTGTGTTATGCAATTAAGCTGATCTGAGCAACTACCATTTCTTTTGCAAGTTTGGAGAGGCATAAAGGCAGTCAGCATTATGAGGATGTGCTGATGCTTATAGTGCCATGTGGAGGTTTTTTGGGGTACCTCCAAGGTAAGTTAGCTATCAGCTTTTACATGTACTGTTATCATGCAGTACATCAATTGTAATTGTATGACCCACAGTGGGTGCTACTATTATGTAGCAATAATTATTTTGGGGTGAGCATTTGGGAGTGGGGCCCCCGGGGGGGTTCTGACTGTGCCTTTCTCATGGCATCACCACTTAATTCATATAGAATACTTTTATCACTTTTCTATTTGTTTGTATATTATTTATGTCATTTTAATTCTTTCTCATTTCATTAACACTTATTGATTTATACTTACACGTCTTTTCTTTATACTTCACTATCACCTTTTTCCCTTTTCGTGTAATGCCCTCGGGATGGTCCTTGGTTGGAATTTTTTTTTGGGGTGCCTTGATTCTCAGACGTGAACCCCTTAATGCTTGGCACGCCAGTATAGAGGAGCCTTGACGATTGGCCTGGCGCTTATTCATATATTTGCAAATGTATGTAACTAATACCTCTGAATCGCTATTATCATGTAGGATTTAAGTATTGTATTTGCTGCAGTGTGCTGGGGGGCAAATCTCCTTTTTTTCTGTGTTCAGAGTAAACCCCGCCCTTTACAAGCACCTGTGTTATGCAATTATGCTGATCTGGGCAACTACCATTTCTTTTGCAAGTTTGGAGAGGCATGAAGGCAGTCAGCATTAGGAGGATGTGCTGATGCTTATAGTGCCATGCGGAGGTTTTTCGGGGTACCTCCAAGGTAAGTTAGCTCTCAGCTTTTATATGTACTGTTATCATGCAGGACATCAATTGTAATTATATGACCCAGAGTGGGTGCTACTTATATGTAGCAATAATTATTTTGGGGTGAGCGTTTGGGAGTAGGGCCCCCGGGGGGGTTCTGACTGGGCCTTTCTCATGGCATCACCACTTAATTCATATAGAATACTTTTATCACTTTTCTATTTGTTTGTATATTATTTATGTCATTTTAATTCTTTCTCATTTCATTAAAACTTATTGATTTATACTTACACATCTTTTCTTTATACTTCACTATCACCTTTTTCCCTTTTCGTGTAATGCCCTCGGGATGGTCCTTGGTTGGAATTTTTTTTTGGGGTGCCTTGATTCTCAGACGTGAACCCCTTAATGCTTGGCACGCCAGTATAGAGGAGCCTTGACGATTGGCCTGGCGCTTATTCATATATTTGCAAATGTATGTAACTAATACCTCTGAATCGCTATTATCATGTAGGATTTAAGTATTGTATTTGCTGCAGTGTGCTGGGGGGCAAATCTCCTTTTTTTCTGTGTTCAGAGTAAACCCGGCCCTTTACAAGCACCTGTGTTATGCAATTATGCTGATCTGAGCAACTACCATTTCTTTTGCAAGTTTTGAGAGGCATGAAGGCAGTCAGCATTAGGAGGATGTGCTGATGCTTATAGTGCCATGTGGAGGTTTTTTGGGGTACCTCCAAGGTAAGTTAGCTCTCAGCTTTTATATGTACTGTTATCATGCAGTACATCAATTGTAATTATATGACCCAGAGTGGGTGCTACTATTATGTAGCAATAATTATTTTGGGGTGAGTGTTTTGGAGTAGGGCCCCCGGGGGGGTTCTGGCTGGGCCTTTCTCATGGCATCACCACTTAATTCATATAGAATACATTTATCACTTTTCTATTTGTTTGAATATTATTTATGTCATTTTAATTCTTTCTCATTTCATTAACACTTATTGATTTATACTTACACATCTTTTCTTTATACTTCACTATCACCTTTTTCCCTTTTCGTGTGATGCCCTGGGGATGGTCCTTGGTTGGAATTTTTTTTTGGAGTGCCTTGCTTCTCGGACGTGAACCCCTTAATGCTAGGGACACCAGTATAGAGGAGCCTTGACGATTGGCCTGGCGCTTATTCATATATTTGCAAATGTATGTAACTAATACCTCTGAATCGCTATTATCATGTAGGATTTAAGTATTGTTTTTGCTGCAGTGTGCTGGGGGCAAATCTCCTTTTTTCTGTGTTCAGAGTAAACCCCGCCCTTTACAAGCACCTGTGTTATGCAATTAAGCTGATCTGAGCAACTACCATTTCTTTTGCAAGTTTGGAGAGGCATAAAGGCAGTCAGCATTATGAGGATGTGCTGATGCTTATAGTGCCATGTGGAGGTTTTTTGGGGTACCTCCAAGGTAAGTTAGCTCTCAGCTTTTACATGTACTGTTATCATGCAGTACATCAATTGTAATTGTATGACCCACAGTGGGTACTACTATTATGTAGCAATAATTATTTTGGGGTGAGCATTTGGGAGTGGGGCCCCCGGGGGGGTTCTGACTGTGCCTTTCTCATGGCATCACCACTTAATTCATATAGAATACTTTTATCACTTTTCTATTTGTTTGTATATTATTTATGTCATTTTAATTCTTTCTCATTTCATTAACACTTATTGATTTATACTTACACGTCTTTTCTTTATACTTCACTATCACCTTTTTCCCTTTTCGTGTAATGCCCTCGGGATGGTCCTTGGTTGGAATTTTTTTTTGGGGTGCCTTGATTCTCAGACGTGAACCCCTTAATGCTTGGCACGCCAGTATAGAGGAGCCTTGACGATTGGCCTGGCGCTTATTCATATATTTGCAAATGTATGTAACTAATACCTCTGAATCGCTATTATCATGTAGGATTTAAGTATTGTATTTGCTGCAGTGTGCTGGGGGGCAAATCTCCTTTTTTTCTGTGTTCAGAGTAAACCCGGCCCTTTACAAGCACCTGTGTTATGCAATTATGCTGATCTGAGCAACTACCATTTCTTTTGCAAGTTTTGAGAGGCATGAAGGCAGTCAGCATTAGGAGGATGTGTTGATGCTTATAGTGCCATGTGGAGGTTTTTTGGGGTACCTCCAAGGTAAGTTAGCTCTCAGCTTTTATATGTACTGTTATCATGCAGTACATCAATTGTAATTATATGACCCAGAGTGGGTGCTACTATTATGTAGCAATAATTATTTTGGGGTGAGCGTTTGGGAGTAGGGCCCCCGGGGGGGTTCTGGCTGGGCCTTTCTCATGGCATCACCACTTAATTCATATAGAATACTTTTATCACTTTTCTATTTGTTTGAATATTATTTATGTCATTTTAATTCTTTCTCATTTCATTAACACTTATTGATTTATACTTACACATCTTTTCTTTATACTTCACTTTCACCTTTTTCCCTTTTCCTGTGATGCCCTGGGGATGGTCCTTGGTTGGAATTTTTTTTTGGGGTGCCTTGCTTCTCGGACGTGAACCCCTTAATGCTAGGGACACCAGTATAGAGGAGCCTTGACGATTGGCCTGGCGCTTATTCAAATATTTGCAAATGTATGTAACTAATACCTCTGAATCGCTATTATCATGTAGGATTTAAGTATTGTTTTTGCTGCAGAGTGCTGGGGGGGCAAATCTCATTTTTTCTGTGTTCAGAGTAAACCCCGCCCTTTACAAGCACCTGTGTTATGCAATTAAGCTGATCTGAGCAACTACCATTTCTTTTGCAAGTTTGGAGAGGCATGAAGGCAGTCAGCATTAGGAGGATGTGCTGATGTTTATAGTGCCATGTGGAGGTTTTTTGGGGTACCTCCAAGGTAAGTTAGCTCTCATCTTTAATATGTACTGTTATCATGCAGTACATCAATTGTAATTATATGACCCAGAGTGGGTGCTACTATTATGTAGCAATAATTATTTTGGGATGAGTGTTTGGGAGTGGGGCCCCCGGGGGGGTTCTGACTGGGCCTTTCTTATGGCATCACTACTTAATTCGTATAGAATACTTTTATCACTTTTCTATTTGTTTGTATATTATTAATGTAATTTTAATTATTTCTCATTTCATTAACACTTATTGATTTATACTTACACATCTTTTCTTTATACTTCACTTTCACCTTTTTCCCTTTTCCTGTGATGCCCTGGGGATGGTCCTTGGTTGGAATTTTTTTTTGGGGTGCCTTGCTTCTCGGACGTGAACCCCTTAATACTAGGGACACCAGTATAGAGGAGCCTTGACGATTGGCCTGGCGCTTATTCAAATATTTGCAAATGTATGTAACTAATACCTCTGAATCGCTATTATCATGTAGGATTTAAGTATTGTTTTTGCTGCAGAGTGCTGGGGGGGCAAATCTCATTTTTTCTGTGTTCAGAGTAAACCCCGCCCTTTACAAGCACCTGTGTTATGCAATTAAGCTGATCTGAGCAACTACCATTTCTTTTGCAAGTTTGGAGAGGCATGAAGGAAGTCAGCATTAGGAGGATGTGCTGATGTTTATAGTGCCATGTGGAGGTTTTTTGGGGTACCTCCAAGGTAAGTTAGCTCTCATCTTTAATATGTACTGTTATCATGCAGTACATCAATTGTAATTATATGACCCAGAGTGGGTGCTACTATTATGTAGCAATAATTATTTTGGGATGAGTGTTTGGGAGTGGGGCCCCCGGGGGGGTTCTGACTGGGCCTTTCTTATGGCATCACTACTTAATTCGTATAGAATACTTTTATCACTTTTCTATTTGTTTGTATATTATTAATGTAATTTTAATTATTTCTCATTTCATTAACACTTATTGATTTATACTTACACATCTTTTCTTTATACTTCACTATCACCTTTTTCCCTTTTCATGTGATGCCCTGGGGATGGTCCTTGGTTGGAATTTTTTTTGGGGTGCCTTGCTTCTCGGATGTGAACCCCTTAATGCTAGGGACGCCAGTATAGAGGAGCCTTGACGATTGGCCTGGCGCTTATTCATATATTTACAAATGTATGTAACTAATACCTCTGAATCGCTATTATCATGTAGGATTTAAGTATTGTTTTTGCTGCAGTGTGCTGGGGGGCAAATCTCCTTTTTTTCTGTGTTCAGAGTAAACCCCGCCCTTTACAAGCACCTGTGTTATGCAATTAAGCTGATCTGAGCAACTACCATGTCTTTTGCAAGTTTGGAGAGGCATAAAGGCAGTCAGCATTAGGAGGATGTGCTGATGCTTATAGTGCCATGTGGAGGTTTTTTGGGGTACCTCCAAGGTAAGTTAGCTCTCAGCTTTTACATGTACTGTTATCATGCAGTACATCAATTGTAATTATATGACCCAGAGTGGGTGCTACTATTATGTAGCAATAATTATTTTGGGATGAGTGTTTGGGAGTGGGGCCCCCGGGGGGGTTCTGACTGAGCCTTTCTTATGGCATCACTACTTAATTCGTATAGAATACTTTTATCACTTTTCTATTTGTTTGTATATTATTAATGTAATTTTAATTATTTCTCATTTCATTAACACTTATTGATTTATACTTACACATCTTTTCTTTATACTTCACTATCACCTTTTTCCCTTTTCGTGTGATGCCCTGGGGATGGTCCTTGGTTGGAATTTTTTTTGGGGTGCCTTGCTTCTCGGATGTGAACCCCTTAATGCTAGGGACGCCAGTATAGAGGAGCCTTGACGATTGGCCTGGCGCTTATTCATATATTTACAAATGTATGTAACTAATACCTCTGAATCGCTATTATCATGTAGGATTTAAGTATTGTTTTTGCTGCAGTGTGCTGGGGGGCAAATCTCCTTTTTTTCTGTGTTCAGAGTAAACCCCGCCCTTTACAAGCACCTGTGTTATGCAATTAAGCTGATCTGAGCAACTACCATTTCTTTTGCAAGTTTGGAGAGGCATGAAGGCAGTCAGCATTAGGAGGATGTGCTGATGTTTATAGTGCCATGTGGAGGTTTTTTGGGGTACCTCCAAGGTAAGTTAGCTCTCATCTTTAATATGTACTGTTATCATGCAGTACATCAATTGTAATTATATGACCCAGAGTGGGTGCTACTATTATGTAGCAATAATTATTTTGGGATGAGTGTTTGGGAGTGGGGCCCCCGGGGGGGTTCTGACTGGGCCTTTCTTATGGCATCACTACTTAATTCGTATAGAATACTTTTATCACTTTTCTATTTGTTTGTATATTATTAATGTAATTTTAATTATTTCTCATTTCATTAACACTTATTGATTTATACTTACACATCTTTTCTTTATACTTCACTTTCACCTTTTTCCCTTTTCCTGTGATGCCCTGGGGATGGTCCTTGGTTGGAATTTTTTTTTGGGGTGCCTTGCTTCTCGGACGTGAACCCCTTAATACTAGGGACACCAGTATAGAGGAGCCTTGACGATTGGCCTGGCGCTTATTCAAATATTTGCAAATGTATGTAACTAATACCTCTGAATCGCTATTATCATGTAGGATTTAAGTATTGTTTTTGCTGCAGAGTGCTGGGGGGGCAAATCTCATTTTTTCTGTGTTCAGAGTAAACCCCGCCCTTTACAAGCACCTGTGTTATGCAATTAAGCTGATCTGAGCAACTACCATTTCTTTTGCAAGTTTGGAGTGGCATGAAGGAAGTCAGCATTAGGAGGATGTGCTGATGTTTATAGTGCCATGTGGAGGTTTTTTGGGGTACCTCCAAGGTAAGTTAGCTCTCATCTTTAATATGTACTGTTATCATGCAGTACATCAATTGTAATTATATGACCCAGAGTGGGTGCTACTATTATGTAGCAATAATTATTTTGGGATGAGTGTTTGGGAGTGGGGCCCCCGGGGGGGTTCTGACTGGGCCTTTCTTATGGCATCACTACTTAATTCGTATAGAATACTTTTATCACTTTTCTATTTGTTTGTATATTATTAATGTAATTTTAATTATTTCTCATTTCATTAACACTTATTGATTTATACTTACACATCTTTTCTTTATACTTCACTATCACCTTTTTCCCTTTTCATGTGATGCCCTGGGGATGGTCCTTGGTTGGAATTTTTTTTGGGGTGCCTTGCTTCTCGGATGTGAACCCCTTAATGCTAGGGACGCCAGTATAGAGGAGCCTTGACGATTGGCCTGGCGCTTATTCATATATTTACAAATGTATGTAACTAATACCTCTGAATCGCTATTATCATGTAGGATTTAAGTATTGTTTTTGCTGCAGTGTGCTGGGGGGCAAATCTCCTTTTTTTCTGTGTTCAGAGTAAACCCCGCCCTTTACAAGCACCTGTGTTATGCAATTAAGCTGATCTGAGCAACTACCATGTCTTTTGCAAGTTTGGAGAGGCATAAAGGCAGTCAGCATTAGGAGGATGTGCTGATGCTTATAGTGCCATGTGGAGGTTTTTTGGGGTACCTCCAAGGTAAGTTAGCTCTCAGCTTTTACATGTACTGTTATCATGCAGTACATCAATTGTAATTATATGACCCAGAGTGGGTGCTACTATTATGTAGCAATAATTATTTTGGGATGAGTGTTTGGGAGTGGGGCCCCCGGGGGGGTTCTGACTGAGCCTTTCTTATGGCATCACTACTTAATTCGTATAGAATACTTTTATCACTTTTCTATTTGTTTGTATATTATTAATGTAATTTTAATTATTTCTCATTTCATTAACACTTATTGATTTATACTTACACATCTTTTCTTTATACTTCACTATCACCTTTTTCCCTTTTCGTGTGATGCCCTGGGGATGGTCCTTGGTTGGAATTTTTTTTGGGGTGCCTTGCTTCTCGGATGTGAACCCCTTAATGCTAGGGACGCCAGTATAGAGGAGCCTTGACGATTGGCCTGGCGCTTATTCATATATTTACAAATGTATGTAACTAATACCTCTGAATCGCTATTATCATGTAGGATTTAAGTATTGTTTTTGCTGCAGTGTGCTGGGGGGCAAATCTCCTTTTTTTCTGTGTTCAGAGTAAACCCCGCCCTTTACAAGCACCTGTGTTATGCAATTAAGCTGATCTGAGCAACTACCATGTCTTTTGCAAGTTTGGAGAGGCATAAAGGCAGTCAGCATTAGGAGGATGTGCTGATGCTTATAGTGCCATGTGGAGGTTTTTTGGGGTACCTCCAAGGTAAGTTAGCTCTCAGCTTTTACATGTACTGTTATCATGCAGTACATCAATTGTAATTATATGACCCAGAGTGGGTGCTACTATTATGTAGCAATAATTATTTTGGGGTGAGCATTTGGGAGTGGGGCCCCCGGGGGGGTTCTGACTGGGCCTTTCTCATGGCATCACCACTTATTTCATATAGAATACTTTTATCACTTTTCTATTTGTTTGTATATTATTAATGTCATTTTAATTCTTTCTCATTTCATTAACACTTATTGATTTATACTTACACATCTTTTCTTTATACTTCACTATCACCTTTTTCCCTTTTCGTGTGATGCCCTGGGGATGGTCCTTGTTTGGAATTTTTTTTTGGGGTGCCTTGCTTCTCGGACGTGAACCCCTTAATGCTAGGGACACCAGTATAGAGGAGCCTTGACGATTGGCCTGGCGCTTATTCATATATTTGCAAATGTACGTAACTAATACCTCTGAATCGCTATTATCATGTAGGATTTAAGTATTGTTTTTGCTGCAGTGTGCTGGGGGGGGCAAATCTCCTTTTTTTCTGTGTTCAGAGTAAACCCGCCCTTTACAAGCACCTGTGTTATGCAATTAAGCTGATCTGAGCAACTACCATTTCTTTTGCAAGTTTGGAGAGGCATGAAGGCATTCAGCTTTAGGAGGATGTGCTAATGCTTATAGTGCCATGTGGAGGTATTTTGGGGTACCTCCAAGGTAAGTTAGCTCTCAGCTTTTATATGTACTGTTATCATGCAGTACATCAATTGTAATTATATGACCCAGAGTGGGTGCTACTATTATGTAGCAATAATTATTTTGGGGTGAGCATTTGGGAGTAGGGCCCCCGGGGGGGTTCTGACTGGGCCTTTCTCATGGCATCACCACTTAATTCATATAGAATACTTTTATCACTTTTCTATTTGTTTGTATATTATTTATGTCATTTTAATTCTTTCTCATTTCATTAACACTTATTGATTTATACTTACACATCTTTTCTTTATACTTCACTATCACCTTTTTCCCTTTTCGTGTGATGCCCTGGGGATGGTCCTTGGTTGGAATTTTTTTTTGGGGTGCCTTGCTTCTCGGACGTGAACCCCTTAATGCTAGGGACACCAGTATAGAGGAGCCTTGACGATTGGCCTGGCGCTTATTCATATATTTGCAAATGTATGTAACTAATACCTCTGAATCGCTATTATCATGTAGGATTTAAGTATTGTTTTTGCTGCAGTGTGCTGGGGGGGCAAATCTCCTTTTTTTCTGTGTTCAGAGTAATCCCCGCCCATTACAAGCACCTGTGTTATGCAATTAAGCTGATCTGAGCAACTACCATTTCTTTTGCAAGTTTGGAGAGGCATGAAGGCAGTCAGCTTTAGGAGGATGTGCTGATGCTTATAATACCTTGTGGAGGTTTTTTGGGGTACCTCCAATGTAACATAGCTCTCAGCTTTTATATGTACTGTTATCATGCAGTACATCAATTGTAATTATATGACCCAGAGTGGGTGCTACTATTATGTAGCAATAATTATTTTGGGATGAGCGTTTGGGAGTGGGGCCCCCGGGGGGGTTCTGACTGGGCCTTTCTCATGGCATCACCAATTAATTCATATAGAATACTTTTATCACTTTTCTATTTGTTTGTATATTATTTATGTCATTTTAATTCTTTCTCATTTCATTAACACTTATTGATTTATACTTACACATCTTTTCTTTATACTTCACTTTCACTTTTTTCCCTTTTCGTGTGATGCCCTGGGGATGATCCTTGGTTGGAATTTTTTTTGGGGTGCCTTGCTTCTCGGACGTGAACCCCTTAATGCTAGGGACGCCAGTATAGAGGAGCCTTGACGATTGGCCTGTCGCTTATTCAAATATTTGCAAATGTATGTAACTAATACCTCTGAATCGCTATTATCATGTAGGATTTAAGTATTGTTTTTGCTGCAGTGTGCTGGGGGGCAAATCTCCTTTTTTCTGTGTTCAGAGTAAACCCCGCCCTTTACAAGCACCTGTGTTATGCAATTAAGCTGATCTGAGCAACTACCATTTCTTTTGCAAGTTTGGAGAGGCATGAAGGAAGTCAGCATTAGGAGGATGTGCTGATGTTTATAGTGCCATGTGGAGGTTTTTTGGGGTACCTCCAAGGTAAGTTAGCTCTCATCTTTAATATGTACTGTTATCATGCAGTACATCAATTGTAATTATATGACCCAGAGTGGGTGCTACTATTATGTAGCAATAATTATTTTGGGATGAGCGTTTGGGAGTGGGGCCCCCGGGGGGGTTCTGACTGGGCCTTTCTCATGGCATCACCACTTAATTCATATAGAATACTTTTATCACTTTTCTATTTGTTTGTATATTATTTATGTCATTTTAATTCTTTCTCATTTCATTAACACTTATTGATTTATACTTACACATCTTTTCTTTATACTTCACTATCACCTTTTTCCCTTTTCGTGTGATGCCCTGGGGATGGTCCTTGGTTGGAATTTTTTTTGGGGTGCCTTGCTTCTCGGACGTGAACCCCTTAATGCTAGGGACGCCAGTATAGAGGAGCTTTGACGATTGGCCTGGCGCTTATTCATATATTTGCAAATGTATGTAACTAATACCTCTGAATCGCTATTATCATGTAGGATTTAAGTATTGTTTTTGCTGCAGTGTGCTGGGGGGCAAATCTCCTTTTTTTCTGTGTTCAGAGTAAACCCCGCCCATTACAAGCACCTGTGTTATGTAATTAAGATGATCTGAGCAACTACCATTTCTTTTGCAAGTTTGGAGAGACATGAAGGCAGTCAGCATTAGGAGGATGTGCTGATGCTTATAATGCCTTGTGGAGGTTTTTTGGGGTACCTCCAATGTAAGTTAGCTCTCAGCTTTTATATGTACTGTTATCATGCAGTACATCAATTGTAATTATATGACCCAGAGTGGGTGCTACTATTATGTAGCAATAATTATTTTGGGATGAGCGTTTGGGAGTGGGGCCCCCGGGGGGGTTCTGACTGGGCCTTTCTCATGGCATCACCACTTAATTCATATAGAATACTTTTATCACTTTTCTATTTGTTTGTATATTATTTATGTCATTTTAATTCTTTCTCATTTCATTAACACTTATTGATTTATACTTACACATCTTTTCTTTATACTTCACTATCACCTTTTTCCCTTTTCGTGTGATGCCCTGGGGATGGTCCTTGGTTGGAATTTTTTTTGGGGTGCCTTGCTTCTCGGACATGAACCCCTTAATGCTAGGGACCAGTATAGAGGAGCCTTGACGATTGGCCTGGTGCTTATTCATATATTTACAAATGTATGTAACTAATACCTCTGAATCGCTATTATCATGTAGGATTTAAGTATTGTTTTTGCTGCAGTGTGCTGGGGGGCAAATCTCCTTTTTTTCTGTGTTCAGAGTAAACCCCGCCCTTTACAAGCACCTGTGTTATGCAATTAAGCTGATCTGAGCAACTACCATTTCTTTTGCAAGTTTGGAGAGGCATAAAGGCAGTCAGCATTAGGAGGATGTGCTGATGCTTATAGTGCCATGTGGAGGTTTTTTGGGGTACCTCCAAGGTAAGTTAGCTCTCAGCTTTTACATGTACTGTTATCATGCAGTACATCAATTGTAATTATATGACCCAGAGTGGGTGCTACTATTATGTAGCAATAATTATTTTGGGATGAGCGTTTGGGAGTGGGGCCCCCGGGGGGGTTCTGACTGGGCCTTTCTCATGGCATCACCACTTAATTCATATTGAATACTTTTATCACTTTTCTATTTGTTTGTATATTATTTATGTCATTTTAATTCTTTCTCATTTCATTAACACTTATTGATTTATACTTACACATCTTTTCTTTATACTTCACTTTCACTTTTTTCCCTTTTCGTGTGATGCCCTGGGGATGGTCCTTGGTTGGAATTTGTTTTGGGGTGCCTTGCTTCTCGGACGTGAACCCCTTAATGCTAGGGACGCCAGTATAGAGGAGCCTTGACGATTGGCCTGGCGCTTATTCATATATTTGCAAATGTATGTAACTAATACCTCTGAATCGCTATTATCATGTAGAATTTAAGTATTGTTTTTGCTGCAGTGTGCTGGGGGGCAAATCTCCTTTTTTTCTGTGTTCAGAGTAAACCCCGCCCTTTACAAGCACCTGTGTTATGCAACTAAGCTGATCTGAGAAACTACCATTTCATTTGCAAGTTTTGAGAGGCATCTAGGAAGTCAGCATTAGGAGGATGTGCTGATGCTTATAGTGCCATGTGGAGGTTTTTTGGGGTACCTCCAAGGTAAGTTAGCTCTCAGCTTTTATATGTACTTTTATCATGCAGTACATCAATTGTAATTATATGACCCAGAGTGGGTGCTACTATTATGTAGCAATAATTATTTTGGGATGAGCGTTTGGGAGTGGGGCCCCCGGGGGGGTTCTGACTGGGCCTTTCTCATGGCATCACCACTTAATTCATATAGAATACTTTTATCACTTTTCTATTTGTTTGTATATTATTTATGTCATTTTAATTCTTTCTCATTTCATTAACACTTATTGATTTATACTTACACATCTTTTCTTTATACTTCACTTTCACTTTTTTCCCTTTTCGTGTGATGCCCTGGGGATGGTCCTTGGTTGGATTTTTTTTTTGGGGTGCCTTGCTTCTCGGACATGAACCCCTTAATGCTAGGGACGCCAGTATAGAGGAGCCTTGACGATTGGCCTGGCGCCTATTCATATATTTGCAAATGTATGTAACTAATACCTCTGAATCGCTATTATCATGTAGGATTTAAGTATTGTTTTTGCTGCAGTGTGCTGGTGGGCAAATCTCCTTTTTTTCTGTGTTCAGAGTAAACCCCGCCCATTACAAGCACCTGTGTTATGTAATTAAGCTGATCTGAGCAACTACCATTTCTTTTGCAAGTTTGGAGAGGCATGAAGGCAGTCAGCATTAGGAGGATGTGCTGATGCTTATAATTCCATGTGGAGGTTTTTTGGGGTACCTCCAATGTAAGTTAGCTTTCAGCTTTTATATGTACTGTTATCATGCAGTACATCAATTGTAATTATATGACCCAGAGTGGGTGCTACTATTATGTAGCAATAATTATTTTGGGATGAGCGTTTGGGAGTGGGGCCCCCGGGGGGGTTCTGACTGGGCCTTTCTCATGGCATCACCACTTAATTCATATAGAATACTTTTATCACTTTTCTATTTGTTTGTATATTATTTATGTCATTTTAATTCTTTCTCATTTCATTAACACTTATTGATTTATACTTACACATCTTTTCTTTATACTTCACTATCACCTTTTTCCCTTTTCGTGTGATGCCCTGGGGATGGTCCTTGGTTGGAATTTTTTTTGGGGTGCCTTGCTTCTCGGACGTGAACCCCTTAATGCTAGGGACGCCAGTATAGAGGAGCCTTGACGATTGGCCTGGCGCTTATTCATATATTTACAAATGTATGTAACTAATACCTCTGAATCGCTATTATCATGTAGGATTTAAGTATTGTTTTTGCTGCAGTGTGCTGGGGGGCAAATCTCCTTTTTTTCTGTGTTCAGAGTAAACCCTGCCCTTTACAAGCACCTGTGTTATGCAATTAAGCTGATCTGAGCAACTACCATGTCTTTTGGAAGTTTGGAGAGGCATAAAGGCAGTCAGCATTAGGAGGATGTGCTGATGCTTATAGTGCCATGTGGAGGTTTTTTGGGGTACCTCCAAGGTAAGTTAGCTCTCAGCTTTTACATGTACTGTTATCATGCAGTACATCAATTGTAATTATATGACCCAGAGTGGGTGCTACTATTATGTAGCAATAATTATTTTGGGGTGAGCGTTTGGGAGTGGGGCCCCCGGGGGGGTTCTGACTGGGCCTTTCTCATGGCATCACCACTTAATTCATATAGAATACTTTTATCACTTTTCTATTTGTTTGTATATTATTTATGTCATTTTAATTCTTTCTCATTTCATTAAAACATATTGATTTATACTTACACATCTTTTCTTTATACTTCACTATCACCTTTTTCCCTTTTCGTGTGATGCCCTGGGGATGGTACTTGGTTGGAATTTTTTTTTGGGGTGCCTTGCTTCTCGGACGTGAACCCCTTAATGCTAGGGATGCCAGTATAGAGGAGCCTTGACGATTGGCCTGGCGCTTATTCATATATTTGCAAATGTATGTAACTAATACCTCTGAATCGCTATTATCATGTAGGATTTAAGTATTGTTTTTGCTGCAGTGTGCTGGGGGGCAAATCTCCTTTTTTTCTGTGTTCAGAGTAAACCCCGCCCTTTACAAGCACCTGTGTTATGCAATTAAGCTGATCTGAGCAACTACCATGTCTTTTGGAAGTTTGGAGAGGCATAAAGGCAGTCAGCATTAAGAGGATGTGCTGATGCTTATAGTGCCATGTGGAGGTTTTTTGGGGTACCTCCAAGGTAAGTTAGCTCTCAGCTTTTACATGTACTGTTATCATGCAGTACATCAATTGTAATTATATGACCCAGAGTGGGTGCTACTATTATGTAGCAATAATTATTTTGGGGTGAGCGTTTGGGAGTGGGGCCCCCGGGGGGGTTCTGACTGGGCCTTTCTCATGGCATCACCACTTAATTCATATAGAATACTTTTATCACTTTTCTATTTGTTTGTATATTATTTATGTCATTTTAATTCTTTCTCATTTCATTAAAACATATTGATTTATACTTACACATCTTTTCTTTATACTTCACTATCACCTTTTTCCCTTTTCGTGTGATGCCCTGGGGATGATACTTGGTTGGAATTTTTTTTTGGGGTGCCTTGCTTCTCGGACGTGAACCCCTTAATGCTAGGGATGCCAGTATAGAGGAGCCTTGACGATTGGCCTGGCGCTTATTCATATATTTGCAAATGTATGTAACTAATACCTCTGAATCGCTATTATCATGTAGGATTTAAGTATTGTTTTTGCTGCAGTGTGCTGGGGGGCAAATCTCCTTTTTTTCTGTGTTCAGAGTAAACCCCGCCCTTTACAAGCACCTGTGTTATGCAATTATGCTGATCTGAGCAACTACCATTTCTTTTGCAAGTTTGGAGAGGCATGAAGGCAGTCAGCATTAGGAGGATGTGCTGATGCTTATAGTGCCATGTGGAGGTTTTTCGGGGTACCTCCAAGGTAAGTTAGCTCTCAGCTTTAATATGTACTGTTATCATGCAGTACATCAATTGTAATTATATGACCCAGAGTGGGTGCTACTATTATGTAGCAATAATTATTTTGGGGTGAGCGTTTGGGAGTGGGGCCCCCGAGGGGGTCCTGACTGGGCCTTTCTCATGGCATCACCACTTAATTCATATAGAATACTTTTATCGCATTTCTATTTGTTTGTATATTATTTATGTCATTTTAATTCTTTCTCATTTCTTTAACACTTATTGATTTACACTTACACGTCTTTTCTTTATACTTCACTATCACCTTTTTCCCTTTTCGTGTGATGCCCTGGGGATGGTCCTTGGTTGGAATTTTTTTTGGGGTGCCTTGCTTCTCGGACGTGAACCCCTTAATGCTAGGGACATTAGTATAGAGGAGCCTTGACGATTGGCCTGGCGCTTATTCATATATTTGCAAATATATGTAACTAATACCTCTGAATCGCTATTATCATGTAGGATTTAAGTATTGTTTTTGCTGCAGTGTGCTGGGGGGGCAAATCTCCTTTTTTTCTGTGTTCAGAGTAAACCCCGCCCTTTACAAGCACCTGTGTTATGCAATTAAGCTGATCTGAGCAACTACCATTTGTTTTGCAAGTTTGGAGAGGCATGAAGGCAGTCAGCATTAGGAGGATGTGCTGATGCTTATAGTGCCATGTGGAGGTTTTTTGGGGTACCTCCAAGGTAAGTTAGCTCTCAGCTTTTATATGTACTGTTATCATGCAGTACATCAATTGTAATTATATGACCCAGAGTGGGTGCTACTATTATGTAGCAATAATTATTTTGGGATGAGCGTTTGGGATTGGGGCCCCCGGGGGGGTTCTGACTGGGCCTTTCTCATGGCATCACCACTTAATTCATATAGAATACTTTTATCACTTTTCTATTTGTTTGTATATTATTTATGTCATTTTAATTCTTTCTCATTTCATTAACACTTATTGATTTATGCTTACACATCTTTTCTTTATACTTCACTATCACCTTTTTCCCTTTTCGTGTGATGCCCTGGGGATGGTCCTTGGTTGGAATTTTTTTTGGGGTGCCTTGCTTCTCGGACGTGAACCCCTTAATGCTAGGGACGCCAGTATAGAGGAGCCTTGACGATTGGCCTGGCGCTTATTCATATATTTACAAATGTATGTAACTAATACCTCTGAATCGCTATTATCATGTAGGATTTAAGTATTGTTTTTGCTGCAGTGTGCTGGGGGGAAAATCTCCTTTTTTTCTGTGTTCAGAGTAAACCCCGCCCTTTACAAGCACCTGTGTTATGCAATTAAGCTGATCTGAGCAACTACCATTTCTTTTGCAAGTTTGGAGAGGCATAAAGGCAGTCAGCATTAGGAGGATGTGCTGATGCTTATAGTGCCATGTGGAGGTTTTTTGGGGTACCTCTAAGGTAAGTTAGCTCTCAGCTTTTACATGTACTGTTATCATGCAGTACATCAATTGTAATTATATGACCCAGAGTGGGTGCTACTATTATGTAGCAATAATTATTTTGGGGTGAGCATTTGGGAGTGGGGCCCCCAGGGGGGGTTCTGACTGGGCCTTTCTCATGGCATCACCACTTAATTCATATAGAATACTTTTATCACTTTTCTATTTGTTTGTATATTATTTATGTCATTTTAATTCTTTCTCATTTCATTAAAACTTATTGATTTATACTTACACATCTTTTCTTTATACTTCACTATCACCTTTTTCCCTTTTCGTGTGATGCCCTGGGGATGGTACTTGGTTGGAATTTTTTTTTGGGGTGCCTTGCTTCTCGGACGTGAACCCCTTAATGCTAGGGACGCCAGTATAGAGGAGCCTTGACGATTGGCCTGGCGCTTATTCATATATTTGCAAATGTATGTAACTAATACCTCTGAATCGCTATTATCATGTAGGATTTAAGTATTGTTTTTGCTGCAGTGTGCTTGGGGGCAAATCTCCTTTTTTTCTGTGTTCAGAGTAAACCCCGCCCTTTACAAGCACCTGTGTTATGCAATTATGCTGATCTGGGCAACTACCATTTCTTTTGCAAGTTTGGAGAGGCATGAAGGCAGTCAGCATTAGGAGGATGTGCTGATGCTTATAGTGCCATGTGGAGGTTTTTTGGGGTACCTCTAAGGTAAGTTAGCTCTCAGCTTTTACATGTACTGTTATCATGCAGTACATCAATTGTAATTATATGACCCAGAGTGGGTGCTACTATTATGTAGCAATAATTATTTTGGGGTGAGCATTTGGGAGTGGGGCCCCCAGGGGGGGTTCTGACTGGGCCTTTCTCATGGCATCACCACTTAATTCATATAGAATACTTTTATCACTTTTCTATTTGTTTGTATATTATTTATGTCATTTTAATTCTTTCTCATTTCATTAAAACTTATTGATTTATACTTACACATCTTTTCTTTATACTTCACTATCACCTTTTTCCCTTTTCGTGTGATGCCCTGGGGATGGTACTTGGTTGGAATTTTTTTTTGGGGTGCCTTGCTTCTCGGACGTGAACCCCTTAATGCTAGGGACGCCAGTATAGAGGAGCCTTGACGATTGGCCTGGCGCTTATTCATATATTTGCAAATGTATGTAACTAATACCTCTGAATCGCTATTATCATGTAGGATTTAAGTATTGTTTTTGCTGCAGTGTGCTTGGGGGCAAATCTCCTTTTTTTCTGTGTTCAGAGTAAACCCCGCCCTTTACAAGCACCTGTGTTATGCAATTATGCTGATCTGGGCAACTACCATTTCTTTTGCAAGTTTGGAGAGGCATGAAGGCAGTCAGCATTAGGAGGATGTGCTGATGCTTATAGTGCCATGTGGAGGTTTTTCGGGGTACCTCCAAGGTAAGTTAGCTCTCAGCTTTAATATGTACTGTTATCATGCAGTACATCAATTGTAATTATATGACCCAGAGTGGGTGCTACTATTATGTAGCAATAATTATTTTGGGGTGAGCGCTTGGGAGTGGGGCCCCCGAGGGGGTTCTGACTGGGCCTTTCTCATGGCATCACCACTTAATTCATATAGAATACTTTTATCACTTTTCTATTTGTTTGTATATTATTTATGTCATTTTAATTCTTTCTCATTTCTTTAACACTTATTGATTTACACTTACACGTCTTTTCTTTATACTTCACTATCACCTTTTTCCCTTTTCGTGTGATGCCCTGGGGATGGTCCTTGGTTGGAATTTTTTTTGGGGTGCCTTGCTTCTCGGACGTGAACCCCTTAATGCTAGGGACACCAGTATAGAGGAGCCTTGAAGATTGGCCTGGCGCTTATTCATATATTTGCAAATGTATGTAACTAATACCTCTGAATCGCTATTATCATGTAGGATTTAAGTATTGTTTTTGCTGCAGTGTGCTGGGGGCAAATCTCCTTTTTTTCTGTGTTCAGAGTAAACCCCGCCCTTTACAAGCACCTGTGTTATGCAATTAAGCTGATCTGAGCAACTACCATTTCTTTTGCAAGTTTCGAGAGGCATGAAGGCAGTCAGCATTAGGAGGATGTGCTGATGCTTATAGTGCCATGTGGAGGTTTTTTGGGGTACCTCCAAGGTAAGTTAGCTCTCAGCTTTTATATGTACTGTTATCATGCAGTATATCAATTGTAATTTTATGACCCAGAGTGGGTGCTACTTATATGTAGCAATAATTATTTTGGGGTGAGCGTTTGGGAGTAGGGCCCCCGGGGGGGTTCTGACTGGGCCTTTCTCATGGCATCACCACTTAATTCATATAGAATACTTTTATCACTTTTCTATTTGTTTGTATATTATTTATGTCATTTTAATTCTTTCTCATTTCATTAAAAATTATTGATTTATACTTACACATCTTTTCTTTATACTTCACTATCACCTTTTTCCCTTTTCGTGTGATGCCCTGGGGATGGTACTTGGTTGGAATTTTTTTTTGGGGTGCCTTGCTTCTCGGACGTGAACCCCTTAATGCTAGGGACGCCAGTATAGAGGAGCCTTGACGATTGGCCTGGCGCTTATTCATATATTTGCAAATGTATGTAACTAATACCTCTGAATCGCTATTATCATGTAGGATTTAATTATTGTTTTTGCTGCAGTGTGCTGGGGGGCAAATCTCCTTTTTTTCTGTGTTCAGAGTAAACCCTGCCCTTTACAAGCACCTGTGTTATGCAATTATGCTGATCTGAGCAACTACCATTTCTTTTGCAAGTTTGGAGAGGCATGAAGGCAGTCAGCATTAGGAGGATGTGCTGATGCTTATAGTGCCATGTTGAGGTTTTTCGGGGTACCTCCAAGGTAAGTTAGCTCTCAGCTTTAATATGTACTGTTATCATGCAGTACATCAATTGTAATTATATGACCCAGAGTGGGTGCTACTATTATGTAGCAATAATTATTTTGGGGTGAGCGTTTGGGAGTGGGGCCCCCGAGGGGGTTCTGACTGGGCCTTTCTCATGGCATCACCACTTAATTCATATAGAATACTTTTATCACTTTTCTATTTGTTTGTATATTATTTATGTCATTTTAATTCTTTCTCATTTCATTAACACTTATTGATTTATACTTACACATCTTTTCTTTATACTTCACTATCACCTTTTTCCCTTTTCGTGTGATGCCCTGGGGATGGTCCTTGGTTGGAATTTTTTTTTGGAGTGCCTTGCTTCTCGGACGTGAACCCCTTAATGCTAGGGACACCAGTATAGAGGAGCCTTGACGATTGGCCTGGCGCTTATTCATATATTTGCAAATGTATGTAACTAATACCTCTGAATCGCTATTATCATGTAGGATTTAAGTATTGTTTTTGCTGCAGTGTGCTGGCGGCAAATCTCCTTTTTTCTGTGTTCAGAGTAAACCACGCCCTTTACAAGCACCTGTGTTATGCAATTAAGCTGATCTGAGCAACTACCATTTCTTTTGCAAGTTTGGAGAGGCATAAAGGCAGTCAGCATTAGGAGGATGTGCTGATGCTTATAGTGCCATGTGGAGGTTTTTTGGGGTACCTCCAAGGTAAGTTACCTCTCAGATTTTACATGTACTGTTATCATGCAGTACATCAATTGTAATTATATGACCCAGAGTGGGTGCTACTATTATGTAGCAATAATTATTTTGGGATGAGCGTTTGGGAGTGGGGCCCCCGGGGGGGTTCTGACTGGGCCTTTCTCATGGCATCACCACTTAATTCATATAGAATACTTTTATCACTTTTCTATTTGTTTGTATATTATTTATGTCATTTTAATTCTTTCTCATTTCTTTAACACTTATTGATTTACACTTACACGTCTTTTCTTTATACTTCACTATCACCTTTTTCCCTTTTCGTGTGATGCCCTGGGGATGGTCCTTGGTTGGAATTTTTTTTGGGGTGCCTTGCTTCTTGGACGTGAACCCCTTAATGCTAGGGACACCAGTATAGAGGAGCCTTGACGATTGGCCTGGCGCTTATTCATATATTTGCAAATGTATGTAACTAATACCTCTGAATCGCTATTATCATGTAGGATTTAAGTATTGTTTTTGCTGCAGTGTGCTGGGGGGGCAAATCTCCTTTTTTTCTGTGTTCAGAGTAAACCCCGCCCTTTACAAGCACCTGTGTTATGCAATTAAGCTGATCTGAGCAACTACCATTTGTTTTGCAAGTTTGGAGAGGCATGAAGGCAGTCAGCATTAGGAGGATGTGCTGATGCTTATAGTGCCATGTGGAGGTTTTTTGGGGTACCTCCAAGGTAAGTTAGCTCTCAGCTTTTATATGTACTGTTATCATGCAGTACATCAATTGTAATTATATGACCCAGAGTGGGTGCTACTATTATGTAGCAATAATTATTTTGGGATGAGCGTTTGGGATTGGGGCCCCCGGGGGGGTTCTGACTGGGCCTTTCTCATGGCATCACCACTTAATTCATATAGAATACTTTTATCACTTTTATATTTGTTTGTATATTATTTATGTCATTTTAATTCTTTCTCATTTCATTAACACTTATTGATTTATACTTACACATCTTTTCTTTATACTTCACTATCACCTTTTTCCCTTTTCGTGTGATGCCCTGGGGATGGTCCTTGGTTGGAATTTTTTTTGGGGTGCCTTGCTTCTCGGACGTGAACCCCTTAATGCTAGGGACGCCAGTATAGAGGAGCCTTGACGATTGGCCTGGCGCTATTTCATATATTTACAAATGTATGTAACTAATACCTCTGAATCGCTATTATCATTTATGATTTAAGTATTGTTTTTGCTGCAGTGTGCTGGGGGGCAAATCTCCTTTTTTTCTGTGTTCAGAGTAAACCCCGCCCTTTACAAGCACCTGTGTTATGCAATTAAGCTGATCTGAGCAACTACCATTTCTTTTGCAAGTTTGGAGAGGCATAAAGGCAGTCAGCATTAGGAGGATGTGCTGATGCTTATAGTGCCATGTGGAGGTTTTTTGGGGTACCTCTAAGGTAAGTTAGCTCTCAGCTTTTACATGTACTGTTATCATGCAGTACATCAATTGTAATTATATGACCCAGAGTGGGTGCTACTATTATGTAGCAATAATTATTTTGGGGTGAGCATTTGGGAGTGGGGCCCCCAGGGGGGGTTCTGACTGGGCCTTTCTCATGGCATCACCACTTAATTCATATAGAATACTTTTATCACTTTTCTATTTGTTTGTATATTATTTATGTCATTTTAATTCTTTCTCATTTCATTAAAACTTATTGATTTATACTTACACATCTTTTCTTTATACTTCACTATCACCTTTTTCCCTTTTCGTGTGATGCCCTGGGCATGGTACTTGGTTGGAATTTTTTTTTGGGGTGCCATGCTTCTCGGACGTGAACCCCTTAATGCTAGGGACGCCAGTATAGAGGAGCCTTGACGATTGGCCTGGCGCTTATTCATATATTTGCAAATGTATGTAACTAATACCTCTGAATCGCTATTATCATGTAGGATTTAAGTATTGTTTTTGCTGCAGTGTGCTGGGGGGCAAATCTCCTTTTTTTCTGTGTTCAGAGTAAACCCCGCCCTTTACAAGCACCTGTGTTATGCAATTATGCTGATCTGGGCAACTACCATTTCTTTTGCAAGTTTGGAGAGGCATGAAGGCAGTCAGCATTAGGAGGATGTGCTGATGCTTATAGTGCCATGTGGAGGTTTTTCGGGGTACCTCCAAGGTAAGTTAGCTCTCAGCTTTAATATGTACTGTTATCATGCAGTACATCAATTGTAATTATATGACCCAGAGTGGGTGCTACTATTATGTAGCAATAATTATTTTGGGGTGAGCGTTTGGGAGTGGGGCCCCCGAGGGGGTTCTGACTGGGACTTTCTCATGGCATCACCACTTAATTCATATAGAATACTTTTATCACTTTTCTATTTGTTTGTATATTATTTATGTCATTTTAATTCTTTCTCATTTCTTTAACACTTATTGATTTACACTTACACGTCTTTTCTTTATACTTCACTATCACCTTTTTCCCTTTTCGTGTGATGCCCTGGGGATGGTCCTTGGTTGGAATTTTTTTTTGGGGTGCCTTGCTTCTCGGACGTGAACCCCTTAATGCTAGGGACACCAGTATAGAGGAGCCTTGACGATTGGCCTGGCGCTTATTCATATATTTGCAAATGTATGTAACTAATACCTCTGAATCGCTATTATCATGTAGGATTTAAGTATTGTTTTTCCTGCAGTGTGCTGGGGGCAAATCTCCTTTTTTTCTGTGTTCAGAGTAAACCCCGCCCTTTACAAGCACCTGTGTTATGCAATTAAGCTGATCTGAGCAACTACCATTTCTTTTGCAAGTTTCGAGAGGCATGAAGGCAGTCAGCATTAGGAGGATGTGCTGATGCTTATAGTGCCATGTGGAGGTTTTTTGGGGTACCTCCAAGGTAAGTTAGCTCTCAGCTTTTATATGTACTGTTATCATGCAGTATATCAATTGTAATTTTATGACCCAGAGTGGGTGCTACTTATATGTAGCAATAATTATTTTGGGGTGAGCGTTTGGGAGTAGGGCCCCCGGGGGGGTTCTGACTGGGCCTTTCTCATGGCATCACCACTTAATTCATATAGAATACTTTTATCACTTTTCTATTTGTTTGTATATTATTTATGTCATTTTAATTCTTTCTCATTTCATTAAAACTTATTGATTTATACTTACACATCTTTTCTTTATACTTCACTATCACCTTTTTCCCTTTTCGTGTGATGCCCTGGGGATGGTACTTGGTTGGAATTTTTTTTTGGGGTGCCTTGCTTCTCGGACGTGAACCCCTTAATGCTAGGGACGCCAGTATAGAGGAGCCTTGACGATTGGCCTGGCGCTTATTCATATATTTGCAAATGTATGTAACTAATACCTCTGAATCGCTATTATCATGTAGGATTTAAGTATTGTTTTTGCTGCAGTGTGCTGGGGGGCAAATCTCCTTTTTTTCTGTGTTCAGAGTAAACCCCGCCCTTTACAAGCACCTGTGTTATGCAATTATGCTGATCTGAGCAACTACCATTTCTTTTGCAAGTTTGGAGAGGCATGAAGGCAGTCAGCATTAGGAGGATGTGCTGATGCTTATAGTGCCATGTGGAGGTTTTTCGGGGTACCTCCAAGGTAAGTTAGCTCTCAGCTTTAATATGTACTGTTATCATGCAGTACATCAATTGTAATTATATGACCCAGAGTGGGTGCTACTATTATGTAGCAATAATTATTTTGGGGTGAGCGTTTGGGAGTGGGGCCCCCGAGGGGGTTCTGACTGGGCCTTTCTCATGGCATCACCACTTAATTCATATAGAATACTTTTATCACTTTTCTATTTGTTTGTATATTATTTATGTCATTTTAATTCTTTCTCATTTCATTAACACTTATTGATTTACACTTACACGTCTTTTCTTTATACTTCACTATCACCTTTTTCCCTTTTCGTGTGATGCCCTGGGGATGGTCCTTGGTTGGAATTTTTTTTTGGGGTGCCTTGCTTCTCGGACGTGAACCCCTTAATGCTAGGGACACCAGTATAGAGGAGCCTTGACAATTGGCCTGGTGCTTATTCATATATTTGCAAATGTATGTAACTAATACCTCTGAATCGCTATTATCATGTAGGATTTAAGTATTGTTTTTGCTGCAGTGTGCTGGGGGGGCAAACCTCCTTTTTTTCTGTGTTCAGAGTAAACCCCGCCCTTTACAAGCACCTGTGTTATGCAATTAAGCTGATCTGAGCAACTACCATTTGTTTTGCAAGTTTGGAGAGGCATGAAGGCAGTCAGCATTAGGAGGATGTGCTGATGCTTATAGTGCCATGTGGAGGTTTTTTGGGGTACCTCCAAGGTAAGTTAGCTCTCAGCTTTTATATGTACTGTTATCATGCAGGACATCAATTGTAATTATATGACCCAGAGTGGGTGCTACTATTATGTAGCAATAATTATTTTGGGATGAGCGTTTGGGAGTGGGGCCCCCGGGGGGGTTCTGACTGGGCCTTTCTCATGGCATCACCACTTAATTCATATAGAATACTTTTATCACTTTTCTATTTGTTTGTATATTATTTATGTCATTTTAATTCTTTCTCATTTCATTAACACTTATTGATTTATACTTACACATCTTTTCTTTATACTTCACTATCACCTTTTTCCCTTTTCGTGTGATGCCCTGGGGATGGTCCTTGGTTGGAATTTTATTTGGGGTGCCTTGCTTCTCGGACGTGAACCCCTTAATGCTAGGGACGCCAGTATAGAGGAGCCTTGACGATTGGCCTGGCGCTTATTCATATATTTACAAATGTATGTAACTAATACCTCTGAATCGCTATTATCATGTAGGATTTAAGTATTGTTTTTGCTGCAGTGTGCTGGGGGGCAAATCTCCTTTTTTTCTGTGTTCAGAGTAAACCCCGCCCTTTACAAGCACCTGTGTTATGCAATTAAGCTGATCTGAGCAACTACCATTTCTTTTGCAAGTTTGGAGAGGCATAAAGGCAGTCAGCATTAGGAGGATGTGCTGATGCTTATAGTGCCATGTGGAGGTTTTTTGGGGTACCTCTAAGGTAAGTTAGCTCTCAGCTTTTACATGTACTGTTATCATGCAGTACATCAATTGTAATTATATGACCCAGAGTGGGTGCTACTATTATGTAGCAATAATTATTTTGGGGTGAGCATTTGGGAGTGGGGCCCCCAGGGGGGGTTCTGACTGGGCCTTTCTCATGGCATCACCACTTAATTCATATAGAATACTTTTATCACTTTTCTATTTGTTTGTATATTATTTATGTCATTTTAATTCTTTCTCATTTCATTAAAACTTATTGATTTATACTTACACATCTTTTCTTTATACTTCACTATCACCTTTTTCCCTTTTCGTGTGATGCCCTGGGGATGGTACTTGGTTGGAATTTTTTTTTGGGGTGCCATGCTTCTCGGACGTGAACCCCTTAATGCTAGGGACGCCAGTATAGAGGAGCCTTGACGATTGGCCTGGCGCTTATTCATATATTTGCAAATGTATGTAACTAATACCTCTGAATCGCTATTATCATGTAGGATTTAAGTATTGTTTTTGCTGCAGTGTGCTGGGGGGCAAATCTCCTTTTTTTCTGTGTTCAGAGTAAACCCCGCCCTTTACAAGCACCTGTGTTATGCAATTATGCTGATCTGGGCAACTACCATTTCTTTTGCAAGTTTGGAGAGGCATGAAGGCAGTCAGCATTAGGAGGATGTGCTGATGCTTATAGTGCCATGTGGAGGTTTTTCGGGGTACCTACAAGGTAAGTTAGCTCTCAGCTTTAATATGTACTGTTATCATGCAGTACATCAATTGTAATTATATGACCCAGAGTGGGTGCTACTATTATGTAGCAATAATTATTTTGGGGTGAGCGTTTGGGAGTGGGGCCCCCGGGGGGGGTTCTGACTGGGCCGTTCTCATGGCTTCACCACTTAATTCATATAGAATACTTTTATCACTTTTCTATTTGTTTGTATATTATTTATGTCATTTTAATTCTTTCTCATTTCTTTAACACTTATTGATTTACACTTACACGTCTTTTCTTTATACTTCACTATCACCTTTTTCCCTTTTCGTGTGATGCCCTGGGGATGGTCCTTGGTTGGAATTTTTTTTTGGAGTGCCTTGCTTCTCGGACGTGAACCCCTTAATGCTAGGGACACCAGTATAGAGGAGCCTTGACGATTGGCCTGGCGCTTATTCATATATTTGCAAATGTATGTAACTAATACCTCTGAATCGCTATTATCATGTAGGATTTAAGTATTGTTTTTGCTGCAGTGTGCTGGGGGGCAAATCTCCTTTTTTCTGTGTTCAGAGTAAACCCCGCCCTTTACAAGCACCTGTGTTATGCAATTAAGCTGATCTGAGCAACTACCATTTCTTTTGCAAGTTTGGAGAGGCATGAAGGCAGTCAGCATTAGGAGGATGTGCTGATGCTTATAGTGCCATGTGGAGGTTTTTCGGGGTACCTCCAAGGTAAGTTAGCTCTCATCTTTTATATGTACTGTTATCATGCAGTACATCAATTGTAATTATATGACCCAGAGTGGGTGCTACTATTATGTAGCAATAATTATTTTGGGGTGAGCGTTTGGGAGTGGGGCCCCCGAGGGGGTTCTGACTGGGCCTTTCTCATGGCATCACCACTTAATTCATATAGAATACTTTTATCACTTTTCTATTTGTTTGTATATTATTTATGTCATTTTAATTCTTTCTCATTTCATTAACACTTATTGATTTACACTTACACGTCTTTTCTTTATACTTCACTATCACCTTTTTCCCTTTTCGTGTGATGCCCTGGGGATGGTCCTTGGTTGGAATTTTTTTTTGGGGTGCCTTGCTTCTCGGACGTGAACCCCTTAATGCTAGGGACACCAGTATAGAGGAGCCTTGACAATTGGCCTGGCGCTTATTCATATATTTGCAAATGTATGTAACTAATACCTCTGAATCGCTATTATCATGTAGGATTTAAGTATTGTTTTTGCTGCAGTGTGCTGGGGGGGCAAATCTCCTTTTTTTCTGTGTTCAGAGTAAACCCCGCCCTTTACAAGCACCTGTGTTATGCAATTAAGCTGATCTGAGCAACTACCATTTCTTTTGCAAGTTTGGAGAGGCATAAAGGCAGTCAGCATTAGGAGGATGTGCTGATGCTTATAGTGCCATGTGGAGGTTTTTTGGGGTACCTCCAAGGTAAGTTACCTCTCAGATTTTACATGTACTGTTATCATGCAGTACATCAATTGTAATTATATGACCCAGAGTGGGTGCTACTATTATGTAGCAATAATTATTTTGGGATGAGCGTTTGGGAGTGGGGCCCCCGGGGGGGTTCTGACTGGGCCTTTCTCATGGCATCACCACTTAATTCATATAGAATACTTTTATCACTTTTCTATTTGTTTGTATATTATTTATGTCATTTTAATTCTTTCTCATTTCTTTAACACTTATTGATTTACACTTACACGTCTTTTCTTTATACTTCACTATCACCTTTTTCCCTTTTCGTGTGATGCCCTGGGGATGGTCCTTGGTTGGAATTTTTTTTGGGGTGCCTTGCTTCTCGGACGTGAACCCCTTAATGCTAGGGACACCAGTATAGAGGAGCCTTGACGATTGGCCTGGCGCTTATTCATATATTTGCAAATGTATGTAACTAATACCTCTGAATCGCTATTATCATGTAGGATTTAAGTATTGTTTTTGCTGCAGTGTGCTGGGGGGGCAAATCTCCTTTTTTTCTGTGTTCAGAGTAAACCCCGCCCTTTACAAGCACCTGTGTTATGCAATTAAGCTGATCTGAGCAACTACCATTTGTTTTGCAAGTTTGGAGAGGCATGAAGGCAGTCAGCATTAGGAGGATGTGCTGATGCTTATAGTGCCATGTGGAGGTTTTTTGGGGTACCTCCAAGGTAAGTTAGCTCTCAGCTTTTATATGTACTGTTATCATGCAGTACATCAATTGTAATTATATGACCCAGAGTGGGTGCTACTATTATGTAGCAATAATTATTTTGGGATGAGCGTTTGGGATTGGGGCCCCCGGGGGGGTTCTGACTGGGCCTTTCTCATGGCATCACCACTTAATTCATATAAAATACTTTTATCACTTTTCTATTTGTTTGTATATTATTTATGTCATTTTAATTCTTTCTCATTTCATTAACACTTATTGATTTATACTTACACATCTTTTCTTTATACTTCACTATCACCTTTTTCCCTTTTCGTGTGATGCCCTGGGGATGGTCCTTGGTTGGAATTTTTTTTGGGGTGCCTTGCTTCTCGGACGTGAACCCCTTAATGCTAGGGACGCCAGTATAGAGGAGCCTTGACGATTGGCCTGGCGCTTATTCATATATTTACAAATGTATGTAACTAATACCTCTGAATCGCTATTATCATGTAGGATTTAAGTATTGTTTTTGCTGCAGTGTGCTGGGGGGCAAATCTCCTTTTTTTCTGTGTTCAGAGTAAACCCCGCCCTTTACAAGCACCTGTGTTATGCAATTAAGCTGATCTGAGCAACTACCATTTCTTTTGCAAGTTTGGAGAGGCATAAAGGCAGTCAGCATTAGGAGGATGTGCTGATGCTTATAGTGCCATGTGGAGGTTTTTTGGGGTACCTCTAAGGTAAGTTAGCTCTCAGCTTTTACATGTACTGTTATCATGCAGTACATCAATTGTAATTATATGACCCAGAGTGGGTGCTACTATTATGTAGCAATAATTATTTTGGGGTGAGCATTTGGGAGTGGGGCCCCCAGGGGGGGTTCTGACTGGGCCTTTCTCATGGCATCACCACTTAATTCATATAGAATACTTTTATCACTTTTCTATTTGTTTGTATATTATTTATGTCATTTTAATTCTTTCTCATTTCATTAAAACTTATTGATTTATACTTACACATCTTTTCTTTATACTTCACTATCACCTTTTTCCCTTTTCGTGTGATGCCCTGGGGATGGTACTTGGTTGGAATTTTTTTTTGGGGTGCCTTGCTTCTCGGACGTGAACCCCTTAATGCTAGGGACGCCAGTATAGAGGAGCCTTGACGATTGGCCTGGCGCTTATTCATATATTTGCAAATGTATGTAACTAATACCTCTGAATCGCAATTATCATGTAGGATTTAAGTATTGTTTTTGCTGCAGTGTGCTGGGGGGCAAATCTCCTTTTTTTCTGTGTTCAGAGTAAACCCCGCCCTTTACAAGCACCTGTGTTATGCAATTATGCTGATCTGGGCAACTACCATTTCTTTTGCAAGTTTGGAGAGGCATGAAGGCAGTCAGCATTAGGAGGATGTGCTGATGCTTATAGTGCCATGTGGAGGTTTTTCGGGGTACCTCCAAGGTAAGTTAGCTCTCAGCTTTAATATGTACTGTTATCATGCAGTACATCAATTGTAATTATATGACCCAGAGTGGGTGCTACTATTATGTAGCAATAATTATTTTGGGGTGAGCGTTTGGGAGTGGGGCCCCCGAGGGGGTTCTGACTGGGCCTTTCTCATGGCATCACCACTTAATTCATATAGAATACTTTTATCACTTTTCTATTTGTTTGTATATTATTTATGTCATTTTAATTCTTTCTCATTTCTTTAACACTTATTGATTTACACTTACACGTCTTTTATTTATACTTCACTATCACCTTTTTCCCTTTTCGTGTGATGCCCTGGGGATGGTCCTTGGTTGGAATTTTTTTTTGGGGTGCCTTGCTTCTCGGACGTGAACCCCTTAATGCTAGGGACACCAGTATAGAGGAGCCTTGACGATTGGCCTGGCGCTTATTCATATATTTGCAAATGTATGTAACTAATACCTCTGAATCGCTATTATCATGTAGGATTTAAGTATTGTTTTTGCTGCAGTGTGCTGGGGGCAAATCTCCTTTTTTTCTGTGTTCAGAGTAAACCCCGCCCTTTACAAGCACCTGTGTTATGCAATTAAGCTGATCTGAGCAACTACCATTTCTTTTGCAAGTTTCGAGAGGCATGAAGGCAGTCAGCATTAGGAGGATGTGCTGATGCTTATAGTGCCATGTGGAGGTTTTTTGGGGTACCTCCAAGGTAAGTTAGCTCTCAGCTTTTATATGTACTGTTATCATGCAGTATATCAATTGTAATTTTATGACCCAGAGTGGGTGCTACTTATATGTAGCAATAATTATTTTGGGGTGAGCGTTTGGGAGTAGGGCCCCCGGGGGGGTTCTGACTGGGCCTTTCTCATGGCATCACCACTTAATTCATATAGAATACTTTTATCACTTTTCTATTTGTTTGTATATTATTTATGTAATTTTAATTCTTTCTCATTTCATTAACACTTATTGATTTATACTTACACATCTTTTCTTTATACTTCACTATCACCTTTTTCCCTTTTCGTGTGATGCCCTGGGGATGGTACTTGGTTGGAATTTTTTTTTGGGGTGCCTTGCTTCTCGGACGTGAACCCCTTAATGCTAGGGACGCCAGTATAGAGGAGCCTTGACGATTGGCCTGGCGCTTATTCATATATTTGCAAATGTATGTAACTAATACCTCTGAATCGCTATTATCATGTAGGATTTAAGTATTGTTTTTGCTGCAGTGTGCTGGGGGGCAAATCTCCTTTTTTTCTGTGTTCAGAGTAAACCCCGCCCTTTACAAGCACCTGTGTTATGCAATTATGCTGATCTGAGCAACTACCATTTCTTTTGCAAGTTTGGAGAGGCATGAAGGCAGTCAGCAATAGGAGGATGTGCTGATGCTTATAGTGCCATGTGGAGGTTTTTCGGGGTACCTCCAAGGTAAGTTAGCTCTCAGCTTTAATATGTACTGTTATCATGCAGTACATCAATTGTAATTATATGACCCAGAGTGGGTGCTACTATTATGTAGCAATAATTATTTTGGGATGAGCGTTTGGGAGTTGGGCCCCTGGGGGGGTTCTGACTGGGCCTTTCTCATGGCATCACCACTTAATTCATATAGAATACTTTTATCACTTTTCTATTTGTTTGTATATTATTTATGTCATTTTAATTCTTTCTCATTTCATTAACACTTATTGATTCATACTTACACATCTTTTCTTTATACTTCACTATCACCAGTTTCCCTTTTCGTGTGATGCCCTGGGGATGGTCCTTGGTTGGAATTTTTTTTGGGGTGCCTTGCTTCTCGGACGTGAACCCCTTAATGCTAGGACGCCAGTATAGAGGAGCCTTGACGATTGGCCTGGCGCTTATTCATATATTTACAAATGTATGTAACTAATACCTCTGAATCGCTATTATCATGTAGGATTTAAGTATTGTTTTTGCTGCAGTGTGCTGGGGGCAAATCTCCTTTTTTTCTGTGTTCAGAGTAAACCCCGCCCTTTACAAGCTACTGTGTTATGCAATTAAGCTGATCTGAGCAACTACCATTTCTTTTGCAAGTTTGGAGAGGCATAAAGGCAGTCAGCATTAGGAGGATGTGCTGATGCTTATAGTGCCATGTGGAGGTTTTTTGGGGTACCTCCAAGGTAAGTTAGCTCTCAGCTTTTACATGTACTGTTATCATGCAGTACATCAATTGTAATTATATGACCCAGAGTGGGTGCTACTATTATGTAGCAATAATTATTTTGGGATGAGCGTTTGGGAGTGGGGCCACCGGGGGGGTTCTGACTGGGCCTTTCTCATGGCATCACCACTTAATTCATATAGAATACTTTTATCACTTTTCTATTTGTTTGTATATTATTTATGTCATTTTAATTCTTTCTCATTTCATTAAAACTTATTGATTTATACTTACACATCTTTTCTTTATACTTCACTATCACCTTTTTCCCTTTTCGTGTGATGCCCTGGGGATGGTACTTGGTTGGAATTTTTTTTTGGGGTGCCTTGCTTCTCGGACGTGAACCCCTTAATGCTAGGGACGCCAGTATAGAGGAGCCTTGACGATTGGCCTGGCGCTTATTCATATATTTGCAAATGTATGTAACTAATACCTCTGAATCGCTATTATCATGTAGGATTTAAGTATTGTTTTTGCTGCAGTGTGCTGGGGGGCAAATCTCCTTTTTTTCTGTGTTCAGAGTAAACCCCGCCCTTTACAAGCACCTGTGTTATGCAATTATGCTGATCTGGGCAACTACCATTTCTTTTGCAAGTTTGGAGAGGCATGAAGGCAGTCAGCATTAGGAGGATGTGCTGATGCTTATAGTGCCATGTGGAGGTTTTTCGGGGTACCTCCAAGGTAAGTTAGCTCTCAGCTTTAATATGTACTGTTATCATGCAGTACATCAATTGTAATTATATGACCCAGAGTGGGTGCTACTATTATGTAGCAATAATTATTTTGGGGTGAGCGTTTGGGAGTGGGGCCCCCGAGGGGGTTCTGACTGGGCCTTTCTCATGGCATCACCACTTAATTCATATAGAATACTTTTATCACTTTTCTATTTGTTTGTATATTATTTATGTCATTTTAATTCTTTCTCATTTCTTTAACACTTATTGATTTACACTTACACGTCTTTTATTTATACTTCACTATCACCTTTTTCCCTTTTCGTGTGATGCCCTGGGGATGGTCCTTGGTTGGAATTTTTTTTTGGGGTGCCTTGCTTCTCGGACGTGAACCCCTTAATGCTAGGGACACCAGTATAGAGGAGCCTTGACGATTGGCCTGGCGCTTATTCATATATTTGCAAATGTATGTAACTAATACCTCTGAATCGCTATTATCATGTAGGATTTAAGTATTGTTTTTGCTGCAGTGTGCTGGGGGCAAATCTCCTTTTTTTCTGTGTTCAGAGTAAACCCCGCCCTTTACAAGCACCTGTGTTATGCAATTATGCTGATCTGAGCAACTACCATTTCTTTTGCAAGTTTCGAGAGGCATGAAGGCAGTCAGCATTAGGAGGATGTGCTGATGCTTATAGTGCCATGTGGAGGTTTTTTGGGGTACCTCCAAGGTAAGTTAGCTCTCAGCTTTTATATGTACTGTTATCATGCAGTATATCAATTGTAATTTTATGACCCAGAGTGGGTGCTACTTATATGTAGCAATAATTATTTTGGGGTGAGCGTTTGGGAGTAGGGCCCCCGGGGGGGTTCTGACTGGGCCTTTCTCATGGCATCACCACTTAATTCATATAGAATACTTTTATCACTTTTCTATTTGTTTGTATATTATTTATGTCATTTTAATTCTTTCTCATTTCATTAACACTTATTGATTTATACTTACACATCTTTTCTTTATACTTCACTTTCACTTTTTTCCCTTTTCGTGTGATGCCCTGGGGATGGTCCTTGGTTGGAATTTTTTTTGGGGTGCCTTGCTTCTCGGACGTGAACCCCTTAATGCTAGGGATGCCAGTATAGAGGAGCCTTGACGATTGGCCTGTCGCTTATTCATATATTTGCAAATGTATGTAACTAATACCTCTGAATCGCTATTATCATGTAGGATTTAAGTATTGTTTTTGCTGCAGTGTGCTGGGGGGCAAATCTCCTTTTTTCTGTGTTCAGAGTAAACCCCGCCCTTTAGAAGCACCTGTGTTATGCAATTAAGTTGATCTGAGCAACTACCATTTCTTTTGCAAGTTTGGAGAGGCATGAAGGAAGTCAGCATTAGGAGGATGTGCTGATGCTTATAGTGCCATGTGGAGGTTTTTTGGGGTACCTCCAAGGTAAGTTAGCTCTCAGCTTTTATATGTACTGTTATCATGCAGTACATCAATTGTAATTATATGACCCAGAGTGGGTGCTACTATTATGTAGCAATAATTATTTTGGGATGAGCGTTTGGGAATGGGGCCCCCGGGGGGGTTCTGACTGGGCCTTTCTCATGGCATCACCACTTAATTCATATAGAATACTTTTATCACTTTTCTATTTGTCTGTATATTATTTATGTCATTTTAATTCTTTCTCATTTCATTAACACTTATTGATTTATACTTACACATCTTTTCTTTATACTTCACTATCACCTTTTTCCCTTTTCGTGTGATGCCCTGGGGATGGTCCTTGGTTGGAATTTTTTTTGGGGTGCCTTGCTTCTCGGACGTGAACCCCTTAATGCTAGGGACGCCAGTATAGAGGAGCCTTGACGATTGGCCTGGCGCTTATTCATATATTTACAAATGTATGTAACTAATACCTCTGAATCGCTATTATCATGTAGGATTTAAGTATTGTTTTTGCTGCAGTGTGCTGGGGGCAAATCTCCTTTTTTTCTGTGTTCAGAGTAAACCCCGCCCTTTACAAGCACCTGTGTTATGCAATTAAGCTGATCTGAGCAACTACCATTTCTTTTGCAAGTTTGGAGAGGCATGAAGGAAGTCAGCATTAGGAGGATGTGCTGATGCTTATAGTGCCATGTGGAGGTTTTTTGGGGTACCTCCAAGGTAAGTTAGCTCTCAGCTTTTATATGTACTGTTATCATGCAGTACATCAATTGTAATTATATGACCCAGAGTGGGTGCTACTATTATGTAGCAATATTTATTTTGGGATGAGCGTTTGGGAGTGGGGCCCCCGGGGGGGTTCTGACTGGGCCTTTCTCATGGCATCACCACTTAATTCATATAGAATACTTTTATCACTTTTCTATTTGTTTGTATATTATTTATGTCATTTTAATTCTTTCTCATTTCATTAAAACTTATTGATTTATACTTACACATCTTTTCTTTATACTTCACTATCACCTTTTTCCCTTTTCGTGTGATGCCCTGGGGATGGTCTTTGGTTGGAATTTTTTTTTGGGGTGCCTTGCTTCTCGGACGTGAACCCCTTAATGCTAGGGACACCAGTATAGAGGAGCCTTGACGATTGGCCTGGCGCTTATTCATATATTTGCAAATGTATGTAACTAATACCTCTGAATCGCTATTATCATGTAGGATTTAAGTATTGTTTTTGCTGCAGTGTGCTGGGGGGCAAATCTCCTTTTTTTCTGTGTTCAGAGTAAACCCGCCCTTTACAAGCACCTGTGTTATGCAATTAAGCTGATCTGAGCAACTACCATTTCTTTTGCAAGTTTCGAGAGGCATGAAGGCAGTCAGCATTAGGAGGATGTGCTGATGCTTATAGTGCCATGTGGAGGTTTTTTGGGGTACCTCCAAGGTAAGTTAGCTATCAGCTTTTATATGTACTGTTATCATGCAGTATATCAATTGTAATTATATGACCCAGAGTGGGTGCTACTTATATGTAGCAATAATTATTTTGGGGTGAGCGTTTGGGAGTAGGGCCCCCGTGGGGGTTCTGACTGGGCCTTTCTCATGGCATCACCACCTAATTCATATAGAATACTTTTATCACTTTTCTATTTGTTTGTATATTATTTATGTCATTTTAATTCTTTCTCTTTTCATTAAAACTTATTGATTTATACTTACACATCTTTTCTTTATACTTCACTATCACCTTTTTCACTTTTCGTGTGATGCCCTGGGGATGGTCCTTGGTTGGAATTTTTTTTTGGGGTGCCTTGCTTCTCGGACGTGAACCCCTTAATGCTAGGGACGCCAGTATAGAGGAGCCTTGACGATTGGCCTGGCGCTTATTCATATATTTGCAAATGTATGTAACTAATACCTCTGAATCGCTATTATCATGTAGGATTTAAGTATTGTTTTTGCTGCAGTGTGCTGGGGGGCAAATCTCCTTTTTTTCTGTGTTCAGAGTAAACCCCGCCCTTTACAAGCACCTGTGTTATGCAATTATGCTGATCTGAGCAACTACCATTTCTTTTGCAAGTTTGGAGAGGCATGAAGGCAGTCAGCATTAGGAGGATGTGCTGATGCTTATAGTGCCATGTGGATATTTTTCGGGGTACCTCCAAGGTAAGTTAGCTCTCAGCTTTAATATGTACTGTTATCATGCAGTACATCAATTGTAATTATATGACCCAGAGTGGGTGCTACTATTATGTAGCAATATTTATTTTGGGGTGAGCGTTTGGGAGTGGGGCCCCCGGGGGGGTTCTGACTGGGTCTTTCTCATGACATCATCACTTAATTCATATAGAATACTTTTATCACTTTTCTATTTGTTTGTATATTATTTATGTCATTTTAATTCTTTCTCTTTTCATTAAAACTTATTGATTTATACTTACACATCTTTTCTTTATACTTCACTATCACCTTTTTCCCTTTTCGTGTGATGCCCTGGGGATGGTCCTTGGTTGGAATTTTTTTTTGGGGTGCTTTGCTTCTCGGACGTGAACCCCTTAATGGTAGGGACGCCAGTATAGAGGAGCCTTGACGATTGGCCTGGCGCTTATTCATATATTTGCAAATGTATGTAACTAATACCTCTGAATCGCTATTATCATGTAGGATTTAAGTATTGTTTTTGCTGCAGTGTGCTGGGGGGCAAATCTCCTTTTTTTCTGTGTTCAGAGTAAACCCCGCCCTTTACAAGCACCTGTGTTATGCAATTATGCTGATCTGAGCAACTACCATTTCTTTTGCAAGTTTGGAGAGGCATGAAGGCAGTCAGCATTAGGAGGATGTGCTGATGCTTATAGTGCCATGTGGAGGTTTTTCGGGGTACCTCCAAGGTAAGTTAGCTCTCAGCTTTAATATGTACTGTTATCATGCAGTACATCAATTGTAATTATATGACCCAGAGTGGGTGCTATTATTATGTAGCAATAATTATTTTGGGGTGAGCGTTTGGGAGTGGGGCCCCCGGGGGGGTTCTGACTGGGCCTTTCTCATGGCATCACCACTTAATTCATATAGAATACTTTTATCACTTTTCTATTTGTTTGTATATTATTTATGTCATTTTAATTCTTTCTCTTTTCATTAAAACTTATTGATTTATACTTACACATCTTTTCTTTATACTTCACTATCACCTTTTTCCCTTTTCATGTGATGCCCTGGGGATGGTCCTTGGTTGGAATTTTATTTTGGGGTGCCTTGCTTCTCGGACGTGAACCCCTTAATGCTAGGGAAGCCAGTATAGAGGAGCCTTGACGATTGGCCTGGCGCTTATTCATATATTTGCAAATGTATGTAACTAATACCTCTGAATCGCTATTATCATGTAGGATTTAAGTATTGTTTTTGCTGCAGTGTGCTGGGGGGCAAATCTCCTTTTTTTCTGTGTTCAGAGTAAACCCCGCCCTTTACAAGCACCTGTGTTGTGCAATTAAGCTGATCTGAGCAACTACCATTTCTTTTGCAAGTTTCGAGAGGCATGAAGTCAGTCAGCATTAGGAGGATGTGCTGATGCTTATAGTGCCATGTGGAGGTTTTTTGGGGTACCTCCAAGGTAAGTTAGCTCTCAGCTTTTATATGTACTGTTATCATGCAGGACATCAATTGTAATTATATGACCCAGAGTGGGTGCTACTATTATGTATCAATAATTATTTTGGGGTGAGCGTTTGGGAGTGGGGCCCCCGGGGGGGGGTTCTGACTGCGTCGTTCTCATGGCATCACCACTTAATTCATATAGAATACTTTTATCACTTTTCTATTTGTTTGTATATTATTTATGTCATTTTAATTCTTTCTCATTTCATTAACACTTATTGATTTATACTTACACATCTTTTCTTTATACTTCACTATCACCTTTTTCCCTTTTCGTGTGATGCCCTGGGGATGGTCCTTGGTTGGAATTTTTTTTTGGAGTGCCTTGCTTCTCGGACGTGAACCCCTTAATGCTAGGGACACCAGTATAGAGGAGCCTTGACGATTGGCCTGGCGCTTATTCATATATTTGCAAATGTATGTAACTAATACCTCTGAATCGCTATTATCATGTAGGATTTAAGTATTGTTTTTGCTGCAGTGTGCTGGGGGCAAATCTCCTTTTTTCTGTGTTCAGAGTAAACCCCGCCCTTTACAAGCACCTGTGTTATGCAATTAAGCTGATCTGAGAAACTACCATTTCTTTTGCAAGTTTGGAGAGGCATAAAGGCAGTCAGCATTAGGAGGATGTGCTGATGCTTATAGTGCCATGTGGAGGTTTTTTGGGGTACCTCCAAGGTAAGTTAGGTCTCAGCTTTTACATGTACTGTTATCATGCAGTACATCAATTGTAATTATATGACCCAGAGTGGGTGCTACTATTATGTAGCAATAATTATTTTGGGGTGAGCATTTGGGAGTGGGGCCCCCGGGGGGGTTCTGACTGTGCCTTTCTCATGGCATCACCACTTAATTCATATAGAATACTTTTATCACTTTTCTATTTGTTTGTATATTATTTATGTCATTTTAATTCTTTCTCATTTCATTAACACTTATTGATTTATACTTACATGTCTTTTCTTTATACTTCACTATCACCTTTTTCCCTTTTCGTGTAATGCCCTCGGGATGGTCCTTGGTTGGAATTATTTTTTGGGGTGCCTTGATTCTCAGATGTGAACCCCTTAATGCTTGGCACGCCAGTATAGAGGAGCCTTGACGATTGGCCTGGCGCTTATTCATATATTTGCAAATGTATGTAACTAATACCTCTGAATCGCTATTATCATGTAGGATTTAAGTATTGTTTTTGCTGCAGTGTGCTGGGGGGCAAATCTCCTTTTTTTCTGTGTTCAGAGTAAACCCCACCCTTTACAAGCACCTGTGTTATGCAATTAAGCTGATCTGAGCAACTACCTTTTCTTTTGCAAGTTTCGAGAGGCATGAAGGCAGTCAGCATTAGGAGGATGTGCTGATGCTTATAGTGCCATGTGGAGGTTTTTTGGGGTACCTCCAAGGTAAGTTAGCTCTCAGCTTTTATATGTACTGTTATCATGCAGTACATCAATTGTAATTATATGACCCAGAGTGGGTGCTACTATTATGTAGCAATAATTATTTTGGGGTGAGCGTTTGGGAGTGGGGCCCCCGGGGGGGTTCTGACTGCGCCTTTCTCATGGCATCACCACTTAATTCATATAGAATACTTTTATCACTTTTCTATTTGTTTGTATATTATTTATGTCATTTTAATTCTTTCTCATTTCATTAACACTTATTGATTTATACTTACACATCTTTTCTTTATACCTCACAATCACCTTTTTCCCTTTTCGTGTGATGCTCTGGGGATGGTCCTTGTTTGGAATTTTTTTTTGGGGTGCGTTGCTTCTCGGACGTGAACCCCTTAATGCTAGGGATGCCAGTATAGAGGAGCCTTGACGATTGGCCTGGCGCTTATTCATATATTTGCAAATGTATGTAAATAATACCTCTGAATCGCTATTATCATGTAGGATTTAAGTATTGTTTTTGCTGCAGTGTGCTGGGGTGGCAAATCTCCTTTTTTTCTGTGTTCAGAGTAAACCACGCCCTTTACAAGCACCTGTGTTATGCAATTAAGCTGATCTGAGCAACTACCATTTCTTTTGCAAGTTTGGAGAGGCATAAAGGCAGTCAGCATTAGGAGGATGTGCTGATGCTTATAGTGCCATGTGGAGGTTTTTTGGGGTACCTCCAAGGTAAGTTAGCTCTCAGATTTTACATGTACTGTTATCATGCAGTACATCAATTGTAATTATATGACCCAGAGTGGGTGCTACTATTATGTAGCAATAATTATTTTGGGATGAGCGTTTGGGAGTGGGGCCCCCGGGGGGGTTCTGACTGGGCCTTTCTCATGGCATCACCACTTAATTCATATAGAATACTTTTATCACTTTTCTATTTGTTTGTATATTATTTATGTCATTTTAATTCTTTCTCATTTCATTAACACTTATTGATTTATACTTACACATCTTTTCTTTATACTTCACTTTCACTTTTTTCCCTTTTCGTGTGATGCCCTGGGGATGGTCCTTGGTTGGAATTTTTTTGGGGGTGCCTTGCTTCTTGGACGTGAACCCCTTAATGCTAGGGACGCCAGTATAGAGGAGCCTTGACGATTGGCCTGTCGCTTATTCATATATTTGCAAATGTATGTAACTAATACCTCTGAATCGCTATTATCATGTAGGATTTAAGTATTGTTTTTGCTGCAGTGTGCTGGGGGGCAAATCTCCTTTTTTCTGTGTTCAGAGTAAACCCCGCCCTTTACAAGCTACTGTGTTATGCAATTAAGCTGATCTGAGCAACTACCATTTCTATTGCAAGTTTGGAGAGGCATAAAGGCAGTCAGCATTAGGAGGATGTGCTGATGCTTATAGTGCCATGTGGAGGTTTTTTGGGGTACCTCCAAGGTAAGTTAGCTCTCAGCTTTTACATGTACTGTTATCATGCAGTACATCAATTGTAATTATATGACCCAGAGTGGGTGCTACTATTATGTAGCAATAATTATTTTGGGATGAGCGTTTGGGAGTTGGGCCCCTGGCGGGGTTCTGACTGGGCCTTTCTCATGGCATCACCACTTAATTCATATAGAATACTTTTATCACTTTTCTATTTGTTTGTATATTATTTATGTCATTTTAATTCTTTCTCATTTCATTAACACTTATTGATTTATACTTACACATCTTTTCTTTATACTTCACTATCACCTTTTTCCCTTTTCGTGTGATGCCCTGGGGATGGTCCTTGGTTGGAATTTTTTTTGGGGTGCCTTGCTTCTCGGACGTGAACCCCTTAATGCTAGGGATGCCAGTATAGAGGAGCCTTGACGATTGGCCTGGCGCTTATTCATATATTTACAAATGTATGTAATTAATACCTCTGAATCGCTATTATCATGTAGGATTTAAGTATTGTTTTTGCTGCAGTGTGCTGGGGGCAAATCTCCTTTTTTTCTGTGTTCAGAGTAAACCCCGCCCTTTACAAGCTACTGTGTTATGCAATTAAGCTGATCTGAGCAACTACCATTTCTTTTGCAAGTTTGGAGAGGCATAAAGGCAGTCAGCATTAGGAGGATGTGCTGATGCTTATAGTGCCATGTGGAGGTTTTTTGGGGTACCTCCAAGGTAAGTTAGCTCTCAGCTTTTATATGTACTGTTATCATGCAGTACATCAATTGTAATTATATGACCCAGAGTGGGTGCTACTATTATGTAGCAATAATTATTTTGGGATGAGCGTTTGGGAGTAGGGCCCCCGGGGGGGTTCTGACTGGGCCTTTCTCATGGCATCACCACTTAATTCATATAGAATACTTTTATCACTTTTCTATTTGTTTGTATATTATTTATGTCATTTTAATTCTTTCTCATTTCATTAACACTTATTGATTTATACTTACACATCTTTTCTTTATACTTCACTTTCACTTTTTTCCCTTTTCGTGTGATGCCCTGGGGATGGTCCTTGGTTGGAATTTTTTTTGGGGTGCCTTGCTTCTCGGACGTGAACCCCTTAATGCTAGGGACGCCAGTATAGAGGAGCCTTGACGATTGGCCTGGTGCTTATTCATATATTTACAAATGTATGTAACTAATACCTCTGAATCGCTATTATCATGTAGGATTTAAGTATTGTTTTTGCTGCAGTGTGCTGGGGGGCAAATCTCCTTTTTTTCTGTGTTCAGAGTAAACCCCGCCCTTTACAAGCACCTGTGTTATGCAATTAAGCTGATCTGAGCAACTACCATTTCTTTTGCAAGTTTCGAGAGGCATGAAGGCAGTCAGCATTAGGAGGATGTGCTGATGCTTATAGTGCCATGTGGAGGTTTTTTGGGGTACCTCCAAGGTAAGTTAGCTATCAGCTTTTATATGTACTGTTATCATGCAGTATATCAATTGTAATTATATGACCCAGAGTGGGTGCTACTTATATGTAGCAATAATTATTTTGGGGTGAGCGTTTGGGAGTAGGGCCCCCGTGGGGGTTCTGACTGGGCCTTTCTCATGGCATCACCACCTAATTCATATAGAATACTTTTATCACTTTTCTATTTGTTTGTATATTATTTATGTCATTTTAATTCTTTCTCTTTTCATTAAAACTTATTGATTTATACTTACACATCTTTTCTTTATACTTCACTATCACCTTTTTCACTTTTCGTGTGATGCCCTGGGGATGGTCCTTGGTTGGAATTTTTTTTTGGGGTGCCTTGCTTCTCGGACGTGAACCCCTTAATGCTAGGGACGCCAGTATAGAGGAGCCTTGACGATTGGCCTGGCGCTTATTCATATATTTGCAAATGTATGTAACTAATACCTCTGAATCGCTATTATCATGTAGGATTTAAGTATTGTTTTTGCTGCAGTGTGCTGGGGGGCAAATCTCCTTTTTTTCTGTGTTCAGAGTAAACCCCGCCCTTTACAAGCACCTGTGTTATGCAATTATGCTGATCTGAGCAACTACCATTTCTTTTGCAAGTTTGGAGAGGCATGAAGGCAGTCAGCATTAGGAGGATGTGCTGATGCTTATAGTGCCATGTGGATATTTTTCGGGGTACCTCCAAGGTAAGTTAGCTCTCAGCTTTAATATGTACTGTTATCATGCAGTACATCAATTGTAATTATATGACCCAGAGTGGGTGCTACTATTATGTAGCAATATTTATTTTGGGGTGAGCGTTTGGGAGTGGGGCCCCCGGGGGGGTTCTGACTGGGCCTTTCTCATGGCATCATCACTTAATTCATATAGAATACTTTTATCACTTTTCTATTTGTTTGTATATTATTTATGTCATTTTAATTCTTTCTCTTTTCATTAAAACTTATTGATTTATACTTACACATCTTTTCTTTATACTTCACTATCACCTTTTTCCCTTTTCGTGTGATGCCCTGGGGATGGTCCTTGGTTGGAATTTTTTTTTGGGGTGCCTTGCTTCTCGGACGTGAACCCCTTAATGCTAGGGACGCCAGTATAGAGGAGCCTTGACGATTGGCCTGGCGCTTATTCATATATTTGCAAATGTATGTAACTAATACCTCTGAATCGCTATTATCATGTAGGATTTAAGTATTGTTTTTGCTGCAGTGTGCTGGGGGGCAAATCTCCTTTTTTTCTGTGTTCAGAGTAAACCCCGCCCTTTACAAGCACCTGTGTTATGCAATTATGCTGATCTGAGCAACTACCATTTCTTTTGCAAGTTTGGAGAGGCATGAAGGTAGTCAGCATTAGGAGGATGTGCTGATGCTTATAGTGCCATGTGGAGGTTTTTCGGGGTACCTCCAAGGTAAGTTAGCTCTCAGCTTTAATATGTACTGTTATCATGCAGTACATCAATTGTAATTATATGACCCAGAGTGGGTGCTACTATTATGTAGCAATAATTATTTTGGGGTGAGCGTTTGGGAGTGGGGCCCCCGGGGGGGTTCTGACTGGGCCTTTCTCATGGCATCACCACTTAATTCATATAGAATACTTTTATCACTTTTCTATTTGTTTGTATATTATTTATGTCATTTTAATTCTTTCTCATTTCATTAACACTTATTGATTTATACTTACACATCTTTTCTTTATACTTCACTATCACCTTTTTCCCTTTTCGTGTGATGCCCTGGGGATGGTCCTTGGTTGAAATTTTTTTTTGGGGTGCCTTGCTTCTCGGACGTGAACCCCTTAATGCTAGGGACACCAGTATTGAGGAGCCTTGATGATTGGCCTGGCGCTTATTCATATATTTGCAAATGTATGTAACTAATACCTCTGAATCGCTATTATCATGTAGGATTTAAGTATTGTTTTTGCTGCAGTGTGCTGGGGGGCAAATCTCCTTTTTTTCTGTGTTCAGAGTAAACCCCGCCCTTTACAAGCACCTGTGTTATGCAATTAAGCTGATCTGAGCAACTACCATTTCTTTTGCAAGTTTCGAGAGGCATGAAGGCAGTCAGCATTAGGAGGATGTGCTGATGCTTATAGTGCCATGTGGAGGTTTTTTGGGGTACCTCCAAGGTAAGTTAGCTATCAGCTTTTATATGTACTGTTATCATGCAGTATATCAATTGTAATTATATGACCCAGAGTGGGTGCTACTTATATGTAGCAATAATTATTTTGGGGTGAGCGTTTGGGAGTAGGGCCCCCGTGGGGGTTCTGACTGGGCCTTTCTCATGGCATCACCACCTAATTCATATAGAATACTTTTATCACTTTTCTATTTGTTTGTATATTATTTATGTCATTTTAATTCTTTCTCTTTTCATTAAAACTTATTGATTTATACTTACACATCTTTTCTTTATACTTCACTATCACCTTTTTCACTTTTCGTGTGATGCCCTGGGGATGGTCCTTGGTTGGAATTTTTTTTTGGGGTGCCTTGCTTCTCGGACGTGAACCCCTTAATGCTAGGGACGCCAGTATAGAGGAGCCTTGACGATTGGCCTGGCGCTTATTCATATATTTGCAAATGTATGTAACTAATACCTCTGAATCGCTATTATCATGTAGGATTTAAGTATTGTTTTTGCTGCAGTGTGCTGGGGGGCAAATCTCCTTTTTTTCTGTGTTCAGAGTAAACCCCGCCCTTTACAAGCACCTGTGTTATGCAATTATGCTGATCTGAGCAACTACCATTTCTTTTGCAAGTTTGGAGAGGCATGAAGGCAGTCAGCATTAGGAGGATGTGCTGATGCTTATAGTGCCATGTGGATATTTTTCGGGGTACCTCCAAGGTAAGTTAGCTCTCAGCTTTAATATGTACTGTTATCATGCAGTACATCAATTGTAATTATATGACCCAGAGTGGGTGCTACTATTATGTAGCAATATTTATTTTGGGGTGAGCGTTTGGGAGTGGGGCCCCCGGGGGGGTTCTGACTGGGCCTTTCTCATGGCATCATCACTTAATTCATATAGAATACTTTTATCACTTTTCTATTTGTTTGTATATTATTTATGTCATTTTAATTCTTTCTCTTTTCATTAAAACTTATTGATTTATACTTACACATCTTTTCTTTATACTTCACTATCACCTTTTTCCCTTTTCGTGTGATGCCCTGGGGATGGTCCTTGGTTGGAATTTTTTTTTGGGGTGCCTTGCTTCTCGGACGTGAACCCCTTAATGCTAGGGACGCCAGTATAGAGGAGCCTTGACGATTGGCCTGGCGCTTATTCATATATTTGCAAATGTATGTAACTAATACCTCTGAATCGCTATTATCATGTAGGATTTAAGTATTGTTTTTGCTGCAGTGTGCTGGGGGGCAAATCTCCTTTTTTTCTGTGTTCAGAGTAAACCCCGCCCTTTACAAGCACCTGTGTTATGCAATTATGCTGATCTGAGCAACTACCATTTCTTTTGCAAGTTTGGAGAGGCATGAAGGTAGTCAGCATTAGGAGGATGTGCTGATGCTTATAGTGCCATGTGGAGGTTTTTCGGGGTACCTCCAAGGTAAGTTAGCTCTCAGCTTTAATATGTACTGTTATCATGCAGTACATCAATTGTAATTATATGACCCAGAGTGGGTGCTACTATTATGTAGCAATAATTATTTTGGGGTGAGCGTTTGGGAGTGGGGCCCCCGGGGGGGTTCTGACTGGGCCTTTCTCATGGCATCACCACTTAATTCATATAGAATACTTTTATCACTTTTCTATTTGTTTGTATATTATTTATGTCATTTTAATTCTTTCTCTTTTCATTAAAACTTATTGATTTATACTTACACATCTTTTCTTTATACTTCACTATCACCTTTTTCCCTTTTCGTGTGATGCCCTGGGGATGGTCCTTGGTTGGAATTTTATTTTGGGGTGCCTTGCTTCTCGGACGTGAACCCCTTAATGCTAGGGACGCCAGTATAGAGGAGCCTTGACGATTGGCCTGGCGCTTATTCATATATTTGCAAATGTATGTAACTAATACCTCTGAATCGCTATTATCATGTAGGATTTAAGTATTGTTTTTGCTGCAGTGTGCTGGGGGGCAAATCTCCTTTTTTTCTGTGTTCAGAGTAAACCCCGCCCTTTACAAGCACCTGTGTTGTGCAATTAAGCTGATCTGAGCAACTACCATTTCTTTTGCAAGTTTCGAGAGGCATGAAGGCAGTCAGCATTAGGAGGATGTGCTGATGCTTATAGTGCCATGTGGAGGTTTTTTGGGGTACCTCCAAGGTAAGTTAGCTCTCAGCTTTTATATGTACTGTTATCATGCAGTACATCAATTGTAATTATATGACACAGAGTGGGTGCTACTATTATGTAGCAATAATTATTTTGGGGTGAGCGTTTGGGAGTAGGGCCCCGGGGGGGGTTCTGACTGGGCCTTTCTCATGGCATCACCACTTAGTTCATATAGAATACTTTTATCACTTTTCTATTTGTTTGTATATTATTTATGTCATTTTAATTCTTTCTCATTTCATTAACACTTATTGATTTATACTTACACATCTTTTCTTTATACTTCACTATCACCTTTTTCCCTTTTCGTGTGATGCCCTGGGGATGGTCCTTGGTTGGAATTTTTTTTTGGGGTGCCTTGCTTCTCGGACGTGAACCCCTTAATGCTAGGGACACCAGTATTGAGGAGCCTTGATGATTGGCCTGGCGCTTATTCATATATTTGCAAATGTATGTAACTAATACCTCTGAATCGCTATTATCATGTAGGATTTAAGTATTGTTTTTGCTGCAGTGTGCTGGGGGGCAAATCTCCTTTTTTTCTGTGTTCAGAGTAAACCCCGCCCTTTACAAGCACCTGTGTTATGCAATTAAGCTGATCTGAGCAACTACCATTTCTTTTGCAAGTTTGGAGAGGCATGAAGGCAGTCAGCATTAGGAGGATGTGCTGATGCTTATAGTGCCATGTGGAGGTTTTTTGGGGTACCTCCAAGGTAAGTTAGCTATCAGCTTTTATATGTACTGTTATCATGCAGTATATCAATTGTAATTATATGACCCAGAGTGGGTGCTACTTATATGTAGCAATAATTATTTTGGGGTGAGCGTTTGGGAGTAGGGCCCCCGTGGGGGTTCTGACTGGGCCTTTCTCATGGCATCACCACCTAATTCATGTAGAATACTTTTATCACTTTTCTATTTGTTTGTATATTATTTATGTCATTTTAATTCTTTCTCTTTTCATTAAAACTTATTGATTTATACTTACACATCTTTTCTTTATACTTCACTATCACCTTTTTCCCTTTTCGTGTGATGCCCTGGGGATGGTCCTTGGTTGGAATTTTTTTTTGGGGTGCCTTGCTTCTCGGACGTGAACCCCTTAATGCTAGGGACGCCAGTATAGAGGAGCCTTGACGATTGGCCTGGTGCTTATTCATATATTTGCAAATGTATGTAACTAATACCTCTGAATCGCTATTATCATGTAGGATTTAAGTATTGTTTTTGCTGCAGTGTGCTGGGGGGGCAAATCTCCTTTTTTTCTGTGTTCAGAGTAAACCCCGCCCTTTACAAGCACCTGTGTTATGCAATTATGCTGATCTGAGCAACTACCATTTCTTTTGCAAGTTTGGAGAGGCATGAAGGCAGTCAGCATTAGGAGGATGTGCTGATGCTTATAGTGCCATGTGGAGGTTTTTCGGGGTACCTCCAAGGTAAGTTAGCTCTCAGCTTTAATATGTACTGTTATCATGCAGTACATCAATTGTAATTATATGACCCAGAGTGGGTGCTACTATTATGTAGCAATAATTATTTTGGGGTGAGCGTTTGGGAGTGGGGCCCCCGGGGGGGTTCTGACTGGGCCTTTCTCATGGCATCACCACTTAATTCATATAGAATACTTTTATCACTTTTCTATTTGTTTGTATATTATTTATGTCATTTTAATTCTTTCTCTTTTCATTAAAACTTATTGATTTATACTTACACATCTTTTCTTTATACTTCACTATCACCTTTTTCCCTTTTCGTGTGATGCCCTGGGGATGGTCCTTGGTTGGAATTTTATTTTGGGGTGCCTTGCTTCTCGGACGTGAACCCCTTAATGCTAGGGACGCCAGTATAGAGGAACCTTGACGATTGGCCTGGCGCTTATTCATATATTTGCAAATGTATGTAACTAATACCTCTGAATCGCTATTATCATGTAGGATTTAAGTATTGTTTTTGCTGCAGTGTGCTGGGGGGCAAATCTCCTTTTTTTCTGTGTTCAGAGTAAACCCCGCCCTTTACAAGCACCTGTGTTATGCAATTAAGCTGATCTGAGCAACTACCATTTCTTTTGCAAGTTTCGAGAGGCATGAAGGCAGTCAGCATTAGGAGGATGTGCTGATGCTTATAGTGCCATGTGGAGGTTTTTTGGGGTACCTCCAAGGTAAGTTAGCTCTCAGCTTTTATATGTACTGTTATCATACAGTACATCAATTGTAATTATATGACACAGAGTGGGTGCTACTATTATGTAGCAATAATTATTTTGGGATGAGCGTTTGGGAGTGGGGCCCCCGGGGGGGTTCTGACTGGGCCTTTCTCATGGCATCACCACTTAATTCATATAGAATACTTTTATCACTTTTCTATTTGTTTGTATATTATTTATGTCATTTTAATTCTTTCTCATTTCATTAACACTTATTGATTTATACTTACACATCTTTTCTTTATACTTCACTTTAACTTTTTTCCCTTTTCGTGTGATGCCCTGGGGATGGTCCTTGGTTGGAATTTTTTTTGGGGTGCCTTGCTTCTCGGACGTGAACCCGTTAATGCTAGGGACGCCAGTATAGAGGAGCCTTGACGATTGGCCTGTCGCTTATTCATTTATTTGCAAATGTATGTAACTAATACCTCTGAATCGCTATTATCATGTAAAATTTAAGTATTGTTTTTGCTGCAGTGTGCTGGGGGGCAAATCTCCTTTTTTCTGTGTTCAGAGTAAACCCCGCCCTTTACAAGCACCTGTGTTATGCAATTAAGCTGATCTGAGCAACTACCATTTCATTTGCAAATTTTGAGAGGCATGAAGGAAGTCAGCATTAGGAGGATGTGCTGATGCTTATAGTGCCATGTGGAGGTTTTTGGGGGTACCTCCAAGGTAAGTTAGCTCTCAGCTTTTATATGTACTGTTATCATGCAGTACATCAATTGTAATTATATGACCCAGAGTGGGTGCTACTATTATGTAGCAATAATTATTTTGGGATGAGCGTTTGGGAGTGGGGCCCCCGGGGGGGGTTCTGACTGGGCCTTTCTCATGGCATCACCACTTAATTCATATAGAATACTTTTATCACTTTTCTTTTTGTTTGTATATTATTTATGTCATTTTAATTCTTTCTCATTTCATTAAAACTTATTGATTTATACTTACACATCTTTTCTTTATACTTCACTATCACCTTTTTCCCTTTTCGTGTGATGCCCTGGGTATGGTCCTTGGTTGGAATTTTTTTTTGGGGTGCCTTGCTTCTCGGACGTGAACCCCTTAATGCTAGGGATGCCAGTATAGAGGAGCCTTGACGATTGGCCTGGCGCTTATTCATATATTTGCAAATGTATGTAACTAATACCTCTGAATCGCTATTATCATGTAGGATTTAAGTATTGTTTTTGCTGCAGTGTGCTGGGGGGCAAATATCCTTTTTTTCTGTGTTCAGAGTAAACTCCGCCCTTTACAAGCACCTGTGTTATGCAATTAAGCTGATCTGAGCAACTACCATTTCTTTTGCAAGTTTCGAGAGGCATGAAGGCAGTCAGCATTAGGAGGATGTGCTGATGCTTATAGTGCCATGTGGAGGTTTTTTGGGGTACCTCCAAGGTAAGTTAGCTCTCAGCTTTTATATGTACTGTTATCATGCAGTATATCAATTGTAATTATATGACCCAGAGTGGGTGCTACTTATATGTAGCAATAATTATTTTGGGGTGAGCGTTTGGGAGTAGGGCCCCCGTGGGGGTTCTGACTGGGCCTTTCTCATGGCATCACCACCTAATTCATATAGAATACTTTTATCACTTTTCTATTTGTTTGTATATTATTTATGTCATTTTAATTCTTTCTCTTTTCATTAAAACTTATTGATTTATACTTACACATCTTTTCTTTAAACTTCACTATCACCTTTTTCCCTTTTCGTGTGATGCCCTGGGGATGGTCCTTGGTTGGAATTTTTTTTTGGGGTGCCTTGCTTCTCGGACGTGAACCCCTTAATGCTAGGGACGCCAGTATAGAGGAGCCTTGATGATTGGCCTGGCGCTTATTCATATATTTGCAAATGTATGTAACTAATACCTCTGAATCGCTATTATCATGTAGGATTTAAGTATTGTTTTTGCTGCAGTGTGCTGGGGGGCAAATCTCCTTTTTTTTCTGTGTTCAGAGTAAACCCCGCCCTTTACAAGCACCTGTGTTATGCAATTATGCTGATCTGAGCAACTACCATTTCTTTTGCAAGTTTGGAGAGGCATGAAGGCAGTCAGCATTAGGAGGATGTGCTGATGCTTATAGTGCCATGTGGATATTTTTCGGGGTACCTCCAAGGTAAGTTAGCTCTCAGCTTTAATATGTACTGTTATCATGCAGTACATCAATTGTAATTATATGACCCAGAGTGGGTGCTACTTATATGTAGCAATAATTATTTTGGGGTGAGCGTTTGGGAGTAGGGCCCCCGTGGGGGTTCTGACTGGGCCTTTCTCATGGCATCACCACCTAATTCATATAGAATACTTTTATCACTTTTCTATTTGTTTGTATATTATTTATGTCATTTTAATTCTTTCTCTTTTCATTAAAACTTATTGATTTATACTTACACATCTTTTCTTTATACTTCACTATCACCTTTTTCCCTTTTCGTGTGATGCCCTGGGGATGGTCCTTGGTTGGAATTTTTTTTTGGGGTGCCTTGCTTCTCGGACGTGAACCCCTTAATGCTAGGGACGCCAGTATAGAGGAGCCTTGACGATTGGCCTGGTGCTTATTCATATATTTGCAAATGTATGTAACTAATACCTCTGAATCGCTATTATCATGTAGGATTTAAGTATTGTTTTTGCTGCAGTGTGCTGGGGGGGCAAATCTCCTTTTTTTCTGTGTTCAGAGTAAACCCCGCCCTTTACAAGCACCTGTGTTATGCAATTATGCTGATCTGAGCAACTACCATTTCTTTTGCAAGTTTGGAGAGGCATGAAGGCAGTCAGCATTAGGAGGATGTGCTGATGCTTATAGTGCCATGTGGAGGTTTTTCGGGGTACCTCCAAGGTAAGTTAGCTCTCAGCTTTAATATGTACTGTTATCATGCAGTACATCAATTGTAATTATATGACCCAGAGTGGGTGCTACTATTATGTAGCAATAATTATTTTGGGGTGAGCGTTTGGGAGTGGGGCCCCCGGGGGGGTTCTGACTGGGCCTTTCTCATGGCATCACCACTTAATTCATATAGAATACTTTTATCACTTTTCTATTTGTTTGTATATTATTTATGTCATTTTAATTCTTTCTCTTTTCATTAAAACTTATTGATTTATACTTACACATCTTTTCTTTATACTTCACTATCACCTTTTTCCCTTTTCGTGTGATGCCCTGGGGATGGTCCTTGGTTGGAATTTTATTTTGTGGTGCCTTGCTTCTCGGACGTGAACCCCTTAATGCTAGGGACGCCAGTATAGAGGAACCTTGACGATTGGCCTGGCGCTTATTCATATATTTGCAAATGTATGTAACTAATACCTCTGAATCGCTATTATCATGTAGGATTTAAGTATTGTTTTTGCTGCAGTGTGCTGGGGGGCAAATCTCCTTTTTTTCTGTGTTCAGAGTAAACCCCGCCCTTTACAAGCACCTGTGTTATGCAATTAAGCTGATCTGAGCAACTACCATTTCTTTTGCAAGTTTCGAGAGGCATGAAGGCAGTCAGCATTAGGAGGATGTGCTGATGCTTATAGTGCCATGTGGAGGTTTTTTGGGGTACCTCCAAGGTAAGTTAGCTCTCAGCTTTTATATGTACTGTTATCATACAGTACATCAATTGTAATTATATGACACAGAGTGGGTGCTACTATTATGTAGCAATAATTATTTTGGGATGAGCGTTTGGGAGTGGGGCCCCCGGGGGGGTTCTGACTGGGCCTTTCTCATGGCATCACCACTTAATTCATATAGAATACTTTTATCACTTTTCTATTTGTTTGTATATTATTTATGTCATTTTAATTCTTTCTCATTTCATTAACACTTATTGATTTATACTTACACATCTTTTCTTTATACTTCACTTTAACTTTTTTCCCTTTTCGTGTGATGCCCTGGGGATGGTCCTTGGTTGGAATTTTTTTTGGGGTGCCTTGCTTCTCGGACGTGAACCCGTTAATGCTAGGGACGCCAGTATAGAGGAGCCTTGACGATTGGCCTGTCGCTTATTCATTTATTTGCAAATGTATGTAACTAATACCTCTGAATCGCTATTATCATGTAAAATTTAAGTATTGTTTTTGCTGCAGTGTGCTGGGGGGCAAATCTCCTTTTTTCTGTGTTCAGAGTAAACCCCGCCCTTTACAAGCACCTGTGTTATGCAATTAAGCTGATCTGAGCAACTACCATTTCATTTGCAAATTTTGAGAGGCATGAAGGAAGTCAGCATTAGGAGGATGTGCTGATGCTTATAGTGCCATGTGGAGGTTTTTTGGGGTACCTCCAAGGTAAGTTAGCTCTCAGCTTTTATATGTACTGTTATCATGCAGTACATCAATTGTAATTATATGACCCAGAGTGGGTGCTACTATTATGTAGCAATAATTATTTTGGGATGAGCGTTTGGGAGTGGGGCCCCCGGGGGGGTTCTGACTGGGCCTTTCTCATGGCATCACCACTTAATTCATATAGAATACTTTTATCACTTTTCTTTTTGTTTGTATATTATTTATGTCATTTTAATTCTTTCTCATTTCATTAAAACTTATTGATTTATACTTACACATCTTTTCTTTATACTTCACTATCACCTTTTTCCCTTTTCGTGTGATGCCCTGGGTATGGTCCTTGGTTGGAATTTTATTTTGTGGTGCCTTGCTTCTCGGATGTGAACCCCTTAATGCTAGGGATACCAGTATAGAGGAGCCTTGACGATTGGCCTGGCGCTTATTCATATATTTGCAAATGTATGTAACTAATACCTCTGAATCGCTATTATCATGTAGGATTTAAGTATTGTTTTTGCTGCAGTGTGCTGGGGGGCAAATCTCCTTTTTTTCTGTGTTCAGAGTAAACTCCGCCCTTTACAAGCACCTGTGTTATGCAATTAAGCTGATCTGAGCAACTACCATTTCTTTTGCAAGTTTCGAGAGGCATGAAGGCAGTCAGCATTAGGAGGATGTGCTGATGCTTATAGTGCCATGTGGAGGTTTTTTGGGGTACCTCCAAGGTAAGTTAGCTCTCAGCTTTTATATGTACTGTTATCATGCAGTATATCAATTGTAATTATATGACCCAGAGTGGGTGCTACTTATATGTAGCAATAATTATTTTGGGGTGAGCGTTTGGGAGTAGGGCCCCCGTGGGGGTTCTGACTGGGCCTTTCTCATGGCATCACCACCTAATTCATATAGAATACTTTTATCACTTTTCTATTTGTTTGTATATTATTTATGTCATTTTAATTCTTTCTCTTTTCATTAAAACTTATTGATTTATACTTACACATCTTTTCTTTAAACTTCACTATCACCTTTTTCCCTTTTCGTGTGATGCCCTGGGGATGGTCCTTGGTTGGAATTTTTTTTTGGGGTGCCTTGCTTCTCGGACGTGAACCCCTTAATGCTAGGGACGCCAGTATAGAGGAGCCTTGACGATTGGCCTGGCGCTTATTCATATATTTGCAAATGTATGTAACTAATACCTCTGAATCGCTATTATCATGTAGGATTTAAGTATTGTTTTTGCTGCAGTGTGCTGGGGGGCAAATCTCCTTTTTTTCTGTGTTCAGAGTAAACCCCGCCCTTTACAAGCACCTGTGTTATGCAATTATGCTGATCTGAGCAACTACCATTTCTTTTGCAAGTTTGGAGAGGCATGAAGGCAGTCAGCATTAGGAGGATGTGCTGATGCTTATAGTGCCATGTGGATATTTTTCGGGGAACCTCCAAGGTAAGTTAGCTCTCAGCTTTAATATGTACTGTTATCATGCAGTACATCAATTGTAATTATATGACCCAGAGTGGGTGCTACTATTATGTAGCAATATTTATTTTGGGGTGAGCGTTTGGGAGTGGGGCCCCCGGGGGGGTTCTGACTGGGCCTTTCTCATGGCATCACCACTTAATTCATATAGAATACTTTTATCACTTTTCTATTTGTTTGTATATTATTTATGTCATTTTAATTCTTTCTCTTTTCATTAAAACTTATTGATTTATACTTACACATCTTTTCTTTATACTTCACTATCACCTTTTTCCCTTTTCGTGTGATGCCCTGGGGATGGTCCTTGGTTGGAATTTTATTTTGTGGTGCCTTGCTTCTCGGACGTGAACCCCTTAATGCTAGGGACGCCAGTATAGAGGAACCTTGACGATTGGCCTGGCGCTTATTCATATATTTGCAAATGTATGTAACTAATACCTCTGAATCGCTATTATCATGTAGGATTTAAGTATTGTTTTTGCTGCAGTGTGCTGGGGGGCAAATCTCCTTTTTTTCTGTGTTCAGAGTAAACCCCGCCCTTTACAAGCACCTGTGTTATGCAATTAAGCTGATCTGAGCAACTACCATTTCTTTTGCAAGTTTCGAGAGGCATGAAGGCAGTCAGCATTAGGAGGATGTGCTGATGCTTATAGTGCCATGTGGAGGTTTTTTGGGGTACCTCCAAGGTAAGTTAGCTCTCAGCTTTTATATGTACTGTTATCATACAGTACATCAATTGTAATTATATGACACAGAGTGGGTGCTACTATTATGTAGCAATAATTATTTTGGGATGAGCGTTTGGGAGTGGGGCCCCCGGGGGGGTTCTGACTGGGCCTTTCTCATGGCATCACCACTTAATTCATATAGAATACTTTTATCACTTTTCTATTTGTTTGTATATTATTTATGTCATTTTAATTCTTTCTCATTTCATTAACACTTATTGATTTATACTTACACATCTTTTCTTTATACTTCACTTTAACTTTTTTCCCTTTTCGTGTGATGCCCTGGGGATGGTCCTTGGTTGGAATTTTTTTTGGGGTGCCTTGCTTCTCGGACGTGAACCCGTTAATGCTAGGGACGCCAGTATAGAGGAGCCTTGACGATTGGCCTGTCGCTTATTCATTTATTTGCAAATGTATGTAACTAATACCTCTGAATCGCTATTATCATGTAAAATTTAAGTATTGTTTTTGCTGCAGTGTGCTGGGGGGCAAATCTCCTTTTTTCTGTGTTCAGAGTAAACCCCGCCCTTTACAAGCACCTGTGTTATGCAATTAAGCTGATCTGAGCAACTACCATTTCATTTGCAAATTTTGAGAGGCATGAAGGAAGTCAGCATTAGGAGGATGTGCTGATGCTTATAGTGCCATGTGGAGGTTTTTTGGGGTACCTCCAAGGTAAGTTAGCTCTCAGCTTTTATATGTACTGTTATCATGCAGTACATCAATTGTAATTATATGACCCAGAGTGGGTGCTACTATTATGTAGCAATAATTATTTTGGGATGAGCGTTTGGGAGTGGGGCCCCCGGGGGGGTTCTGACTGGGCCTTTCTCATGGCATCACCACTTAATTCATATAGAATACTTTTATCACTTTTCTTTTTGTTTGTATATTATTTATGTCATTTTAATTCTTTCTCATTTCATTAAAACTTATTGATTTATACTTACACATCTTTTCTTTATACTTCACTATCACCTTTTTCCCTTTTCGTGTGATGCCCTGGGTATGGTCCTTGGTTGGAATTTTATTTTGTGGTGCCTTGCTTCTCGGATGTGAACCCCTTAATGCTAGGGATGCCAGTATAGAGGAGCCTTGACGATTGGCCTGGCGCTTATTCATATATTTGCAAATGTATGTAACTAATACCTCTGAATCGCTATTATCATGTAGGATTTAAGTATTGTTTTTGCTGCAGTGTGCTGGGGGGCAAATCTCCTTTTTTTCTGTGTTCAGAGTAAACTCCGCCCTTTACAAGCACCTGTGTTATGCAATTAAGCTGATCTGAGCAACTACCATTTCTTTTGCAAGTTTCGAGAGGCATGAAGGCAGTCAGCATTAGGAGGATGTGCTGATGCTTATAGTGCCATGTGGAGGTTTTTTGGGGTACCTCCAAGGTAAGTTAGCTCTCAGCTTTTATATGTACTGTTATCATGCAGTATATCAATTGTAATTATATGACCCAGAGTGGGTGCTACTTATATGTAGCAATAATTATTTTGGGGTGAGCGTTTGGGAGTAGGGCCCCCGTGGGGGTTCTGACTGGGCCTTTCTCATGGCATCACCACCTAATTCATATAGAATACTTTTATCACTTTTCTATTTGTTTGTATATTATTTATGTCATTTTAATTCTTTCTCTTTTCATTAAAACTTATTGATTTATACTTACACATCTTTTCTTTAAACTTCACTATCACCTTTTTCCCTTTTCGTGTGATGCCCTGGGGATGGTCCTTGGTTGGAATTTTTTTTTGGGGTGCCTTGCTTCTCGGACGTGAACCCCTTAATGCTAGGGACGCCAGTATAGAGGAGCCTTGACGATTGGCCTGGCGCTTATTCATATATTTGCAAATGTATGTAACTAATACCTCTGAATCGCTATTATCATGTAGGATTTAAGTATTGTTTTTGCTGCAGTGTGCTGGGGGGCAAATCTCCTTTTTTTCTGTGTTCAGAGTAAACCCCGCCCTTTACAAGCACCTGTGTTATGCAATTATGCTGATCTGAGCAACTACCATTTCTTTTGCAAGTTTGGAGAGGCATGAAGGCAGTCAGCATTAGGAGGATGTGCTGATGCTTATAGTGCCATGTGGATATTTTTCGGGGAACCTCCAAGGTAAGTTAGCTCTCAGCTTTAATATGTACTGTTATCATGCAGTACATCAATTGTAATTATATGACCCAGAGTGGGTGCTACTATTATGTAGCAATATTTATTTTGGGGTGAGCGTTTGGGAGTGGGGCCCCCGGGGGGGTTCTGACTGGGCCTTTCTCATGGCATCATCACTTAATTCATATAGAATACTTTTATCACTTTTCTATTTGTTTGTATATTATTTATGTCATTTTAATTCTTTCTCTTTTCATTAAAACTTATTGATTTATACTTACACATCTTTTCTTTATACTTCACTATCACCTTTTTCCCTTTTCGTGTGATGCCCTGGGGATGGTCCTTGGTTGGAATTTTTTTTTGGGGTGCCTTGCTTCTCGGACGTGAACCCCTTAATGCTAGGGATGCCAGTATAGAGGAGCCTTGACGATTGGCCTGGCGCTTATTCATATATTTGCAAATGTATGTAACTAATACCTCTGAATCGCTATTATCATGTAGGATTTAAGTATTGTTTTTGCTGCAGTGTGCTGGGGGGCAAATCTCCTTTTTTTCTGTGTTCAGAGTAAACTCCGCCCTTTACAAGCACCTGTGTTATGCAATTAAGCTGATCTGAGCAACTACCATTTCTTTTGCAAGTTTCGAGAGGCATGAAGGCAGTCAGCATTAGGAGGATGTGCTGATGCTTATAGTGCCATGTGGAGGTTTTTTGGGGTACCTCCAAGGTAAGTTAGCTCTCAGCTTTTATATGTACTGTTATCATGCAGTATATCAATTGTAATTATATGACCCAGAGTGGGTGCTACTTATATGTAGCAATAATTATTTTGGGGTGAGCGTTTGGGAGTAGGGCCCCCGTGGGGGTTCTGACTGGGCCTTTCTCATGGCATCACCACCTAATTCATATAGAATACTTTTATCACTTTTCTATTTGTTTGTATATTATTTATGTCATTTTAATTATTTCTCTTTTCATTAAAACTTATTGATTTATACTTACACATCTTTTCTTTAAACTTCACTATCACCTTTTTCCCTTTTCGTGTGATGCCCTGGGGATGGTCCTTGGTTGGAATTTTTTTTTGGGGTGCCTTGCTTCTCGGACGTGAACCCCTTAATGCTAGGGATGCCAGTATAGAGGAGCCTTGACGATTGGCCTGGCGCTTATTCATATATTTGCAAATGTATGTAACTAATACCTCTGAATCGCTATTATCATGTAGGATTTAAGTATTGTTTTTGCTGCAGTGTGCTGGGGGGCAAATCTCCTTTTTTTCTGTGTTCAGAGTAAACCCCGCCCTTTACAAGCACCTGTGTTATGCAATTATGCTGATCTGAGCAACTACCATTTCTTTTGCAAGTTTGGAGAGGCATGAAGGCAGTCAGCATTAGGAGGATGTGCTGATGCTTATAGTGCCATGTGGATATTTTTCGGGGTACCTCCAAGGTAAGTTAGCTCTCAGCTTTAATATGTACTGTTATCATGCAGTACATCAATTGTAATTATATGACCCAGAGTGGGTGCTACTATTATGTAGCAATATTTATTTTGGGGTGAGCGTTTGGGAGTGGGGCCCCCGGGGGGGTTCTGACTGGGCCTTTCTCATGGCATCATCACTTAATTCATATAGAATACTTTTATCACTTTTCTATTTGTTTGTATATTATTTATGTCATTTTAATTCTTTCTCTTTTCATTAAAACTTATTGATTTATACTTACACATCTTTTCTTTATACTTCACTATCACCTTTTTCCCTTTTCGTGTGATGCCCTGGGGATGGTCCTTGGTTGGAATTTTTTTTTGGGGTGCCTTGCTTCTCGGACGTGAACCCCTTAATGCTAGGGACGCCAGTATAGAGGAGCCTTGACGATTGGCCTGGCGCTTATTCATATATTTGCAAATGTATGTAACTAATACCTCTGAATCGCTATTATCATGTAGGATTTAAGTATTGTTTTTGCTGCAGTGTGCTGGGGGGCAAATCTCCTTTTTTTCTGTGTTCAGAGTAAACCCCGCCCTTTACAAGCACCTGTGTTATGCAATTAAGCTGATCTGAGCAACTACCATTTCTTTTGCAAGTTTCGAGAGGCATGAAGGCAGTCAGCATTAGGAGGATGTGCTGATGCTTATAGTGCCATGTGGAGGTTTTTTGGGGTACCTCCAAGGTAAGTTAGCTCTCAGCTTTTATATGTACTGTTATCATGCAGTATATCAATTGTAATTATATGACCCAGAGTGGGTGCTACTTATATGTAGCAATAATTATTTTGGGGTGAGCGTTTGGGAGTGGGGCCCCCGGGGGGGTTCTGACTGGGCCTTTCTCATGGCATCACCACCTAATTCATATGGAATACTTTTATCACTTTTCTATTTGTTTGTATATTATTTATGTCATTTTAATTCTTTCTCTTTTCATTAAAACTTATTGATTTATACTTACACATCTTTTCTTTATACTTCACTATCACCTTTTTCCCTTTTCGTGTGATGCCCTGGGGATGGTCCTTGGTTGGAATTTTTTTTTGGGGTGCCTTGCTTCTCGGACGTGAACCCCTTAATGCTAGGGACGCCAGTATAGAGGAGCCTTGACGATTGGCCTGGCGCTTATTCATATATTTGCAAATGTATGTAACTAATACCTCTGAATCGCTATTATCATGTAGGATTTAAGTATTGTTTTTGCTGCAGTGTGCTGGGGGGCAAATCTCCTTTTTTTCTGTGTTCAGAGTAAACCCCGCCCTTTACAAGCACCTGTGTTATGCAATTATGCTGATCTGAGCAACTACCATTTCTTTTGCAAGTTTCGAGAGGCATGAAGGCAGTCAGCATTAGGAGGATGTGCTGATGCTTATAGTGCCATGTGGAGGTTTTTTGGGGTACCTCCAAGGTAAGTTAGCTCTCAGCTTTTATATGTACTGTTATCATGCAGTATATCAATTGTAATTATATGACCCAGAGTGGGTGCTACTTATATGTAGCAATAATTATTTTGGGGTGAGCGTTTGGGAGTAGGGCCCCCGTGGGGGTTCTGACTGGGCCTTTCTCATGGCATCACCACCTAATTCATATAGAATACTTTTATCACTTTTCTATTTGTTTGTATATTATTTATGTCATTTTAATTCTTTCTCTTTTCATTAAAACTTATTGATTTATACTTACACATCTTTTCTTTAAACTTCACTATCACCTTTTTCCCTTTTCGTGTGATGCCCTGGGGATGGTCCTTGGTTGGAATTTTTTTTTGGGGTGCCTTGCTTCTCGGACGTGAACCCCTTAATGCTAGAGACGCCAGTATAGAGGAGCCTTGACGATTGGCCTGGCGCTTATTCATATATTTGCAAATGTATGTAACTAATACCTCTGAATCGCTATTATCATGTAGTATTTAAGTATTGTTTTTGCTGCAGTGTGCTGGGGGGCAAATCTCCTTTTTTTCTGTGTTCAGAGTAAACCCCGCCCTTTACAAGCACCTGTGTTATGCAATTATGCTGATCTGAGCAACTACCATTTCTTTTGCAAGTTTGGAGAGGCATGAAGGCAGTCAGCATTAGGAGGATGTGCTGATGCTTATAGTGCCATGTGGAGGTTTTTTGGGGTACCTCCAAGGTAAGTTAGCTCTCAGCTTTTATATGTACTGTTATCATACAGTACATCAATTGTAATTATATGACACAGAGTGGGTGCTACTATTATGTAGCAATAATTATTTTGGGATGAGCGTTTGGGAGTGGGGCCCCCGGGGGGGTTCTGACTGGGCCTTTCTCATGGCATCACCACTTAATTCATATAGAATACTTTTATCACTTTTCTATTTGTTTGTATATTATTTATGTCATTTTAATTCTTTCTCATTTCATTAACACTTATTGATTTATACTTACACATCTTTTCTTTATACTTCACTTTAACTTTTTTCCCTTTTCGTGTGATGCCCTGGGGATGGTCCTTGGTTGGAATTTTTTTTTGGGGTGCCTTGCTTCTCGGACGTGAACCCCTTAATGCTAGGGACACCAGTATAGAGGAGCCTTGACGATTGGCCTGGCGCTTATTCATATATTTGCAAATGTATGTAACTAATACCTCTGAATCGCTATTATCATGTAGGATTTAAGTATTGTTTTTGCTGCAGTGTGCTGGGGGGAAAATCTCCTTTTTTTCTGTGTTCAGAGTAAACCCCACCCTTTACAAGCACCTGTGTTATGCAATTAAGCTGATCTGAGCAACTACCATTTCTTTTGCAAGTTTGGAGAGGCATAAAGGCAGTCAGCATTAGGAGGATGTGCTGATGCTTATAGTGCCATGTGGAGGTTTTTTGGGGTACCTCCAAGGGAAGTTAGCTCTCAGCTTTTACATGTACTGTTATCATGCAGTACATCAATTGTAATTATATGACCCAGAGTGGGTGCTACTATTATGTAGCAATAATTATTTTGGGGTGAGCATTTGGGAGTGGGGCCCCCGGGGGGGTTCTGACTGTGCCTTTCTCATGGCATCACCACTTAATTCATATAGAATACTTTTATCACTTTTCTATTTGTTTGTATATTATTTATGTCATTTTAATTCTTTCTCATTTCATTAACACTTATTGATTTATACTTACACATCTTTTCTTTATACTTCACTATCACCTTTTTCCCTTTTCGTGTGATGCTCTGGGGATGGTCCTTGGTTGGAATTTTTTTTTGGGGTGCGTTGCTTCTCGGACGTGAACTCCTTAATGCTAGGGATGCCAGTATAGAGGAACCTTGATGATTGGCCTGGCGCTTATTCATATATTTGCAAATGTATGTGACTAATACCTCTGAATCGCTATTATCATGTAGGATTTAAGTATTGTTTTTGTTGCAGTGTGCTGGGGGGCAAATCTCCTTTTTTTCTGTGTTCAGAGTAAACCACGCCCTTTACAAGCACCTGTGTTATGCAATTAAGCTGATCTGAGCAACTACCATTTCTTTTGCAAGTTTGGAGAGGCATGAAGGCAGTCAGCATTAGGAGGATGTGCTGATGCTTATAGTGCCATGTGGAGGTTTTTCGGGATACCTCCAAGGTAAGTTAGCTCTCAGCTTTAATATGTACTGTTATCATGCAGTACATCAATTGTAATTATATGACACAGAGTGGGTGCTACTATTATGTAGCAATAATTATTTTGGGGTGAGCGTTTGGGAGTGGGGCCCCCGGGGGGGTTCTGACTGGGCCTTTCTCATGGCATCACCACTTAATTCATATAGAATACTTTTATCACTTTTCTATTTGTTTGTATATTATTTATGTCATTTTAATTCTTTCTCATTTCATTAACACTTATTGATTTATACTTACACATCTTTTCTTTATACTTCACTATCACCTTTTTCCCTTTTCGTGTAATGCCCTGGGGATGGTCCTTGGTTGGAATTTTTTTTTGGGGTGCCTTGATTCTCAGACGTGAACCCCTTAATGCTAGGCACGCCAGTATAGAGGAGCCTTGACGATTGGCCTGGCGCTTATTCATATATTTGCAAATGTATGTAACTAATACCTCTGAATCGCTATTATCATGTAGGATTTAAGTATTGTTTTTGCTGCAGTGTGCTGGGGGGCAAATCTCCTTTTTTTCTGTGTTCAGAGTAAACCCCACCCTTTACAAGCACCTGTGTTATGCAATTAAGCTGATCTGAGCAACTACCTTTTCTTTTGCAAGTTTCGAGAGGCATGAAGGCAGTCAGCATTAGGAGGATGTGCTGATGCTTATATTGCCATGTGGAGGTTTTTTGGGGTACCTCCAAGGTAAGTTAGCTCTCAGCTTTTATATGTACTGTTATCATGCAGTACATCAATTGTAATTATATGACCCAGAGTGGGTGCTACTTATATGTAGCAATAATTATTTTGGGGTGAGCGATTGGGAGTGGGGCCCCCGGGGGGGTTCTGACTGGGCCTTTCTCATGGCATCACCACTTAATTCATATAGAATACTTTTATCACTTTTCTATTTGTTTGTATATTATTTATGTCATTTTAATTCTTTCTCATTTCATTAACACTTATTGATTTATATTTACACATCTTTTCTTTATACTTCACTATCACCTTTTTCCCTTTTCGTGTGATGCCCTGGGGATGGTCCTTGGTTGGAATTTTTTTTTGGGGTGCCTTGCTTCTCGGACGTGAACCCCTTAATGCTAGGGACACCAGTATAGAGGAGCCTTGACGATTGGCCTGGCGCTTATTCATATATTTGCAAATGTATGTAACTAATACCTCTGAATCGCTATTATCATGTAGGATTTAAGTATTGTTTTTGCTGCAGTGTTTTGGGGGGCAAATCTCCTTTTTTTCTGTGTTAAGAGTAAACCCTGCCCATTACAAGCACCTGTGTTATGCAGTTAAGCTGATCAGAGCAACTACCATTTCTTTTGCAAGTTTGGAGAGGCATGAAGGCAGTCAGCATTAGGAGGATGTGCTGATGCTTATAATGCCTTGTGGAGGTTTTTTGGGGTACCTCCAATGTAACATAGCTCTCAGCTTTTATATGTACTGTTATCATGCAGTACATCAATTGTAATTATATGACCCAGAGTGGGTGCTACTATTATGTAGCAATAATTATTTTGGGATGAGCGTTTGGGATTGGGGCCCCCGGGGGGTTCTGACTGGGCCTTTCTCATGGCATCACCACTTAATTCATATAGAATACTTTTATCACTTTTCTATTTGTTTGTATATTATTTGTCATTTTAATTCTTTCTCATTTCATTAACACTTATTGATTTATACTTACACATCTTTTCTTTATACTTCACTTTAACTTTTTTCCCTTTTCGTGTGATGCCCTGGGGATGGTCCTTGGTTGGAATTTTTTTTGGGGTGCCTTGCTTCTCGGACGTGAACCCCTTAATGCTAGGGACGCCAGTATAGAGGAGCTTTGATGATTGGCCTGTCGCTTATTCATTTATTTGCAAATGTATGTAACTAATACCTCTGAATCGCTATTATCATGTAAAATTTAAGTATTGTTTTTGCTGCAGTGTGCTGGGGGGCAAATCTCCTTTTTTCTGTGTTCAGAGTAAACCCCGCCCTTTACAAGCACCTGTGTTATGCAATTAAGCTGATCTGAGCAACTACCATTTCATTTGCAAATTTTGAGAGGCATGAAGGAAGTCAGCATTAGGAGGATGTGCTGATGCTTATAGTGCCATGTGGAGGTTTTTTGGGGTACCTCCAAGGTAATTTAGCTCTCAGCTTTTATATGTACTGTTATCATGCAGTACATCAATTGTAATTATATGACCCAGAGTGGGTGCTACTATTATGTAGCAATAATTATTTTGGGATGAGCGTTTGGGAGTGGGGCCCCCGGGGAGGGTTCTGACTGGGCCTTTCTCATGGCATCACCACTTAATTCATATAGAATACTTTTATCACTTTTCTTTTTGTTTGTATATTATTTATGTCATTTTAATTCTTTCTCATTTCATTAACACTTATTGATTTATACTTACACATCTTTTCTTTATACTTCACTATCACCTTTTTCCCTTTTCGTGTGATGCCCTGGGGATGGTCCTTGGTTGGAATTTTTTTTGGGGTGCCTTGCTTCTCGGACGTGAACCCCTTAATGCTAGGGAAGCCAGTATAGAGGAGCCTTGACGATTGGCCTGGCGCTTATTCATATATTTACAAATGTATGTAACTAATACCTCTGAATCGCTATTATCATGTAGGATTTAAGTATTGTTTTTGCTGCAGTGTGCTGGGGGGCAAATCTCCTTTTTTTGTCTGTGTTCAGAGTAAACCCCGCCTTTTACAAGCACCTGTGTTATGCAATTAAGCTGATCTGAGCAACTACCATTTCTTTTGCAAGTTTGGAGAGGCATGAAGGCAGTCAGCATTAGGAGGATGTGCTGATGCTTATAGTGCCATGTGGAGGTTTTTTGGGGTACCTCCAAGGTAAGTTAGCTCTCAGCTTTTACATGTACTGTTATCATGCAGTACATCAATTGTAATTATATGACCCAGAGTGGGTGCTACTATTATGTAGCAATAATTATTTTGGGGTGAGCATTTGGGAGTGGGGCCCCCGGGGGGGATTCTGACGGGGCCTTTCTCTTGGCATCACCACTTAATTCATATAGAATACTTTTATCACTTTTCTATTTGTTTGTATATTATTTATGTCATTTTAATTCTTTCTCATTTCATTAAAACTTATTGATTTATACTTACACATCTTTTCTTTATACTTCACTCTCACCTTTTTCCCTTTTCGTGTGATGCCCTGGGGATGGTCCTTGGTTGGAATTTTTTTTTGGGTTGCCTTGCTTCTCGGACGTGAACCCCTTAATGCTAGGGATGCCAGTATATAGGAGCCTTGACGATTGGCCTGGCGCTTATTCATATATTTGCAAATGTATGTAACTAATACCTCTGAATCACTATTATCATGTAGGATTTAAGTATTGTTTTTGCTGCAGTGTGCTGGGGGGCAAATCTCCTTTTTTTCTGTGTTCAGAGTAAACTCCGCCCTTTACAAGCACCTGTGTTATGCAATTAAGCTGATCTGAGCAACTACCATTTCTTTTGCAAGTTTCGAGAGGCATGAAGGCAGTCAGCATTAGGAGGATGTGCTGATGCTTATAGTGCCATGTGGAGGTTTTTGGGGGTACCTCCAAGGTAAGTTAGCTCTCAGCTTTTATATGTACTGTTATCATGCAGTATATCAATTGTAATTATATGACCCAGAGTGGGTGCTACTTATATGTAGCAATAATTATTTTGGGGTGAGCGTTTGGGAGTAGGGCCCCCGTGGGGGTTCTGACTGGGCCTTTCTCATGGCATCACCACCTAATTCATATAGAATGCTTTTATCACTTTTCTATTTGTTTGTATATTATTTATGTCATTTTAATTCTTTCTCTTTTCATTAAAACTTATTGATTTATACTTACACATCTTTTCTTTATACTTCACTATCACCTTTTTCCCTTTTCGTGTGATGCCCTGGGGATGGTCCTTGGTTGGAATTTTTTTTTGGGGTGCCTTGCTTCTCGGACGTGAACCCCTTAATGCTAGGGACACCAGTATAGAGGAGCCTTGACGATTGGCCTGGCGCTTATTCATATATTTGCAAATGTATGTAACTAATACCTCTGAATCGCTATTATCATGTAGGATTTAAGTATTGTTTTTGCTGCAGTGTGCTGGGGGGGCAAATCTCCTTTTTTTCTGTGTTAAGAGTAAACCCCGCCCATTACAAGCACCTGTGTTATGCAATTAAGCTGATCAGAGCAACTACCATTTCTTTTGCAAGTTTGGAGAGGCATGAAGGCAGTCAGCATTAGGAGGATGTGCTGATGCTTATAATGCCTTGTGGAGGTTTTTTGGGGTACCTCCAATGTAACATAGCTCTCAGCTTTTATATGTACTGTTATCATGCAGTACATCAATTGTAATTATATGACCCAGAGTGGGTGCTACTATTATGTAGCAATAATTATTTTGGGATGAGCGTTTGGGAGTGGGGCCCCCGGGGGGGTTCTGACTGGGCCTTTCTCATGGCATCACCACTTAATTCATATAGAATACTTTTATCACTTTTCTATTTGTTTGTATATTATTTATGTCATTTTAATTCTTTCTCATTTCATTAACACTTATTGATTTATACTTACACATCTTTTCTTTATACTTCACTTTAACTTTTTTCCCTTTTCGTGTGATGCCCTGGGGATGGTCCTTGGTTGGAATTTTTTTTGGGGTGCCTTGCTTCTCGGACGTGAACCCCTTAATGCTAGGGACGCCAGTATAGAGGAGCTTTGACGATTGGCCTGTCGCTTATTCATTTATTTGCAAATGTATGTAACTAATACCTCTGAATCGCTATTATCATGTAAAATTTAAGTATTGTTTTTGCTGCAGTGTGCTGGGGGCAAATCTCCTTTTTTCTGTGTTCAGAGTAAACCCCGCCCTTTACAAGCACCTGTGTTATGCAATTAAGCTGATCTGAGCAACTACCATTTCATTTGCAAATTTTGAGAGGCATGAAGGAAGTCAGCATTAGGAGGATGTGCTGATGCTTATAGTGCCATGTGGAGGTTTTTTGGCGTACCTCCAAGGTAAGTTAGCTCTCAGCTTTTATATGTACTGTTATCATGCAGTACATCAATTGTAATTATATGACCCAGAGTGGGTGCTACTATTATGTAGCAATAATTATTTTGGGATGAGCGTTTGGGAGTGGGGCCCCCGGGGGGGTTTCTGACTGGGCCTTTCTCATGGCATCACCACTTAATTCATATAGAATACTTTTATCACTTTTCTTTTTGTTTGTATATTATTTATGTCATTTTAATTCTTTCTCATTTCATTAACACTTATTGATTTATACTTACACATCTTTTCTTTATACTTCACTATCACCTTTTTCCCTTTTCGTGTGATGCCCTGGGGATGGTCCTTGGTTGGAATTTTTTTTGGGGTGCCTTGCTTCTCGGACGTGAACCCCTTAATGCTAGGGAAGCCAGTATAGAGGAGCCTTGACGATTGGCCTGGCGCTTATTCATATATTTACAAATGTATGTAACTAATACCTCTGAATCGCTATTATCATGTAGGATTTAAGTATTGTTTTTGCTGCAGTGTGCTGGGGGGCAAATCTCCTTTTTTTGTCTGTGTTCAGAGTAAACCCCGCCTTTTACAAGCACCTGTGTTATGCAATTAAGCTGATCTGAGCAACTACCATTTCTTTTGCAAGTTTGGAGAGGCATGAAGGCAGTCAGCATTAGGAGGATGTGCTGATGCTTATAGTGCCATGTGGAGGTTTTTTGGGGTACCTCCAAGGTAAGTTAGCTCTCAGCTTTTATATGTACTGTTATCATGCAGTACATCAATTGTAATTATATGACCCAGAGTGGGTGCTACTATTATGTAGCAATAATTATTTTGGGGTGAGCATTTGGGAGTGGGGCCCCCGGGGGGGATTCTGACGGGGCCTTTCTCATGGCATCACCACTTAATTCATATAGAATACTTTTATCACTTTTCTTTTTGTTTGTATATTATTTATGTCATTTTAATTCTTTCTCATTTCATTAACACTTATTGATTTATACTTACACATCTTTTCTTTATACTTCACTTTAACTTTTATCCCTTTTCGTGTGATGCCCTGGGGATGGTCCTTGGTTGGAATTTTTTTTGGGGTGCCTTGCTTCTCGGACGTGAACCCCTTAATGCTAGGGACGCCAGTATAGAGGAGCCTTGACGATTGGCCTGTCGCTTATTCATTTATTTGGAAATGTATGTAACTAATACCTCTGAATCGCTATTATCATGTAAAATTTAAGTATTGTTTTTGCTGCAGTGTGCTGGGGGGCAAATCTCCTTTTTTCTGTGTTCAGAGTAAACCCCGCCCTTTACAAGCACCTGTGTTATGCAATTAAGCTGATCTGAGCAACTACCATTTCATTTGCAAATTTTGAGAGGCATGAAGGAAGTCAGCATTAGGAGGATGTGCTGATGCTTATAGTGCCATGTGGAGGTTTTTTGGGGTACCTCCAAGGTAAGTTAGCTCTCAGCTTTTATATGTACTGTTATCATGCAGTATATCAATTGTAATTATATGACCCAGAGTGGGTGCTACTTATATGTAGCAATAATTATTTTGGGGTGAGCGTTTGGGAGTAGGGCCCCCGTGGGGGTTCTGACTGGGCCTTTCTCATGGCATCACCACCTAATTCATATAGAATACTTTTATCACTTTTCTATTTGTTTGTATATTATTTATGTCATTTTAATTCTTTCTCTTTTCATTAAAACTTATTGATTTATACTTACACATCTTTTCTTTATACTTCACTATCACCTTTTTCCCTTTTCGTGTGATGCCCTGGGGATGGTCCTTGGTTGGAATTTTTTTTTGGGGTGCCTTGCTTCTCGGACGTGAACCCCTTAATGCTAGGGACACCAGTATAGAGGAGCCTTGACGATTGGCCTGGCGCTTATTCATATATTTGCAAATGTATGTAACTAATACCTCTGAATCGCTATTATCATGTAGGATTTAAGTATTGTTTTTGCTGCAGTGTGCTGGGGGAAAATCTCCTTTTTTTCTGTGTTCAGAGTAAACCCCACCCTTTACAAGCACCTGTGTTATGCAATTAAGCTGATCTGAGCAACTACCATTTGTTTTGCAAGTTTGGAGAGGCATGAAGGAAGTCAGCATTAGGAGGATGTGCTGATGCTTATAGTGCCATGTGGAGGTTTTTTGGGGTACCTTCAAGGTAAGTTAGCTCTCAGCTTTTACATGTACTGTTATCATGCAGTACATCAATTGTAATTATATGACCCAGAGTGGGTGCTACTATTATGTAGCAATAATTATTTTGGGATGAGCGTTTGGGAGTGGGGCCCCTGGGGGGGTTCTGACTGGGCCTTTCTCATGGCATCACCACTTAATTCATATAGAATACTTTTATCACTTTTCTATTTGTTTGTATATTATTTATGTCATTTTAATTCTTTCTCATTTCATTAACACTTATTGATTTATACTTCCACATCTTTTCTTTATACTTCACTATCACCTTTTTCCCTTTTCGTGTGATGCCCTGGGGATGGTCCTTGGTTGGAATTTTTTTTGGGGTGCCTTGCTTCTCGGACATGAACCCCTTAATGCTAGGGACGCCAGTATAGAGGAGCCTTGACGATTGGCCTGGCGCTTATTCATATATTTACAAATGTATGTAACTAATACCTCTGAATCGCTATTATCATGTAGGATTTAAGTATTGTTTTTGCTGCAGTGTGCTGGGGGCAAATCTCCTTTTTTTCTGTGTTCAGAGTAAACCCCGCCCTTTACAAGCTACTGTGTTATGCAATTAAGCTGATCTGAGCAACTACCATTTCTTTTGCAAGTTTGGAGAGGCATAAAGGCAGTCAGCATCAGGAGGATGTGCTGATGCTTATAGTGCCATGTGGAGGTTTTTTGGGGTACCTCCAAGGTAAGTTAGCGCTCAGCTTTTACATGTACTGTTATCATGCAGTACATCAATTGTAATTATATGACCCAGAGTGGGTGCTACTATTATGTAGCAATAATTATTTTGGGATGAGCGTTTGGGAGTGGGGCCCCCGGGGGGAGTTCTGACTGGGCCTTTCTCATGGCATCACCACTTAATTCATATAGAATACTTTTATCACTTTTCTATTTGTTTGTATATTATTTATGTCATTTTAATTCTTTCTCATTTCATTAACACTTATTGATTTATACTTACACATCTTTTCTTTATACTTCACTTTCACTTTTTTCCCTTTTCGTGTGATGCCCTGGGGATGGTCCTTGGTTGGAATTTTTTTTGGGGTGCCTTGCTTCTCGGACGTGAACCCCTTAATGCTAGGGACGCCAGTATAGAGGAGCCTTGACGATTGGCCTGTCGCTTATTCATATATTTGCAAATGTATGTAACTAATACCTCTGAGTCGCTATTATCATGTAGGATTTAAGTATTGTTTTTGCTGCAGTGTGCTGGGGGCAAATCTCCTTTTTTTCTGTGTTCAGTGTAAACCCCGCCCTTTACAAGCTACTGTGTTATGCAATTATGCTGATCTGAGCAACTACCATTTCTTTTGCAAGTTTTGAGAGGCATAAAGGCAGTCAGCATTAGGAGGATGTGCTGATGCTTATAGTGCCATGTGGAGGTTTTTTGGGGTACCTCCAAGGTAAGTTAGCTCTCAGTTTTTACATGTACTGTTATCATGCAGTACATCAATTGTAATTATATGACCCAGAGTGGGTGCTACTATTATGTAGCAATAATTATTTTGGGATGAGCATTTGGGAGTGGGGCCCCCGGGGGGTTCTGACTGGGCCTTTCTCATGGCATCACCACTTAATTCATATAGAATACTTTTATCACTTTTCTATTTGTTTGTATATTATTTATGTCATTTTAATTCTTTCTCATTTCATTAACACTTATTGATTTATACTTACACATCTTTTCTTTATACTTCACTTTCACTTTTTTCCCTTTTCGTGTGATGCCCTGGGGATGGTCCTTGGTTGGAATTTTTTTTGGGGTGCCTTGCTTCTCGGACGTGAACCCCTTAATGCTAGGGACGCCAGTATAGAGGAGCCTTGATGATTGGCCTGGCGCTTATTCATATATTTGCAAATGTTTGTAACTAATACCTCTGAATCGCTATTATCATGTAGGATTTAAGTATTGTTTTTGCTGCAGTGTGCTGGGGGGCAAAACTCCTTTTTTTCTGTGTTCAGAGTAAACCCCGCCCTTTACAAGCACCTGTGTTATGCAATTAAGCTGATCTGAGCAACTACCATTTCTTTAGCAAGTTTGGAGAGGCATGAAGGCAGTCAGCATTAGGAGGATGTACTGATGCTTATAGTGCCATGTGGAGGTTTTTTGGGGTACCTCCAAGGTAAGTTAGCTCTCAGCTTTTTTATGTACTGTTATCATGCAGTACATCAATTGTAATTATATGACCCAGAGTGGGTGCTACTATTATGTAGCAATAATTATTTTGGGGTGAGCGTTTGGGAGTGGGTCCCCCGGGGGGGTTCTGACTTGGCTTTTCTCATGGCATCACCACTTAATTCATATAGAATACTTTTATCACTTTTCTATTTGTTTGTATATTATTTATGTCATTTTAATTATTTCTCATTTCATTAACACTTATTGATTTATACTTACACATCTTTTCTTTAAACTTTACTATCACCTTTTTCCCTTTTCGTGTGATGCCCTGGGGATGGTCCTTGGTTGGAATTTTTTTTTGGGGGTGCCTTGCTTCTCGGACGTGAACCCCTTAATGCTAGGGACGCCAGTATAGAGGAGCCTTGACGATTGGCCTGGCGCTTATTCATATATTTGCAAATGTATGTAACTAATACCTCTGAATCACTACTATCATGTAGGATTTAAGTATTGTTTTTGCTGTAGTGCGCTGGGGGGCAAATCTCCTTTTTTTCTGTGTTCAGAGTAAACCCCGCCCATTACAAGCACCTGTGTTATGCAATTAAGCTGATCTGAGAAACAACCATTTCTTTTGCAAGTTTGGAGAGGCATGAAGGCAGTCAGCATTAGGAGGATGTGCTGATGCTTATAGTGCCATGTGTAGGTTTTTTGGGGTACCTCCAATGTAAGTTAGCTCTCAGCTTTTATATGTACTGTTATCATGCAGTACATCAATTGTAATTATATGACCAAGAGTGGGCGCTACTATTATGTAGCAATAATTATTTTGGGGTGAGCGCTTGGGAGTGGGGCCCCCGGGGGGGGGGTTCTGACTGAGCCTTTCTCATGGCATCACCACTTAATTCATGTAGAATACTTTTATCACTTTTCTATTTGTTTGTATATTATTTATGTCATTTTAATTCTTTCTCATTTCATTAACACTTATTGATTTATACTTACACATCTTTTATTTACACTTCACTATCACCTTTTTCCCTTTTCGTGTGATGCCCTGGGGATGGTCCTTGGTTTGAATTTTTTTTGGGGTGCCTTGCTTCTCGGACTTGAACCCCTTAATGCTAGGGACGCCAGTATAGAGGAGCCTCGATGATTGGCCTGGCGCTTATTCATATATTTGCAAATGTATGTAACTAATACCTCTGAATCGCTATTATCATGTAGGATTTAAGAATTGTTTTTGCTGCAGTGTGCTGGGGGCAAATCTCCTTTTTTTCTATGTTCAGAGTAAACTCCGCCCTTTACAAGCACCTGTGTTATGCAATTAAGCTGATCTGAGCATCTACCATTTCTTTTGCAAGTTTGGAGAGGCATGAAGGCAGTCAGCATTAGGAGGATGTGCTGATGCTTATAGTGCCATGTGGAGGTTTTTTGGGGTACCTCCAAGGTAAGTTAGCTCTCAGCTTTTATATGTACTGTTATCATGCAGTACATCAATTGTAATTATATGACCAAGAGTGGGTGCTACTATTATGTAGCAATAATTATTTTGGGGTGAGCGTTTGGGAGTGGGGCCCCCGGGGGGGTTCTGACTGGGCCTTTCTCATGGTATCACCACTTAATTCATATAGAATACTTTTATCACTTTTTTATTTGTTTGTATATTATTTATGTCATTTTAATTCTTTCTCATTTCATTAACACTTATTGATTTATACTTACACATCTTTTATTTACACTTCACTATCACCTTTTTCCCTTTTCGTGTGATGCCCTGGGGATGGTCCTTGGTTGGAATTTTTTTTGGGGTGCCTTGCTTCTCGGACTTGAACCCCTTAATGCTAGGGACGCCAGTATAGAGGAGCCTCAATGATTGGCCTGGCGCTTATTCATATATTTGCAAATGTATGTAACTAATACCTCTGAATCGCTATTATCATGTAGGATTTAAGTATTGTTTTTGCTGCAGTGTGCTGGGGGGCAAATCTCCTTTTTTTCTATGTTTACTGTAAACCCCGCCCTTTACAAGCACCTGTGTAATACAATTAAGCTGATCTGAGCAACTTCCATTTCTTTTGCAAGTTTGGAGGGGCATGAAGGCAGTCAGCATTAGGAGGATGTGCTGATGCTTATAGTGCCATGTGGAGGTTTTTTGGGGTACCTCCAAGGTAAGTTAGCTCTCAGCTTTTATATGTACTGTTATCATGCAGTACATCAATTGTAATTATATGACCCAGAGTGGGTGCTACTATTATGTAGCAATAATTATTTTGGGGTGAGCGTTTGGGAGTGGGGCCCCCGGGGGGGTTCTGACTGGGCATTTCTCATGGCATCACCACTTAATTCATATAGAATACTTTTATCACTTTTCTATTTGTTTGTATATTATTTATGTCATTTTAATTCTTTCTCATTTCTTTGACACTTATTGATTTATACTTACACATCTTTTCTTTATACTTCACTATCACTTTTTTCCCTTTTCGTGTGATGCCCTGGGGATGGTCCTTGGTTGGAAATTTTTTTTGGGGTGCCTTGCTTCTCGGACGTGAACCCCTTAATGCTAGGGATGCCAGTATAGAGGAGCCTTGACGATTGGCCTGGCACTTATTCATATATTTGCAAATGTATGTAACTAATACCTCTGAATCGCTATTATCATGTAGGATTTAAGTATTGTTTTTGCTGCAGTGTGCTGGGGGGCAAATCTCCTTTTTTTCTGTGTTCAGAGTAAACCCCGCCCTTTACAAGCACCTGTGTTATGCAATTTAGCTGATCTGAGCAACTACCATTTCTTTTGCAAGTTTGGAGAGGCATGAAGGCAGTCAGCATTAGGAGGATGTGCTGATGCTTATAGTGCCATGTGGAGGTTTTTTGGGGTACCTCCAAGGTAAGTTAGCTCTCAGCTTTTATATGTACTGTTATCATGCAGTACATCAATTGTAATTATATGACCCAGAGTGGGTGCTACTTATATGTAGCAATAATTATTTTGGGAAGAGCGTTTGGGAGTGGGGCCCCTGGGGGGGGTTCTGACTGGGCCTTTCTCATGGCATCACCACTTAATTCATATAGAATACTTTTATCACTTTTCTATTTGTTTGTATATTATTTATGTCATTTTAATTCTTTCTCATTTCATTAACACTTATTGATTTATACTTACACATCTTTTCTTTACACTTCACTATCACCTTTTTCCCTTTTCGTGTGATGCCCTGGGGATGTCCTTGGTTGGAATTTTTTTTGGGATTGCCTTGCTTCTTGGACGTGAACCTCTTAATGCTAGGGACGCCAGTATAGAGGAGCCTTGATGATTGGCCTGGCGCTTATTCATATATTTGATAATGTATGTAACTAATACCTCTGAATCGCTATTATCATGTAGGATTTAAGTATTGTTTTTGCTGCAGTGTGCTGGGGTGCAAATCTCCTTTTTTTCTGTGTTCAGAGTAAACCCCGCCCTTTACAAGCACCTGTATTATGCAATTAAGCTGATCTGAGCAACTACCATTTCTTTTGCAAGTTTGGAGAGGCATGAAGGCAGTCAGCATTAGGAGGATGTGCTGATGCTTATAGTGCCATGTGGAGGTTTTTTGGGGTACCTCCAAGGTAAGTTAGCTCTCAGCTTTTATATGTACTGTTATCATGCAGTACATCAATTGTAATTATATGACCCAGAGTGGGTGCTACTATTATGTAGCAATAATTATTTTGGGGTGAGCGTTTGGGAGTGGGGCCCCCGGGGGGGTTCTGACTGTGCCTTTCTCATGGCATCACCACTTAATTCATATAGAATACTTTTATCACTTTTCTATTTGTTTGTATATTATTTGTCATTTTAATTCTTTCTCATTTCATTAACACTTATTGATTTATACTTACACATCTTTTCTTTAAACTTTACTATCACCTTTTTCCCTTTTCGTGTGATGCCCTGGGGATGGTCATTGGTTGGAATTTTTTTTGGGGTGCCTTGCTTCTCGGACGTTAACCCCTTAATGCTAGGGACGCCAGTATAGAGGAGCCTTGACGATTGGCCTGGCTCTTATTCATATATTTGCAAATGTATGTAACTAATACCTCTGAATCGCTATTATCATGTAGGATTTAAGTATTGTTTTTGCTGCAGTGTGCTGGGGGGTAAATCTCCTTTTTTCTGTGTTCAGAGTAAACCCCGCCCTTTACAAGCTCCTGTGTTATGCAATTAAGCTGATCTGAGAAACTACCATTTCTTTTGCAATTTTGGAGAGGCATGAAGGCAGTCAGCATTAGGAGGATGTTCTGATGCTTATAGTGCCATGTGGAGGTTTTTTGGGGTACCTCCAAGGTAAGTTAGCTCTCAGCTTTTATATGTACTGTTATCATGCAGTACATCAATTGTAATTATATGACCCAGAGTGGGTGCTACTATTATGTAGCAATAATTATTTTGGGATGAGCGTTTGGGAGTGGGGCCCCCGGGCGGGGTTCTGACTGGGCCTTTCTCATGGCATCACCACTTAATTCATATAGAATACTTTTATCACTTTTCTATTTGTTTGTATATTATTTATGTCATTTTAATTCTTTCTCATTTCATTAACACTTATTGCTTTATACTTACACATCTTTTCTTTACACTTCACTATCACCTTTTTCCCTTTTCGTGTGATGCCCTAGGGATGGTCCTTGGTTGGAATTATTTTTGGGGTGCCTTGCTTCTCGGACGTGAACCCCTTAATGCTAGGGACGCCAATATAGAGGAGCCTTGACGATTGGCCTGGCGCTTATTCATATATTTACAAATGTATGTAAGTAATACCTCTGAATCACTATTATCATTAAGGATTTAAGTATTGTTTTTGCTGCAGTGTGCTGGGGGCAAATCTCCTTTTTTTCTGTGTTCAGAGTAAACCCCGCCCTTTACAAGCACCTGTGTTATGCAATTAAGCTGATCTGAGCATCTACCATTTCTTTTGCAAGTTTGGGGAGGCATGAAGGCAGTCAGCATTAGGAGGATGTGCTGATGCTTATAGTGCCATGTGGAGGTTTTTCGGGGTACCTCCAAGGTAAGTTAGCTCTCAGCTTTTATATGTACTGTTATCATGCAGTACATCAATTGTAATTATATGACCCAGAGTGGGTGCTACTATTATGTAATTATGTAGCAATAATTATTTTGGGGTGAGCGTTTGGGAGTGGGGCCCCCGGGGGGGTTCTGACTGGGCCTTTCTCATGGCATCACCACTTAATTCATATAGAATACTTTTATCACTTTTCTATTTGTTTGTATATTATTTATGTCATTTTAATTCTTTCTCATTTCATTAACACTTATTGATTTATACTTACACATCTTTCTTTACACTTCACTATCACCTTTTTCCCTTTTCGTGTGATGCCCTGGGGATGGTCCTTGGTTGGAATTTTTTTTTGGGGGTGCCTTGCTTCTCGGACATGAACCCCTTAATGCTAGGGACGCCAGTATAGAGGAGCCTTGACGATTGGCCTGGCGCTTATTCATATATTTGCAAATGTATGTAACTAATACCTCTGAATCGCTATTATCATGTAGGATTTAAGTATTGTTTTTGCTGCAGTGTCCTGGGGGCAAATCTCCTTTTTTTCTGTGTTCAGAGTAAACCCCGCCCTTTACAAGCACCTGTGTTATGCAATTAAGCTGATCTGAGCAACTACCATGTCTTTTGCAAGTTTGGAGAGGCATGAAGGCAGTCAGCATTAGGAGGATGTGCTGATGCTTATAGTGCCATGTGGAGGTTTTTTGGGGTACCTCCAAGGTAAGTTAGCTCTCAGCTTTTATATGTACTGTTATCATGCAGTACATCAATTGTAATTATATGACCCAGAGTGGGTGCTACTATTATGTAGCAATAATTATTTTGGGGTGAGCGTTTGGGAGTGGGGCCCCCGGGGGGGTTCTGACTGGGCCTTTCTCATGGCATCACCACTTAATTCATATAGAATACTTTTATCACTTTTCTATTTGTTTGTATATTATTTATGTCATTTTAATTATTTCTCATTTCATTAACACTTATTGATTTATACTTACACATCTTTTCTTTAAACTTTACTATCACCTTTTTCCCTTTTCGTGTGATGCCCTGGGGATGGTCCTTGGTTGGAATTTTTTTTTGGGGGTGCCTTGCTTCTCGGACGTGAACCCCTTAATGCTAGGGACGCCAGTATAGAGGAGCCTTGACGATTGGCCTGGCGCTTATTCATATATTTGCAAATGTATGTAACTAATACCTCTGAATCGCTATTATCATGTAGGATTTAAGAATTGTTTTTGCTGCAGTGTGCTGGGGGCAAATCTCCTTTTTTTCTATGTTCAGAGTAAACTCCGCCCTTTACAAGCACCTGTGTTATGCAATTAAGCTGATCTGAGCATCTACCATTTCTTTTGCAAGTTTGGAGAGGCATGAAGGCAGTCAGCATTAGGAGGATGTGCTGATGCTTATAGTGCCATGTGGAGGTTTTTTGGGGTACCTCCAAGGTAAGTTAGCTTTCAGCTTTTATATGTACTGTTATCATGCAGTACATCAATTGTAATTATATGACCAAGAGTGGGTGCTACTATTATGTAGCAATAATTATTTTGGGGTGAGCGTTTGGGAGTGGGGCCCCCGGGGGGGTTCTGACTGGGCCTTTCTCATGGTATAACCACTTAATTCATATAGAATACTTTTATCACTTTTTTATTTGTTTGTATATTATTTATGTCATTTTAATTCTTTCTCATTTCATTAACACTTATTGATTTATACTTACACGTCTTTTCTTTATACTTCACTATCACCATTTTCCCTTTTTGTGTGATGCCCTGGGGATGGTCCTTGGTTGGAATTTTTTTTTGGGGTGCCTTGATTCTCAGACGTGAACCCCTTAATGCTAGGCACGCCAGTATAGAGGAGCCTTGATGATTGGCCTGGCGCTTATTCATATATTTGCAAATGTATGTAACTAATACCTCTGAATCGCTATTATCATGTAGGATTTAAGTATTGTTTTTGCTGCAGTGTGCTGGGGGGCAAATCTCCTTTTTTCTGTGTTCAGAGTAAACCCCGCCCTTTACAAGCTCCTGTGTTATGCAATTAAGCTGATCTGAGAAACTTCCATTTCTTTTGCAATTTTGGAGAGGCATGAAGGCAGTCAGCATTAGGAGGATGTGCTGATGCTTATAGTGCCATGTGGAGGTTTTTTGGGGTACCTCCAAGGTAAGATAGCTCTCAGCTTTTATATGTACTGTTATCATGCAGTACATCAATTGTAATTATATGACCCAGAGTGGGTGCTACTATTATGTAGCAATAATTATTTTTGGATGAGCGTTTGGGAGTGGGGCCCCCGGGGGGGTTCTGACTGGGCCTTTCTCATGGCATCACCACTTAATTCATATAGAATACTTTTATTACTTTTCTATTTGTTTGTATATTATTTATGTCATTTTAATTCTTTCTCATTTCATTAACACTTATTGATTTATACTTACACATCTTTTATTTACACTTCACTATCACCTTTTTCCCTTTTCGTGTGATGCCCTGGGGATGGTCCTTGGTTGGAATTTTTTTTGGGGTGCCTTGCTTCTCGGACGTGAACCCCTTAATGCTAGGGATGCCAGTATAGAGGAGCCTTGACGATTGGCCTGGCACTTATTCATATATTTGCAAATGTATGTAACTAATACCTCTGAATCGCTATTACCATGTAGGATTTAAGTATTGTTTTTGCTGCAGTGTGCTGGGGGGCAAATCTCCTTTTTTTCTGTGTTCAGAGTAAACCCCGCCCTTTACAAGCACCTGTGTTATGCAATTTAGCTGATCTGAGCAACTACCATTTCTTTTGCAAGTTTGGAGAGGCATGAAGGCAGTCAGCATTAGGAGGATGTGCTGATGCTTATAGTGCCATGTGGAGGATTTTTGGGGTACCTCCAAGGTAAGTTAGCTCTCAGCTTTTATATGTACTGTTATCATGCAGTACATCAATTGTAATTATATGACCCAGAGTGGGTGCTACTTATATGTAGCAATAATTAATTTGGGAAGAGCGTTTGGGAGTGGGGCCCCTGGGGGGGGTTCTGACTGGGCCTTTCTCATGGCATCACCACTTAATTCATATAGAATACTTTTATCACTTTTCTATTTGTTTGTATATTATTTATGTCATTTTAATTCTTTCTCATTTCATTAACACTTATTGATTTATACTTACACATCTTTTCTTTATACTTCACTATCACCATTTTCCCTTTTCGTGTGATGCCCTGGGGATGGTCCTTGGTTGGAATTTTTTTATGGGGTGCCTTGATTCTCATACGTGAACCCCTTAATGCTAGGCACGCCAGTATAGAGGAGCCTTGACGATTGGCCTGGCGCTTATTCATATATTTGCAAATGTATGTAACTAATACCTCTGAATCGCTATTATCATGTAGGATTTAAGTATTGTTTTTGCTGCAGTGTGCTGGGGGACAAATCTCCTTTTTTCTGTGTTCAGCGTAAACCCCGCCCTTTACAAGCTCCTGTGTTATGCAATTAAGCTGATCTGAGCAACTACCATTTCTTTTGCAAGTTTGGAGAGGCATGAAGGCAGTCAGCATTAGGAGGATGTACTGATGCTTATAGTGCCATGTGGAGGTTTTTTGGGGTACCTCCAAGGTAAGTTAGCTCTCAGCTTTTTTATGTACTGTTATCATGCAGTACATCAATTGTAATTATATGACCCAGAGTGGGTGCTACTATTATGTAGCAATAATTATTTTGGGGTGAGCGTTTGGGAGTGGGTCCCCCGGGGGGGTTCTGACTGGGCTTTTCTCATGGCATCACCACTTAATTCATATAGAATACTTTTATCACTTTTCTATTTGTTTGTATATTATTTATGTCATTTTAATTATTTCTCATTTCATTAACACTTATTGATTTATACTTACACATCTTTTCTTTAAACTTTACTATCACCTTTTTCCCTTTTCGTGTGATGCCCTGGGGATGGTCCTTGGTTGGAATTTTTTTTTGGGGGTGCCTTGCTTCTCGGACGTGAACCCCTTAATGCTAGGGACGCCAGTATAGAGGAGCCTTGACGATTGGCCTGGCGCTTATTCATATATTTGCAAATGTATGTAACTAATACCTCTGAATCACTACTATCATGTAGGATTTAAGTATTGTTTTTGCTGTAGTGCGCTGGGGGGCAAATCTCCTTTTTTTCTGTGTTCAGAGTAAACCCCGCCCATTACAAGCACCTGTGTTATGCAATTAAGCTGATCTGAGAAACAACCATTTCTTTTGCAAGTTTGGAGAGGCATGAAGGCAGTCAGCATTAGGAGGATGTGCTGATGCTTATAGTGCCATGTGTAGGTTTTTTGGGGTACCTCCAATGTAAGTTAGCTCTCAGCTTTTATATGTACTGTTATCATGCAGTACATCAATTGTAATTATATGACCAAGAGTGGGCGCTACTATTATGTAGCAATAATTATTTTGGGGTGAGCGCTTGGGAGTGGGGCCCCCGGGGGGGGGGTTCTGACTGAGCCTTTCTCATGGCATCACCACTTAATTCATGTAGAATACTTTTATCACTTTTCTATTTGTTTGTATATTATTTATGTCATTTTAATTCTTTCTCATTTCATTAACACTTATTGATTTATACTTACACATCTTTTATTTACACTTCACTATCACCTTTTTCCCTTTTCGTGTGATGCCCTGGGGATGGTCCTTGGTTTGAATTTTTTTTGGGGTGCCTTGCTTCTCGGACTTGAACCCCTTAATGCTAGGGACGCCAGTATAGAGGAGCCTCGATGATTGGCCTGGCGCTTATTCATATATTTGCAAATGTATGTAACTAATACCTCTGAATCGCTATTATCATGTAGGATTTAAGAATTGTTTTTGCTGCAGTGTGCTGGGGGCAAATCTCCTTTTTTTCTATGTTCAGAGTAAACTCCGCCCTTTACAAGCACCTGTGTTATGCAATTAAGCTGATCTGAGCATCTACCATTTCTTTTGCAAGTTTGGAGAGGCATGAAGGCAGTCAGCATTAGGAGGATGTGCTGATGCTTATAGTGCCATGTGGAGGTTTTTTGGGGTACCTCCAAGGTAAGTTAGCTCTCAGCTTTTATATGTACTGTTATCATGCAGTACATCAATTGTAATTATATGACCAAGAGTGGGTGCTACTATTATGTAGCAATAATTATTTTGGGGTGAGCGTTTGGGAGTGGGGCCCCCGGGGGGGTTCTGACTGGGCCTTTCTCATGGTATCACCACTTAATTCATATAGAATACTTTTATCACTTTTTTATTTGTTTGTATATTATTTATGTCATTTTAATTCTTTCTCATTTCATTAACACTTATTGATTTATACTTACACATCTTTTATTTACACTTCACTATCACCTTTTTCCCTTTTCGTGTGATGCCCTGGGGATGGTCCTTGGTTGGAATTTTTTTTGGGGTGCCTTGCTTCTCGGACTTGAACCCCTTAATGCTAGGGACGCCAGTATAGAGGAGCCTCAATGATTGGCCTGGCGCTTATTCATATATTTGCAAATGTATGTAACTAATACCTCTGAATCGCTATTATCATGTAGGATTTAAGTATTGTTTTTGCTGCAGTGTGCTGGGGGGCAAATCTCCTTTTTTTCTATGTTTACTGTAAACCCCGCCCTTTACAAGCACCTGTGTAATACAATTAAGCTGATCTGAGCAACTTCCATTTCTTTTGCAAGTTTGGAGGGGCATGAAGGCAGTCAGCATTAGGAGGATGTGCTGATGCTTATAGTGCCATGTGGAGGTTTTTTGGGGTACCTCCAAGGTAAGTTAGCTCTCAGCTTTTATATGTACTGTTATCATGCAGTACATCAATTGTAATTATATGACCCAGAGTGGGTGCTACTATTATGTAGCAATAATTATTTTGGGGTGAGCGTTTGGGAGTGGGGCCCCCGGGGGGGTTCTGACTGGGCATTTCTCATGGCATCACCACTTAATTCATATAGAATACTTTTATCACTTTTCTATTTGTTTGTATATTATTTATGTCATTTTAATTCTTTCTCATTTCATTGACACTTATTGATTTATACTTACACATCTTTTCTTTATACTTCACTATCACTTTTTTCCCTTTTCGTGTGATGCCCTGGGGATGGTCCTTGGTTGGAAATTTTTTTTGGGGTGCCTTGCTTCTCGGACGTGAACCCCTTAATGCTAGGGATGCCAGTATAGAGGAGCCTTGACGATTGGCCTGGCACTTATTCATATATTTGCAAATGTATGTAACTAATACCTCTGAATCGCTATTATCATGTAGGATTTAAGTATTGTTTTTGCTGCAGTGTGCTGGGGGGCAAATCTCCTTTTTTTCTGTGTTCAGAGTAAACCCCGCCCTTTACAAGCACCTGTGTTATGCAATTTAGCTGATCTGAGCAACTACCATTTCTTTTGCAAGTTTGGAGAGGCATGAAGGCAGTCAGCATTAGGAGGATGTGCTGATGCTTATAGTGCCATGTGGAGGTTTTTTGGGGTACCTCCAAGGTAAGTTAGCTCTCAGCTTTTATATGTACTGTTATCATGCAGTACATCAATTGTAATTATATGACCCAGAGTGGGTGCTACTTATATGTAGCAATAATTATTTTGGGAAGAGCGTTTGGGAGTGGGGCCCCTGGGGGGGGTTCTGACTGGGCCTTTCTCATGGCATCACCACTTAATTCATATAGAATACTTTTATCACTTTTCTATTTGTTTGTATATTATTTATGTCATTTTAATTCTTTCTCATTTCATTAACACTTATTGATTTATACTTACACATCTTTTCTTTACACTTCACTATCACCTTTTTCCCTTTTCGTGTGATGCCCTGGGGATGTCCTTGGTTGGAATTTTTTTTGGGATTGCCTTGCTTCTTGGACGTGAACCTCTTAATGCTAGGGACGCCAGTATAGAGGAGCCTTGATGATTGGCCTGGCGCTTATTCATATATTTGATAATGTATGTAACTAATACCTCTGAATCGCTATTATCATGTAGGATTTAAGTATTGTTTTTGCTGCAGTGTGCTGGGGTGCAAATCTCCTTTTTTTCTGTGTTCAGAGTAAACCCCGCCCTTTACAAGCACCTGTATTATGCAATTAAGCTGATCTGAGCAACTACCATTTCTTTTGCAAGTTTGGAGAGGCATGAAGGCAGTCAGCATTAGGAGGATGTGCTGATGCTTATAGTGCCATGTGGAGGTTTTTTGGGGTACCTCCAAGGTAAGTTAGCTCTCAGCTTTTATATGTACTGTTATCATGCAGTACATCAATTGTAATTATATGACCCAGAGTGGGTGCTACTATTATGTAGCAATAATTATTTTGGGGTGAGCGTTTGGGAGTGGGGCCCCCGGGGGGGTTCTGACTGTGCCTTTCTCATGGCATCACCACTTAATTCATATAGAATACTTTTATCACTTTTCTATTTGTTTGTATATTATTTGTCATTTTAATTCTTTCTCATTTCATTAACACTTATTGATTTATACTTACACATCTTTTCTTTAAACTTTACTATCACCTTTTTCCCTTTTCGTGTGATGCCCTGGGGATGGTCATTGGTTGGAATTTTTTTTGGGGTGCCTTGCTTCTCGGACGTTAACCCCTTAATGCTAGGGACGCCAGTATAGAGGAGCCTTGACGATTGGCCTGGCTCTTATTCATATATTTGCAAATGTATGTAACTAATACCTCTGAATCGCTATTATCATGTAGGATTTAAGTATTGTTTTTGCTGCAGTGTGCTGGGGGGTAAATCTCCTTTTTTCTGTGTTCAGAGTAAACCCCGCCCTTTACAAGCTCCTGTGTTATGCAATTAAGCTGATCTGAGAAACTACCATTTCTTTTGCAATTTTGGAGAGGCATGAAGGCAGTCAGCATTAGGAGGATGTTCTGATGCTTATAGTGCCATGTGGAGGTTTTTTGGGGTACCTCCAAGGTAAGTTAGCTCTCAGCTTTTATATGTACTGTTATCATGCAGTACATCAATTGTAATTATATGACCCAGAGTGGGTGCTACTATTATGTAGCAATAATTATTTTGGGATGAGCGTTTGGGAGTGGGGCCCCCGGGCGGGGTTCTGACTGGGCCTTTCTCATGGCATCACCACTTAATTCATATAGAATACTTTTATCACTTTTCTATTTGTTTGTATATTATTTATGTCATTTTAATTCTTTCTCATTTCATTAACACTTATTGCTTTATACTTACACATCTTTTCTTTACACTTCACTATCACCTTTTTCCCTTTTCGTGTGATGCCCTAGGGATGGTCCTTGGTTGGAATTATTTTTGGGGTGCCTTGCTTCTCGGACGTGAACCCCTTAATGCTAGGGACGCCAATATAGAGGAGCCTTGACGATTGGCCTGGCGCTTATTCATATATTTACAAATGTATGTAAGTAATACCTCTGAATCACTATTATCATTAAGGATTTAAGTATTGTTTTTGCTGCAGTGTGCTGGGGGCAAATCTCCTTTTTTTCTGTGTTCAGAGTAAACCCCGCCCTTTACAAGCACCTGTGTTATGCAATTAAGCTGATCTGAGCATCTACCATTTCTTTTGCAAGTTTGGGGAGGCATGAAGGCAGTCAGCATTAGGAGGATGTGCTGATGCTTATAGTGCCATGTGGAGGTTTTTCGGGGTACCTCCAAGGTAAGTTAGCTCTCAGCTTTTATATGTACTGTTATCATGCAGTACATCAATTGTAATTATATGACCCAGAGTGGGTGCTACTATTATGTAATTATGTAGCAATAATTATTTTGGGGTGAGCGTTTGGGAGTGGGGCCCCCGGGGGGGTTCTGACTGGGCCTTTCTCATGGCATCACCACTTAATTCATATAGAATACTTTTATCACTTTTCTATTTGTTTGTATATTATTTATGTCATTTTAATTCTTTCTCATTTCATTAACACTTATTGATTTATACTTACACATCTTTCTTTACACTTCACTATCACCTTTTTCCCTTTTCGTGTGATGCCCTGGGGATGGTCCTTGGTTGGAATTTTTTTTTGGGGGTGCCTTGCTTCTCGGACATGAACCCCTTAATGCTAGGGACGCCAGTATAGAGGAGCCTTGACGATTGGCCTGGCGCTTATTCATATATTTGCAAATGTATGTAACTAATACCTCTGAATCGCTATTATCATGTAGGATTTAAGTATTGTTTTTGCTGCAGTGTCCTGGGGGCAAATCTCCTTTTTTTCTGTGTTCAGAGTAAACCCCGCCCTTTACAAGCACCTGTGTTATGCAATTAAGCTGATCTGAGCAACTACCATGTCTTTTGCAAGTTTGGAGAGGCATGAAGGCAGTCAGCATTAGGAGGATGTGCTGATGCTTATAGTGCCATGTGGAGGTTTTTTGGGGTACCTCCAAGGTAAGTTAGCTCTCAGCTTTTATATGTACTGTTATCATGCAGTACATCAATTGTAATTATATGACCCAGAGTGGGTGCTACTATTATGTAGCAATAATTATTTTGGGGTGAGCGTTTGGGAGTGGGGCCCCCGGGGGGGTTCTGACTGGGCCTTTCTCATGGCATCACCACTTAATTCATATAGAATACTTTTATCACTTTTCTATTTGTTTGTATATTATTTATGTCATTTTAATTATTTCTCATTTCATTAACACTTATTGATTTATACTTACACATCTTTTCTTTAAACTTTACTATCACCTTTTTCCCTTTTCGTGTGATGCCCTGGGGATGGTCCTTGGTTGGAATTTTTTTTTGGGGGTGCCTTGCTTCTCGGACGTGAACCCCTTAATGCTAGGGACGCCAGTATAGAGGAGCCTTGACGATTGGCCTGGCGCTTATTCATATATTTGCAAATGTATGTAACTAATACCTCTGAATCGCTATTATCATGTAGGATTTAAGAATTGTTTTTGCTGCAGTGTGCTGGGGGCAAATCTCCTTTTTTTCTATGTTCAGAGTAAACTCCGCCCTTTACAAGCACCTGTGTTATGCAATTAAGCTGATCTGAGCATCTACCATTTCTTTTGCAAGTTTGGAGAGGCATGAAGGCAGTCAGCATTAGGAGGATGTGCTGATGCTTATAGTGCCATGTGGAGGTTTTTTGGGGTACCTCCAAGGTAAGTTAGCTTTCAGCTTTTATATGTACTGTTATCATGCAGTACATCAATTGTAATTATATGACCAAGAGTGGGTGCTACTATTATGTAGCAATAATTATTTTGGGGTGAGCGTTTGGGAGTGGGGCCCCCGGGGGGGTTCTGACTGGGCCTTTCTCATGGTATAACCACTTAATTCATATAGAATACTTTTATCACTTTTTTATTTGTTTGTATATTATTTATGTCATTTTAATTCTTTCTCATTTCATTAACACTTATTGATTTATACTTACACGTCTTTTCTTTATACTTCACTATCACCATTTTCCCTTTTTGTGTGATGCCCTGGGGATGGTCCTTGGTTGGAATTTTTTTTTGGGGTGCCTTGATTCTCAGACGTGAACCCCTTAATGCTAGGCACGCCAGTATAGAGGAGCCTTGATGATTGGCCTGGCGCTTATTCATATATTTGCAAATGTATGTAACTAATACCTCTGAATCGCTATTATCATGTAGGATTTAAGTATTGTTTTTGCTGCAGTGTGCTGGGGGGCAAATCTCCTTTTTTCTGTGTTCAGAGTAAACCCCGCCCTTTACAAGCTCCTGTGTTATGCAATTAAGCTGATCTGAGAAACTTCCATTTCTTTTGCAATTTTGGAGAGGCATGAAGGCAGTCAGCATTAGGAGGATGTGCTGATGCTTATAGTGCCATGTGGAGGTTTTTTGGGGTACCTCCAAGGTAAGATAGCTCTCAGCTTTTATATGTACTGTTATCATGCAGTACATCAATTGTAATTATATGACCCAGAGTGGGTGCTACTATTATGTAGCAATAATTATTTTTGGATGAGCGTTTGGGAGTGGGGCCCCCGGGGGGGTTCTGACTGGGCCTTTCTCATGGCATCACCACTTAATTCATATAGAATACTTTTATTACTTTTCTATTTGTTTGTATATTATTTATGTCATTTTAATTCTTTCTCATTTCATTAACACTTATTGATTTATACTTACACATCTTTTATTTACACTTCACTATCACCTTTTTCCCTTTTCGTGTGATGCCCTGGGGATGGTCCTTGGTTGGAATTTTTTTTGGGGTGCCTTGCTTCTCGGACGTGAACCCCTTAATGCTAGGGATGCCAGTATAGAGGAGCCTTGACGATTGGCCTGGCACTTATTCATATATTTGCAAATGTATGTAACTAATACCTCTGAATCGCTATTACCATGTAGGATTTAAGTATTGTTTTTGCTGCAGTGTGCTGGGGGGCAAATCTCCTTTTTTTCTGTGTTCAGAGTAAACCCCGCCCTTTACAAGCACCTGTGTTATGCAATTTAGCTGATCTGAGCAACTACCATTTCTTTTGCAAGTTTGGAGAGGCATGAAGGCAGTCAGCATTAGGAGGATGTGCTGATGCTTATAGTGCCATGTGGAGGATTTTTGGGGTACCTCCAAGGTAAGTTAGCTCTCAGCTTTTATATGTACTGTTATCATGCAGTACATCAATTGTAATTATATGACCCAGAGTGGGTGCTACTTATATGTAGCAATAATTAATTTGGGAAGAGCGTTTGGGAGTGGGGCCCCTGGGGGGGGTTCTGACTGGGCCTTTCTCATGGCATCACCACTTAATTCATATAGAATACTTTTATCACTTTTCTATTTGTTTGTATATTATTTATGTCATTTTAATTCTTTCTCATTTCATTAACACTTATTGATTTATACTTACACATCTTTTCTTTATACTTCACTATCACCATTTTCCCTTTTCGTGTGATGCCCTGGGGATGGTCCTTGGTTGGAATTTTTTTATGGGGTGCCTTGATTCTCATACGTGAACCCCTTAATGCTAGGCACGCCAGTATAGAGGAGCCTTGACGATTGGCCTGGCGCTTATTCATATATTTGCAAATGTATGTAACTAATACCTCTGAATCGCTATTATCATGTAGGATTTAAGTATTGTTTTTGCTGCAGTGTGCTGGGGGACAAATCTCCTTTTTTCTGTGTTCAGCGTAAACCCCGCCCTTTACAAGCTCCTGTGTTATGCAATTAAGCTGATCTGAGCAACTACCATTTCTTTTGCAAGTTTGGAGAGGCATGAAGGCAGTCAGCATTAGGAGGATGTGCTGATGCTTATAGTGCCATGTGGAGGTTTTTTGGGGTACCTCCAAGGTAAGTTAGCTCTCAGTTTTTATATGTACTGTTATCATGCAGTACATCAATTGTAATAATATGAACCAGAGTGGGTGCTACTTATATGTAGCAATAATTATTTTGGGTGAGCGTTTGGGAGTGGGGCCCCCGGGGGGGTTCTGACTGGGCCTTTCTCATGGCATCACCACTTAATTCATATAGAATACTTTTATCACTTTCTATTTGTTTGTATATTATTTATGTCATTTTAATTCTTTCTCATTTCATTAACACTTATTGATTTATACTTACACATCTTTTCCTTATACTTCACTATCACCTTTTTCCCTTTTCGTGTGATGCCCTGGGGATGGTCCTTGGTTTGAATTTTTTTTGGGGTGCCTTGCTTCTCGGACGTGAACCCCTTAATGCTAGGGAGACCAGTATAGAGGAGCCTTGATGATTGGCCTGGCGCTTATTCATATATTTGCAAATGTATGTAACTAATACCTCTGAATCGCTATTATCATGTAGGATTTTAGTATTGTTTTTGCTGCAGTGTGCTGGGGGGCAAATCTACTTTTTTCTGTGTTCAGAGTAAACCCCGCCTTTTACAAGCTCCTGTGTTATGCAATTAAGCTGATCTGAGCAACTACCATTTCTTTTGCAAGTTTGGAGAGGCATGAAGGCAGTCAGCATTAGGAGGATGTGCTGATGCTTATAGTGCCATGTGGAGGATTTTTGGGGTACCTCCAAGGTAAGTTAGCTCCCATCTTTTATATGTACTGTTATCATGCAGTACATCAATTGTAATTATATGACCCAGAGTGGGAGCTACTATTATGTAGCAATAATTATTTTGGGGTGAGCGTTTGGGAGTGGGGCCCCCGGGGGCGTTCTGACTGGGCCTTTCTCATGGCATCACAACTTAATTCATATAGAATACTTTTATCACTTTTCTATTTGTTTGTATATTATTTATGTCATTTTAATTCTTTCTCATTTCATTAACACTTATTGATTTATACTTACACATCTTTTCTTTATACTTCACTTTCACCTTTTTCCCTTTTCGTGTGATGCCCTGGGGATGGTCCTTGGTTGGAATTTTTTTTTGGGGTGCCTTGCTTCTCGGACGTGAACCCCTTAATGCTAAGGACGCCAGTATAGAGGAGCCTTGATGATTGGCCTGGCGCTTATTCATATATTTGCAAATGTATGTAACTAATACCTCTGAATCGCTATTATCATGTAGGATTTAAGTATTGTTTTTGCTGCAGTGTGCTGGGGGACAAATCTCCTTTTTTCTGTGTTCAGAGTAAACCCCGCCCTTTACAATCTCCTGTGTTATGCAATTAAGCTGATCTGAGCAACTACCATTTCTTTTGTAAGTTTGGAGAGGCATGAAGGCAGTCAGCATTAAAAGGATGTGCTGATGCTTATAGTGCCATGTGGAGGTTTTTCGGGGTACCTCCAAGGTAAGTTAGCTCTCAGCTTTTATATGTACTGTTATCATGCAGTACCTCAATTATAATTATATGACCCAGAGTGGGTGCTACTTATATGTAGCAATATTTATTTTGGGTGAGCGTTTGGGAGTGGGGCCCCCGGGGGGGTTCTGACTGGGCCTTTCTCATGGCATCACCACTTAATTCATATAGAGTACTTTTATCACTTTTCTATTTGTTTATATATTATTTATGTCATTTTAATTCTTTCTCATTTCATTAACACTTATTGATTTATACTTACACATCTTTTCTTTATACTTCACTATCACCTTTTTCCCTTTTCGTGTGATGCCCTGGGGATGGTCCTTGGTTGGAATTTTTTTTTGGGGTGCCTTGCTTCTCGGACGTGAACCCCTTAATGCTAGGCACGCCAGTATAGAGGAGCCTTGATGATTGGCCTGGCACTTATTCATATATTTGCAAATGTATGTAACTAATACCTCTGAATCGCTATTATCATGTAGGATTTAAGTATTGTTTTTGCTGCAGTGTGCTGGGGGACAAATCTCCTTTTTTCTGTGTTCAGCGTAAACCCCGCCCTTTACAAGCTCCTGTGTTATGCAATTAAGCTGATCTGAGCAACTACCATTTCTTTTGCAAGTTTGGAGAGGCATGAAGGCAGTCAGCATTAGGAGGATGTGCTGATGCTTATAGTGCCATGTGGAGGTTTTTCGGGGTACCTCCAAGGTTAGTTAGCTCTCAGTTTTTATATGTACTGTTATCATGCAGTACATCAATTGTAATAATATGAACCAGAGTGGGTGCTACTTATATGTAGCAATAATTATTTTGGGTGAGCGTTTGGGAGTGGGGCCCCCGGGGGGGTTCTGACTGGGCCTTTCTCATGGCATCACCACTTAATTCATATAGAATACTTTTATCACTTTCTATTTGTTTGTATATTATTTATGTCATTTTAATTCTTTCTCATTTCATTAACACTTATTGATTTATACTTACACATCTTTTCCTTATACTTCACTATCACCTTTTTCCCTTTTCGTGTGATGCCCTGGGGATGGTCCTTGGTTTGAATTTTTTTTGGGGTGCCTTGCTTCTCGGACGTGAACCCCTTAATGCTAGGGAGACCAGTATAGAGGAGCCTTGATGATTGGCCTGGCGCTTATTCATATATTTGCAAATGTATGTAACTAATACCTCTGAATCGCTATTATCATGTAGGATTTTAGTATTGTTTTTGCTGCAGTGTGCTGGGGGGCAAATCTACTTTTTTCTGTGTTCAGAGTAAACCCCGCCTTTTACAAGCTCCTGTGTTATGCAATTAAGCTGATCTGAGCAACTACCATTTCTTTTGCAAGTTTGGAGAGGCATGAAGGCAGTCAGCATTAGGAAGATGTGCTGATGCTTATAGTGCCATGTGGAGGATTTTTGGGGTACCTCCAAGGTAAGTTAGCTCCCATCTTTTATATGTACTGTTATCATGCAGTACATCAATTGTAATTATATGACCCAGAGTGGGAGCTACTATTATGTAGCAATAATTATTTTGGGGTGAGCGTTTGGGAGTGGGGCCCCCAGGGGCGTTCTGACTGGGCCTTTCTCATGGCATCACAACTTAATTCATATAGAATACTTTTATCACTTTTCTATTTGTTTGCATATTATTTATGTCATTTTAATTCTTTCTCATTTCATTAACACTTATTGATTTATACTTACACATCTTTTCTTTATACTTCACTTTCACCTTTTTCCCTTTTCGTGTGATGCCCTGGGGATGGTCCTTGGTTGGAATTTTTTTTTGGGGTGCCTTGCTTCTCGGACGTGAACCCCTTAATGCTAAGAACGCCAGTATAGAGGAGCCTTGATGATTGGCCTGGCGCTTATTCATATATTTGCAAATGTATGTAACTAATACCTCTGAATCGCTATTATCATGTAGGATTTAAGTATTGTTTTTGCTGCAGTGTGCTGGGGGGCAAATCTCCTTTTTTTCTTTGTTCAGAGTAAACCCCGCCCTTTACAAGCTCCTGTGTTATGCAATTAAGCTGATCTGAGCAACTACCATTTCTATTGCAAGTTTGGAGAGGCATGAAGGCAGTCAGCATTAAAAGGATGTGCTGATGCTTATAGTGCCATGTGGAGGTTTTTCGGGGTACCTCCAAGGTAAGTTAGCTCTCAGCTTTTATATGTACTGTTATCATGCAGTACATCAATTGTAATAATATGACCCAGAGTGGGTGCTACTTATATGTAGCAATATTTATTTTGGGTGAGCGTTTGGGAGTGGGGCCCCCGGGGGGGTTCTGACTGGGCCTTTCTCATGGCATCACCACTTAATTCATATAGAATACTTTTATCACTTTTCTATTTGTTTATATATTATTTATGTCATTTTAATTCTTTTTCATTTCATTAACACTTATTGATTTATACTTACACATCTTTTCCTTATACTTCACTATCACCTTTTTCCCTTTTCGTGTGATGCCCTGGGGATGGTCCTTGGTTTGAATTTTTTTTGGGGTGCCTTGCTTCTCGGACGTGAACCCCTTAATGCTAGGGAGACCAGTATAGAGGAGCCTTGATGATTGGCCTGGCGCTTATTCATATATTTGCAAATGTATGTAACTATTACCTCTGAATCGCTATTATCATGTAGGATTTTAGTATTGTTTTTGCTGCAGTGTGCTGGGGGGCAAATCTACTTTTTTCTGTGTTCAGAGTAAACCCCGCCTTTTACAAGCTCCTGTGTTATGCAATTAAGCTGATCTGAGCAACTACCATTTCTTTTGCAAGTTTGGAGAGGCATGAAGGCAGTCAGCATTAGGAGGATGTGCTGATGCTTATAGTGCCATGTGGAGGATTTTTGGGGTACCTCCAAGGTAAGTTAGCTCCCATCTTTTATATGTACTGTTATCATGCAGTACATCAATTGTAATTATATGACCCAGAGTGGGAGCTACTATTATGTAGCAATAATTATTTTGGGGTGAGCGTTTGGGAGTGGGGCCCCCAGGGGCGTTCTGACTGGGCCTTTCTCATGGCATCACAACTTAATTCATATAGAATACTTTTATCACTTTTCTATTTGTTTGCATATTATTTATGTCATTTTAATTCTTTCTCATTTCATTAACACTTATTGATTTATACTTACACATCTTTTCTTTATACTTCACTTTCACCTTTTTCCCTTTTCGTGTGATGCCCTGGGGATGGTCCTTGGTTGGAATTTTTTTTTTGGGGTGCCTTGCTTCTCGGACGTGAACCCCTTAATGCTAAGAACGCCAGTATAGAGGAGCCTTGATGATTGGCCTGGCGCTTATTCATATATTTGCAAATGTATGTAACTAATACCTCTGAATCGCTATTATCATGTAGGATTTAAGTATTGTTTTTGCTGCAGTGTGCTGGGGGGCAAATCTCCTTTTTTTCTTTGTTCAGAGTAAACCCCGCCCTTTACAAGCTCCTGTGTTATGCAATTAAGCTGATCTGAGCAACTACCATTTCTATTGCAAGTTTGGAGAGGCATGAAGGCAGTCAGCATTAAAAGGATGTGCTGATGCTTATAGTGCCATGTGGAGGTTTTTCGGGGTACCTCCAAGGTAAGTTAGCTCTCAGCTTTTATATGTACTGTTATCATGCAGTACATCAATTGTAATAATATGACCCAGAGTGGGTGCTACTATTATGTAGCAATATTTATTTTGGGTGAGAGTTTGGGAGTGGGGCCCCCGGGGGGGTTCTGACTGGGCCTTTCTCATGGCATCACCACTTAATTCATATAGAATACTTTTATCACTTTTCTATTTGTTTATATATTATTTATGTCATTTTAATTCTTTTTCATTTCATTAACACTTATTGATTTATACTTACACATCTTTTCTTTATACTTCACTATCACCTTTTTCCCTTATCGTGTGATGCCCTGGGGATGGTCCTTGGTTGGAATTTTTTTTTGGCGTGCCTTGCTTCTCGGACGTGAACCCCTTAATGCTAGGGAGACCAGTATAGAGGAGCCTTGACGATTGGCCTGGCGCTTATTCATATATTTGCAAAAGTATGTAACTAATACCTCTGAATCGCTATTATCATGTAGGATTTAAGTATTGTTTTTGCTGCAGTGTGCTGGGGGACAAATCTCCTTTTTTCTGTGTTCAGCGTAAACCCCGCCCTTTACAAGCTCCTGTGTTATGCAATTAAGCTGATCTGAGCAACTACCATTTCTTTTGCAAGTTTGGAGAGGCATGAAGGCAGTCAGCATTAGGAGGATGTGCTGATGCTTATAGTGCCATGTGGAGGTTTTTCGGGGTACCTCCAAGGTAAGTTAGCTCTCAGTTTTTATATGTACTGTTATCATGCAGTACATCAATTGTAATAATATGACCCAGAGTGGGTGCTACTTATATGTAGCAATATTTATTTTGGGTGAGCGTTTGGGAGTGGGGCCCCCGGGGGGGTTCTGACTGGGCCTTTCTCATGGCATCACCACTTAATTCATATAGAATACTTTATACTTACACATCCTCTCTTTATACTTCACTATCACCTTTTTCCCTTTTCGTGTGATGCCCTGGGGATGGTCCTTGGTTGGAATTTTTTTTTGGGGTGCCTTGCTTCTCGGATGTGAACCCCTTAATGCTAAGGACGCCAGTATAGAGGAGCCTTGACGATTGGCCTGGCGCTTATTCATATATTTGCAAATGTATGTAACTAATACCTCTGAATCGCTATTATCATGTAGGATTTAAGTATTGTTTTTGCTGCAGTGTGCTGGGGGACAAATCTCCTTTTTTCTGTGTTCAGAGTAAACCCCGCCCTTTACAATCTCCTGTGTTATGCAATTAAGCTGATCTGAGCAACTACCATTTCTTTTGTAAGTTTGGAGAGGCATGAAGGCAGTCAGCATTAGGAGGATGTGCTGATGCTTATAGTGCCATGTGGAGGTTTTTCGGGGTACCTCCAAGGTAAGTTAGCTCTCAGCTTTTATATGTACTGTTATCATGCAGTACATCAATTATAATTATATGACCCAGAGTGGGTGCTACTATTATGTAGCAATAATTATTTTGGGGTGAGCATTTGGGAGTGGGGCCCCCGGGGGGTTCTGACTGGGCCTTTCTCATGGCATCACCACTTAATTCATATAGAATACTTTTATCACTTTTCTATTTGTTTGTATATTATTTATGTCATTTTAATTCTTTCTCATTTCATTAACACTTATTGATTTATACTTACATGTCTTTTCTTTATACTTCACTATCACCTTTTTCCCTTTTCGTGTGATGCCCTGGGGATGGTCCTTGGTTGGAATTTTTTTCTGGGGTGCCTTGATTCTCAGACGTGAACCCCTTAATGCTAGGCACGCCAGTATAGAGGAGCCTTGACGATTGGCCTGGCGCTTATTCATATATTTGCAAATGTATGTAACTAATACCTCTGAATCGCTATTATCATGTAGGATTTAAGTATTGTTTTTGCTGCAGTGTGCTGGGGGGCAAATCTCCTTTTTTTCTGTGTTCAGAGTAAACCCCGCGCTTTACAAGCACCTGTGTTATGCAATTAAGCTGATCTGAGCAACTACCATTTCTTTTGCAAGTTTGGAGAGGCATGAAGGCAGTCAGCATTAGGAGGATGTGCTGATGCTTATAGTGCCATGTGGAGGTTTTTTGGGGTACCTCCAAGGTAAGTTAGCTCTCAGCTTTTATATGTACTGTTATCATGCAGTACATCAATTGTAATTATATGACCCAGAGTGGGTGCTACTTATATGTAGCAATAATTATTTTGGGGTGAGCGTTTGGGAGTGGGGCCCCCGGGGGGGTTCTGACTGGGACTTTCTCATGGCATTACCACTTAATTCATATAGAATACTTTTATCACTTTTCTATTTGTTTGTATATTATTTATGTCATTTTAATTCTTTCTCATTTCATTAACACTTATTGATTTATACTTACACATCTTTTCTTTATACTTCACTATCACCTTTTTCCCTTTTCGTGTGATGCCCTGGGGATGGTCCTTGGTTGGAATTTTTTTTGGGATGCTTTGATTCTCAGACGTGAACCCCTTAATGCTAGGCACGCCAGTATAGAGGAGCCTTGATGATTGGCCTGGCGCTTATTCATATTTTTGCAAATGTATGTATCTAATACCTCTGAATCGCTATTATCATGTAGGATTTAAGTATTGTTTTTGCTGCAGTGTGCTGGGGGGTAAATCTCCTTTTTTTTCTATGTTTACAGTAAACCCCGCCCTTTACAAGCACCTGTGTTATGCAATTAAGCTGATCTGAGCAACTACCATTTCTTTAGCAAGTTTGGAACGGCATGAAGGCAGTCAGCATTAGGAGGATGTGCTGATCTTATAGTGCCATGTGGTGGTTTTTTGGGGTACCTCCAAGGTAAGTTAGCTCTCAGCTTTTATATGTACTGTTATCATGCAGTACATCAATTGTAATTATATGACCCAGAGTGGGTGCTACTATTATGTAGCAATAATTATTTTGGGGTGAGCGTTTGGGAGTGGGGCCCCCGGGGGGGTTCTGACTGGGCCTTTCTCATGGCATCACCACTTAATTCATATAGAATACTTTTATCACTTTTCTATTTGTTTGTATATTATTTGTCATTTTAATTCTTTCTCATTTCATTAACACTTATTGATTTATACTTACACATCTTTTCTTTACACTTCACTATCACCTTTTTCCCTTTTCGTGTGATGCCCTGGGGATGGTCCTTGGTTGGAATTTTTTTTGGGGTGCCTTGCTACTCGGACGTGACCCCTTAATGCTAGAGACACCAGTATAGAGGAGTCTTGATGATTGGCCTGGCGCTTATTCATATATTTGCAAATGTATGTAACTAATACCTCTGAATCGCTATTATCTTGTAGGATTTAGGTATTGTTTTTGGTGCAGTGTGCTGGGGGCAAATCTCCTTTTTTTCTGTGTTCAGAGTAAACCCCGCCCTTTACAAGCACCTGTGTTATGCAATTAAGCTGATCTGAGCAACTTCCATTTCTTTTGCAAGTTTGGAGAGGCATGAAGGCAGTCAGCATTAGGAGGATGTGCTGATGCTTATAGTGCCATGTGGAGTTTTTTTGGGGTACCTCCAAGGTAAGTTAGCTCTCAGCTTTTATATGTACTGTTATCATGCAGTACATCAATTGTAATTATATGACCCAGAGTGGGTGCTACTATTATGTAGCAATAATTATTTTGGGGTGAGCGTTTGGGAGTGGGGCCCCCGGGGGGGGTTCTGACTGGGCCTTTCTCATGGCATCACCACTTAATTCATATAGAGTACTTTTATCACTTTTCTATTTGTTTATATATTTATGTCATTTTAATTCTTTCTCATTTCATTAACACTTATTGATTTATACTTACACATCTTTTCTTTATACTTCACTATCACCTTTTTCCCTTTTCGTGTGATGCCCTGGGGATGGTCCTTGGTTGGAATTTTTTTTTGGGGTGCCTTGCTTCTCGGACATGAACCCCTTAATGCTAGGGAGACCAGTATAGAGGAGCCTTGACGATTGGCCTGGCGCTTATTCATATATTTGCAAATGTATGTAACTAATACCTCTGAATCGCTATTATCATGTAGGATTTAGGTATTGTTTTTGCTGCAGTGTGCTTGGGGGCAAATCTCCTTTTTTTCTGTGTTCAGAGTAAACCCCGCCCTTTACAAGCTCCTGTGTTATGCAATTAAGCTGATCTGAGCAACTACCATTTCTTTTGCAAGTTTGGAGAGGCATGAAGGCAGTCAGCATTAAAAGGATGTGCTGATGCTTATAGTGCCATGTGGAGGTTTTTCGGGGTACCTCCAAGGTAAGTTAGCTCTCAGCTTTTATATGTACTGTTATCATGCAGTACCTCAATTATAATTATATGACCCAGAGTGGGTGCTACTATTATGTAGCAATAATTATTTTGGGATGAGCGTTTGGGAGTGGGGCCACCGGGGGGGTTCTGACTGGGCCTTTCTCATGGCATCACCACTTAATTCATATAGAGTACTTTTATCACTTTTCTATTTGTTTGCATATTATTTATGTCATTTTAATTCTTTCTCATTTCATTAACACTTATTGATTTATACTTACACATCTTCTCTTTATACTTCACTATCACCTTTTTCCCTTTTCGTGTGATGCCCTGGGGATGGTTCTTGGTTGGAATTTTTTTTTGGGGTGCCTTGCTTCTCGGATGTGAACCCCTTAATGCTAAGGACGCCAGTATAGAGGAGCCTTGACGATTGGCCTGGCGCTTATTCATATATTTGCAAATGTATGTAACTAATACCTCTGAATCGCTATTATCATGTAGGATTTAAGTATTGTTTTTGCTGCAGTGTGCTGGGGGACAAATCTCCTTTTTTCTGTGTTCAGAGTAAACCCCGCCCTTTACAATCTCCTGTGTTATGCAATTAAGCTGATCTGAGCAACTACCATTTCTTTTGTAAGTTTGGAGAGGCATGAAGGCAGTCAGCATTAGGAGGATGTGCTGATGCTTATAGTGCTATGTGGAGGTTTTTCGGGGTACCTCCAAGGTAAGTTAGCTCTCAGTTTTTATATGTACTGTTATCATGCAGTACATCAATTGTAATAATATGACCCAGAGTGGGTGCTACTTATATGTAGCAATAATTATTTTGGGTGAGCGATTGGGAGTGGGGCCCCCGGGAAGGTTCTGACTGGGCCTTTCTCATGGCATCACCACTTAATTCATATAGAATACTTTTATCACTTTCTATTTGTTTGTATATTATTTGTCATTTTAATTCTTTCTCATTTCATTAACACTTATTGATTTATACTTACACATCTTTTCTTTATACTTCACTATCACCTTTTTCTCTTTTCGTGTGATGCCCTGGGGATGGTCCTTGGTTGGAATTTTTTTTTGGGGTGCCTTGATTCTCACACGTGAACCCCTTAATGCTAGGCACGCCAGTATAGAGGAGCCTTGACGATTGGCCTGGCGCTTATTCATATATTTGCAAATGTATGTAACTAATACCTCTGAATCGCTATTATCCTGTAGGATTTAAGTATTGTTTTTGCTGCAGTGTGCTGGGGGGCAAATCTCCTTTTTTTCTGTGTTCAGAGTAAACCCCGCGCTTTACAAGCACCTGTGTTATGCAATTAAGCTGATCTGAGCAACTACCATTTCTTTTGCAAGTTTGGAGAGGCATGAAGGCAGTCAGCATTAGGAGGATGTGCTGATGCTTATAGTGCCATGTGGAGGTTTTTTGGGGTACCTCCAAGGTAAGTTAGCTCTCAGCTTTTATATGTACTGTTATCATGCAGTACATCAATTGTAATAATATGCCCCAGAGTGGGTGCTACTTATATGTAGCAATAATTATTTTGGGGTGAGCGTTTGGGAGTGGGGCCCCCGGGGGGGTTCTGACTGGGACTTTCTCATGGCATCACCACTTAATTCATATAGAATACTTTTATCACTTTCTATTTGTTTGTATATTATTTATGTCATTTTAATTCTTTCTCATTTCATTAACACTTATTGATTTATACTTACACGTCTTTTCTTTGTACTTCACTATCACCTTTTTCCCTTTTCGTGTGATGCCCTGGGGATGGTCCTTGGTTGGAATTTTTTTTTGGGGTGCCTAGATTCTCAGACGTGAACCCCTTAATACTAAGCACGCCAGTATAGAGTAGCCTTGACGATTGGCCTGGCGCTTATTCATATATTTGCAAATGTATGTAACTAATACCTCTGAATTGCTATTATCATGTAGGATTTAAGGATTGTTTTTGCTGCAGTGTGCTGGGGGGCAAATCTACTTTTTTCTGTGTTCAGAGTAAACCCCACCTTTTACAAGCTCCTGTGTTATGCAATTAAGCTGATCTGAGCAACTACCATTTCTTTTGCAAGTTTGGAGAGGCATGAAGGCAGTCAGCATTAGGAGGATGTGCTGATGCTTATAGTGCCATGTGGAGGATTTTTGGGGTACCTCCAAGGTAAGTTAGCTCCCATCTTTTATATGTACTGTTATCATGCAGTACATCAATTGTAATTATATGACCCAGAGTGGGAGCTACTATTATGTAGCAATAATTATTTTGGGGTGAGCGTTTGGGAGTGGGGCCCCCGGGGGCGTTCTGACTGGGCCTTTCTCATGGCATCACAACTTAATTCATATAGAATACTTTTATCACTTTTCTATTTGTTTGCATATTATTTATGTCATTTTAATTCTTTCTCATTTCATTAACACTTATTGATTTATACTTACACATCTTTTCTTTATACTTCACTTTCACCTTTTTCCCTTTTTGTGTGATGCCCTGGGGATGGTCCTTGGTTGGAATTTTTTTTTGGGGTGCCTTGCTTCTCGGACGTGAACCCCTTAATGCTAAGGACGCCAGTATAGAGGAGCCTTGATGATTGGCCTGGCGCTTTTTCATATATTTGCAAATGTATGTAACTAATACCTCTGAATCGCTATTATCATGTAGGATTTAAGTATTGTTTTTGCTGCAGTGTGCTGGGGGGCAAATCTCCTTTTTTTCTTTGTTCAGAGTAAACCCCGCCCTTTAAAAGCTCCTGTGTTATGCAATTAAGCTGATCTGAGCAACTACCATTTCTATTGCAAGTTTGGAGAGGCATGAAGGCAGTCAGCATTAAAAGGATGTGCTGATGCTTATAGTGCCATGTGGAGGTTTTTCGGGGTACCTCCAAGGTAAGTTAGCTCTCAGCTTTTATATGTACTGTTATCATGCAGTACCTCAATTATAATTATATGACCCAGAGTGGGTGCTACTATTATGTAGCAATAATTATTTTGGGGTGAGCATTTGGGAGTGGGGCCCCCGGGGGGGTTCTGACTGGGCCTTTCTCATGGCATCACCACTTAATTCATATAGAGTACTTTTATCACTTTTCTATTTGTTTGCATATTATTTATGTCATTTTAATTCTTTCTCATTTCATTAACACTTATTGATTTATACTTACACATCTTTTCTTTACTCTTCACTATCACCTTTTTCCCTTTTCGTGTGATGCCCTGTTGATGGTCCTTGGTTGGAATTTTTTTTGGGGTGCCTTGCTTCTCGGACTTGAACCCCTTAATGCTAGGGATGCCAGTATAGAGGAGCCTTGACGATTGGCCTGGCGCTTATTCATATATTTGCAAATGTATGTAACTAATACTTCTGAATCGCTATTATCATGTAGGATTTAAGTATTGTTTTTGCTGCAGTGTGCTGGGGGGCAAATCTCCTTTTTTTCTGTGTTCAGAGTAAACCCCGCCCTTTACAAGCACCTGTGTTATGCAATTAAGCTGATCTGAGCAACTACCATTTCCTTTGCAAGTTTGGAGAGGCATGAAGGCAGTCAGCATTAGGAGGATGTGCTGATGCTTAAAGTGCCATGTGGAGGTTTTTCGGGGTACCTCCAAGGTAAGTTAGCTCTCAGCTTTTATATGTACTGTTATCATGCAGTACATCAATTATAATTATATGACCCAGAGTGGGTGCTACTATTATGTAGCAATAATTATTTTGGGGTGAGCATTTGGGAGTGGGGCCCCCGGGGGTGTTCTGACTGGGCCTTTCTCATGGCATCACCACTTAATTCATATAGAATACTTTTATCACTTTTCTATTTGTTTGTATATTATTTATGTCATTTTAATTCTTTCTCATTTCATTGACACTTATTGATTTATACTTACACATCTTTTCTTTATACTTCACTATCACCTTTTTCCCTTTTCGTGTGATGCCCTGGGGATGGTCCTTGGTTGGAATTTTTTTTGGGGTGCCTTGATTCTCAGACGTGAACCCCTTAATGCTAGGGACGCCAGTATAGAGGAGCCTTGACGATTGGCCTGGCGCTTATTCATATATTTGCAAATGTATGTAACTAATACCTCTAAATCGCTATTATCATGTAGGATTTAAGTATTGTTTTTGCTGCAGTGTGCTGGGGGGCAAATCTCCTTTTTTTCTGTGTTCAGAGTAAACCCCGCCCTTTACAAGCACCTGTGTTATGCAATTAAGCTGATCTGAGCAACTACCATTTCTTTTGCAAGTTTGGAGCGGCATGAAGGCAGTCAGCATTAGAAGGATGTGCTGATGCTTATAGTGCCATGTGGAGGTTTTTCGGGGTACCTCCAAGGTAAGTTAGCTCTCAGCTTTTATATGTACTGTTATCATGCAGTACATCAATTATAATTATATGACCCAGAGTGGGTGCTACTATTATGTAGCAATAATTATTTTGGGGTGAGCATTTGGGAGTGGGGCCCCCGGGGGGGTTCTGACTGGGCCTTTCTCATGGCATCACCACTTAATTCATATAGAATACTTTTATCACTTTTCTATTTGTTTGTATATTATTTATGTCATTTTAATTCTTTCTCATTTCATTAACACTTATTGATTTATACTTACACATCTTTTCTTTATACTTCACTATCACCTTTTTCCCTTTTCGTGTGATGCCCTGGGGATGGTCCTTGGTTGGAATTTTTTTTGGGGTGCCTTGCTTCTCGGACGTGAACCCCTTAATGCTAGGGACGCCAGTATAGAGGAGCCTTGACGATTGGCCTGGCGCTTATTCATATATTTGCAAATGTATGTAACTAATACCTCTAAATCGCTATTATCATGTAGGATTTAAGTATTGTTTTTGCTGCAGTGTGCTGGGGGGCAAATCTCCTTTTTTTCTGTGTTCAGAGTAAACCCCGCCCTTTACAAGCACCTGTGTTATGCAATTAAGCTGATCTGAGCAACTACCATTTCTTTTGCAAGTTTGGAGCGGCATGAAGGCAGTCAGTATTAGGAGGATGTGCTGATGCTTATAGTGCCATGTGGTCATTTTTTGGGGTACCTCCAAGGTAAGTTAGCTCTCAGCTTTTATATGTACTGTTATCATGCAGTACATCAATTGTAATTATATGACCCAGAGTGGGTGCTACTATTATGTAGCAATAATTATTTTGGGGTGAGTATTTGGGAGTGGGGCCCCTGGGGGGGTTCTGACTGGGCCTTTCTCATGGCATCACCACTTAATTCATATAGAATACTTTTATCACTTTTCTATTTGTTTGTATATTATTTATGTCATTTTAATTCTTTCTCATTTCATTAACACTTATTGATTTATACTTACACATCTTTTCTTTATACTTCACGATCACCTTTTTCCCTTTTCGTGTGATGCCCTGGGGATGGTCCTTGGTTGGAATTTTTTTTTGGGTGCCTTGCTTCTCGGACGTGAACCCCTTAATGCTAGGGAGACCAGTATAGAGGAGCCTTGACGATTGGCCTGGCGCTTATTCATATATTTGCAAATGTATGTAACTAATACCTCTGAATCGCTATTATCATGTAGGATTTAAGTATTGTTTTTGCTGCAGTGTGCTGGGGGGCAAATCTCCTTTTTTTCTGTGTTCAGAGTAAACCCCGCCCTTTACAAGCACCTGTGTTATGCAATTAAGCTGATCTGAGCAACTACCATTTCTTTTGCAAGTTTGGAGAGGCATGAAGGCAGTCAGCATTAGGAGAATGTGCTGATGCTTACAGTGCCATGTGGAGGTTTTTCGGGGTACCTCCAAGGTAAGTTAGCTCTCAGCTTTTATATGTACTGTTATCATGCAGTACATCAATTGTAATTATATGACCCAGAGTGGGTGCTACTTATATGTAGCAATAATTATTTTGGGGTGAGCGTTTGGGAGTGGGGCCCCCGGGGGGGTTCTGACTGGACCTTTCTCATGGCATCACCACTTAATTCATATAGAATACTTTTATCACTTTCTATTTGTTTGTATATTATTTATGTCATTTTAATTCTTTCTCATTTCATTAACACTTATTGATTTATACTTACACGTCTTTTCTTTGTACTTCACTATCACCTTTTTCCCTTTTCATGTGATGCCCTGGGGATGGTCCTTGGTTGGAATTTTTTTTGGGGTGCCTTGATTCTCAGACGTGAACCCCTTAATGCTAGGCATGCCAGTATAGAGGAGCCTTGATGATTGGCCTGGCGCTTATTCATATTTTTGCAAATGTATGTAACTAATACCTCTGAATCGCTATTATCATGTAGGATTTAAGTATTGTTTTTGATTCAGTGTGATGGGGGCAAATCTCCTTTTTTTCTGTGTTCAGAGTAAACTCCGCCCTTTACAAGCACCAGTATAGAGGAGCCTTGACGATTGGCCTGGCGCTTATTCATATATTTGCAAATGTATGTAACTAATACCTCTGAATCGCTATTATCATGTAGGATTTAAGTATTGTTTTTGCTGCAGTGTGCTGGGGGGCAAATCTCCTTTTTTTCTGTGTTCAGAGTAAACCCCGCCCTTTACAAGCACCTGTGTTATGCAATTAAGCTGATCTGAGCAACTACCATTTCTTTTGCAAGTTTGGAGAGGCATGAAAGCAGTCAGCATTAGGAGGATGTGCTGATGCTTATAGTGCCATGTGGAGGTTTTTCGGGGTACCTCCAAGGTAAGTTAGCTCTCAGCTTTTATATGTACTGTTATCATGCAGTACATCAATTGTAATAATATTACCCAGAGTGGGTGCTACTTATATGTAGCAATAATTATTTTGGGGTGAGTGTTTGGGAGTGGGGCCCCCGGGGGGGTTCTGACTGGGCCTTTCTCATGGCATCACCACTTAATTCATATAGAATACTTTTATCACTTTTCTATTTGTTTGTATATTATTTATGTCATTTTAATTCTTTCTCATTTCATTAACACTTATTGATTTATACTTACACATCTTTTCTTTACTCTTCACTATCACCTTTTTCCCTTTTCGTGTGATGCCCTGGGGATGGTCCTTGGTTGGAATTTTTTTTGGGGAGCCTTGCTTCTCGGACGTGAACCTTTTAATGCTAGGGACGCCAGTATAGAGGAGCCTTGACGATTGGCCTGGCGCTTATTCATATATTTGCAAATGTATGTAACTAATACCTCTGAATCGCTATTATCATGTAGGATTTAAGTATTGTTTTTGCTGCAGTGTGCTGAGGGGCAAATCTCCTTTTTTTCTGTGTTCAGAGTAAACCCTGCCCTTTACAAGCACCTGTGTTATGCAATTAAGCTGATCTGAGCAACTACCATTTCTTTTGCAAGTTTGGAGAGGCATGAAGGCAGTCAGCATTAGGAGGATGTGCTGATGCTTATAGTGCCATGTGGAGGTTTTTTGGGGTACCTCCAAGGTAAGTTAGCTCTCAGCTTTTATATGTACTGTTATCGTGCAGTACATCAATTGTAATTATATGACCCAGAGTGGGTGCTACTATTATGTAGCAATAATATTTTGGGGTGAGCGTTTGGGAGTGGGGCCCCCGGGGGGGTTCTGACTGGGCCTTTCTCATGGCATCACCACTTAAATCATATATAATACTTTTATCACTTTTCTATTTGTTTGTATATTATTTATGTCATTTTAATTCTTTCTCATTTCATTAACACTTATTGATTTATACTTACACATCTTTTCTTTATACTTCACTATCACCTTTTTCCCTTTTCGTGTGATGCCCTGGGGATGGTCCTTGGTTGGAATTTTTTTGGGGGTGCCTTGATTCTCAGACGTGAACCCCTTAATGCTAGGCACGCCAGTATAGAGGAGCCTTGATGATTGGCCTGGCACTTATTCATATTTTTGCAAATGTATGTAACTAATACCTCTGAATCGCTATTATCATGTAGGATTTAAGTATTGTTTTTGCTGCAGTGTGCTGGGGGGTAAATCTCCTTTTTTTCTGTGTTCAGAGTAAACCCCGCCCTTTGCAAGCACCTGTGTTATGCAATTAAGCTGATCTGAGCAACTACCATTTCTTTTGCAACTTTGGAGAGGCATGAAGGCAGTCAGCATTAGGAGGATGTGCTGATGCTTATAGTGCCATGAGGAGGTTTTTCGGGGTACCTCCAAGGTAAGTTAGCTCTCAGCTTTTATATGTACTGTTATCATGCAGTACATCAATTGTAATTATATGACCCAGAGTGGGTGCTACTTATATGTAGAAATAATTATTTTGGGGTGAGCGTTTGGGAGTGGGGCCCCCGGGGGGGTTCTGACTGGGCCTTTCTCATGGCATCACCACTTAATTCATATAGAATACTTTTATCACTTTTCTATTTGTTTGTATATTATTTATGTCATTTTAATTCTTTCTCATTTCATTAACACTTATTGATTTATACGTACACGTCTTTTCTTTATACTTCACTATCACCTTTTTCCCTTTTCGTGTGATGCCCTGGGGATGGTCCTTGGTTGGAATTTTTTTTTGGGGTGCCTTGATTCTCAGACGTGAACCCCTTAATGCTAGGCACGCCAGTATAGAGGAGCCTTGACGATTGGCCTGGCGCTTATTCATATATTTGCAAATGTATGTAACTAATACCTCTGAATCGCTATTATCATGTAGGATTTAAGTATTGTTTTTGCTGCAGTGTGCTGGGGGCAAATCTCCTTTTTTCTTTGTTCAGAGCAAACCCCGCCCTTTACAAGATCCTTTGTTATGCAATTAAGCTGATCTGAGCAACTACCATTTCTTTTGCAAGTTTGGAGAGGCATGAAGGCAGTCAGCATTAGGAGGATGTGCTGATGCTTATAGTGCCATGTGGAGGATTTTTGGGGTACCTCCAAGGTAAGTTAGCTCTCAGCTTTTATATGTACTGTTATCATGCAGTACATCAATTGTAATTATATGACCCAGAGTGGGTGCTACTTTTATGTAGCAATAATTATTTTGGGATGAGCGTTTGGGAGTGGGGCCCTCGGGGGGGTTCTGACAGGGCCTTTCTCATGGCATCACCACTTAATTCATATAGAATACTTTTATCACTTTTCTATTTGTTTGTATATTATTTATGTCATTTTAATTCTTTCTCATTTCATTAACACTTATTAATTTATACTTACACATCTTTTCTTTACTCTTCACTATCACCTTTTTCCCTTTTCGTGTGATGCCCTGGGGATGGTCCTTGGTTGGAATTTTTTTGGGGAGCCTTGCTTCTCGGACGTGAAGCTTTTAATGCTAGGGACGCCAGTATAGAGGAGCCTTGACGATTGGCCTGGCGCTTATTCTTATATTTGCAAATGTATGTAACTAATACCTCTGAATCGCTATTATCATGTAGGATTTAAGTATTGTTTCTGCTGCAGTGTGCTGAGGTGCAAATCTCCTTTTTTTTCTGTGTTCAGAGTAAACCCCGCCCTTTACAAGCACCTGTGTTATGCAATTAAGCTGATCTGAGCAACTACCATTTCTTTTGCAAGTTTGGAGAGGCATGAAGGCAGTCAGCATTAGGAGGATGTGCTGATGCTTATAGTGCCATGTGGAGGTTTTTTGGGGTACCTCCAAGGTAAGTTAGCTCTCAGCTTTTATATGTACTGTTATCATGCAGTACATCAATTGTAATTATATGACCCAGAGTGGGTGCTACTATTATGTAGCAATAATATTTTGTGGTGAGTGTTTGGGAGTGGGGCCCCCAGGGGGGTTCTGACTGGGCCTTTCTCATGGCATCACCACTTAATTCATATAGAATACTTTTATCACTTTCTATTTGTTTGTATATTATTTATGTCATTTTAATTCTTTCTCATTTCATTAACACTTATTGATTTATACTTCCACGTCTTTTCTTTGTACTTCACTATCACCTTTTTCCCTTTTCGTGTGATGCCCTGGGGATGGTCCTTGGTTGGAATTTTTTTTTGGGGAGCCTTGCTTCTCGGACGTGAACCCCTTAATGCTAGGGAGACCAGTATAGAGGAGCCTTGACGATTGGCCTGGCGCTTATTCATATATTTGCAAAAGTATGTAACTAATACCTCTGAATCGCTATTATCATGTAGGATTTAAGTATTGTTTTTGTTGCAGTGTGCTGGGGGCAAATCTCCTTTTTTTCTGTGTTCAGAGTAAACTCCGCCCTTTACAAGCACCTGTGTTATGCAATTAAGCTGATCTGAGCAACTACCATTTCTTTTGCAAGTTTGGAGAGGCATGAAGGCAGTCAGCATTAGGAGGATGTGCTGATGCTTATAGTGCCATGTGGAGGTTTTTCGGTGTACCTCCAAGGTAAGTTAGCTCTCAGCTTTTATATGTACTGTTATCATGCAGTACATCAATTGTAATAATATGACCCAGAGTGGGTGCTACTTATATGTAGCAATAATTATTTTGGGATGAGCGTTTTGGAGTGGGGCCCCCGGGGGGGTTCTGACTGGGCCTTTCTCATGGCATCACCACTTTATTCATATAGAATACTTTTATCACTTTTCTATTTGTTTGTATATTATTTATATCATTTTAATTCTTTCTCATTTCATTAACACTTATTGATTTATACTTACACATCTTTTCATTACTCTTCACTATAACCTTTTTCCCTTTTCGTGTGATGCCCTGGGGATGGTCCTTGGTTGGAATTTTTTTTGGGGAGCCTTGCTTCTTGGACGTGAACCCCTTAATGCTAGGGACGCCAGTATAGAGGAGCCTTGACGATTGGCCTGGCGCTTATTCATATATTTGCAAATGTATGTAACTAATACCTCTGAATCGCTATTATCATGTAGGATTTAAGTATTGTTTTTGCTGCAGTGTGCTGGGGGGCAAATCTCCTTTTTTTCTGTGTTCAGAGAAAACCCCGCCCTTTACAAGAACCTGTGTTATGCAATTAAGCTGATCTGAGCAACTACCATTTCTTTTGCAAGTTTGGAGAGGCATGAAGGCAGTCAGCATTAGGAGGATGTGCTGATGCTTATAGTGCCATGTGGTCGTTTTTTGGGGTACCTCCAAGGTAAGTTAGCTCTCAGCTTTTATATGTACTGTTATCATGCAGTACATCAATTGTAATTATATGACCCAGAGTGGGTGCTACTATTATGTAGCAATAATTATTTTGGGGTGAGCGTTTGGGAGTGGGGCCCCCGGGGGGGTTCTGACTGGGCCTTTCTCATGGCATCACCACTTAATTCATATAGAATACTTTTATCACTTTTCTATTTGTTTGTATATTATTTCTGTCATTTTAATTCTTTCTCATTTCATTAACACTTATTGATTTATACTTACACATCTTTTCTTTATACTTCACTATCACCTTTTCCCTTTTCGTGTGATGCCCTGGGGATGGTCCTTGGTTGGAATTTTTTTTTGGGGTGCCTTGCTTCTCGGACGTGAACCCCTTAATGCTAGGGACGCCAGTATAGAGGAGCCTTGATGATTGGCCTGGCGCTTATTCATATATTTGCAAATGTATGTAACTAATACCTCTGAATCGCTATTATCATGTAGGATTTAAGTATTGTTTTTGCTGCAGTGTGCTGGGGGGCAAATCTCCTTTTTTTCTTTGTTCAGAGTAAACCCCGCCCTTTACAAGCACCTGTGTTATGCAATTAAGCTGATCTGAGCAACTACCATTTCTTTTGCAAGTTTGGAGAGGCATGAAGGCAGTCAGCATTAGGAGGATGTGCTGATGCTTATAGTGCCATGTGGAGGTTTTTTGGGGTACCTCCAAGGTAAGTTAGCTCTCAGCTTTTATATGTACTGTTATCATGCAGTACATCAATTGTAATAATATGACCCAGAGTGGGTGCTACTTTTATGTAGCAATAATTATTTTGGGATGAGCGTTTGGGAGTGGGGCCCCCGGGGGGGTTCTGACTGGGCCTTTCTCATGGCATCACCACTTAATTCATATAGAATACTTTTATCACTTTTCTATTTGTTTGTATATTATTTATGTCATTTTAATTCTTTCTCATTTCATTAACACTTATTGATTTATATTTACACATCTTTTCTTTACTCTTCACTATCACCTTTTTCCCTTTTCGTGTGATGCCCTGGGGATGGTCCTTGGTTGGAATTTTTTTTGGGGAGCCTTGCTTCTCGGACGTGAACCTTTTAATGCTAGGGACGCCAGTATAGAGGAGCCTTGACGATTGGCCTGGCGCTTATTCATATTTTTGCAAATGTATGTAACTAATACCTCTGAATCGCTATTATCATGTAGGATTTAAGTATTGTTTTTGCTGCAGTGTGCTGAGGGGCAAATCTCCTTTTTTTCTGTGTTCAGAGTAAACCCTGCCCTTTACAAGCACCTGTGTTATGCAATTAAGCTGATCTGAGCAACTACCATTTCTTTTGCAAGTTTGGAGAGGCATGAAGGCAGTCAGCATTAGGAGGATGTGCTGATGCTTATAGTGCCATGTGGAGGTTTTTCGGTGTACCTCCAAGGTAAGTTAGCTCTCAGCTTTTATATGTACTGTTATCATGCAGTACATCAATTGTAATTATATGACCCAGAGTGGGTGCTACTATTATGTAGCAATAATTATTTCGGGGTGAGCGTTTGGGAGTGGGGCCCCCGGGGGGGTTCTGACTGGGCCTTTCTCATGGCATCACCACTTAATTCATATAGAATACTTTTATCACTTTTCTATTTGTTTGTATATTATTTATGTCATTTTAATTCTTTCTCATTTCATTAACACTTATTGATTTATACTTACACATCTTTTCTTTATACTTCACTATCACCTTTTCCCTTTTCGTGTGATGCCCTGGGGATGGTCCTTGGTTGGAATTTTTTTTTGGGGTGCCTTGCTTCTCGGACGTGAACCCCTTAATGCTAGGGACGCCAGTATAGAGGAGCCTTGATGATTGGCCTGGCGCTTATTCATATATTTGCAAATGTATGTAACTAATACCTCTGAATCGCTATTATCATGTAGGATTTAAGTATTGTTTTTGCTGCAGTGTGCTGGGGGGCAAATCTCCTTTTTTTCTTTGTTCAGAGTAAACCCCGCCCTTTACAAGCACCTGTGTTATGCAATTAAGCTGATCTGAGCAACTACAATTTCTATTGCAAGTTTGGAGAGGCATGAAGGCAGTCAGCATTAGGAGGATGTGCTGATGCTTATAGTGCCATGTGGAGGTTTTTCGGGGTACCTCCAAGGTAAGTTAGCTCTCAGCTTTTATATGTACTGTTATCATGCAGTACATCAATTGTAATAATATTACCCAGAGTGGGTGCTACTTATATGTAGCAATAATTATTTTGGGGTGAGCGTTTGGGAGTGGGGCCCCCGGGGGGGTTCTGACTGGGCCTTTCTCATGGCATCACCACTTAATTCATATAGAATACTTTTATCACTTTCTATTTGTTTGTATATTATTTATGTCATTTTAATTCTTTCTCATTTCATTAACACTTATTGATTTATACGTACACGTCTTTTCTTTATACTTCACTATCACCTTTTTCCCTTTTCGTGTGATGCCCTGGGGATGGTCCTTGGTTGGAATTATTTTTTGGGGTGCCTTGATTCTCGGACGTGAACCCCTTAATGCTAGGGACGCCAGTATAGAGGAGCCTTGACGATTGGCCTGGCGCTTATTCATATATTTGCAAATGTATGTAACTAATACCTCTGAATCGCTATTATCATGTAGGATTTAAGTATTGTTTTTGCTGCAGTGTGCTGGGGGCAAATCTCCTTTTTTTCTTTGTTCAGAGTAAACCCCGCCCTTTACAAGCACCTGTGTTATGCAATTAAGCTGATCTGAGCAACTACCATTTCTATTGCAAGTTTGGAGAGGCATGAAGGCAGTCAGCATTAGAAGGATGTGCTGATGCTTATAGTGCCATGTGGAGGTTTTTCGGGGTACCTCCAAGGTAAGTTAGCTCTCAGCTTTTATATGTACTGTTATCATGCAGTACATCAATTATAATTATATGACCCAGAGTGGGTGCTACTATTATGTAGCAATAATTATTTTGGGGTGAGCATTTGGGAGTGGGGCCCCCGGGGGGGTTCTGACTGGGCCTTTCTCATGGCATCACCACTTAATTCATATAGAATACTTTTATCACTTTTCTATTTGTTTGTATATTATTTATGTCATTTTAATTCTTTCTCATTTCATTAACACTTATTGATTTATACTTACACATCTTTTCTTTATACTTCACAATCACCTTTTTCCCTTTTCGTGTGATGCCCTGGGGATGGTCCTTGGTTGGAATTTTTTTTTTGGGTGCCTTGATTCTCAGACATGAACCCCTTAATGCTAGGCACGCCAGTATAGAGGAGCCTTGACGATTGGCCTGGCGCTTATTCATATATTTGCAAATGTATGTAACTAATACCTCTGAATCGCTATTATCATGTAGGATTTAAGTATTGTTTTTGCTGCAGTGTGCTGGGGGGCAAATCTCCTTTTTTTCTGTGTTCAGAGTAAACCCCGCCCTCTACAAGCACCTGTGTTATGCAATTAAGCTGATCTGAGCAACTACCATTTCTTTTGCAAGTTTGGAGCGGCATGAAGGCAGTCAGCATTAGGAGGATGTGCTGATGCTTATAGTGCCATGTGGTCGTTTTTTGGGGTACCTCAAAGGTAAGTTAGCTCTCAGCTTTTATATGTACTGTTATCATGCAGTACATCAATTGTAATTATATGACCCAGAGTGGGTGCTACTATTATGTAGCAATAATTATTTCGGGATGAGCGTTTGGGAGTGGGGCCCCCGGGGGGGTTCTGACTGGGCCTTTCTCATGGCATCACCACTTAATTCATATAGAATACTTTTATCACTTTTCTATTTGTTTGTATATTATTTATGTCATTTTAATTCTTTCTCATTTCATTAACACTTATTAATTTATACGTACACATCTTTTCTTTATACTTCACTATCACCTTTTCCCTTTTCGTGTGATGCCCTGGGGATGGTCCTTGGTTGGAATTTTTTTTTGGGGTGCCTTGCTTATCGGACGTGAACCCCTTAATGCTAGGGACGCCAGTATAGAGGAGCCTTGACGATTTACCTGGCGCTTATTCATATATTTGCAAATGTATGTAACTAATACCTCTGAATCGCTATTATCATGTAGGATTTAAGTATTGTTTTTGCTGCAGTGTGCTGGGGGCAAATCTCCTTTTTTTCTTTGTTCAGAGTAAACCCCGCCCTTTACAAGCACCTGTGTTATGCAATTAAGCTGATCTGAGCAACTACCATTTCTTTTGCAAGTTTGGAGAGGCATGAAGGCAGTCAGCATTAGGAGGATGTGCTGATGCTTATAGTGCCATGTGGAGGTTTTTTGGGGTACCTCCAAGGTAAGTTAGCTCTCAGCTTTTATATGTACTGTTATCATGCAGTACATCAATTGTAATTATTTGACCCAGAGTGGGTGCTACTATTATGTAGCAATAATTATTTTGGGGTGAGCGTTTGGGAGTGGGGCCCCCGGGGGGGTTCTGACTGGGCCTTTCTCATGGCATCACCACTTAATTCATATAGAATACTTTTATCACTTTTCTATTTGTTTGTATATTATTTATGTCATTTTAATTCTTTCTCATTTCATTAACACTTATTGTTTTATACTTACACGTCTTTTCTTTATACTTCACTATCACCTTTTTCCCTTTTCGTGTGATGCCCTGGGGATGGTCCTTGGTTGGAATTTTATTTTGGGGTGCCTTGCTTCTCGGACGTGAACCCCTTAATGCTAGGGACGCCAGTATAGAGGAGCCTTGACGATTGGCCTGGCGCTTATTCATATATTTGCAAATGTATGTAACTAATACCTCTGAATCGCTATTATCATGTAGGATTTAAGTATTGTTTTTGCTGCAGTGTGCTGGGGGGCAAATATCCTTTTTTCTGTGTTCAGAGTAAACCCCGCCCTTTTCAAGCACCTATGTTATGCAATTAAGCTGATCTGAGCAACTACCATTTCTTTTGCAAGTTTGGAGAGGCATGAAGGCAGTCAGCATTAGGAGGATGTGCTGATGCTTATAGTGCCATGTGGAGGTTTTTTGGGGTACCTCCAAGGTAAGTTAGCTCTCAGCTTTTATATGTACTGTTATCATGCAGTACATCAATTGTAATTATATGACCCAGAGTGGGTGCTACTATTATGTAGCAATAATTATTTTGGGGTGAGCGTTTGGGAGTGGGGCCCCCGGTGGGGTTCTGACTGGGCCTTTCTCATGGCATCACCACTTAATTCATATAGAATACTTTTATCACTTTTCTATTTGTTTGTATATTATTTATGTCATTTTAATTCTTTCTCATTTCATTAACACTTATTGATTTATACTTACAAGTCTTTTCTTTATACTTCACTATCACCTTTTTCCCTTTTCGTGTGATGCCCTGGGGATGTTCCTTGGTTGGAATTTTTTTTTGGGGTGCCTTGATTCTCAGACGTGAACCCCTTAATTCTAGGCACGCCAGTATAGAGGAGCCTTGACGATTGGCCTGGCGCTTATTCATATTTTTGCAAATGTATGTAACTAATACCTCTGAATCGCTATTATCATGTAGGATTTAAGTATTGTTTTTGCTGCAGTGTGCTGGGGGGCAAATCTCCTTTTTTCTGTGTTCAGAGTAAACCCCGCCCATTACAAGCACCTGTGTTATGCAATTAAGCTGATCTGAGCAACTACCATTTCTTTTGCAAGTTTGGAGAGGCATGAAGGCAGTCAGCATTAGGAGGATGTGCTGATGCTTATAGTGCCATGTGGAGGTTTTTTGGGGTACCTCCAAGGTAAGTTAGCTCTCAGCTTTTATATGTACTGTTATCATGCAGTACATCAATTGTAATAATATTACCCAGAGTGGGTGCTACTATTATGTAGCAATAATTATTTTGGGGTGAGCATTTGGGAGTGGCGCCCCCGGGGGGGTTCTGACTGGGCCTTTCTCATGGCATCACCACTTAATTCATATAGAATACTTTTATCACTTTTCTATTTGTTTGTATATTATTTATGTCATTTTAATTCTTTCTCATTTCATTAACACTTATTAATTTATACTTACACATCTTTTCTTTATACTTCACTATCACCTTTTCCCTTTTCGTGTGATGCCCTGGGGATGGTCCTTGGTTGGAATTTTTTTTTGGGGTGCCTTGCTTCTCGGACGTGAACCCCTTAATGCTAGGGACGCCAGTATAGAGGAGCCTTGACGATTGGCCTGGCGCTTATTCATATATTTGCAAATGTATGTAACTAATACCTCTGAATCGCTATTATCATGTAGGATTTAAGTATTGTTTTTGCTGCAGTGTGCTGGGGGGCAAATCTCCTTTTTTTCTTTGTTCAGAGTAAACCCCGCCCTTTACAAGCACCTGTGTTATGCAATTAAGCTGATCTGAGCAACTACCATTTCTATTGCAAGTTTGGAGAGGCATGAAGGCAGTCAGCATTAGGAGGATGTGCAGATGCTTATAGTGCCATGTGGAGGTTTTTCGGTGTACCTCCAATGTAAGTTAGCTCTCAGCTTTTATATGTACTGTTATCATGCAGTACATCAATTGTAATAATATTACCCAGAGTGGGTGCTACTTATATGTAGCAATAATTATTTTGGGGTGAGCGTTTGGGAGTGGGGCCCCCGGGGGGGTTCTGACTGGGCCTTTCTCATGGCATCACCACTTAATTCATATAGAATACTTTTATCACTTTCTATTTGTTTGTATATTATTTATGTCATTTTAATTCTTTCTCATTTCATTAACACTTATTGATTTATACGTACACGTCTTTTCTTTATACTTCACTATCACCTTTTTCCCTTTTCGTGTGATGCCCTGGGGATGGTCCTTGGTTGGAATTTTTTTTGGGGGTGCCTTGATTCTCGGACGTGAACCCCTTAATGCTAGGCACGCCAGTATAGAGGAGCCTTGACGATTGGCCTGGCGCTTATTCATATATTTGCAAATGTATGTAACTAATACCTCTGAATCGCTATTATCATGTAGGATTTAAGTATTGTTTTTGCTGCAGTGTGCTGGGGGGCAAATCTCCTTTTTTTCTGTGTTCAGAGTAAACCCCGCCCTTTACAAGCACCTGTGTTATGCAATTAAGCTGATCTGAGCAACTACCATTTCTTTTGCAAGTTTGAAGCGGCATGAAGGCAGTCAGCATTAGGAGGATGTGCTGATGCTTATAGTGCCATGTGGTCGTTTTTTGGGGTACCTCCAAGGTAAGTTAGCTCTCAGCTTTTATATGTACTGTTATCATGCAGTACATCAATTGTAATTATATGACCCAGAGTGGGTGCTACTATTATGTAGCAATAATTATTTTGGGATGAGCATTTGGGAGTGGGGCCCCCGGGGGGGTTCTGACTGGGCCTTTCTCATGGCATCACCACTTAATTCATATAGAATACTTTTATCACTTTTCTATTTGTTTGTATATTATTTATGTCATTTTAATTCTTTCTCATTTCATTAACACTTATTAATTTATACTTACACATTTTTTCTATATACTTCACTATCACCTTTTCCCTTTTCGTGTGATGCCCTGGGGATGGTCCTTGGTTGGAATTTTTTTTTGGGGTGCCTTGCTTCTCGGACGTGAACCCCTTAATGCTAGGGACGCCAGTATAGAGGAGCCTTGACGATTGGCCTGGCGCTTATTCATATATTTGCAAATGTATGTAACTAATACCTCTGAATCGCTATTATCATGTAGGATTTAAGTATTGTTTTTGCTGCAGTGTGCTGGGGGCAAATCTCCTGTTTTTCTTTGTTCAGAGTAAACCCCGCCCTTTACAAGCACCTGTGTTATGCAATTAAGCTGATCTGAGCAACTACCATTTCTATTGCAAGTTTGGAGAGGCATGAAGGCAGTCAGCATTAGGAGGATGTGCTGATGCTTATAGTGCCATGTGGGGGTTTTTCGGGGTACCTCCAAGGTAAGTTAGCTCTCAGCTTTTATATGTACTGTTATCATGCAGTACATCAATTGTAATAATATTACCCAGAGTGGGTGCTACTTATATGTAGCAATAATTATTTTGGGGTGAGTGTTTGGGAGTGGGGCCCCCGGGGGGGTTCTGACTGGGCCTTTCTCATGGCATCACCACTTAATTCATATAGAATACTTTTATCACTTTTCTATTTGTTTGTATATTGTTTATGTCATTTTAATTCTTTCTCATTTCATTAACACTTATTGATTTATACTTACACGTCTTTTCTTTATACTTCACTATCACCTTTTTCCCTTTTCGTGTGATGCCCTGGGGATGGTCCTTGGTTGGAATTTTTTTTTAGGGTGCCTTGCTTCTCGGACGTGAACCCCTTAATGCTAGGGATGCCAGTATAGAGGAGCCTTGACGATTGGCCTGGCGCTTATTCATATATTTGCAAATGTATGTAACTAATACCTCTGAATCGCTATTATCATGTAGGATTTAAGTATTGTTTTTGCTGCAGTGTGCTGGGGGGCAAATCTCCTTTTTTTCTGTGTTCAGAGTAAACCCCGCCCTTTACAAGCACCTGTGTTATGCAATTAAGCTGATCTGAGCAACTTCCATTTCTATTGCAAGTTTGGAGAGGCATGAAGGCAGTCAGCATTAGGAGGATGTGCTGATGCTTATATTGCCATGTGGAGGTTTTTCGGGGTACCTCCAAGTTAAGTTAGCTCTCAGCTTTTATATGTACTGTTATCATGCAGTACATCAATTGTAATAATATTACCCAGAGTGGGTGCTACTTATATGTAGCAATAATTATTTTGGGGTGAGCGTTTGGGAGTGGGGCCCCCGGGGGGGTTCTGACTGGGCCTTTCTCATGGCATCACCACTTAATTCATATAGAATACTTTTATCACTTTCTATTTGTTTGTATATTATTTATGTCATTTTAATTCTTTCTCATTTCATTAACACTTATTGATTTATACGTACACGTCTTTTCTTTATACTTCACTATCACCTTTTTCCCTTTTCGTGTGATGCCCTGGGGATGGTCCTTGGTTGGAATTTTTTTTTGGGGTTCCTTGATTCTCAGACATGAACCCCTTAATGCTAGGCACGCCAGTATAGAGGAGCCTTGACGATTGGCCTGGCGCTTATTCATATATTTGCAAATGTATGTAACTAATACCTCTGAATCGCTATTATCATGTAGGATTTAAGTATTGTTTTTGCTGCAGTGTGCTGGGGGGCAAATCTCCTTTTTTTCTGTGTTCAGAGTAAACCCCGCCCTTTACAAGCACCTGTGTTATGCAATTAAGCTGATCTGAGCAACTACCATTTCTTTTGCAAGTTTGAAGCGGCATGAAGGCAGTCAGCATTAGGAGGATGTGCTGATGCTTATAGTGCCATGTGGTCGTTTTTTGGGGTACCTCCAAGGTAAGTTAGCTCTCAGCTTTTATATGTACTGTTATCATGCAGTACATCAATTGTAATTATATGACCCAGAGTGGGTGCTACTATTATGTAGCAATAATTATTTTGGGATGAGCATTTGGGAGTGGGGCCCCCGGGGGGGATCTGACTGGGCCTTTCTCATGGCATCACCACTTAATTCATATAGAATACTTTTATCACTTTTCTATTTGTTTGTATATTATTTGTCATTTTAATTCTTTCTCATTTCATTAACACTTATTAATTTATACTTACACATTTTTTCTATATACTTCACTATCACCTTTTCCCTTTTCGTGTGATGCCCTGGGGATGGTCCTTGGTTGGAATTTTTTTTTGGGGTGCCTTGCTTCTCGGACGTGAACCCCTTAATGCTAGGGACGCCAGTATAGAGGAGCCTTGACGATTGGCCTGGCGCTTATTCATATATTTGCAAATGTATGTAACTAATACCTCTGAATCGCTATTATCATGTAGGATTTAAGTATTGTTTTTGCTGCAGTGTGCTGGGGGGCATATCTCCTTTTTTCTGTGTTCAGAGTAAACCCCGCCCTTTACAAGCACCTGTGTTATGCAATTAAGCTGATCTGAGCAACTACCATTTCTTTTGCAAGTTTGGAGAGGCATGAAGGCAGTCAGCATTAGGAGGATGTGCTGATGCTTATAGTGCCATGTGGAGGTTTTTTGGGGTACCTCCAAGGTAAGTTAGCTCTCAGCTTTTATATGTACTGTTATCATGCAGTACATCAATTGTAATTATTTGACCCAGAGTGGGTGCTACTATTATGTAGCAATAATTATTTTGGGGTAAGCGTTTGGGAGTGGGGCCCCCGGGGGGGTTCTGACTGGGCCTTTCTCATGGCATCACCACTTAATTAATATAGAATACTTTTATCACTTTTCTATTTGTTTGTATATTATTTTTGTCATTTTAATTCTTTCTCATTTCATTAACACTTATTGATTTATACTTACAAGTCTTTTCTTTATACTTCACTATCACCTTTTTCCCTTTTCGTGTGATGCCCTGGGGATGGTCCTTGGTTGGAATTTTTTTTTGGGGTGCCTTGCTTCTCGGACGTGAACCCCTTAATGCTAGGGACGCCAGTATAGAGGAGCCTTGACGATTGGCCTGGCGCTTATTCATATATTTGCAAATGTATGTAACTAATACCTCTGAATCGCTATTATCATGTAGGATTTAAGTATTGTTTTTGCTGCAGTGTGCTGGGGGGCAAATCTCCTTTTTTCTGTGTTCAGAGTAAACCCCGCCCTTTACAAGCACCTGTGTTATGCAATTAAGCTGATCTGAGCAACAACCATTTCTTTTGCAAGTTGGGAGAGGCATGAAGGCAGTCAGCATTAGGAGGATGTGCTGATGCTTATAGTGCCATGTGGAGGTTTTTCGGGGTACCTCCAAGGTAAGTTAGCTCTCAGCTTTTATATGTACTGTTATCATGCAGTACATCAATTGTAATAATATGACCCAGAGTGGGTGCTACTTATATGTAGCAATAATTATTTTGGGGTGAGCGTTTGGGAGTGGGGCTCCCGGGGGGGTTCTGACTGGGCCTTTCTCATGGCATCACCACTTAATTCATATAGAATACTTTTATCACTTTTCTATTTGTTTGTATATTATTTATGTAATTTTAATTCTTTCTCATTTCATTAACACATATTGATTTATACTTACACGTCTTTTCTTTATACTTCACTATCACCTTTTTCCCTTTTCGTGTGATGCCCTGGGGATGGTCCTTGGTTGGAATTTTTTTTGGGGGTGCCTTGATTCTCGGACGTGAACCCCTTAATGCTAGGCACGCCAGTATAGAGGAGCCTTGACGATTGGCCTGGCGCTTATTCATATATTTGCAAATGTATGTAACTAATACCTCTGAATCGCTATTATCATGTAGGATTTAAGTATTGTTTTTGCTGCAGTGTGCTGGGGGGCAAATCTCCTTTTTTTCTGTGTTCAGAGTAAACCCCGCCCTTTACAAGCACCTGTGTTATGCAATTAAGCTGATCTGAGCAACTACCATTTCTTTTGCAAGTTTGAAGCGGCATGAAGGCAGTCAGCATTAGGAGGATGTGCTGATGCTTATAGTGCCATGTGGTCGTTTTTTGGGGTACCTCCAAGGTAAGTTAGCTCTCAGCTTTTATATGTACTGTTATCATGCAGTACATCAATTGTAATTATATGACCCAGAGTGGGTGCTACTATTATGTAGCAATAATTATTTTGGGATGAGCATTTGGGAGTGGGGCCCCCGGGGGGGTTCTGACTGGGCCTTTCTCATGGCATCACCACTTAATTCATATAGAATACTTTTATCACTTTTCTATTTGTTTGTATATTATTTATGTCATTTTAATTCTTTCTCATTTCATTAACACTTATTAATTTATACTTACACATTTTTTCTATATACTTCACTATCACCTTTTCCCTTTTCGTGTGATGCCCTGGGGATGGTCCTTGGTTGGAATTTTTTTTTGGGGTGCCTTGCTTCTCGGACGTGAACCCCTTAATGCTAGGGACGCCAGTATAGAGGAGCCTTGACGATTGGCCTGGCGCTTATTCATATATTTGCAAATGTATGTAACTAATACCTCTGAATCGCTATTATCATGTAGGATTTAAGTATTGTTTTTGCTGCAGTGTGCTGGGGGCAAATCTCCTGTTTTTCTTTGTTCAGAGTAAACCCCGCCCTTTACAAGCACCTGTGTTATGCAATTAAGCTGATCTGAGCAACTACCATTTCTATTGCAAGTTTGGAGAGGCATGAAGGCAGTCAGCATTAGGAGGATGTGCTGATGCTTATAGTGCCATGTGGGGGTTTTTCGGGGTACCTCCAAGGTAAGTTAGCTCTCAGCTTTTATATGTACTGTTATCATGCAGTACATCAATTGTAATAATATTACCCAGAGTGGGTGCTACTTATATGTAGCAATAATTATTTTGGGGTGAGTGTTTGGGAGTGGGGCCCCCGGGGGGGTTCTGACTGGGCCTTTCTCATGGCATCACCACTTAATTCATATAGAATACTTTTATCACTTTTCTATTTGTTTGTATATTGTTTATGTCATTTTAATTCTTTCTCATTTCATTAACACTTATTGATTTATACTTACACGTCTTTTCTTTATACTTCACTATCACCTTTTTCCCTTTTCGTGTGATGCCCTGGGGATGGTCCTTGGTTGGAATTTTTTTTTAGGGTGCCTTGCTTCTCGGACGTGAACCCCTTAATGCTAGGGATGCCAGTATAGAGGAGCCTTGACGATTGGCCTGGCGCTTATTCATATATTTGCAAATGTATGTAACTAATACCTCTGAATCGCTATTATCATGTAGGATTTAAGTATTGTTTTTGCTGCAGTGTGCTGGGGGGCAAATCTCCTTTTTTTCTGTGTTCAGAGTAAACCCCGCCCTTTACAAGCACCTGTGTTATGCAATTAAGCTGATCTGAGCAACTTCCATTTCTATTGCAAGTTTGGAGAGGCATGAAGGCAGTCAGCATTAGGAGGATGTGCTGATGCTTATATTGCCATGTGGAGGTTTTTCGGGGTACCTCCAAGTTAAGTTAGCTCTCAGCTTTTATATGTACTGTTATCATGCAGTACATCAATTGTAATAATATTACCCAGAGTGGGTGCTACTTATATGTAGCAATAATTATTTTGGGGTGAGCGTTTGGGAGTGGGGCCCCCGGGGGGGTTCTGACTGGGCCTTTCTCATGGCATCACCACTTAATTCATATAGAATACTTTTATCACTTTCTATTTGTTTGTATATTATTTATGTCATTTTAATTCTTTCTCATTTCATTAACACTTATTGATTTATACGTACACGTCTTTTCTTTATACTTCACTATCACCTTTTTCCCTTTTCGTGTGATGCCCTGGGGATGGTCCTTGGTTGGAATTTTTTTTTGGGGTTCCTTGATTCTCAGACATGAACCCCTTAATGCTAGGCACGCCAGTATAGAGGAGCCTTGACGATTGGCCTGGCGCTTATTCATATATTTGCAAATGTATGTAACTAATACCTCTGAATCGCTATTATCATGTAGGATTTAAGTATTGTTTTTGCTGCAGTGTGCTGGGGGGCAAATCTCCTTTTTTTCTGTGTTCAGAGTAAACCCCGCCCTTTACAAGCACCTGTGTTATGCAATTAAGCTGATCTGAGCAACTACCATTTCTTTTGCAAGTTTGAAGCGGCATGAAGGCAGTCAGCATTAGGAGGATGTGCTGATGCTTATAGTGCCATGTGGTCGTTTTTTGGGGTACCTCCAAGGTAAGTTAGCTCTCAGCTTTTATATGTACTGTTATCATGCAGTACATCAATTGTAATTATATGACCCAGAGTGGGTGCTACTATTATGTAGCAATAATTATTTTGGGATGAGCATTTGGGAGTGGGGCCCCCGGGGGGGATCTGACTGGGCCTTTCTCATGGCATCACCACTTAATTCATATAGAATACTTTTATCACTTTTCTATTTGTTTGTATATTATTTATGTCATTTTAATTCTTTCTCATTTCATTAACACTTATTAATTTATACTTACACATTTTTTCTATATACTTCACTATCACCTTTTCCCTTTTCGTGTGATGCCCTGGGGATGGTCCTTGGTTGGAATTTTTTTTTGGGGTGCCTTGCTTCTCGGACGTGAACCCCTTAATGCTAGGGACGCCAGTATAGAGGAGCCTTGACGATTGGCCTGGCGCTTATTCATATATTTGCAAATGTATGTAACTAATACCTCTGAATCGCTATTATCATGTAGGATTTAAGTATTGTTTTTGCTGCAGTGTGCTGGGGGGCATATCTCCTTTTTTCTGTGTTCAGAGTAAACCCCGCCCTTTACAAGCACCTGTGTTATGCAATTAAGCTGATCTGAGCAACTACCATTTCTTTTGCAAGTTTGGAGAGGCATGAAGGCAGTCAGCATTAGGAGGATGTGCTGATGCTTATAGTGCCATGTGGAGGTTTTTTGGGGTACCTCCAAGGTAAGTTAGCTCTCAGCTTTTATATGTACTGTTATCATGCAGTACATCAATTGTAATTATTTGACCCAGAGTGGGTGCTACTATTATGTAGCAATAATTATTTTGGGGTAAGCGTTTGGGAGTGGGGCCCCCGGGGGGGTTCTGACTGGGCCTTTCTCATGGCATCACCACTTAATTAATATAGAATACTTTTATCACTTTTCTATTTGTTTGTATATTATTTTTGTCATTTTAATTCTTTCTCATTTCATTAACACTTATTGATTTATACTTACAAGTCTTTTCTTTATACTTCACTATCACCTTTTTCCCTTTTCGTGTGATGCCCTGGGGATGGTCCTTGGTTGGAATTTTTTTTTGGGGTGCCTTGCTTCTCGGACGTGAACCCCTTAATGCTAGGGACGCCAGTATAGAGGAGCCTTGACGATTGGCCTGGCGCTTATTCATATATTTGCAAATGTATGTAACTAATACCTCTGAATCGCTATTATCATGTAGGATTTAAGTATTGTTTTTGCTGCAGTGTGCTGGGGGGCAAATCTCCTTTTTTCTGTGTTCAGAGTAAACCCCGCCCTTTACAAGCACCTGTGTTATGCAATTAAGCTGATCTGAGCAACAACCATTTCTTTTGCAAGTTGGGAGAGGCATGAAGGCAGTCAGCATTAGGAGGATGTGCTGATGCTTATAGTGCCATGTGGAGGTTTTTCGGGGTACCTCCAAGGTAAGTTAGCTCTCAGCTTTTATATGTACTGTTATCATGCAGTACATCAATTGTAATAATATGACCCAGAGTGGGTGCTACTTATATGTAGCAATAATTATTTTGGGGTGAGCGTTTGGGAGTGGGGCTCCCGGGGGGGTTCTGACTGGGACTTTCTCATGGCATCACCACTTAATTCATATAGAATACTTTTATCACTTTTCTATTTGTTTGTATATTATTTATGTAATTTTAATTCTTTCTCATTTCATTAACACATATTGATTTATACTTACACGTCTTTTCTTTATACTTCACTATCACCTTTTTCCCTTTTCGTGTGATGCCCTGGGGATGGTCCTTGGTTGGAATTTTTTTTTGGGGTGCCTTGATTCTCAGACGTGAACCCCTTAATTCTAGGCACGCCAGTATAGAGGAGCCTTGATGATTGGCCTGGCGCTTATTCATATTTTTGCAAATGTATGTAACTAATACCTCTGAATCGCTATTATCATGTAGGATTTAAGTATTGTTTTTGCTGCAGTGTGCTGGGGGGCAAATCTCCTTTTTTCTGTGTTCAGAGTAAACCCCGCCCTTTACAAGCACCTGTGTTATGCAATTAAGCTGATCTGAGCAACTACCATTTCTTTTGCAAGTTTGGAGCGGCATGAAGGCATTCAGCATTAGGAGGATGTGCTGATGCTTACAGTGCCATGTGGTCGTTTTTTGGGGTACCTCCAAGGTAAGTTAGCTCTCAGCTTTTATATGTACTGTTATCATGCAGTACATCAATTGTAATTATATGACCCAGAGTGGGTGCTACTATTATGTAGCAATAATTATTTCGGGGTGAGCGTTTGGGAGTGGGGCCCCCGGGGGGTTCTGACTGGGCCTTTCTCATGGCATCACCACTTAATTCATATAGAATACTTTATCACTTTTCTATTTGTTTGTATATTATTTATGTCATTTTAATTCTTTCTCATTTCATTAACACTTATTGATTTATACTTACACATCTTTTCTTTATACTTCACTATCACCTTTTCCCTTTTCGTGTGATGCCCTGGGGATGGTCCTTGGTTGGAATTTTTTTTTGGGGTGCCTTGCTTCTCGGACGTGAACCCCTTAATGCTAGGGACGCCAGTATAGAGGAGCCTTGATGATTGGCCTGTCGCTTATTCATATATTTGCAAATGTATGTAACTAATACCTCTGAATCGCTATTATCATGTAGGATTTAAGTATTGTTTTTGCTGCAGTGTGCTGGGGGGCAAATCTCCTTTTTTTCTTTGTTCAGAGTAAACCCCGCCCTTTACAAGCACCTGTGTTATGCAATTAAGCTGATCTGAGCAACTACAATTTCTATTGCAAGTTTGGAGAGGCATGAAGGCAGTCAGCATTAGGAGGATGTGCTGATGCTTATAGTGCCATGTGGAGGTTTTTCGGGGTACCTCCAAGGTAAGTTAGCTCTCAGCTTTTATATGTACTGTTATCATGCAGTACATCAATTGTAATTATTTGACCCAGAGTGGGTGCTACTATTATGTAGCAATAATTATTTTGGGGTGAGCGTTTGGGAGTGGGGCCCCCGGGGGGGTTCTGACTGGGCCTTTCTCATGGCATCACCACTTAATTCATATAGAATACTTTTATCACTTTTCTATTTGTTTGTATATTATTTATGTCATTTTAATTCTTTCTCATTTCATTAACACTTATTGATTTATACTTACACGTCTTTTCTTTATACTTCACTATCACCTTTTTCCCTTTTCGTGTGATGCCCTGGGGATGGTCCTTGGTTGGAATTTTATTTTGGGGTGCCTTGATTCTCGGACGTGAACCCCTTAATGCTAGGGACGCCAGTATAGAGGAGCCTTGATGATTGGCCTGGCGCTTATTCATATATTTGCAAATGTATGTAACTAATACCTCTGAATCGCTATTATCATGTAGGATTGAAGTATTGTTTTTGCTGCAGTGTGCTGGGGGGCAAATCTCCTTTTTTCTGTGTTCAGAGTAAACCCCGCCCTTTACAAGCACCTGTGTTATGCAATTAAGCTGATCTGAGCAACAACCATTTCTTTTGCAAGTTGGGAGAGGCATGAAGGCAGTCAGCATTAGGAGGATGTGCTGATGCTTATAGTGCCATGTGGAGGTTTTTTGGGGTACCTCCAAGGTAAGTTAGCTCTCAGCTTTTATATGTACTGTTATCATGCAGTACATCAATTGTAATAATATGACCCAGAGTGGGTGCTACTTATATGTAGCAATAATTATTTTGGGGTGAGCGTTTGGGAGTGGGGCTCCCGGGGGGGTTCTGACTGGGCCTTTCTCATGGCATCACCACTTAATTCATATAGAATACTTTTATCACTTTTCTATTTGTTTGTATATTATTTATGTCATTTTAATTCTTTCTCATTTCATTAACACTTATTGATTTATACTTACACGTCTTTTCTTTATACTTCACTATCACCTTTTTCCCTTTTCGTGTGATGCCCTGGGGATGGTCCTTGGTTGGATTTTTTTTTTTTGGTGCCTTGATTCTCAGACTTGAACCCCTTAATGCTAGGCACGCCAGTGTAGAGGAGCCTTGACGATTGGCCTGGCGCTTATTCTTTTTTTTGCAAATGTATGTAACTAATACCTCTGAATCGCTATTATCATGTAGGATTTAAGTATTGTTTTTGCTGCAGTGTGCTGGGGGGCAAATCTCCTTTTTTCTGTTTCAGAGTAAACCCCGCCCTTTACAAGCACCTGTGTTATGCAATTAAGCTGATCTGAGCAACTACCATTTCTTTTGCAAGTTTGGAGAGGCATGAAGGCATTCAGCATTAGGAGGATGTGCTGATGCTTATAGTGCCATGTGGAGGTTTTTTGGGGTACCTCCAAGGTAAGTTAGCTCTCAGCTTTTATATGTACTGTTATCATGCAGTACATCAATTATAATTATATGACCCAGAGTGGGTGCTACTATTATGTAGCAATAATTATTTTGGGGTGAGCATTTGGGAGTGGGGCCCCCGGGGGGGTTCTGACTGGGCCGTTCTCATGGCATCACCACTTAATTCATATAGAATACTTTTATCACTTTTCTATTTGTTTGTATATTATTTATGTCATTTTAATTCTTTCTCATTTCATTAGCACTTATTGATTTATACTTACACATCTTTTCTTTACACTTCACTATCACCTTTTTCCCTTTTCGTGTGATGCCCTGGGGATGGTCCTTGGTTGGAATTTTTTTTGGGGTGCCTTGCTTCTCGGACGTGAACCCCTTAATGCTAGGCACGCCAGTATAGAGGAGCCTTGATGATTGGCCTGGCGCTTATTCATATATTTGCAAATGTATAAAACTAATACCTCTGAATCGCTATTATCATGTAGGATTTAAGTATTGTTTTTGCTGCAGTGTGCTGGGGGGCAAATCTCCTTTTTTTCTGAGTTCAGAGTAAACCCCGTCCTTTACAAGCACCTGTGTTATGCAATTAAGCTGATCTGAGCAACTACCATTTCTTTTGCAAGTTTGGAGAGGCATGAAGGCAGTCAGCATTAGGAGGATGTGCTGATGCTTATAGTGCCATGTGGAGGTTTTTTGGGGTACCTCCAAGGTAAGTTAGCTCTCAGCTTTTATATGTACTGTTATCATGCAGTACATCAATTGTAATTATATGAACCAGAGAGGGTGCTACTTATATGTAGCAATAATTATTTTGGTGTGAGCGTTTGGGAGTGGGGCCCCCGGGTGGGTTCTGACTGAGCCTTTCTCATGGCATCACCACTTAATTCATATAGAATACTTTTATCACTTTTCTATTTGTTTGTATATTATTTATGTCATTTTAAGTCTTTCTCATTTCATTAACACTTATTGATTTATACTTACACGTCTTTTCTTTATACTTCACTACCACCGTTTTTCCTTTTCGTGTGATGCCCTGGGGATGGTCCTTGGTTGGAATTTTTTTTTGGGGTGCCTTGATTCTCAGACGTGAACCCCTTAATGCTAGGCACGCCAGTATAGAGGAGCCTTGACGATTGGCCTGGCGCTTATTCATATATTTGCAAATGTATGTAACTAATACCTCTGAATCGCTATTATCATGTAGGATTTAAGTATTGTTTTTGCTGCAGTGTGCTGGGGGCAAATCTCCATTTTTTCTGTGTTCTGAGTAAACTCTGCCCTTTACAAGCACCTGTGTTATGCAATTAAGCTGATCTGAGCAACTACCATTTCTATTGCAAGTTTGGAGAGGCATGAAGGCAGTCAGCAATAGTAGGATGTGCTGATGCTTACAGTGCCATGTGGAGGTTTTTCGGGGTACCTCCAAGGTAAGTTAGCTCTCAGCTTTTATATGTACTGTTATCATGCAGTACATAAATTGTAATTATATGCCTCAGAGTGGGTGCTACTTATATGTAGCAATAATTATTTTGGGGTGAGCGTTTGGGAGTAGGGCCCCCGGGGGGGTTCTTACTGGGCCTTTCTCATGGCATCACCACTTAATTCATATAGAATACTTTTATCACTTTTCTATTTGTTTGTATATTATTTATGTCATTTTAATTCTTTCTCATTTCATTAACACTTATTGATTTATACTTACACGTCTTTTCTTTATACTTCATTACCACTGTTTTCCCTTTTCGTGCGATGCCCTGGGGATGGTCCTTGGTTGGAATTTTTTTTTGGGGTGCCTTGATTCTAAGACGTGAACCCCTTAATGCTAGGCACGCCAGTATAGAGGAGCCTTGACGATTGGCCTGGCGCTTATTCATATTTTTGCAAATGTATGTAACTAATACCTCTGAATCGCTATTATCATGTAGGATTTAAGTATTGTTTTTGCTGCAGTGTGCTGGGGGGCAAATCTCCTTTTTTCTGTGTTCAGAGTAAACCCCACCCTTTACAAGCTCCTGTGTTATGCAATTAAGCTGATCTGAGCAACTAACATTTCTTTTGCAAGTTTGGAGAGGCATGAAGGCAGTCAGCATTAGGAGGATGTGCTGATGCTTATACTGCCATGTGGAGGATTTTTGGGGTATCTCCAAGGTAAGTTAGCTCTCAACTTTTATATGTACTGTTATCATGCAGTACATCAATTGTAATTATATGACCCAGAGTGGGTGCTACTATTATGTAGCAATAATTATTTTGGGATGAGCGTTTGGGAGTGGGGCCCCCGGGGGGGTTCTGACTGGGCCTTTCTCATGGCATCACCACTTAATTCATATAGAATACTTTTATCACTTTTCTATTTGTTTGTATATTATTTATGTCATTTTAATTCTTTCTCATTTCATTAGCACTTATTGATTTATACTTACACATCTTTTCTTTACACTTCACTATCACCTTTTTCCGTTTTCGTGTGATGCCCTGGGGATGGTCCTTGGTTCGAATTTTTTTTTGGGGTGCCTTGCTTCTCAGACGTGAACCCCTTAATGCTAGGGAGACCAGTATAGAGGAGCCTTGACGATTGGCCTGGCGCTTATTCATATATTTGCAAATGTATGTAACTAATACCTCTGAATCGCTATTATCATGTAGGATTTAAGTATTGTTTTTGCTGCAGTGTGCTGGGGGGCAAATCTCCTTTTTTTCTGTGTTCAGAGTAAACCCCGCCCTTTACAAGCTCCTGTGTTATACAATTAAGCTGATCTGAGCAACTACCATTTCTTTTGCAAGTTTGGAGAGGCATGAAGGCAGTCAGCATTAGGAGGATGTGCTGATGCTTATAGTGCCATGTGGAGGTTTTTTGGGGTACCTCCAAGGTAAGTTAGCTCTCAGCTTTTATATGTACTGTTGTCATGCAGTACATCAATTCTAATTATATGACCCAGAGAGGGTGCTACTTATATGTAGCAATAATTATTTTGGGGTGAGCGTTTGGGAGTGGGGCCCCCGGGGGGGTTCTGACTGGGCCTTTCTCATGGCATCACCACTTAATTCATATAGAATACTTTTATCACTTTTCTATTTGTTTGTATATTATTTATGTCATTTTAATTCTTTCTCATTTCATTAACACTTATTGATTTATACTTACACGCCTTTTCTTTATACTTCACTACCACCGTTTTCCCTTTTCGTGTGATGCCCTGGGGATGGTCCTTGGTTGGAATTTTTTTTTGGGGTGCCTTGATTCTCAGACGTGAACCCCTTAATGCTAGGCACGCCAGTATAGAGGAGCCTTGACGATTGGCCTGGCGCTTATTCATATTTTTGCAAATGTATGTAACTAATACCTCTGAATCGCTATTATCATGTAGGATTTAAGTATTGTTTTTGCTGCAGTGTGCTGGGGGGCAAATCTCCTTTATTCTGTGTTCACAGTAAACCCCGCCCTTTACAAGCTCCTGTGTTATGCAATTAAGCTGATCTGAGCAACTACCATTTCTTTTGCAAGTTTGGAGAGGCATGAAGGCAGTCAGCATTAGGAGGATGTGCTGATGCTTATAGTGCCATGTGGAGGATTTTTGGGGTATCTCCAAGGTAAGTTAGCTCTCAGCTTTTATATGTACTGTTATCATGCAGTACATCAATTGTAATTATATGACCCAGAGTGGGTGCTACTATTATGTAGCAATAATTATTTTGGGATGAGCGTTTGGGAGTGGGGCCCCCGGGGGGGTTCTGACTGGGCCTTTCTCATGGCATCACCACTTAATTCATATAGAATACTTTTATCACTTTTCTGTTTGTTTGTATATTATTTATGTCATTTTAATTCTTTCTCATTTCATTAACACTTATTGATTTATACTTACACATCTTTTCTTTGTACTTCACTCTCACCTTTTTCCCTTTTCGTGTGATGCCCTGGGGATGGTCCTTGGTTGGAATTTTTTTTTTGGGTGCCTTGCTTCTCAGACGTGAACCCCTTAATGCTAGGGAAACCAGTATAGAGGAGCCTTGACGATTGACCTGGCGCTTATTCATATATTTGCAAATGTATAAAACTAATACCTCTGAATCGCTATTATCATGTAGGATTTAAGTATTGTTTTTGCTGCAGTGTGCTGGGGGGCAAATCTCCTTTATTCTGTGTTCAGAGTAAACCCCGCCCTTTACAAGCTCCTGTGTTATGCAATTAAGCTGATCTGAGCAACTACCATTTCTTTTGCAAGTTTGGAGAGGCATGAAGGCAGTCAGCATTAGGAGGATGTGCTGATGCTTATACTGCCATGTGGAGGATATTTGGGGTATCTCCAAGGTAAGTTAGCTCTCAGCTTTTATATGTACTGTTATCATGCAGTACATCAATTGTAATTATATGACCCAGAGTGGGTGCTACTATTATGTAGCAATAATTATTTTGGGATGAGCGTTTGGGAGTGGGGCCCCCGGGGGGGTTCTGACTGGGCCTTTCTCATGGCATCACCACTTAATTCATATAGAATACTTTTATCACTTTTCTGTTTGTTTGTATATTATTTATGTCATTTTAATTCTTTCTCATTTCATTAACACTTATTGATTTATACTTACACATCTTTTCTTTGTACTTCACTCTCACCTTTTTCCCTTTTCGTGTGATGCCCTGGGGATGGTCCTTGGTTGGAATTTTTTTTTGGGGTGCCTTGCTTCTCAGACGTGAACCCCTTAATGCTAGGGAGACCAGTATAGAGGAGCCTTGACGATTGGCCTGGCGCTTATTCATATATTTGCAAATGTATGTAACTAATACCTCTGAATCGCTATTATCATGTAGGATTTATGTATTGTTTTTGCTGCAGTGTGCTGGGGGCAAATCTCCTTTTTTTCTGTGTTCAGAGTAAACTCCGCCCTTTACAAGCACCTGTGTTATGCAATTAAGCTGATCTGAGCAACTACCATTTCTTTTGCAAGTTTGGAGAGGCATGAAGGCAGTCAGCATTAGGAGGATGTGCTGATGCTTACAGTTCCATGTGGAGGTTTTTCGGGGTACCTCCAAGGTAAGTTAGCTCTCAGCTTTTATATGTACTGTTATCATGCAGTACATCAATTGTAATTATATGACCCAGAGAGGGTGCTACTTATATGTAGCAATAATTATTTGGGGGAGAGCGTTTGGGAGTGGGGCCCCCGGGGGGGTTCTGACTGGGCCTTTCTCATGGCATCACCGCTTAATTCATATAGAATACTTTTATCACTTTTCTATTTGTTTGTATATTATTTATGTCATTTTAATTCTTTCTCATTTCATTAACACTTATTGATTTATATTTACCACGCCTTTTCTTTATACTTCACTACCACCGTTTTCCCATTTCGTGTGATGCCCTGGGGATGGTCCTTGGTTGGAATTTTTTTTGGGGGTGCCTTGATTCTCAGACGTGAACCCCTTAATGCTAGGCACGCCAGTATAGAGGAGCCTTGATGATTGGCCTGGCGCTTATTCATATTTTTGTAAATGTATGTAACTAATACCTCTGAATCGCTATTATCATGTAGGATTTAAGTATTGTTTTTGCTGCAGTGTGCTGGGTGGCAAATCTCCTTTATTCTGTGTTCAGAGTAAACCCCGCCCTTTACAAGCTCCTGTGTTATGCAATTAAGCTGATCTGAGCAACTACCATTTCTTTTGCAAGTTTGGAGAGGCATGAAGGCAGTCAGCATTAGGAGGATGTGCTGATGCTTATAGTGCCATGTGGAGGATTTTTGGGGTATCTCCAAGGTAAGTTAGCTCTCAGCTTTTATATGTACTGTTATCATGCAGTACATCAATTGTAATTATATGACCCAGAGTGGGTGCTACTATTATGTAGCAATAATTATTTTGGGATGAGCGTTTGGGAGTGGGGCCCCCGGGGGGGTTCTGACTGGGCCTTTCTCATGGCATCACCACTTAATTCATATAGAATACTTTTATCACTTTTCTGTTTGTTTGTATATTATTTATGCCATTTTAATTCTTTCTCATTTCATTAACACTTATTGATTTATACTTACACATCTTTTCTTTGTACTTCACTATAACCTTTTTCCCTTTTCGTGTGATGCCCTGGGGATGGTCCTTGGTTGGAATTTTTTTTTTGGGGTGCCTTGCTTCTCAGACATGAACCCCTTAATGCTAGGGAGACCAGTATAGAGGAGCCTTGACGATTGGCCTGGCGCTTATTCATATATTTGCAAATGTATGTAACTAGTACCTCTGAATCGCTATTATCATGTAGGATTTAAGTATTGTTTTTGCTGCAGAGTGCTGGGGGCAAATCTCCTTTTTTTCTGTGTTCAGAGTAAACTCCGCCCTTTACAAGCACCTGTGTTATGCAATTAAGCTGATCTGAGCAACTACCATTTCTTTTGCAAGTTTGGAGAGGCATGAAGGCAGTCAGCATTAGGAGGATGTGTTGATGCTTATAGTGCCATGTGGAGGATTTTTGGGGTATCTCCAAGGTAAGTTAGCTCTCAGCTTTTATATGTACTGTTATCATGCAGTACATCAATTGTAATTATATGACCCAGAGTGGGTGATACTATTATGTAGCAATAATTATTTTGGGATGAGCGTTTGGGAGTGGGGCCCCCGGGGGGGTTCTGACTGGGCCTTTCTCATGGCATCACCACTTAATTCATATAGAATACTTTTATCACTTTTCTGTTTGTTTGTATATTATTTATGTCTTTTTAATTCTTTCTCATTTCATTAGCACTTATTGATTTATACTTACACATCTTTTCTTTACACTTCACTATCACCTTTTTCCCTTTTCGTGTGATGCCCTGGGGATGGTCCTTGGTTGGAATTTTTTTTGGGGTGCCTTGCTTCTCGGACGTGAACCCCTTAATGCTAGGCACGCCAGTATAGAGGAGCCTTGACGATTGACCTGGCGCTTATTCATATATTTGCAAATGTATAAAACTAATACCTCTGAATCGCTATTATCATGTAGGATTTAAGTATTGTTTTTGCTGCAGTGTGCTGGGGGGCAAATCTCCTTTTTTTCTGTGTTCAGAGTAAACCCCGCCCTTTACAAGCTCCTGTGTTATGCAATTAAGCTGATCTGAGCAACTACCATTTCTTTTGCAAGTTTGGAGAGGCATGAAGGCAGTCAGCATTAGGAGGATGTGCTGATGCTTATAGTGCCATGTGGAGGATTTTTGGGGTATCTCCAAGGTAAGTTAGCTCTCAGCTTTTATATGTACTGTTATCATGCAGTACATCAATTGTAATTATATGACCCAGAGTGGGTGCTACTATTATGTAGCAATAATTATTTTGGGATGAGCGTTTGGGAGTGGGGCCCCCGGGGGGGTTCTGACTGGGCCTTTCTCATGGCATCACCACTTAATTCATATAGAATACTTTTATCACTTTTCTGTTTGTTTGTATATTATTTATGTCATTTTAATTCTTTCTCATTTCATTAACACTTATTGATTTATACTTACACATCTTTTCTTTGTACTTCACTCTCACCTTTTTCCCTTTTCGTGTGATGCCCTGGGGATGGTCCTTGGTTGGAATTTTTTTTTGGGGTGCCTTGCTTCTCAGACGTGAACCCCTTAATGCTAGGGAGACCAGTATAGAGGAGCCTTGACGATTGGCCTGGCGCTTATTCATATATTTGCAAATGTATGTAACTAATACCTCTGAATCGCTATTATCATGTAGGATTTAAGTATTGTTTTTGCTGCAGTGTGCTGGGGGGCAAATCTCCTTTTTTCTGTGTTCAGAGTAAACCCCGCCCTTTACAAGCTCCTGTGTTATGCAATTAAGCTGATCTGAGCAACTACCATTTCTTTTGCAAGTTTGGAGAGGCATGAAGGCAGTCAGCATTAGGAGGATGTGTTGATGCTTATAGTGCCATGTGGAGGTTTTTTGGGGTATCTCCAAGGTAAGTTAGCTCTCAGCTTTTATATGTACTGTTGTCATGCAGTACATCAATTCTAATTATATGACCCAGAGAGGGTGCTACTTATATGTAGCAATAATTATTTTGGGGTGAGCGTTTGGGAGTGGGGCCCCCGGGGGGGTTCTGACTGGGCCTTTCTCATGGCATCACCACTTAATTCATATAGAATACTTTTATCACTTTTCTATTTGTTTGTATATTATTTATGTCATTTTAATTCTTTCTCATTTCATTAACACTTATTGATTTATACTTACACGCCTTTTCTTTATACTTCACTACCACCGTTTTCCCTTTTCGTGTGATGCCCTGGGGATGGTCCTTGGTTGGAATTTTTTTTTGGGGTGCCTTGATTCTCAGACGTGAACCCCTTAATGCTAGGCACGCCAGTATAGAGGAGCCTTGACGATTGGCCTGGCGCTTATTCATATTTTTGCAAATGTATGTAACTAATACCTCTGAATCGCTATTATCATGTAGGATTTAAGTATTGTTTTTGCTGCAGTGTGCTGGGGGGCAAATCTCCTTTATTCTGTGTTCAGAGTAAACCCCGCCCTTTACAAGCTCCTGTGTTATGCAATTAAGCTGATCTGAGCAACTACCATTTCTTTTGCAAGTTTGGAGAGGCATGAAGGCAGTCAGCATTAGGAGGATGTGCTGATGCTTATAGTGCCATGTGGAGGATTTTTGGGGTATCTCCAAGGTAAGTTAGCTCTCAGCTTTTATATGTACTGTTATCATGCAGTACATCAATTGTAATTATATGACCCAGAGTGGGTGCTACTATTATGTAGCAATAATTATTTTGGGATGAGCGTTTGGGAGTGGGGCCCCCGGGGGGGTTCTGACTGGGCCTTTCTCATGGCATCACCACTTAATTCATATAGAATACTTTTATCACTTTTCTGTTTGTTTGTATATTATTTATGTCATTTTAATTCTTTCTCATTTCATTAACACTTATTGATTTATACTTACACATCTTTTCTTTGTACTTCACTCTCACCTTTTTCCCTTTTCGTGTGATGCCCTGGGGATGGTCCTTGGTTGGAATTTTTTTTTTGGGTGCCTTGCTTCTCAGACGTGAACCCCTTAATGCTAGGGAGACCAGTATAGAGGAGCCTTGACGATTGGCCTGGCGCTTATTCATATATTTGCAAATGTATGTAACTAATACCTCTGAATCGCTATTATCATGTAGGATTTAAGTATTGTTTTTGCTGCAGTGTGCTGGGGGCAAATCTCCTTTTTTTCTGTGTTCAGAGTAAACTCCGCCCTTTACAAGCACCTGTGTTATGCAATTAAGCTGATCTGAGCAACTACCATTTCTTTTGCAAGTTTGGAGAGGCATGAAGGCAGTCAGCATTAGGAGGATGTGCTGATGCTTACAGTTCCATGTGGAGGTTTTTCGGGGTACCTCCAAGGTAAGTTAGCTCTCAGCTTTTATATGTACTGTTATCATGCAGTACATCAATTGTAATTATATGACCCAGAGTGGGTGCTACTATTATGTAGCAATAATTATTTTGGGGTGAGTGTTTGGGAGTAGGGCCCCCGGGGGGGTTCTGACTGGGCCTTTCTCATGGCATCACCACTTAATTCATATAGAATACTTTTATCACTTTTCTATTTGTTTGTATATTATTTATGTCATTTTAATTCTTTCTCATTTCATTAACACTTATTGATTTATACTTACACGTCTTTATTTTATACTTCACTATCACCTTTTTCCCTTTTCGTGTGATGCCCTGGGGATGGTCCTTGGTTGGAATTTTTTTTTGGGGTGCCTTGCTTCTCAGACGTGAACCCCTTAATGCTAGGGAAACCAGTATAGAGGTGCCTTGACGATTGGCCTGGCGCTTATTCATATTTTTGCAAATGTATGTAACTAATACCTCTGAATCGCTATTATCATGTAGGATTTAAGTATTGTTTTTGCTGCAGTGTGCTGGGGGGCAAATCTCCTTTATTCTGTGTTCAGAGTAAACCCCGCCCTTTACAAGCTCCTGTGTTATGCAATTAAGCTGATCTGAGCAACTACCATTTCTTTTGCAAGTTTGGAGAGGCATGAAGGCAGTCAGCATTAGGAGGATGTGCTGATGCTTATAGTGCCATGTGGAGGATTTTTGGGGTATCTCCAAGGTAAGTTAGCTCTCAGCTTTTATATGTACTGTTATCATGCTGTACATCAATTGTAATTATATGACCCAGAGTGGGTGCTACTATTATGTAGTAATAATTATTTTGGGATGAGCGTTTGGGAGTGGGGCCCCCGGGGGGGTTCTGACTGGGCCTTTCTCATGGCATCACCACTTAATTCATATAGAATACTTTTATCACTTTTCTGTTTGTTTGTATATTATTTATGTCATTTTAATTCTTTCTCATTTCATTAACACTTATTGATTTATACTTACACATCTTTTCTTTGTACTTCACTCTCACCTTTTTCCCTTTTCGTGTGATGCCCTGGGGATGGTCCTTGGTTGGAATTTTTTTTTGGGGTGCCTTGCTTCTCAGACGTGAACCCCTTAATGCTAGGGAGACCAGTATAGAGGAGCCTTGACGATTGGCCTGGTGCTTATTCATATATTTGCAAATATATGTAACTAATACCTCTGAATCGCTATTATCATGTAGGATTTAAGTATTGTTTTTGCTGCAGTGTGCTGGGGGCAAATCTCCTTTTTTTCTGTGTTCAGAGTAAACTCCGCCCTTTACAAGCACCTGTGTTATGCAATTAAGCTGATCTGAGCAACTACCATTTCTTTTGCAAGTTTGGAGAGGCATGAAGGCAGTCAGCATTAGGAGGATGTGCTGATGCTTACAGTTCCATGTGGAGGTTTTTCGGGGTACCTCCAAGGTAAGTTAGCTCTCAGCTTTTATATGTACTGTTATCATGCAGTACATCAATTGTAATTATATGACCCAGAGAGGGTGCTACTTATATGTAGCAATAATTATTTGGGGGAGAGCGTTTGGGAGTGGGGCCCCCGGGGGGGTTCTGACTGGGCCTTTCTCATGGCATCACCGCTTAATTCATATAGAATACTTTTATCACTTTTCTATTTGTTTGTATATTATTTATGTCATTTTAATTCTTTCTCATTTCATTAACACTTATTGATTTATATTTACCACGCCTTTTCTTTATACTTCACTACCACCGTTTTATCATTTCGTGTGATGCCCTGGGGATGGTCCTTGGTTGGAATTTTTTTTGGGGGTGCCTTGATTCTCAGACGTGAACCCCTTAATGCTAGGGAAACCAATATAGAGGAGCCTTGACGATTGGCCTGACGCTTATTCATATATTTGCAAATGTATGTAACTAATACCTCTGAATCGCTATTATCATGTAGGATTTAAGTATTGTTTTTGCTGCAGTGTGCTGGGGGCAAATCTCCTTTTTTTCTGTGTTCAGAGTAAACTCCGCCCTTTACAAGCACCTGTGTTATGCAATTAAGCTGATCTGAGCAACTACCATTTCTTTTGCAACTTTGGAGAGGCATGAAGGCAGTCAGCATTAGGAGGATGTGCTGATGCTTACAGTGCCATGTGGAGGTTTTTCGGGGTACCTCCAAGGTAAGTTAGCTCTCAGCTTTTATATGTACTGTTATCATGCAGTACATCAATTGTAATTATATGCCTCAGAGTGGGTGCTACTTATATGTAGCAATAATTATTTTGGGGTGAGCGTTTGGGAGTGGGGCCCCCGGGGGGGTTCTGACTGGGCCTTTCTCATGGCATCACCACTTAATTCATATAGAATACTTTTATCACTTTTCTATTTGTTTGTATATTATTTATGTCATTTTAATTCTTTCTCATTTCATTAACACTTATTGATTTATACTTACACGCCTTTTCTTTATACTTCACTACCACCGTTTTCCCTTTTCATGTGATGCCCTGGGGATGGTCCTTGGTTGGAATTTTTTTTTGGGGTGCCTTGATTCTCAGACGTGAACCCCTTAATGCTAGGCACGCCAGTATAGAGGTGCCTTGACAATTGGCCTGGCGCTTATTCATATTTTTGCAAATGTATGTAACTAATACCTCTGAATCGCTATTATCATGTAGGATTTAAGTATTGTTTTTGCTGCAGTGTGCTGGGGGGCAAATCTCCTTTATTCTGTGTTCAGAGTAAACCCCGCCCTTTACAAGCTCCTGTGTTATGCAATTAAGCTGATATGAGCAACTACCATTTCTTTTGCAAGTTTGGAGAGGCATGAAGGCAGTCAGCATTAGGAGGATGTGCTGATGCTTACAGTGCCATGTGGAGGTTTTTCGGGGTACCTCCAAGGTAAGTTAGCTCTCAGCTTTTATATTTACTGTTATCATGCAGTACATCAATTGTAATTATATGACCCAGAGTGGGTGATACTTATATGTAGCAATAACTATTTTGGGGTGAGCGTTTGGGAGTAGGGCCCCCGGGGGGGTTCTGACTGGGCCTTTCTCATGGCATCACCACTTAATTCATATAGAATACTTTTATCACTTTTCTATTTGTTTGTATATTATTTATGTCATTTTAATTCTTTCTCATTTCATTAACACTTATTGATTTATACTTACACGTCTTTTCTTTATACTTCACTATCACCTTTTTCCCTTTTCGTGTGATGCCCTGGGGATGGTCCTTGGTTGGAATTTTTTTTGGGGTGCCTTGCTTCTCGGACGTGAACCCCTTAATGCTAGGCACGCCAGTATAGAGGAGCCTTGACGATTGACCTGGCGCTTATTCATATATTTGCAAATGTATAAAACTAATACCTCTGAATCGCTATTATCATGTAGGATTTAAGTATTGTTTTTGCTACAGTGTGCTGGGGGGCAAATCTCCTTTTTTCTGTGTTCAGAGTAAACCCCGCCCTTTACAAGCACCTGTGTTATACAATTAAGCTGATCTGAGCAACTACCATTTCTTTTGCAAGTTTGGAGAGGCATGAAGGCAGTCAGCATTAGGAGGATGTGCTGATGCTTATAGTGCCATGTGGAGGTTTTTCGGGGTACCTCCAAGGTAAGTTAGCTCTCAGCTTTTATATGTACTGTTATCATGCAGTACATCAATTGTAATTATATGACCCAGAGTGGGTGCTACGTATATGTAGCAATAATTATTTTGGGGTGAGCATTTGGGAGTGGGGCCCCCGGGGGGGTTCTGACTGGGCCTTTCTCATGGCATCACCACTTAATTCATATAGAATACTTTTATCACTTTCTATTTGTTCGTAAATTATTTATGTCATTTTAATTCTTTCTCATTTCATTAACACTTACTGATTTATACTTACACGTCTTTTCTTTATACTTCACTATCACCTTTTTCCCTTTTCGTGTGATGCCCTGGGGGTGGTCCTTGGTTGGAATTTTTTTTTGGGGTGCCTTGATTCTCAGACGTGAACCCCTTAATGCTAGGCACGCCAGTATAGAGGAGCCTTGACAATTGGCCTGGCGCTTATTCATATATTTGCAAATGTATGTAACTAGTACCTCTGAATTGCTATTATCATGTAGGATTTAAGTATTGTTTTTGCTGCAGTGAGCTGGGGGGCAAATCTCCTTTTTTTCTGTGTTCAGAGTAAACCCCGCCCTTTACAAGCACCTGTGTTATGCAATTAAGCTGATCTGAGCAACTACCATTTCTTTTGCAAGTTTGGAGAGGCATGAAGGCAGTCAGCATTAGGAGGATGTGCTGATGCTTATAGTGCCATGTGGGTGTTTTTTTGGGTACCTCCAAGGTAAGTTAGCTCTCAGCTTTTATATGTACTGTTATCATGCAGTACATCAATTGTAATTATATGACCCAGAGTGGGTGCTACTATTATGTAGCAATAATTATTTTGGGGTGAGCGTTTGGGAGTGGGGCCCCCGGGGGGGTTCTGACTGGGCCTTTCTCATGGCATCACCACTTAATTCATATAGAATACTTTTATCACTTTTCTATTTGTTTGTATATTATTTATGTCATTTTAATTATTTCTCATTTCATTAACACTTATTGATTTATACTTACACATCTTTTCTTTATACTTCACTATCACCTTTTTCCCTTTTCGTGTGATGCCCTGGGGATGGTCCTTGGTTGGAATTTTTTTTGGGGTGCCTTGATTCTCAGACGTGAACCCCTTAATGCTAGGCACGCCAGTATAGAGGAGCCTTGACGATTGGCCTGGCGCTTATTCATATTTTTGCAAATGTATGTAACTAATACCTCTGAATCGCTATTATCATGTAGGATTTAAGTATTGTTTTTGCTGCAGTGTGCTGGGGGGTAAATCTCCTTTTTTTCTGTGTTCAGAGTAAACCCCGCCCTTTACAAGCACCTGTGTTATGCAATTAAGCTGATCTGAGCAACAACCTTTTCTTTTGCAAGTTTGGAGAGGCATGAAGGCAGTCAGCATTAGGAGGATGTGCTGATGCTTATAGTGCCATGTGGAGGTTTTTCGGGGTACCTCCAAGGTAAGTTAGCTCTCATCTTTTATATGTACTATTATCATGCAGTACATCAATTGTAATAATATGACCCAGAGTGGGTGCTACTTATATGTAGCAATAATTATTTTGGGGTGAGCGTTTGGGAGTAGGGCCCCCGGGGGGGTTCTGACTGGGCCTTTCTCATGGCATCACCACTTAATTCATATAGAATACTTTTATCACTTTCTATTTGTTTGTATATTATTTATGTCATTTTAATTCTTTCTCATTTCATTAACACTTATTGATTTATGCTTACACATCTTTTCTTTGTACTTCACTATCACCTATTTCCCTTTTCGTGTGATGCCCTGGGGATGGTCCTTGGTTGGAATTTTTTTTTGGGGTGCCTTGCTTCTCAGACGTGAACCCCTTAATGCTAGGGAGACCAGTATAGAGGAGCCTTGACGATTGGCCTGGCGCTTATTCATATTTTTGCAAATGTATGTAACTAATACCTCTGAATCGCTATTATCATGTAGGATTTAAATATTGTTTTTGCTGCAGTGTGCTGGGGGGCAAATCTCCTTTTTTCTGTGTTCAGAGTAAACCCCGCCCTTTACAAGCTCCTGAGTTATGCAATTAAGCTGATCTGAGCAACTACCATTTCTTTTGCAAGTTTGGAGAGGCATGAAGGCAGTCAGCATTAGGAGGATGTGCTGATGCTTATAGTGCCATGTGGAGGATTTTTGGGGTATCTCCAAGGTAAGTTAGCTCTCAGCTTTTATATGTACTGTTATCATGCAGTACATCAATTGTAATTATATGACCCAGAGTGGGTGCTACTATTATGTAGCAATAATTATTTTGGGGTGAGCATTTGGGAGTGGGGCCCCCGGGGGGGTTCTGACTGGGCCTTTCTCATGGCATCACCACTTAATTCATATAGAATACTTTTATCACTTTTCTATTTGTTTGTATATTATTTATGTCATTTTAATTCTTTCTCATTTCATTAACACTTATTGATTTATACTTACACGCCTTTTCTTTATACTTCACTACCACCGTTTTCCCTTTTCATGTGATGCCCTGGGGATGGTCCTTGGTTGGAATTTTTTTTTGGGGTGCCTTGATTCTCAGACGTGAACCCCTTAATGCTAGGGAGACCAGTATAGAGGAGCCTTGACGATTGGCCTGGCGCTTATTCATATATTTGCAAATGTATGTAACTAATACCTCTGAATCGCTATTATCATGTAGGATTTAAGTATTGTTTTTGCTACAGTGTGCTGGGGGGCAAATCTCCTTTTTTCTGTGTTCAGAGTAAACCCCGCCCTTTACAAGCACCTGTGTTATACAATTAAGCTGATCTGAGCAACTACCATTTCTTTTGCAAGTTTGGAGAGGCATGAAGGCAGTCAGCATTAGGAGGATGTGCTGATGCTTATAGTGCCATGTGGAGGTTTTTCGGGGTACCTCCAAGGTAAGTTAGCTCTCAGCTTTTATATGTACTGTTATCATGCAGTACATCAATTGTAATTATATGACCCAGAGTGGGTGCTACGTATATGTAGCAATAATTATTTTGGGGTGAGCATTTGGGAGTGGGGCCCCCGGGGGGGTTCTGACTGGGCCTTTCTCATGGCATCACCACTTAATTCATATAGAATACTTTTATCACTTTCTATTTGTTCGTATATTATTTATGTCATTTTAATTCTTTCTCATTTCATTAACACTTACTGATTTATACTTACACGTCTTTTCTTTATACTTCACTATCACCTTTTTCCCTGTTCGTGTGATGCCCTGGGGGTGGTCCTTGGTTGGAATTTTTTTTTGGGGTGCCTTGATTCTCAGACGTGAACCCCTTAATGCTAGGCACGCCAGTATAGAGGAGCCTTGACAATTGGCCTGGCGCTTATTCATATATTTGCAAATGTATGTAACTAGTACCTCTGAATTGCTATTATCATGTAGGATTTAAGTATTGTTTTTGCTGCAGTGAGCTGGGGGGCAAATCTCCTTTTTTTCTGTGTTCAGAGTAAACCCCGCCCTTTACAAGCACCTGTGTTATGCAATTAAGCTGATCTGAGCAACTACCATTTCTTTTCCAAGTTTGGAGAGGCATGAAGGCAGTCAGCATTAGGAGGATGTGCTGATGCTTATAGTGCCATGTGGGTGTTTTTTTGGGTACCTCCCAGGTAAGTTAGCTCTCAGCTTTTATATGTACTGTTATCATGCAGTACATCAATTGTAATTATATGACCAAGAGTGGGTGCTACTATTATGTAGCAATAATTATTTTGGGGTGAGCGTTTGGGAGTGGGGCCCCCGGGGGGGTTCTGACTGGGCCTTTCTCATGGCATCACCACTTAATTCATATAGAATACTTTTATCACTTTTCTATTTGTTTGTATATTATTTATGTCATTTTAATTATTTCTCATTTCATTAACACTTATTGATTTATACTTACACATCTTTTCTTTATACTTCACTATCACCTTTTTCCCTTTTCGTGTGATGCCCTGGGGATGGTCCTTGGTTGGAATTTTTTTTGGGGTGCCTTGATTCTCAGACGTGAACCCCTTAATGCTAGGCACGCCAGTATAGAGGAGCCTTGACGATTGGCCTGGCGCTTATTCATATTTTTGCAAATGTATGTAACTAATACCTCTGAATCGCTATTATCATGTAGGATTTAAGTATTGTTTTTGCTGCAGTGTGCTGGGGGGTAAATCTCCTTTTTTTCTGTGTTCAGAGTAAACCCCGCCCTTTACAAGCACCTGTGTTATGCAATTAAGCTGATCTGAGCAACAACCTTTTCTTTTGCAAGTTTGGAGAGGCATGAAGGCAGTCAGCATTAGGAGGATGTGCTGATGCTTATAGTGCCATGTGGAGGTTTTTCGGGGTACCTCCAAGGTAAGTTAGCTCTCATCTTTTATATGTACTATTATCATGCAGTACATCAATTGTAATAATATGACCCAGAGTGGGTGCTACTTATATGTAGCAATAATTATTTTGGGGTGAGCGTTTGGGAGTAGGGCCCCCGGGGGGGTTCTGACTGGGCCTTTCTCATGGCATCACCACTTAATTCATATAGAATACTTTTATCACTTTCTATTTGTTTGTATATTATTTATGTCATTTTAATTCTTTCTCATTTCATTAACACTTATTGATTTATGCTTACACATCTTTTCTTTGTACTTCACTATCACCTATTTCCCTTTTCGTGTGATGCCCTGGGGATGGTCCTTGGTTGGAATTTTTTTTTGGGGTGCCTTGCTTCTCAGACGTGAACCCCTTAATGCTAGGGAGACCAGTATAGAGGAGCCTTGACGATTGGCCTGGCGCTTATTCATATTTTTGCAAATGTATGTAACTAATACCTCTGAATCGCTATTATCATGTAGGATTTAAATATTGTTTTTGCTGCAGTGTGCTGGGGGGCAAATCTCCTTTTTTCTGTGTTCAGAGTAAACCCCGCCCTTTACAAGCTCCTGAGTTATGCAATTAAGCTGATCTGAGCAACTACCATTTATTTTGCAAGTTTGGAGAGGCATGAAGGCAGTCAGCATTAGGAGGATGTGCTGATGCTTATAGTGCCATGTGGAGGATTTTTGGGGTATCTCCAAGGTAAGTTAGCTCTCAGCTTTTATATGTACTGTTATCATGCAGTACATCAATTGTAATTATATGACCCAGAGTGGGTGCTACTATTATGTAGCAATAATTATTTTGGGGTGAGCATTTGGGAGTGGGGCCCCCGGGGGGGTTCTGACTGGGCCTTTCTCATGGCATCACCACTTAATTCATATAGAATACTTTTATCACTTTTCTATTTGTTTGTATATTATTTATGTCATTTTAATTCTTTCTCATTTCATTAACACTTATTGATTTATACTTACACGCCTTTTCTTTATACTTCACTACCACCATTTTCCCTTTTCATGTGATGCCCTGGGGATGGTCCTTGGTTGGAATTTTTTTTTGGGGTGCCTTGATTCACAGACGTGAACCCCTTAATGCTAGGGAGACCAGTATAGAGGAGCCTTGACGATTGGCCTGGCGCTTATTCATATATTTGCAAATGTATGTAACTAATACCTCTGAATCGCTATTATCATGTAGGATTTAAGTATTGTTTTTGCTACAGTGTGCTGGGGGGCAAATCTCCTTTTTTCTGTGTTCAGAGTAAACCCCGCCCTTTACAAGCACCTGTGTTATACAATTAAGCTGATCTGAGCAACTACCATTTCTTTTGCAAGTTTGGAGAGGCATGAAGGCAGTCAGCATTAGGAGGATGTGCTGATGCTTATAGTGCCATGTGGAGGTTTTTCGGGGTACCTCCAAGGTAAGTTAGCTCTCAGCTTTTATATGTACTGTTATCATGCAGTACATCAATTGTAATTATATGACCCAGAGTGGGTGCTACGTATATGTAGCAATAATTATTTTGGGGTGAGCATTTGGGAGTGGGGCCCCCGGGGGGGTTCTGACTGGGCCTTTCTCATGGCATCACCACTTAATTCATATAGAATACTTTTATCACTTTCTATTTGTTCGTATATTATTTATGTCATTTTAATTCTTTCTCATTTCATTAACACTTACTGATTTATACTTACACGTCTTTTCTTTATACTTCACTATCACCTTTTTCCCTGTTCGTGTGATGCCCTGGGGGTGGTCCTTGGTTGGAATTTTTTTTTGGGGTGCCTTGATTCTCAGACGTGAACCCCTTAATGCTAGGCACGCCAGTATAGAGGAGCCTTGACAATTGGCCTGGCGCTTATTCATATATTTGCAAATGTATGTAACTAGTACCTCTGAATTGCTATTATCATGTAGGATTTAAGTATTGTTTTTGCTGCAGTGAGCTGGGGGGCAAATCTCCTTTTTTTCTGTGTTCAGAGTAAACCCCGCCCTTTACAAGCACCTGTGTTATGCAATTAAGCTGATCTGAGCAACTACCATTTCTTTTCCAAGTTTGGAGAGGCATGAAGGCAGTCAGCATTAGGAGGATGTGCTGATGCTTATAGTGCCATGTGGGTGTTTTTTTGGGTACCTCCCAGGTAAGTTAGCTCTCAGCTTTTATATGTACTGTTATCATGCAGTACATCAATTGTAATTATATGACCCAGAGTGGGTGCTACTATTATGTAGCAATAATTATTTTGGGGTGAGCGTTTGGGAGTGGGGCCCCCGGGGGGGTTCTGACTGGGCCTTTCTCATGGCATCACCACTTAATTCATATAGAATACTTTTATCACTTTTCTATTTGTTTGTATATTATTTATGTCATTTTAATTATTTCTCATTTCATTAACACTTATTGATTTATACTTACACATCTTTTCTTTATACTTCACTATCACCTTTTTCCCTTTTCGTGTGATGCCCTGGGGATGGTCCTTGGTTGGAATTTTTTTTGGGGTGCCTTGATTCTCAGACGTGAACCCCTTAATGCTAGGCACGCCAGTATAGAGGAGCCTTGACGATTGGCCTGGCGCTTATTCATATTTTTGCAAATGTATGTAACTAATACCTCTGAATCGCTATTATCATGTAGGATTTAAGTATTGTTTTTGCTGCAGTGTGCTGGGGGGTAAATCTCCTTTTTTTCTGTGTTCAGAGTAAACCCCGCCCTTTACAAGCACCTGTTATGCAATTAAGCTGATCTGAGCAACAACCTTTTCTTTTGCAAGTTTGGAGAGGCATGAAGGCAGTCAGCATTAGGAGGATGTGCTGATGCTTATAGTGCCATGTGGAGGTTTTTCGGGGTACCTCCAAAGTAAGTTAGCTCTCATCTTTTATATGTACTATTATCATGCAGTACATCAATTGTAATAATATGACCCAGAGTGGGTGCTACTTATATGTAGCAATAATTATTTTGGGGTGAGCGTTTGGGAGTAGGGCCCCCGGGGGGGTTCTGACTGGGCCTTTCTCATGGCATCACCACTTAATTCATATAGAATACTTTTATCACTTTCTATTTGTTTGTATATTATTTATGTCATTTTAATTCTTTCTCATTTCATTAACACTTATTGATTTATGCTTACACATCTTTTCTTTGTACTTCACTATCACCTATTTCCCTTTTCGTGTGATGCCCTGGGGATGGTCCTTGGTTGGAATTTTTTTTTGGGGTGCCTTGCTTCTCAGACGTGAACCCCTTAATGCTAGGGAGACCAGTATAGAGGAGCCTTGACGATTGGCCTGGCGCTTATTCATATTTTTGCAAATGTATGTAACTAATACCTCTGAAACGCTATTATCATGTAGGATTTAAATATTGTTTTTGCTGCAGTGTGCTGGGGGGCAAATCTCCTTTTTTCTGTGTTCAGAGTAAACCCCGCCCTTTACAAGCTCCTGAGTTATGCAATTAAGCTGATCTGAGCAACTACCATTTCTTTTGCAAGTTTGGAGAGGCATGAAGGCAGTCAGCATTAGGAGGATGTGCTGATGCTTATAGTGCCATGTGGAGGATTTTTGGGGTATCTCCAAGGTAAGTTAGCTCTCAGCTTTTATATGTACTGTTATCATGCAGTACATCAATTGTAATTATATGACCCAGAGTGGGTGCTACTATTATGTAGCAATAATTATTTTGGGGTGAGCGTTTGGGAGTGGGGCCCCCGGGGGGGTTCTGACTGGGCCTTTCTCATGGCATCACCACTTAATTCATATAGAATACTTTTATCACTTTTCTGTTTGTTTGTATATTATTTGTCATTTTAATTCTTTCTCATTTCATTAACACTTATTGATTTATACTTACACATCTTTTCTTTATACTTCACTTTCACCTTTTTCCCTTTTCGTGTGATGCCCTGGGGATGGTCCATGGTTGGAATTTTTTTTTTGGGTGCCTTGATTCTCAGACATGAACCCCTTAATGCTAGGCACGCCAGTATAGAGGAGCCTTGACGATTGGCCTGGCGCCTTTTCATATATTTGCAAATGTATGTAACTAATACCTCTGAATTGCTATTATCATGTAGGATTTAAGTATTGTTTTTGCTGCAGTGTGATGGGGGGCAAATCTCCTTTTTTTCTGTGTTCAGAGTAAACCCCGCCCTTTACAAGCACCTGTGTTATGCAATTAAGCTGATCTGAGCAACTACCATTTCTTTTGCAAGTTTGGAGGTGCATGAAGGCAGTCAGCATTAGGAGGATGTGCTGATGCTTATAGTGCCATGTGGAGGTTTTTTGGGGTACCTGAAATGGTAAGTTAGCTCTCAGCTTTTATATGTACTGTTATCATGCAGTACATTAATTGTAATTATATGACCCAGAGTGGGTGCTACTATTATGTAGCAATAATTATTTTGGGGTGAGCGTTTGGGAGTGGGGCCCCTGGGGGGGTTCTGACTGGACCTTTCTCATGGCATCACCACTTAATTCATATAGAATACTTTTATCACTTTTCTATTTGTTTGTATATTATTTGTCATTTTAATTCTTTCTCATTTCATTAACACTTATTGATTTATACCTACACATCTTTTCTTTATACTTCACTATCACCTTTTTCCCTTTTCGTGTGATGCCCTGGGGATGGTCCTTGGTTGGAATTTTTTTTGGGGGTGCCTTGCTTCTCGGACGTGAACCCCTTAATGCTAGGGACGCCAGTATAGAGGAGCCTTGATGATTGGCCTGGCGCTTATTCATATATTTGCAAATGTATGTAACTAATACCTCTGAATCGCTATTATCATGTAGGATTTAAGTATTGTTTTTGCTGCAGTGTGCTGGGGGCAAATCTCCTTTTTTTCTGTGTTCAGAGTTTACTCCGCCCTTTACAAGCACCTGTGTTATGCAATTAAGCTGATCTGAGCAACTACCATTTCTTTTGCAAGTTTGGAGAGGCATGAAGGCAGTCAGCATTAGAAGGATGTGCTGATGCTTATGGTGCCATGTGGAGGTTTTTCGGGGTACCTCCAAGGTAAGTTAGCTCTCAGCTTTTATATGTACTGTTATCATGCAGTACATCAATTATAATTATATGACCCAGAGCGGGTGCTACTATTATGTAGCAATAATTATTTTGGGGTGAGCATTTGGGAGTGGGGCCCCGGGGGGGTTCTGGCTGGGTCTTTCTCATGGCATCACCACTTAATTCATATAGAATACTTTTATCACTTTTCTATTTGTTTGTATAATATTTATGTCATTTTAATTCTTTCTCATTTCATTAACACTTATTGATTTATACTTACACGTCTTTTCTTTATACTTCACTATCACCTTTTTCCCTTTTCGTGTGATGCCCTGGGGATGGTCCGTGGTTGGAATTTTTTTTTTGGGTGCCTTGATTCTCAGACATGAACCTTTTAATGCTAGGCACGCCAGTATAGAGGAGCCTTGACGATTGGCCTGGCGCTTTTTCATATATTTGCAAATGTATGTAACTAATACCTCTGAATTGCTATTATCATGTAGGATTTAAGTATTGTTTTTGCTGCAGTGTGCTGGGGGGCAAATCTCCTTTTTTTCTGTGTTCAGAGTAAACCCCGCCCTTTACAAGCACCTGTGTTATGCAATTAAGCTGATCTGAGCAACTACCATTTCTTTTGCAAGTTTGGAGAGGCGTGAAGGCAGTCAGCATTAGGAGGATGTGCTGATGCTTATAGTGCCATGTGGAGGTTTTTTGGGGTACCTCCAAGGTAAGTTAGCTCTCAGCTTTTATATGTACTGTTATCATGCAGTACATCAATTGTAATTATATGACCCAGAGTGGGTGCTACTATTATGTAGCAATAATTATTTTGGGGTGAGCATTTGGGAGTGGGGCCCCCGGGGGGGTTCTGACTGGGTCTTTCTCATGGCATCACCACTTAATTCATATAGAATACTTTTAGCACTTTTCTATTTGTTTGTATAATATTTATGTCATTTTAATTCTTTCTCATTTCATTAACACTTATTGATTTATACTTACACGTCATTTCTTTATACTTCACTATCACCTTTTTCCCTTTTCGTGTGATGCCCTGGGGATGGTCCGTGGTTGGAATTTTTTTTTAGGTTGTCTTGATTCTCAGACATGAACCCCTTAATGCTAGGCACGCCAGTATAGAGGAGCCTTGACGATTGGCCTGGCGCTTTTTCATCTATTTGCAAATGTATGTAACTAATACCTCTGAATTGCTATTATCATGTAGGATTTAAGTATTGTTTTTGCTGCAGTGTGCTGGGGGGCAAATCTCCTTTTTTTCTGTGTTCAGAGTAAACCCCGCCCTTTACAAGCACCTGTGTTATGCAATTAAGCTGATCTGAGCAACTACCATTTCTTTTGCAAGTTTGGAGAGGCGTGAAGGCAGTCAGCATTAGGAGGATGTGCTGATGCTTATAGTGCCATGTGGAGGTTTTTTGGGGTACCTCCAAGGTAAGTTAGCTCTCAGCTTTTATATGTACTGTTATCATGCAGTACATCAATTGTAATTATATGACCCAGAGTGGGTGCTACTATTATGTAGCAATAATTATTTTGGGGTGAGCATTTGGGAGTGGGGCCCCCGGGGGGGTTCTGACTGGGTCTTTCTCATGGCATCACCACTTAATTCATATAGAATACTTTTAGCACTTTTCTATTTGTTTGTATAATATTTATGTCATTTTAATTCTTTCTCATTTCATTAACACTTATTGATTTATACTTACATTTCATTTCTTTATACTTCACTATCACCTTTTTCCCTTTTCGTGTGATGCCCTGGGGATGGTCCGTGGTTGGAATTTTTTTTTTGGGTGTCTTGATTCTCAGACATGAACCCCTTAATGCTAGGCACGCCAGTATAGAGGAGCCTTGACGATTGGCCTGGCGCTTTTTCATCTATTTGCAAATGTATGTAACTAATACCTCTGAATTGCTATTATCATGTAGGATTTAAGTATTGTTTTTGCTGCAGTGTGCTGGTGGGCAAATCTCCTTTTTTTCTGTTTTCAGAGTAAACCCCGCCCTTTACAAGCACCTGTGTTATGCAATTAAGCTGATCTGAGCAACTACCATTTCTTTTGCAAGTTTGGAGAGGCATGAAGGCAGTCAGCATTAGGAGGATGTGCTGATGCTTATGGTGCCATGTGGAGGTTTTTCGGGGTACCTCCAAGGTAAGTTAGCTCTCAGCTTTTATATGTACTGTTATCATGCAGTACATCAATTATAATTATATGACCCAGAGCGGGTGCTACTATTATGTAGCAATAATTATTTTGGGGTGAGCATTTGGGAGTGGGGCCCCGGGGGGGTTCTGACTGGGTCTTTCTCATGGCATCACCACTTAATTCATATAGAATACTTTTATCACTTTTCTGTTTGTTTGTATATTATTTGTCATTTTAATTCTTTCTCATTTCATTAACACTTATTGATTTATACTTACACATCTTTTCTTTATACTTCACTTTCACCTTTTTCCCTTTTCGTGTGATGCCCTGGGGATGGTCCATGGTTGGAATTTTTTTTTTGGGTGCCTTGATTCTCAGACATGAACCCCTTAATGCTAGGCACGCCAGTATAGAGGAGCCTTGACGATTGGCCTGGCGCCTTTTCATATATTTGCAAATGTATGTAACTAATACCTCTGAATTGCTATTATCATGTAGGATTTAAGTATTGTTTTTGCTGCAGTGTGATGGGGGGCAAATCTCCTTTTTTTCTGTGTTCAGAGTAAACCCCGCCCTTTACAAGCACCTGTGTTATGCAATTAAGCTGATCTGAGCAACTACCATTTCTTTTGCAAGTTTGGAGGTGCATGAAGGCAGTCAGCATTAGGAGGATGTGCTGATGCTTATAGTGCCATGTGGAGGTTTTTTGGGGTACCTGAAATGGTAAGTTAGCTCTCAGCTTTTATATGTACTGTTATCATGCAGTACATTAATTGTAATTATATGACCCAGAGTGGGTGCTACTATTATGTAGCAATAATTATTTTGGGGTGAGCGTTTGGGAGTGGGGCCCCTGGGGGGGTTCTGACTGGACCTTTCTCATGGCATCACCACTTAATTCATATAGAATACTTTTATCACTTTTCTATTTGTTTGTATATTATTTGTCATTTTAATTCTTTCTCATTTCATTAACACTTATTGATTTATACCTACACATCTTTTCTTTATACTTCACTATCACCTTTTTCCCTTTTCGTGTGATGCCCTGGGGATGGTCCTTGGTTGGAATTTTTTTTGGGGGTGCCTTGCTTCTCGGACGTGAACCCCTTAATGCTAGGGACGCCAGTATAGAGGAGCCTTGATGATTGGCCTGGCGCTTATTCATATATTTGCAAATGTATGTAACTAATACCTCTGAATCGCTATTATCATGTAGGATTTAAGTATTGTTTTTGCTGCAGTGTGCTGGGGGCAAATCTCCTTTTTTTCTGTGTTCAGAGTTTACTCCGCCCTTTACAAGCACCTGTGTTATGCAATTAAGCTGATCTGAGCAACTACCATTTCTTTTGCAAGTTTGGAGAGGCATGAAGGCAGTCAGCATTAGAAGGATGTGCTGATGCTTATGGTGCCATGTGGAGGTTTTTCGGGGTACCTCCAAGGTAAGTTAGCTCTCAGCTTTTATATGTACTGTTATCATGCAGTACATCAATTATAATTATATGACCCAGAGCGGGTGCTACTATTATGTAGCAATAATTATTTTGGGGTGAGCATTTGGGAGTGGGGCCCCGGGGGGGTTCTGGCTGGGTCTTTCTCATGGCATCACCACTTAATTCATATAGAATACTTTTATCACTTTTCTATTTGTTTGTATAATATTTATGTCATTTTAATTCTTTCTCATTTCATTAACACTTATTGATTTATACTTACACGTCTTTTCTTTATACTTCACTATCACCTTTTTCCCTTTTCGTGTGATGCCCTGGGGATGGTCCGTGGTTGGAATTTTTTTTTTGGGTGCCTTGATTCTCAGACATGAACCTTTTAATGCTAGGCACGCCAGTATAGAGGAGCCTTGACGATTGGCCTGGCGCTTTTTCATATATTTGCAAATGTATGTAACTAATACCTCTGAATTGCTATTATCATGTAGGATTTAAGTATTGTTTTTGCTGCAGTGTGCTGGGGGGCAAATCTCCTTTTTTTCTGTGTTCAGAGTAAACCCCGCCCTTTACAAGCACCTGTGTTATGCAATTAAGCTGATCTGAGCAACTACCATTTCTTTTGCAAGTTTGGAGAGGCGTGAAGGCAGTCAGCATTAGGAGGATGTGCTGATGCTTATAGTGCCATGTGGAGGTTTTTTGGGGTACCTCCAAGGTAAGTTAGCTCTCAGCTTTTATATGTACTGTTATCATGCAGTACATCAATTGTAATTATATGACCCAGAGTGGGTGCTACTATTATGTAGCAATAATTATTTTGGGGTGAGCATTTGGGAGTGGGGCCCCCGGGGGGGTTCTGACTGGGTCTTTCTCATGGCATCACCACTTAATTCATATAGAATACTTTTAGCACTTTTCTATTTGTTTGTATAATATTTATGTCATTTTAATTCTTTCTCATTTCATTAACACTTATTGATTTATACTTACACGTCATTTCTTTATACTTCACTATCACCTTTTTCCCTTTTCGTGTGATGCCCTGGGGATGGTCCGTGGTTGGAATTTTTTTTTAGGTTGTCTTGATTCTCAGACATGAACCCCTTAATGCTAGGCACGCCAGTATAGAGGAGCCTTGACGATTGGCCTGGCGCTTTTTCATCTATTTGCAAATGTATGTAACTAATACCTCTGAATTGCTATTATCATGTAGGATTTAAGTATTGTTTTTGCTGCAGTGTGCTGGGGGGCAAATCTCCTTTTTTTCTGTGTTCAGAGTAAACCCCGCCCTTTACAAGCACCTGTGTTATGCAATTAAGCTGATCTGAGCAACTACCATTTCTTTTGCAAGTTTGGAGAGGCGTGAAGGCAGTCAGCATTAGGAGGATGTGCTGATGCTTATAGTGCCATGTGGAGGTTTTTTGGGGTACCTCCAAGGTAAGTTAGCTCTCAGCTTTTATATGTACTGTTATCATGCAGTACATCAATTGTAATTATATGACCCAGAGTGGGTGCTACTATTATGTAGCAATAATTATTTTGGGGTGAGCATTTGGGAGTGGGGCCCCCGGGGGGGTTCTGACTGGGTCTTTCTCATGGCATCACCACTTAATTCATATAGAATACTTTTAGCACTTTTCTATTTGTTTGTATAATATTTATGTCATTTTAATTCTTTCTCATTTCATTAACACTTATTGATTTATACTTACATTTCATTTCTTTATACTTCACTATCACCTTTTTCCCTTTTCGTGTGATGCCCTGGGGATGGTCCGTGGTTGGAATTTTTTTTTTGGGTGTCTTGATTCTCAGACATGAACCCCTTAATGCTAGGCACGCCAGTATAGAGGAGCCTTGACGATTGGCCTGGCGCTTTTTCATCTATTTGCAAATGTATGTAACTAATACCTCTGAATTGCTATTATCATGTAGGATTTAAGTATTGTTTTTGCTGCAGTGTGCTGGTGGGCAAATCTCCTTTTTTTCTGTTTTCAGAGTAAACCCCGCCCTTTACAAGCACCTGTGTTATGCAATTAAGCTGATCTGAGCAACTACCATTTCTTTTGCAAGTTTGGAGAGGCATGAAGGCAGTCAGCATTAGGAGGATGTGCTGATGCTTATGGTGCCATGTGGAGGTTTTTCGGGGTACCTCCAAGGTAAGTTAGCTCTCAGCTTTTATATGTACTGTTATCATGCAGTACATCAATTATAATTATATGACCCAGAGCGGGTGCTACTATTATGTAGCAATAATTATTTTGGGGTGAGCATTTGGGAGTGGGGCCCCGGGGGGGTTCTGACTGGGTCTTTCTCATGGCATCACCACTTAATTCATATAGAATACTTTTATCACTTTTCTATTTGTTTGTATAATATTTATGTCATTTTAATTCTTTCTCATTTCATTAACACTTATTGATTTATACTTACACGTCTTTTATTTATACTTCACTATCACCTTTTTCCCTTTTCGTGTGATGCCCTGGGGATGGTCCGTGGTTGGAATTTTTTTTTTGGGTGCCTTGATTCTCAGACATGAACCTTTTAATGCTAGGCACGCCAGTATAGAGGAGCCTTGACGATTGGCCTGGCGCCTTTTCATATATTTGCAAATGTATGTAACTAATACCTCTGAATTGCTATTATCATGTAGGATTTAAGTATTGTTTTTGCTGCAGTGTGATGGGGGGCAAATCTCCTTTTTTTTTGTTTTCAGAGTAAACCCAGCCCTTTACAAGCACCTGTGTTATGCAATTAAGCTGATCTGAGCAACTACCATTTCTTTTGCAAGTTTGGAGAGGCATGAAGGCAGTCAGCATTAGGAGGATGTGCTGATGCTTATAGTGCCATGTAGAGGTTTTTTGGGGAACCTCCAATGGTAAGTTAGCTCTCAGCTTTTATATGTACTGTTATCATGCAGTACATCAATTGTAATTATATGACCCAGAGTGGGTGCTACTATTATGTAGCAATAATTATTTTGGGGTGAGCATTTGGGAGTGGGGCCCCCGGGGGGGTTCTGACTGGACCCTTCTCATGGCATCACCACTTAATTCATATAGAATACTTTTATCACTTTTCTAATTGTTTGTATATTATTTATGTCATTTTAATTCTTTCTCATTTCATTAACACTTATTGATTTATACTTACACATCTTTTCTTTATACTTCACTATCACCTTTTTCCCTTTTCGTGTGATGCCCTGGGGATGGTCCTTGGTTGGAATTTTTTTTTGGGGTGCCTTGCTTCTCAGACGTGAACCCCTTAATGCTAGGGAGACCAGTATAGAGGAGCCTTGACGATTGGCCTGGCGCTTATTCATATTTTTGCAAATGTATGTAACTAATACCTCTGAAACGCTATTATCATGTAGGATTTAAATATTGTTTTTGCTGCAGTGTGCTGGGGGGCAAATCTCCTTTTTTCTGTGTTCAGAGTAAACCCCGCCCTTTACAAGCTCCTGAGTTATGCAATTAAGCTGATCTGAGCAACTACCATTTCTTTTGCAAGTTTGGAGAGGCATGAAGGCAGTCAGCATTAGGAGGATGTGCTGATGCTTATAGTGCCATGTGGAGGATTTTTGGGGTATCTCCAAGGTAAGTTAGCTCTCAGCTTTTATATGTACTGTTATCATGCAGTACATCAATTGTAATTATATGACCCAGAGTGGGTGCTACTATTATGTAGCAATAATTATTTTGGGGTGAGCGTTTGGGAGTGGGGCCCCCGGGGGGGTTCTGACTGGGCCTTTCTCATGGCATCACCACTTAATTCATATAGAATACTTTTATCACTTTTCTGTTTGTTTGTATATTATTTGTCATTTTAATTCTTTCTCATTTCATTAACACTTATTGATTTATACTTACACATCTTTTCTTTATACTTCACTTTCACCTTTTTCCCTTTTCGTGTGATGCCCTGGGGATGGTCCATGGTTGGAATTTTTTTTTTGGGTGCCTTGATTCTCAGACATGAACCCCTTAATGCTAGGCACGCCAGTATAGAGGAGCCTTGACGATTGGCCTGGCGCCTTTTCATATATTTGCAAATGTATGTAACTAATACCTCTGAATTGCTATTATCATGTAGGATTTAAGTATTGTTTTTGCTGCAGTGTGATGGGGGGCAAATCTCCTTTTTTTCTGTGTTCAGAGTAAACCCCGCCCTTTACAAGCACCTGTGTTATGCAATTAAGCTGATCTGAGCAACTACCATTTCTTTTGCAAGTTTGGAGGTGCATGAAGGCAGTCAGCATTAGGAGGATGTGCTGATGCTTATAGTGCCATGTGGAGGTTTTTTGGGGTACCTGAAATGGTAAGTTAGCTCTCAGCTTTTATATGTACTGTTATCATGCAGTACATTAATTGTAATTATATGACCCAGAGTGGGTGCTACTATTATGTAGCAATAATTATTTTGGGGTGAGCGTTTGGGAGTGGGGCCCCTGGGGGGGTTCTGACTGGACCTTTCTCATGGCATCACCACTTAATTCATATAGAATACTTTTATCACTTTTCTATTTGTTTGTATATTATTTGTCATTTTAATTCTTTCTCATTTCATTAACACTTATTGATTTATACCTACACATCTTTTCTTTATACTTCACTATCACCTTTTTCCCTTTTCGTGTGATGCCCTGGGGATGGTCCTTGGTTGGAATTTTTTTTGGGGGTGCCTTGCTTCTCGGACGTGAACCCCTTAATGCTAGGGACGCCAGTATAGAGGAGCCTTGATGATTGGCCTGGCGCTTATTCATATATTTGCAAATGTATGTAACTAATACCTCTGAATCGCTATTATCATGTAGGATTTAAGTATTGTTTTTGCTGCAGTGTGCTGGGGGCAAATCTCCTTTTTTTCTGTGTTCAGAGTTTACTCCGCCCTTTACAAGCACCTGTGTTATGCAATTAAGCTGATCTGAGCAACTACCATTTCTTTTGCAAGTTTGGAGAGGCATGAAGGCAGTCAGCATTAGAAGGATGTGCTGATGCTTATGGTGCCATGTGGAGGTTTTTCGGGGTACCTCCAAGGTAAGTTAGCTCTCAGCTTTTATATGTACTGTTATCATGCAGTACATCAATTATAATTATATGACCCAGAGCGGGTGCTACTATTATGTAGCAATAATTATTTTGGGGTGAGCATTTGGGAGTGGGGCCCCGGGGGGGTTCTGGCTGGGTCTTTCTCATGGCATCACCACTTAATTCATATAGAATACTTTTATCACTTTTCTATTTGTTTGTATAATATTTATGTCATTTTAATTCTTTCTCATTTCATTAACACTTATTGATTTATACTTACACGTCTTTTCTTTATACTTCACTATCACCTTTTTCCCTTTTCGTGTGATGCCCTGGGGATGGTCCGTGGTTGGAATTTTTTTTTTGGGTGCCTTGATTCTCAGACATGAACCTTTTAATGCTAGGCACGCCAGTATAGAGGAGCCTTGACGATTGGCCTGGCGCTTTTTCATATATTTGCAAATGTATGTAACTAATACCTCTGAATTGCTATTATCATGTAGAATTTAAGTATTGTTTTTGCTGCAGTGTGCTGGGGGGCAAATCTCCTTTTTTTCTGTGTTCAGAGTAAACCCCGCCCTTTACAAGCACCTGTGTTATGCAATTAAGCTGATCTGAGCAACTACCATTTCTTTTGCAAGTTTGGAGAGGCGTGAAGGCAGTCAGCATTAGGAGGATGTGCTGATGCTTATAGTGCCATGTGGAGGTTTTTTGGGGTACCTCCAAGGTAAGTTAGCTCTCAGCTTTTATATGTACTGTTATCATGCAGTACATCAATTGTAATTATATGACCCAGAGTGGGTGCTACTATTATGTAGCAATAATTATTTTGGGGTGAGCATTTGGGAGTGGGGCCCCCGGGGGGGTTCTGACTGGGTCTTTCTCATGGCATCACCACTTAATTCATATAGAATACTTTTAGCACTTTTCTATTTGTTTGTATAATATTTATGTCATTTTAATTCTTTCTCATTTCATTAACACTTATTGATTTATACTTACACGTCATTTCTTTATACTTCACTATCACCTTTTTCCCTTTTCGTGTGATGCCCTGGGGATGGTCCGTGGTTGGAATTTTTTTTTGGGTGTCTTGATTCTCAGACATGAACCCCTTAATGCTAGGCACGCCAGTATAGAGGAGCCTTGACGATTGGCCTGGCGCTTTTTCATCTATTTGCAAATGTATGTAACTAATACCTCTGAATTGCTATTATCATGTAGGATTTAAGTATTGTTTTTGCTGCAGTGTGCTGGTGGGCAAATCTCCCTTTTTTCTTTGTTCAGAGTAAACCCCGCCCTTTACAAGCTCCTGTGTTATGTAATTAAGCTGATCTGAGCAACTACCATTTCTATTGTAAGTTTGGAGAGGCATGAAGGCAGTCAGCATTAGGAAGATGTGCTGATGCTTATAGTGCCATGTGGAGGATTTTTGGGGTATCTCCAAGGTAAGTTAGCTCTCAGCTTTTATATGTACTGTTATCATGCAGTACATCAATTGTAATTATATGACCCAGAGTGGGTGCTACTATTATGTAGCAATAATTATTTTGGGGTGAGCGTTTGGGAGTGGGGCCCCCGGGGGGGTTCTGACTGGGCCTTTCTCATGGCATCACCACTTAATTCATATAGAATACTTTTATCACTTTTCTGTTTGTTTGTATATTATTTGTCATTTTAATTCTTTCTCATTTCATTAACACTTATTGATTTATACTTACACATCTTTTCTTTATACTTCACTTTCACCTTTTTCCCTTTTCGTGTGATGCCCTGGGGATGGTCCATGGTTGGAATTTTTTTTTTGGGTGCCTTGATTCTCAGACATGAACCCCTTAATGCTAGGCACGCCAGTATAGAGGAGCCTTGACGATTGGCCTGGCGCCTTTTCATATATTTGCAAATGTATGTAACTAATACCTCTGAATTGCTATTATCATGTAGGATTTAAGTATTGTTTTTGCTGCAGTGTGATGGGGGGCAAATCTCCTTTTTTTCTGTGTTCAGAGTAAACCCCGCCCTTTACAAGCACCTGTGTTATGCAATTAAGCTGATCTGAGCAACTACCATTTCTTTTGCAAGTTTGGAGGTGCATGAAGGCAGTCAGCATTAGGAGGATGTGCTGATGCTTATAGTGCCATGTGGAGGTTTTTTGGGGTACCTGAAATGGTAAGTTAGCTCTCAGCTTTTATATGTACTGTTATCATGCAGTACATTAATTGTAATTATATGACCCAGAGTGGGTGCTACTATTATGTAGCAATAATTATTTTGGGGTGAGCGTTTGGGAGTGGGGCCCCTGGGGGGGTTCTGACTGGACCTTTCTCATGGCATCACCACTTAATTCATATAGAATACTTTTATCACTTTTCTATTTGTTTGTATATTATTTGTCATTTTAATTCTTTCTCATTTCATTAACACTTATTGATTTATACCTACACATCTTTTCTTTATACTTCACTATCACCTTTTTCCCTTTTCGTGTGATGCCCTGGGGATGGTCCTTGGTTGGAATTTTTTTTGGGGGTGCCTTGCTTCTCGGACGTGAACCCCTTAATGCTAGGGACGCCAGTATAGAGGAGCCTTGATGATTGGCCTGGCGCTTATTCATATATTTGCAAATGTATGTAACTAATACCTCTGAATCGCTATTATCATGTAGGATTTAAGTATTGTTTTTGCTGCAGTGTGCTGGGGGCAAATCTCCTTTTTTTCTGTGTTCAGAGTTTACTCCGCCCTTTACAAGCACCTGTGTTATGCAATTAAGCTGATCTGAGCAACTACCATTTCTTTTGCAAGTTTGGAGAGGCATGAAGGCAGTCAGCATTAGAAGGATGTGCTGATGCTTATGGTGCCATGTGGAGGTTTTTCGGGGTACCTCCAAGGTAAGTTAGCTCTCAGCTTTTATATGTACTGTTATCATGCAGTACATCAATTATAATTATATGACCCAGAGCGGGTGCTACTATTATGTAGCAATAATTATTTTGGGGTGAGCATTTGGGAGTGGGGCCCCGGGGGGGTTCTGGCTGGGTCTTTCTCATGGCATCACCACTTAATTCATATAGAATACTTTTATCACTTTTCTATTTGTTTGTATAATATTTATGTCATTTTAATTCTTTCTCATTTCATTAACACTTATTGATTTATACTTACACGTCTTTTCTTTATACTTCACTATCACCTTTTTCCCTTTTCGTGTGATGCCCTGGGGATGGTCCGTGGTTGGAATTTTTTTTTTGGGTGCCTTGATTCTCAGACATGAACCTTTTAATGCTAGGCACGCCAGTATAGAGGAGCCTTGACGATTGGCCTGGCGCTTTTTCATATATTTGCAAATGTATGTAACTAATACCTCTGAATTGCTATTATCATGTAGAATTTAAGTATTGTTTTTGCTGCAGTGTGCTGGGGGGCAAATCTCCTTTTTTTCTGTGTTCAGAGTAAACCCCGCCCTTTACAAGCACCTGTGTTATGCAATTAAGCTGATCTGAGCAACTACCATTTCTTTTGCAAGTTTGGAGAGGCGTGAAGGCAGTCAGCATTAGGAGGATGTGCTGATGCTTATAGTGCCATGTGGAGGTTTTTTGGGGTACCTCCAAGGTAAGTTAGCTCTCAGCTTTTATATGTACTGTTATCATGCAGTACATCAATTGTAATTATATGACCCAGAGTGGGTGCTACTATTATGTAGCAATAATTATTTTGGGGTGAGCATTTGGGAGTGGGGCCCCCGGGGGGGTTCTGACTGGGTCTTTCTCATGGCATCACCACTTAATTCATATAGAATACTTTTAGCACTTTTCTATTTGTTTGTATAATATTTATGTCATTTTAATTCTTTCTCATTTCATTAACACTTATTGATTTATACTTACACGTCATTTCTTTATACTTCACTATCACCTTTTTCCCTTTTCGTGTGATGCCCTGGGGATGGTCCGTGGTTGGAATTTTTTTTTGGGTGTCTTGATTCTCAGACATGAACCCCTTAATGCTAGGCACGCCAGTATAGAGGAGCCTTGACGATTGGCCTGGCGCTTTTTCATCTATTTGCAAATGTATGTAACTAATACCTCTGAATTGCTATTATCATGTAGGATTTAAGTATTGTTTTTGCTGCAGTGTGCTGGTGGGCAAATCTCCTTTTTTTCTGTTTTCAGAGTAAACCCCGCCCTTTACAAGCACCTGTGTTATGCAATTAAGCTGATCTGAGCAACTACCATTTCTTTTGCAAGTTTGGAGAGGCATGAAGGCAGTCAGCATTAGGAGGATGTGCTGATGCTTATGGTGCCATGTGGAGGTTTTTCGGGGTACCTCCAAGGTAAGTTAGCTCTCAGCTTTTATATGTACTGTTATCATGCAGTACATCAATTGTAATTATATGACCCAGAGTGGGTGCTACTATTATGTAGCAATAATTATTTTGGGGTGAGCATTTGGGAGTGGGGCCCCCGGGGGGGTTCTGACTGGGTCTTTCTCATGGCATCACCACTTAATTCATATAGAATACTTTTAGCACTTTTCTATTTGTTTGTATAATATTTATGTCATTTTAATTCTTTCTCATTTCATTAACACTTATTGATTTATACTTACATGTCATTTCTTTATACTTCACTATCACCTTTTTCCCTTTTCGTGTGATGCCCTGGGGATGGTCCGTGGTTGGAATTTTTTTTTTGGGTGTCTTGATTCTCAGACATGAACCCCTTAATGCTAGGCACGCCAGTATAGAGGAGCCTTGACGATTGGCCTGGCGCTTTTTCATCTATTTGCAAATGTATGTAACTAATACCTCTGAATTGCTATTATCATGTAGGATTTAAGTATTGTTTTTGCTGCAGTGTGCTGGTGGGCAAATCTCCTTTTTTTCTGTTTTCAGAGTAAACCCCGCCCTTTACAAGCACCTGTGTTATGCAATTAAGCTGATCTGAGCAACTACCATTTCTTTTGCAAGTTTGGAGAGGCATGAAGGCAGTCAGCATTAGGAGGATGTGCTGATGCTTATGGTGCCATGTGGAGGTTTTTCGGGGTACCTCCAAGGTAAGTTAGCTCTCAGCTTTTATATGTACTGTTATCATGCAGTACATCAATTATAATTATATGACCCAGAGCGGGTGCTACTATTATGTAGCAATAATTATTTTGGGGTGAGCATTTGGGAGTGGGGCCCCGGGGGGGTTCTGACTGGGTCTTTCTCATGGCATCACCACTTAATTCATATAGAATACTTTTATCACTTTTCTATTTGTTTGTATAATATTTATGTCATTTTAATTCTTTCTCATTTCATTAACACTTATTGATTTATACTTACACGTCTTTTATTTATACTTCACTATCACCTTTTTCCCTTTTCGTGTGATGCCCTGGGGATGGTCCGTGGTTGGAATTTTTTTTTTGGGTGCCTTGATTCTCAGACATGAACCTTTTAATGCTAGGCACGCCAGTATAGAGGAGCCTTGACGATTGGCCTGGCGCTTTTTCATATATTTGCAAATGTATGTAACTAATACCTCTGAATTGCTATTATCATGTAGGATTTAAGTATTGTTTTTGCTGCAGTGTGATGGGGGGCAAATCTCCTTTTTTTTTGTTTTCAGAGTAAACCCAGCCCTTTACAAGCACCTGTGTTATGCAATTAAGCTGATCTGAGCAACTACCATTTCTTTTGCAAGTTTGGAGAGGCATGAAGGCAGTCAGCATTAGGAGGATGTGCTGATGCTTATAGTGCCATGTAGAGGTTTTTTGGGGAACCTCCAATGGTAAGTTAGCTCTCAGCTTTTATATGTACTGTTATCATGCAGTACATCAATTGTAATTATATGACCCAGAGTGGGTGCTACTATTATGTAGCAATAATTATTTTGGGGTGAGCATTTGGGAGTGGGGCCCCCGGGGGGGTTCTGACTGGACCTTTCTCATGGCATCACCACTTAATTCATATAGAATACTTTTATCACTTTTCTAATTGTTTGTATATTATTTATGTCATTTTAATTCTTTCTCATTTCATTAACACTTATTGATTTATACTTACACATCTTTTCTTTATACTTCACTATCACCTTTTTCCCTTTTCGTGTGATGCCCTGGGGATGGTCCTTGGTTGGAATTTTTTTTTGGGGTGCCTTGCTTCTCGGACGTGAACCCCTTAATGCTTGGGACGCCAGTATAGAGGAGCCTTGACGATTGGCCTGGCGCTTATTCATATATTTGCAAATGTATGTAACTAATACCTCTGAATCGCTATTATCATGTAGGATTTAAGTATTGTTTTTGCTGCAGTGTGCTGGGGGCAAATCTCCTTTTTTCTTTGTTCAGAGTAAACCCCGCCCTTTACAAGCACCTGTGTTATGCAATTAAGCTGATCTGAGCAACTACCATTCCTTTTGCAAGTTTGGAGAGGCATGAAGGCAGTCAGCATTAGGAGGATGTGCTGATGCTTATAGTGCCATGTGGAGGTTTTTCGGGGTACCTCCAAGGTAAGTTAGCTCTCAGCTTTTATATGTACTGTTATCATGCAATACATCAATTGTAATCATATGACCCAGAGTGGGTGCTACTTATATGTAGCAATAATTATTTTGGGGTGAGCGTTTGGGAGTGGGGCCCCCGGGGAGGTTCTGACTGGACCTTTCTCATGGCATCACCACTTAATTCATATAGAATACTTTTATCACTTTTCTAATTGTTTGTATATTATTTATGTCATTTTAATTCTTTCTCATTTCATTAACACTTATTGATTTATACTTACACATCTTTTCTTTATACTTCACTATCACCTTTTTCCCTTTTCGTGTGATGCCCTGGGGATGGTCCTTGGTTGGAATTTTTTTTTGGGGTGCCTTGCTTCTCGGACGTGAACCCCTTAATGCTAGGCACGCCAGTATTGCGGAGCCTTGACGATTGGCCTGGCGCTTATTCATATATTTGCAAATGTATGTAACTAATACCTCTGAATCGCTATTATCATGTAGGATTTAAGTATTGTTTTTGCTGCAGTGTGCTGGGGGCAAATCTCCTTTTTTTCTGTGTTCAGAGTAAACCCCGCCCTTTACAAGCACCTGTGTTATGCAATTAAGCTGATCTGAGCAACTTCCATTTCTTTTGCAAGTTTGGAGAGGCATGAAGGCAGTCAGCATTAGGAGGATGTGCTGATGCTTATAGTGCCATGTGGAGGTTTTTTGGGGTACCTCCAAGGTTAGTTAGCTCTCAGCTTTTATATGTACTGTTATCATGCAGTACATCAATTGTAATTATATGACCCAGAGTGGGTGCTACTATTATGTAGCAATAATTATTTTGGGGTGAGCGTTTGGGAGTGGGGCCCCCGGGGGGGTTCTGACTGGGCCTTTCTCATGGCATCACCACTTAATTCATATAGAATACTTTTATCACTTTTCTATTTGTTTGTATATTATTTATGTCATTTTAATTCTTTCTCATTTCATTAGCACTTATTGATTTATACTTACACATCTTTTCTTTACACTTCACTATCACCTTTTTCCCTTTTCGTGTGATGCCCTGGGGATGGTCCTTGGTTGGAATTATTATAAGGTGCCTTGCTTCTCGGACGTGAACCCCTTAATGCTAGGCACGCCAGTATAGAGGAGCTTTGACGATTGGCCTGGCGCTTATTCATATATTTGCAAATGTATGTAACTAATACCTCTGAATCGCTATTATCATGTAGGATTTAAGTATTGTTTTTGCTGCAGTGTGCTGGGGGGCAAATCTCCTTTTTTTCTTTGTTCAGAGTAAACCCCGCCCTTTACAATCACCTGTGTTATGCAATTAAGCTGATCTGAGCAACTACCATTTCTATTGCAAGTTTGGAGAGGCATGAAGGCAGTCAGCATTAGGAGGATTTGCTGATGCTTATAGTGCCATGTGGAGGATCTTTGGGGTATCTCCAAGGTAAGTTAGCTCTCAGCTTTTATATGTACTGTTATCATGCAGTACATCAATTGTAATTATATGACCCAGAGTGGGTGCTACTATTATGTAGCAATAATTATTTTGGGATGAGCATTTGGGAGTGGGGCCCCCGGGGGGGTTCTGACTGGGCCTTTCTCATGGCATCACCACTTAATTCATATAGAATACTTTTATCACTTTTCTGTTTGTTTGTATATTATTTATGTCATTTTAATTCTTTCTCATTTCATTAGCACTTATTGATTTATACTTACACATCTTTTCTTTACACTTCACTATCACCTTTTTCCCTTTTCGTGTGATGCCCTGGGGATGGTCCTTGGTTGGAATTTTTTTTAGGGTGCCTTGCTTCTCGGACGTGAACCCCTTAATGCTAGGCACGCCAGTATAGGGGAGCCTTGACGATTGCCCTGGCGCTTATTCATATATTTGCAAATGTATGTAACTAATACCTCTGAATCGCTATTATCATGTAGGATTTAAGTATTGTTTTTGCTGCAGTGTGCTGGGGGGCAAATATCCTTTTTTTCTATGTTCAGAGTAAACCCCGCCCTTTACAAGCACCTGTGTTATGCAATTAAGCTGATCTGAGCAACTACCGTTTCTTTTGCAAGTTTGGAGAGGCATGAAGGCAGTCAGCATTAGGAGGATGTGCTGAGTGCCATGTGGAGGTTTTTTGGGGTACCTCCAAGGTAAGTTAGCTCTCAGCTTTTATATGTACTGTTATCATGCAGTACATCAATTGTAATTATATGACCCAGAGTGGGTGCTACTATTATGTAGCAATAATTATTTTGGGATGAGCATTTGGGAGTGGGGCCCCCGGGGGGTTCTGACTGGGCCTTTCTCATGGCATCACCACTTAATTCATATAGAATACTTTTATCACTTTTCTATTTGTTTGTATATTATTTATGTCATTTTAATTCATTCTCATTTCATTAACACTTATTGATTTATACTTACACATCTCTTCTTTATACTTCACTATCACCTTTTTCCCTTTTCGTGTGATGCCCTGGGGATGGTCCTTGGTTGGAATTTTTTTTTGGGGTGCCTTGCTTCTCGGACGTGAACCCCTTAATGCTAGGGATGCCAGTATAGAGGAGCCTTGATGATTGGCCTGGCGCTTATTCATATATTTGCAAATGTATGTAACTAATACCTCTGAATCGCTATTATCATGTAGGATTTAAGTATTGTTTTTGCTGCAGTGTGCTGGGGGGCAAATCTCCTTTTTTTCTTTGTTCAGAGTAAACCCCGCCCTTTACAAGCACCTGTGTTATGCAATTAAGCTGAGCTGAGCAACTACCATTTCTATTGCAAGTTTGGAGAGGCATGAAGGCAGTCAGCATTAGAAGGATGTGCTGATGCTTATGGTGCCATGTGGAGGTTTTTCGGGGTACCTCCAAGGTAAGTTAGCTCTCAGCTTTTATATGTACTGTTATCATGCAGTACATCAATTATAATTATATGACCCAGAGTGGGTGCTACTATTATGTAGCAATAATTATTTTGGGGTGAGCGTTTGGGAGTGGGGCCCCCGGGGGGGTTCTGACTGGGCCTTTCTCATGGCATCACCACTTAATTCATATAGAATACTTTTATCACTTTTCTGTTTGTTTGTATATTATTTATGTCATTTTAATTCTTTCTCATTTTATTAGCACTTATTGATTTATACTTACACATCTTTTCTTTACACTTCACTATCACCTTTTTCCCTTTTCGTGTGATGCCCTGGGGATGGTCCTTGGTTGGAATTTTTTTTAGGGTGCCTTGCTTCTCGGACGTGAACCCCTTAATGCTAGGGATGCCAGTATAGAGGAGCCTTGACGATTGGCCTGGCGCTTATTCATATATTTGCAAATGTATGTAACTAATACCTCTGAATCGCTATTATCATGTAGGATTTAAGTATTGTTTTTGCTGCAGTGTGCTGGGGGGCAAATCTCCTTTTTTTCTGTGTTCAGAGTAAACCCCGCCCTTTACAATCACCTGTGTTATGCAATTAAGCTGATCTGAGCAACTACCATTTCTATTGCAAGTTTGGAGAGGCATGAAGGCAGTCAGCATTAGGAGGATGTGCTGATGCTTATAGTGCCATGTGGAGGATCTTTGGGGTATCTCCAAGGTAAGTTAGCTCTCAGCTTTTATATGTACTGTTATCATGCAGTACATCAATTGTAATTATATGACCCAGAGTGGGTGCTACTATTATGTAGCAATAATTATTTTGGGATGAGCATTTGGGAGTGGGTCCCCCGGGGGGGTTCTGACTGGACCTTTCTCATGGCATCACCACTTAATTCATATAGAATACTTTTATCACTTTTCTCTTTGTTTGTATATTATTTATGTCATTTTAATTCTTTCTCATTTCATTAGCACTTATTGATTTATACTTACACATCTTTTCTTTACACTTCACTATCACCTTTTTCCCTTTTCGTGTGATGCCCTGGGGATGGTCCTTGGTTGGAATTATTTTAAGGTGCCTTGCTTCTCGGACGTGAACCCCTTAATGCTAGGCACGCCAGTATAGAGGAGCTTTGATGATTGGCCTGGCGCTTATTCATATATTTGCAAATGTATGTAACTAATACCTCTGAATCGCTATTATCATGTAGGATTTAAGTATTGTTTTTGCTGCAGTGTGCTGGGGGGCAAATCTCCTTTTTTTCTTTGTTCAGAGTAAACCCCGCCCTTTACAATCACCTGTGTTATGCAATTAAGCTGATCTGAGCAACTACCGTTTCTTTTGCAAGTTTGGAGAGGCATGAAGGCAGTCAGCATTAGGAGGATGTGCTGAGTGCCATGTGGAGGTTTTTTGGGGTACCTCCAAGGTAAGTTAGCTCTCAGCTTTTATATGTACTGTTATCATGCAGTACATCAATTGTAATTATATGACCCAGAGTGGGTGCTACTATTATGTAGCAATAATTATTTTGGGGTGAGCATTTGGGAGTGGGGCCCCCGGGGGGTTCTGACTGGGCCTTTCTCATGGCATCACCACTTAATTCATATAGAATACTTTTATCACTTTTCTATTTGTTTGTATATTATTTATGTCATTTTAATTCTTTCTCATTTCATTAACACTTATTGATTTATACTTACACATCTCTTCTTTATACTTCACTATCACCTTTTTCCCTTTTCGTGTGATGCCCTGGGGATGGTCCTTGGTTGGAATTTTTTTTTGGGGTGCCTTGCTTCTCGGACGTGAACCCCTTAATGCTAGGGATGCCAGTATAGAGGAGCCTTGACGATTGGCCTGGCGCTTATTCATATATTTGCAAATGTATGTAACTAATACCTCTGAATCGCTATTATCATGTAGGATTTAAGTATTGTTTTTGCTGCAGTGTGCTGGGGGGCAAATCTCCTTTTTATCTTTGTTCAGAGTAAACCCCGCCCTTTACAAGCACCTGTGTTATGCAATTAAGCTGATCTGAGCAACTACCGTTTCTTTTGCAAGTTTGGAGAGGCATGAAGGCAGTCAGCATTAGGAGGATGTGCTGATGCTTATAGTGCCATGTGGAGGTTTTTTTGGGTACCTCCAAGGTAAGTTAGCTCTCAGCTTTTATATGTACTGTTATCATGCAGTACATCAATTGTAATTATATGACCCAGAGTGGGTGCTACTATTATGTAGCAATAATTATTTTGGGGTGAGCATTTGGGAGTGGGGCCCCCGGGGGGGTTCTGACTGGGTCTTTCTCATGGCATCACCACTTAATTCATATAGAATACTTTTATCACTTTTCTATTTGTTTGTATATTATTTATGTCATTTTAATTCTTTCTCATTTCATTAACACTTATTGATTTATACTTACACGTCTTTTCTTTATACTTCACTATCACCTTTTTCCCTTTTCGTGTGATGCCCTGGGGATGGTCCTTGGTTGGAATTTTTTTTTGGGGTGCCTTGATTCTCAGACGTGAACCCCTTAATGGTAGGCACGCCAGTATAGAGGAGCCTTGACGATTGGCCTGGCGCTTATTCATATTTTTGCAAATGTATGTAACTAATACCTCTGAATCGCTATTATCATGTAGGATTTAAGTATTGTTTTTGCTGCAGTGTGCTGGGGGGAAATCTCCTTTTTTCTGTGTTCAGAGTAAACCCCGCCCTTTACAAGCACCTGTGTTATGCAATTAAGCTGATCTGAGCAACTACCATTTCTATTGCAAGTTTGGAGAGGCATGAAGGCAGTCAGCATTAGAAGGATGTGCTGATGCTTATGGTGCCATGTGGAGGTTTTTCGGGGTACCTCCAAGGTAAGTTAGCTCTCAGCTTTTATATGTACTGTTATCATGCAGTACATCAATTATAATTATATGACCCAGAGCGGGTGCTACTATTATGTAGCAATAATTATTTTGGGGTGAGCATTTGGGAGTGGGGCCCCCGGGGGGGTTCTGACTGGGTCTTTCTCATGGCATCACCACTTAATTCATATAGAATACTTTTATCACTTTTCTATTTGTTTGTATATTATTTATGTCATTTTAATTCTTTCTCATTTCATTAACACTTATTGATTTATACTTACACGTCTTTTCTTTATACTTCACTATCACCTTTTTCCCTTTTCGTGTGATGCCCTGGGGATGGTCCTTGGTTGGAATTTTTTTTTGGGGTGCCTTGATTCTCAGACGTGAACCCCTTAATGGTAGGCACGCCAGTATAGAGGAGCCTTGACGATTGGCCTGGCACTTATTCATATTTTTGCAAATGTATGTAACTAATACCTCTGAATCGCTATTATCATGTAGGATTTAAGTATTGTTTTTGCTGCAGTGTGCTGGGGGGAAATCTCCTTTTTTCTGTGTTCAGAGTAAACCCCGCCCTTTACAAGCTCCTGTGTTATGCAATTAAGCTGATCTGAGCAACTACTATTTCTTTTGCAAGTTTGGAGAGGCATGAAGGCAGTCAGCATTAGGAGGACGTGCTGATGCTTATCGTGCCATGTGGAGGATTTTTGGGGTATCTCCAAGGTAAGTTAGCTCTCAGCTTTTATATGTACTGTTATCATGCAGCACATCAATTGTAATTATATGACCCAGAGTGGGTGCTACTATTATGTAGCAATAATTATTTTGGGATGAGTGTTTGGGAGTGGGGCCCCCGGGGGGGTTCTGACTGGGCCTTTCTCATGGCATCACCACTTAATTCATATAGAATACTTTTATCACTTTTCTGTTTGTTTGTATATTATTTATGTCATTTTAATTCTTTCTCATTTCATTAGCACATATTGATTTATACTTACACATCTTTTCTTTACACTTCACTATCACCTTTTTCCCTTTTCGTGTGATGCCCTGGGGATGGTCCTTGGTTGGAAATTTTTTTGGGGTGCCTTGCTTCTCGGACGTGAACCCCTTAATGCTAGGCATGCCAGTATAGAGTAGCCTTGATGATTGGCCTGGCGCTTATTCATATATTTGCAAATGTATGTAACTAATACCTCTGAATCGCTATTGTCATGTAGGATTTAAGTATTGTTTTTGCTGCAGTGTGCTGGGGGGCAAATCTCCTTTTTTTCTGTGTTCAGAGTAAACCCCGCCCTTTACAAGCACCTGTGTTATGCAATTAAGCTAATCTGAGCAACTACCATTTCTTTTGCAAGTTTGGAGAGGCATGAAGGCAGTCAGCATTAGGAGGATGTGCTGATGCTTATAGTGCCATGTGGAGGTTTTTCGGGGTACCTCCAAGGTAAGTTAGCTCTCAGCTTTTATATGTACTGTTATCATGCAGCACATCAATTGTAATTATATGACCCAGAGTGGGTGCTACTATTATGTAGCAATAATTATTTTGGGGTGAGCGTTTGGGAGTGGGGCCCCCGGGGGGTTCTGACTGGGCCTTTCTCATGGCATCACCACTTAATTCATATAGAATACTTTTCTATTTGTTTGTATATTATTTATGTCATTTTAATTCTTTCTCATTTCATTAACACTTATTGATTTATACTTACACATCTCTTCTTTATACTTCACTATCACCTTTTTCCCTTTCCGTGTGATGCCCTGGGGATGGTCCTTGGTTGGAATTTTTTTTTGGGGTGCCTTGCTTCTCGGACGTGAACCCCTTAATGCTAGGGATGCCAGTATAGAGGAGCCTTGACGATTGGCCTGGCGCTTATTCATATATTTGCAAATGTATGTAACTAATACCTCTGAATCGCTATTATCATGTAGGATTTAAGTTTTGTTTTTGCTGCAGTGTGCTGGGGGGCAAATCTCCTTTTTATCTTTGTTCAGAGTAAACCCCGCCCTTTACAAGCACCTGTGTTATGCAATTAAGCTGATCTGAGCAACTACCGTTTCTTTTGCAAGTTTGGAGAGGCATGAAGGCAGTCAGCATTAGGAGGATGTGCTGATGCTTATAGTGCCATGTGGAGGTTTTTTGGGGTACCTCCAAGGTAAGTTAGCTCTCAGCTTTTATATGTACTGTTATCATGCAGTACATCAATTGTAATTATATGACCCAGAGTGGGTGCTACTATTATGTAGCAATAATTATTTTGGGGTGAGCATTTGGGAGTGGGGCCCCCGGGGGATTCTGACTGGGCCTTTCTCATGGCATCACCACTTAATTCATATAGAATACTTTTATCACTTTTCTATTTGTTTGTATATTATTTATGTCATTTTAATTCATTCTCATTTCATTAACACTTATTGATTTATACTTACACATCTCTTCTTTATACTTCACTATCACCTTTTTCCCTTTTCGTGTGATGCCCTGGGGATGGTCCTTGGTTGGAATTTTTTTTTTGGGGTGCCTTGCTTCTCGGACGTGAACCCCTTAATACTAGGGATGCCAGTATAGAGGAGCCTTGACGATTGGCCTGGCGCTTATTCATATATTTGCAAATGTATGTAACTAATACCTCTGAATCGCTATTATCATGTAGGATTTAAGTATTGTTTTTGCTGCAGTGTGCTGGGGGGCAAATCTCCTTTTTATCTTTGTTCAGAGTAAACCCCGCCCTTTACAATCACCTGTGTTATGCAATTAAGCTGATCTGAGCAACTACCATTTCTATTGCAAGTTTGGAGAGGCATGAAGGCAGTCAGCATTAGGAGGATGTGCTGATGCTTATAGTGCCATGTGGAGGTTTTTTGGGGTACCTCCAAGGTAAGTTAGCTCTCAGCTTTTATATGTACTGTTATCATGCAGTACATCAATTATAATTATATGACCCAGAGTGGGTGCTACTATTATGTAGCAATAATTATTTTGGGGTGAGCATTTGGGAGTGGGGCCCCCAGGGGGGTTCTGAATGGGCCTTTCTCATGGCATCACCACTTAATTCATATAGAATACTTTTATCACTTTCTATTTGTTTGTATATTATTTGTCATTTTAATTCTTTCTCATTTCATTAGCACATATTGATTTATACTTACACATCTTTTCTTTACACTTCACTATCACCTTTTTCCCTTTTCGTGTGATGCCCTGGGGATGGTCCTTGGTTGGAATTTTTTTTGGGGTGCCTTGCTTCTCGGACGTGAACCCCTTAATGCTAGGCATGCCAGTATAGAGTAGCCTTGATGATTGGCCTGGCGCTTATTCATATATTTGCAAATGTATGTAACTAATACCTCTGAATCGCTATTGTCACGTAGGATTTAAGTATTGTTTTTGCTGCAGTGTGCTGGGGGGCAAATCTCCTTTTTTTCTGTGTTCAGAGTAAACCCCGCCCTTTACAAGCACCTGTGTTATGCAATTAAGCTAATCTGAGCAACTACCATTTCTTTTGCAAGTTTGGAGAGGCATGAAGGCAGTCAGCATTAGGAGGATGTGCTGATGCTTATAGTGCCATGTGGAGGTTTTTTGGGGTACCTCCAAGGTAAGTTAGCTCTCAGCTTTTATATGTACTGTTATCATGCAGTACATCTATTGCATTTATATGACCCAGAGTGGGTGCTACTATTATGTAGCAATAATTATTTTGGGGTGAGTGTTTGGGAGTGGGGCCCCCGGAGCGGTTCTGACTGGGCCTTTCTCATGGCATCACCACTTAATTCATATAGAATACTTTTATCACTTTTCTATTTGTTTGTATATTATTTGTCATTTTAATTCTTTCTCATTTCATTAACACTTATTGATTTATACATACACATCTTTTCTTTATACTTCACTATCACCTTTTTCCCTTTTCGTGTGATGCCCTGGGGATGGTCCTTGGTTGGAATTTTTTTTTGGGGTGCCTTGCTTCTCGGACGGGAACCCCTTAATGCTAGGGACGCCAGTATAGAGGAGCCTTGACGATTGGCCTGGCGCTTATTCATATATTTGCAAATGTATGTAACTAATACCTCTGAATCGCTATTATCATGTAGGATTTAAGTATTGTTTTTGCTGCAGTGTGCTGGGGGGCAAATCTCCTTTTTTTCTGTGTTCAGAGTAAACCCCGCCCTTTATAAGCACCTGTGTTATGCAATTAAGCTGATCTGAGCAACTACCGTTTCTTTTGCAAGTTTGGAGAGGCATGAAGGCAGTCAGCATTAGGAGGATGTGCTGATGCTTATAGTGCCATGTGGAGGATTTTTGGGGTATCTCCAAGGTAAGTTAGCTCTCACCTTTTATATGTACTGTTATCATGCAGTACATCAATTGTAATTATATGACCCAGAGTGGGTGCTACTATTATGTAGCAATAATTATTTTGGGATGAGCGTTTGGGAGTGGGGCCCCCGGGGGGTTTCTGACTGGGCCTTTCTCATGGCATCACCACTTAATTCATATAGAATACTTTTATCACTTTTCTATTTGTTTGTATATTATTTATGTCATTTTAATTCTTTCTCATTTCATTAACACTTATTGATTTATACTTACACATCTCTTCTTTATACTTCACTATCACCTTTTTCCCTTTTTGTGTGATGCCCTGGGGATGGTCCTTGGTTGGAATTTTTTTTGGGGTGCCTTGCTTCTCGGATGTGAACCCCTTAATGCTAGTCACGCCAGTATAGAGGAGCCTTGACGATTGGCCTGGCGCTTATTCATATATTTGCAAATGTATGTAACTAATACCTCTGAATCGCTATTGTCATGTAGGATTTAAGTATTGTTTTTGCTGCAGTGCGCTGGGGGGCAAATCTCCTTTTTTTCTGTGTTCAGAGAAAACCCCGCCCTTTACAAGCACCTGTGTTATGCAATTAAGCTGATCTGAGCAACTACCATTTCTTTTGCAAGTTTGGAGAGGCATGAAGGCAGTCAGCATTAGGAGGATGTGCTGATGCTTATAGTACCATGTGGAGGTTTTTTGGGGTACCTCCAAGGTATGTTAGCTCTCAGCTTTTATATGTACTGTTATCATGCAGTACATCAATTGTAATTATATGACCCAGAGTGGGTGCTACTGTTATGTAGCAATAATTATTTTAGGGTGAGCGTTTGGGAGTGGGGCCCCCGGGGGGGTTCTGACTGGGCCTTTCTCATGGCATCACCACTTAATTCATATAGAATACTTTTATCACTTTTCTATTTGTTTGTATATTATTTATGTAATTTTAATTCTTTCTCATTTCATTAACACTTATTGATTTATACTTACACATCTCTTCTTTATACTTCACTATCACCTTTTTCCCTTTTCGTGTGATGCCCTGGGGATGGTCCTTGGTTGGAATTTTTTTTTGGGGTGCCTTGCTTCTCGGACGTGAACCCCTTAATGCTAGGGATGCCAGTATAGAGGAGCCTTGACGATTGGCCTGGCGCTTATTCATATATTTGCAAATGTATGTAACTAATACCTCTGAATCGCTATTATCATGTAGGATTTAAGTATTGTTTTTGCTGCAGTGTGCTGGGGGGCAAATCTCCTTTTTTTCTGTGTTCAGAGTAAACCCCGCCCTTTACAAGCACCTGTGTTATGCACTTAACCTGATCTGAGCAACTACCATTTCTATTGCAAGTTTGGAGAGGCATGAAGGCAGTCAGCATTAGGAGGATGTGCTGATGCTTATAGTGCCATGTGGAGGTTTTTTGGGGTACCTCCTAGGTAAGTTAGCTCTCAGCTTTTATATGTACTGTTATCATGCAGTACATCAATTATAATTATATGACCCAGAGTGGGTGCTACTATTATGTAGCAATAATTATTTTGGAGTGAGCATTTGGGAGTGGGGCCCCCGGGGGGGTTCTGACTGGGCCTTTCTCATGGCTTCACCACTTAATTCATATAGAATACTTTTATCACTTTTCTATTTGTTTGTATATTATTTATGTCATTTTAATTCTTTCTCATTTCATTAACACTTATTGATTTATACATACACATCTTTTCTTTATACTTCACTATCACCTTTTTCCCTTTTCGTGTGATGCCCTGGGGATGGTCCTTGGTTGGAATTTTTTTTTGGGGTGCCTTGCTTCTCGGACATGAACCCCTTAATGCTAGGGACGCCAGTATAGAGGAGCCTTGACTATTGGCCTGGCGCTTATTCATATATTTGCAAATGTATGTAACTAGTACCTCTGAATCGCTATTATCATGTAGGATTTAAGTATTGTTTTTGCTGCAGTGTGCTGGGGGGCAAATCTCCTTTTTTTCTGTGTTCAGAGTAAACCCCGACCTTTATAAGCACCTGTGTTATGCAATTAAGCTGATCTGAGCAACTACCGTTTCTTTTGCAAGTTTGGAGAGGCATGAAGGCAGTCAGCATTAGGAGGATGTGCTGATGCTTATAGTGCCATGTGGAGGATTTTTGGGGTATCTCCAAGGTAAGTTAGCTCTCAGCTTTTATATGTACTGTTATCATGCAGTACATCAATTGTAATTATATGACCCAGAGTGGGTGCTACTATTATGTAGCAATAATTATTTTGGGATGAGCGTTTGGGAGTGGGGCCCCCGGGGGGGTTCTGACTGGGCCTTTCTCATGGCATCACCACTTAATTCATATAGAATACTTTTATCACTTTTCTGTTTGTTTGTATATTATTTATGTAATTTTAATTCTTTCTCATTTCATTAGCACTTATTGATTTATACTTACACATCTTTTCTTTACACTTCACTATCACCTTTTTCCCTTTTCGTGTGATGCCCTGGGGATGGTCCTTGGTTGGAATTTTTTTTGGGGTGCCTTGCTTCTCGGACGTGAACCCCTTAATGCTAGGCACGCCAGTATAGAGGAGCCTTGATGATTGGCCTGGCACTTATTCATATATTTGCAAATGTATGTAACTAATACCTCTGAATCGCTATTGTCATGTAGGATTTAAGTATTGTTTTTGCTGCAGTGCGCTGGAGGACAAATCTACTTTTTTACCTGTGTTCAGAGTAAACCCCGCCCTTTACAAGCACCTGTGTTATGCAATTAAGCTGATCTGAGCAACTTCCATTTCTTTTGCAAGTTTGGAGAGGCATGAAGGCAGTCAGCAATAGGAGGATGTGCTGATGCTTATTGTGCCATGTGGAGGTTTTTTAGGGTACCTCCAAGGTAAGTTAGCTCTCAGCTTTTATATGTACTGTTATCATGCAGTACATCAATTGTATTTATATGACCCAGAGTGGGTGCTACTATTATGTAGCAATAATTATTTTGGAGTGAGCGTTTGGGAGTGGGGCCCCCGGGGGGGTTCTGACTCGGCCTTTCTCATGGCATCACCACTTAATTCATATAGAATACTTTTATCACTTTTCTATTTGTTGGTATATTATTTATGTCATTTTAATTCTTTCTCATTTCATTAACACTTATTGATTTATACTTACACATCTTTTCTTTATACTTCACTATCACCTTTTTCCCTTTTCGTGTGATGCCGTGGGGATGGTCCTTGGTTGGAATTTTTTTTTGGGGTGCCTTGCTTCTCGGACGTGAACCCCTTAATGCTAGGGATGCAAGTATAGAGGAGCCTTGACGATTGGCCTGGCGCTTATTCATATATTTGCAAATGTATGTAACTAATACCTCTGAATCGCTATTATCATGTAGGATTTAAGTATTGTTTTTGCTGCAGTGTGCTGGGGGGCAAATCTCCTTTTTTTCTTTGTTCAGAGTAAACCCCACCCTTTACAAGCACCTGTGTTATGCAATTAAGCTGATCTGAGCAACTACCATTTCTATTGCAAGTTTGGAGAGGCATGAAGGCAGTCAGCATTAGGAAGATGTGCTGATGCTTATAGTGCCATGTGGAGGTTTTTTGGGGTACCTCCAAGGTAAGTTAGCTCTCAGCTTTTATATGTACTGTTATCATGCAGTACATCAATTGTAATTATATGACCCAGAGTGGGTGCTACTATTATGTAGCAATAATTATTTGGGGGTGAGCATTTGGGAGTGGGGCCCCCGGGGGGGTTCTGACTGGGCCTTTCTCATGGCATCACCACTTAATTCATATAGAATACTTTTATCACTTTTCTATTTGTATATTATTTATGTCATTTTAATTCTTTCTCATTTCATTAACACTTATTGATTTATACTTACACATCTTTTCTTTATACTTCACTATCACCTTTTTCCCTTTTCGTGTGATGCCCAGGGGATGGTCCTTGGTTGGAATTTTTTTTTTGGGTGCCTTGCTTCTCGGACGTGAACCCCTTAATGCTAGGGACGCCAGTATAGAGGAGCCTTGACGATTGGCCTGGCGCTTATTCATATATTTACAAATGTATGTAACTAATACCTCTGAATCGCTATTATCATGTAGGATTTAAGTATTGTTTTTGCTGCAGTGTGCTGGGGGGCAAATCTCCTTTTTTTCTTTGTTCAGAGTAAACCCCGCCCTTTACAAGCACCTGTGTTATGCAATTAAGCTGATCTGAGCAACTACCATTTCTATTGCAAGTTTGGAGAGGCATGAAGGCAGTCAGCATTAGGAAGATGTGCTGATGCTTATAGTGCCATGTGGAGGTTTTTTGGGGTACCTCCAAGGTAAGTTAGCTCTCAGCTTTTATATGTACTGTTATCATGCAGTACATCAATTGTAATTATATGACCCAGAGTGGGTGCTACTATTATGTAGCAATAATTATTTTGGGGTGAGCATTTGGGAGTGGGGCCCCCGGGGGGGTTCTGCCTGGGCCTTTCTCATGGCATCACCACTTAATTCATATAGAATACTTTTATCACTTTTCTATTTGTTTGTATATTATTTATGTCATTTTAATTCTTTCTCATTTCATTAACACTTATTGATTTATACTTACACGTCTTTTCTTTATACTTCACTATCACCTTTTTCCCTTTTCGTGTGATGCCCTGGGGATGGTCCTTGGTTGGATTTTTTTTTGGGGTGCCTTGCTTCTCGGACGTGAACCCCTTAATGCTAGGGACGCCAGTATAGAGGAGCCTTGACGATTGGCCTGGCGCTTATTCATATATTTGCAAATGTATGTAACTAATACCTCTGAATCGCTATTATCATGTAGGATTTAAGTATTGTTTTTGCTGCAGTGTGCTGGGGGGCAAATCTCCTTTTTTTCTTTGTTCAGAGTAAACCCCGCCCTTTACAAGCACCTGTGTAATGCAATTAAGCTGATCTGAGCAACTACCATTTCTATTGCAAGTTTGGAGAGGCATGAAGGCAGTCAGCATTAGGAAGATGTGCTGATGCTTATAGTGCCATGTGGAGGTTTTTTGGGGTACCTCCAAGTTTAAGTTGGCTCTCAGCTTTTATATGTACTGTTATCATGCAGTACATCAATTGTAATAATATGACCCAGAGTGGGTGCTACTATTATGTAGCAATAATTATTTTGGGGTGAGCGTTTGGGAGTGGGGCCCACGGGGGGGTTCTGACTGGGCCTTTCTCATGGCATCACCACTTAATTCATATAGAATAATTTTATCACTTTTCTATTTGTTTGTATATTATTTATGTCATTTTAATTCTTTCTCATTTCATTAACACTTATTGATTTATACTTACACATCTTTTCTTTATACTTCACTATCACCTTTTTCCCTTTTCGTGTGATGCCCTGGGGATGGTCCTTGGTTGGAATTTTTTTTTGGGGTGCCTTGCTTCTCGGACGTGAACCCCTTAATGCTAGGGACGCCAGTATAGAGGAGCCTTGACGATTGGCCTGGCGCTTATTCATATATTTGCAAATGTATGTAACTAATACCTCTGAATCGCTATTATCATGTAGGATTTAAGTATTGTTTTTGCTGCAGTGTGCTGGGGTGCAAATCTCCCTTTTTTCTTTGTTCAGAGTAAACCCCGTCCTTTACAAGCACCTGTGTTATGCAATTAAGCTGATCTGAGCAACTACCATTTCTATTGCAAGTTTGGAGAGGCATGAAGGCAGTCAGCATTAGGAGGATGTGCTGATGCTTATAGTGCCATGTGGAGGTTTTTCGGGGTACCTCCAAGGTAAGTTGGCTCTCAGCTTTTATATGTACTGTTATCATGCAGTACATCAATTCTAATTATATGACCCAGAGTGGGTGCTACTATTATGTAGCAATAATTATTTTGGGGTGAGCGTTTGGGAGTGGGGCCCCCGGGGGGGGTTCTGACTGGGCCTTTCTCATGGCATCACCACTTAATTCATATAGAAAACTTTTATCACTTTTCTATTTGCTTGTATATTATTTATGTCATTTTAATTCTTTCTCATTTCATTAACACTTATTGATTTATACTTACACATCTTTTCTTTATACTTCACTATCACCTTTTTCCCTTTTCGTGTGATGCCCTGGGGATGGTCCTTGGTTGGAATTTTTTTTTGGGGTGCCTTGCTTCTCAGACGTGAACCCCTTAATACTAGGGATGCCAGTATAGAGGAGCCTTGACGATTGGCCTGGCGCTTATTCATATATTTGCAAATGTATGTAACTAATACCTCTGAATCGCTATTATCATGTAGGATTTAAGTATTGTTTTTGCTGCAGTGTGCTGGGGGGCAAATCTCCTTTTTTTCTTAGTTCAGAGTAAACCCCGCCCTTTACAAGCACCTGTGTTATGCAATTAAGCTGATCTGAGCAACTACCATTTCTATTGCAAGTTTGGAGAGGCATGAAGGCAGTCAGCATTAGGAAGATGTGCTGATGCTTATAGTGCCATGTGGAGGTTTTTTGGGGTACCTCCAAGGTATGTTGGCTCTCAGCTTTTATATGTACTGTTATCATGCAGTACATCAATTCTAATTATATGACCCAGAGTGGGTGCTACTATTATGTAGCAATAATTATTTTGGGGTGAGCGTTTGGGAGTGGGGCCCACGGGGGGGTTCTGACTGGGCCTTTCTCATGGCATCACCACTTAATTCATATAGAATACTTTTATCACTTTTCTATTTGTTTGTATATTATTTATGTCATTTTAATTCTTTCTCATTTCATTAACACTTATTGATTTATACTTACACATCTTTTCTTTATACTTCACTATCACCTTTTTCCCTTTTCGTGTGATGCCCTGGGGATGGTCCTTGGTTGGAATTTTTTTTGGGGTGCCTTGCTTCTCGGACGTGAACCCCTTAATGCTAGGGACGCCAGTATAGAGGAGCCTTGACGATTGGCCTGGCGCTTATTCATATATTTGCAAATGTATGTAACTAATACCTCTGAATCGCTATTATCATGTAGGATTTAAGTATTGTTTTTGCTGCAGTGTGCTGGGGGGCAAATCTCCTTTTTTTCTTTGTTCAGAGTAAACCCCGCCCTTTACAAGCTCCTGTGTTATGCAATTAAGCCGATCTGAGCAACTACCATTTCTATTGCAAGTTTGGCGAGGCATGAAGGCAGTCAGCATTAGGAAGATGTGCTGATGCTTATAGTGCCATGTGGAGGTTTTTTGGGGTACCTCCAAGGTAAGTTAGCTCTCAGCTTTTATATGTACTGTTATCATGCAGTACATCAATAGTAATCATATGACCCAGAGTGGGTGCTACTATTATGTAGCAATAATTATTTTGGGGTGAGCGTTTGGGAGTGGGGCCCACGGGTGTGTTCTGACTGGGCCTTTCTCATGGCATCACCACTTAATTCATATAGAATACTTTTATCACTTTTCTATTTGTTTGTATATTATTTATGTCATTTTAATTCTTTCTCATTTCATTAACACTTATTGATTTATACTTACACATCTTTTCTTTATACTTCACTATCACCTTTTTCCCTTTTCGTGTGATGCCCTGGGGATGGTCCTTGGTTGGAATTTTTTTTGGGGTGCCTTGCTTCTCGGACGTGAACCCCTTAATGCTAGGGACGCCAGTATAGAGGAGCCTTGACGATTGGCCTGGCGCTTATTCATATATTTGCAAATGTATGTAACTAATACCTCTGAATCGCTATTATCATGTAGGATTTAAGTATTGTTTTTGCTGCAGTGTGCTGGGGGGCAAATCTCCCTTTTTTCTTTGTTCAGAGTAAACCCCGCCCTTTACAAGCTCCTGTGTTATGTAATTAAGCTGATCTGAGCAACTACCATTTCTATTGTAAGTTTGGAGAGGCATGAAGGCAGTCAGCATTAGGAAGATGTGCTGATGCTTATAGTGCCATGTGGAGGTTTTTTGGGGTACCTCCAAGGTAAGTTAGCTCTCAGCTTTTATATGTACTGTTATCATGCAGTACATCAATTGTAATTATATGACCCAGAGTGGGTGCTACTATTATGTAGCAATAATTATTTTGGGGTGAGCATTTGGGAGTGGGGCCCCCGGGGGGGTTCTGCCTGGGCCTTTCTCATGGCATCACCACTTAATTCATATAGAATACTTTTATCACTTTTCTATTTGTTTGTATATTATTTATGTCATTTTAATTCTTTCTCATTTCATTAACACTTATTGATTTATACTTACACATCTTTTCTTTATACTTCACTATCACCTTTTTCCCTTTTCGTGTGATGCCCTGGGGATGGTCCTTGGTTGGAATTTTTTTTTGGGGTGCCTTGATTCTCAGACGTGAACCCCTTAATGCTAGGCACGCCAGTATAGAGGAGCCTTGACGATTGGCCTGGCGCTTATTCATATATTTGCAAATGTATGTAACTAATACCTCTGAATTGCTATTATCATGTAGGATTTAAGTATTGTTTTTGCTGCAGTGTGCTGGGGGGCAAATCTCCTTTTTTTCTGTGTTCAGAGTAAACCCCGCCCTTTACAAGCACCTGTGTTATGCAATTAAGCTGATCTGAGCAACTTCCATTTCTTTTGCAAGTTTGGAGAGGCATGAAGGCAGTCAGCATTAGGAGGATGTGCTGATGCTTATTGTGCCATGTGGAGGTTTTTTGGGGTACCTCCAAGGTAAGTTAGCTCTCAGCTTTTATATGTACTGTTATCATGCAGTACATCAATTGTATTTATATGACCCAGAGTGGGTGCTACTATTATGTAGCAATAATTATTTTGGGGTGAGCATTTGGGAGTGGGGCCCCCGGGGGGGTTCTGACTGGGTCTTTCTCATGGCATCACCACTTAATTCATATAGAATACTTTTATCACTTTTCTATTTGTTTGTATATTATTTATGTCATTTTAATTCTTTCTCATTTCATTAACACTTATTGATTTATACTTACACGTCTTTTCTTTATACTTCACTATCACCTTTTTCCCTTTTCGTGTGATGCCCTGGGGATGGTCCTTGGTTGGAATTTTTTTTTGGGGTGCCTTGATTCTCAGACGTGAACCCCTTAATGGTAGGCACGCCAGTATAGAGGAGCCTTGACGATTGGCCTGGCGCTTATTCATATTTTTGCAAATGTATGTAACTAATACCTCTGAATCGCTATTATCATGTAGGATTTAAGTATTGTTTTTGCTGCAGTGTGCTGGGGGGAAATCTCCTTTTTTCTGTGTTCAGAGTAAACCCCGCCCTTTACAAGCACCTGTGTTATGCAATTAAGCTGATCTGAGCAACTACCATTTCTATTGCAAGTTTGGAGAGGCATGAAGGCAGTCAGCATTAGAAGGATGTGCTGATGCTTATGGTGCCATGTGGAGGTTTTTCGGGGTACCTCCAAGGTAAGTTAGCTCTCAGCTTTTATATGTACTGTTATCATGCAGTACATCAATTATAATTATATGACCCAGAGCGGGTGCTACTATTATGTAGCAATAATTATTTTGGGGTGAGCATTTGGGAGTGGGGCCCCCGGGGGGGTTCTGACTGGGTCTTTCTCATGGCATCACCACTTAATTCATATAGAATACTTTTATCACTTTTCTATTTGTTTGTATATTATTTATGTCATTTTAATTCTTTCTCATTTCATTAACACTTATTGATTTATACTTACACGTCTTTTCTTTATACTTCACTATCACCTTTTTCCCTTTTCGTGTGATGCCCTGGGGATGGTCCTTGGTTGGAATTTTTTTTTGGGGTGCCTTGATTCTCAGACGTGAACCCCTTAATGGTAGGCACGCCAGTATAGAGGAGCCTTGACGATTGGCCTGGCACTTATTCATATTTTTGCAAATGTATGTAACTAATACCTCTGAATCGCTATTATCATGTAGGATTTAAGTATTGTTTTTGCTGCAGTGTGCTGGGGGGAAATCTCCTTTTTTCTGTGTTCAGAGTAAACCCCGCCCTTTACAAGCTCCTGTGTTATGCAATTAAGCTGATCTGAGCAACTACTATTTCTTTTGCAAGTTTGGAGAGGCATGAAGGCAGTCAGCATTAGGAGGACGTGCTGATGCTTATCGTGCCATGTGGAGGATTTTTGGGGTATCTCCAAGGTAAGTTAGCTCTCAGCTTTTATATGTACTGTTATCATGCAGCACATCAATTGTAATTATATGACCCAGAGTGGGTGCTACTATTATGTAGCAATAATTATTTTGGGATGAGTGTTTGGGAGTGGGGCCCCCGGGGGGGTTCTGACTGGGCCTTTCTCATGGCATCACCACTTAATTCATATAGAATACTTTTATCACTTTTCTGTTTGTTTGTATATTATTTATGTCATTTTAATTCTTTCTCATTTCATTAGCACATATTGATTTATACTTACACATCTTTTCTTTACACTTCACTATCACCTTTTTCCCTTTTCGTGTGATGCCCTGGGGATGGTCCTTGGTTGGAAATTTTTTTGGGGTGCCTTGCTTCTCGGACGTGAACCCCTTAATGCTAGGCATGCCAGTATAGAGTAGCCTTGATGATTGGCCTGGCGCTTATTCATATATTTGCAAATGTATGTAACTAATACCTCTGAATCGCTATTGTCATGTAGGATTTAAGTATTGTTTTTGCTGCAGTGTGCTGGGGGGCAAATCTCCTTTTTTTCTGTGTTCAGAGTAAACCCCGCCCTTTACAAGCACCTGTGTTATGCAATTAAGCTAATCTGAGCAACTACCATTTCTTTTGCAAGTTTGGAGAGGCATGAAGGCAGTCAGCATTAGGAGGATGTGCTGATGCTTATAGTGCCATGTGGAGGTTTTTCGGGGTACCTCCAAGGTAAGTTAGCTCTCAGCTTTTATATGTACTGTTATCATGCAGCACATCAATTGTAATTATATGACCCAGAGTGGGTGCTACTATTATGTAGCAATAATTATTTTGGGGTGAGCGTTTGGGAGTGGGGCCCCCGGGGGGTTCTGACTGGGCCTTTCTCATGGCATCACCACTTAATTCATATAGAATACTTTTCTATTTGTTTGTATATTATTTATGTCATTTTAATTCTTTCTCATTTCATTAACACTTATTGATTTATACTTACACATCTCTTCTTTATACTTCACTATCACCTTTTTCCCTTTCCGTGTGATGCCCTGGGGATGGTCCTTGGTTGGAATTTTTTTTTGGGGTGCCTTGCTTCTCGGACGTGAACCCCTTAATGCTAGGGATGCCAGTATAGAGGAGCCTTGACGATTGGCCTGGCGCTTATTCATATATTTGCAAATGTATGTAACTAATACCTCTGAATCGCTATTATCATGTAGGATTTAAGTTTTGTTTTTGCTGCAGTGTGCTGGGGGGCAAATCTCCTTTTTATCTTTGTTCAGAGTAAACCCCGCCCTTTACAAGCACCTGTGTTATGCAATTAAGCTGATCTGAGCAACTACCGTTTCTTTTGCAAGTTTGGAGAGGCATGAAGGCAGTCAGCATTAGGAGGATGTGCTGATGCTTATAGTGCCATGTGGAGGTTTTTTGGGGTACCTCCAAGGTAAGTTAGCTCTCAGCTTTTATATGTACTGTTATCATGCAGTACATCAATTGTAATTATATGACCCAGAGTGGGTGCTACTATTATGTAGCAATAATTATTTTGGGGTGAGCATTTGGGAGTGGGGCCCCCGGGGGATTCTGACTGGGCCTTTCTCATGGCATCACCACTTAATTCATATAGAATACTTTTATCACTTTTCTATTTGTTTGTATATTATTTATGTCATTTTAATTCATTCTCATTTCATTAACACTTATTGATTTATACTTACACATCTCTTCTTTATACTTCACTATCACCTTTTTCCCTTTTCGTGTGATGCCCTGGGGATGGTCCTTGGTTGGAATTTTTTTTTTGGGGTGCCTTGCTTCTCGGACGTGAACCCCTTAATACTAGGGATGCCAGTATAGAGGAGCCTTGACGATTGGCCTGGCGCTTATTCATATATTTGCAAATGTATGTAACTAATACCTCTGAATCGCTATTATCATGTAGGATTTAAGTATTGTTTTTGCTGCAGTGTGCTGGGGGGCAAATCTCCTTTTTATCTTTGTTCAGAGTAAACCCCGCCCTTTACAATCACCTGTGTTATGCAATTAAGCTGATCTGAGCAACTACCATTTCTATTGCAAGTTTGGAGAGGCATGAAGGCAGTCAGCATTAGGAGGATGTGCTGATGCTTATAGTGCCATGTGGAGGTTTTTTGGGGTACCTCCAAGGTAAGTTAGCTCTCAGCTTTTATATGTACTGTTATCATGCAGTACATCAATTATAATTATATGACCCAGAGTGGGTGCTACTATTATGTAGCAATAATTATTTTGGGGTGAGCATTTGGGAGTGGGGCCCCCAGGGGGGTTCTGAATGGGCCTTTCTCATGGCATCACCACTTAATTCATATAGAATACTTTTATCACTTTCTATTTGTTTGTATATTATTTGTCATTTTAATTCTTTCTCATTTCATTAGCACATATTGATTTATACTTACACATCTTTTCTTTACACTTCACTATCACCTTTTTCCCTTTTCGTGTGATGCCCTGGGGATGGTCCTTGGTTGGAATTTTTTTTGGGGTGCCTTGCTTCTCGGACGTGAACCCCTTAATGCTAGGCATGCCAGTATAGAGTAGCCTTGATGATTGGCCTGGCGCTTATTCATATATTTGCAAATGTATGTAACTAATACCTCTGAATCGCTATTGTCACGTAGGATTTAAGTATTGTTTTTGCTGCAGTGTGCTGGGGGGCAAATCTCCTTTTTTTCTGTGTTCAGAGTAAACCCCGCCCTTTACAAGCACCTGTGTTATGCAATTAAGCTAATCTGAGCAACTACCATTTCTTTTGCAAGTTTGGAGAGGCATGAAGGCAGTCAGCATTAGGAGGATGTGCTGATGCTTATAGTGCCATGTGGAGGTTTTTTGGGGTACCTCCAAGGTAAGTTAGCTCTCAGCTTTTATATGTACTGTTATCATGCAGTACATCTATTGCATTTATATGACCCAGAGTGGGTGCTACTATTATGTAGCAATAATTATTTTGGGGTGAGTGTTTGGGAGTGGGGCCCCCGGAGCGGTTCTGACTGGGCCTTTCTCATGGCATCACCACTTAATTCATATAGAATACTTTTATCACTTTTCTATTTGTTTGTATATTATTTGTCATTTTAATTCTTTCTCATTTCATTAACACTTATTGATTTATACATACACATCTTTTCTTTATACTTCACTATCACCTTTTTCCCTTTTCGTGTGATGCCCTGGGGATGGTCCTTGGTTGGAATTTTTTTTTGGGGTGCCTTGCTTCTCGGACGGGAACCCCTTAATGCTAGGGACGCCAGTATAGAGGAGCCTTGACGATTGGCCTGGCGCTTATTCATATATTTGCAAATGTATGTAACTAATACCTCTGAATCGCTATTATCATGTAGGATTTAAGTATTGTTTTTGCTGCAGTGTGCTGGGGGGCAAATCTCCTTTTTTTCTGTGTTCAGAGTAAACCCCGCCCTTTATAAGCACCTGTGTTATGCAATTAAGCTGATCTGAGCAACTACCGTTTCTTTTGCAAGTTTGGAGAGGCATGAAGGCAGTCAGCATTAGGAGGATGTGCTGATGCTTATAGTGCCATGTGGAGGATTTTTGGGGTATCTCCAAGGTAAGTTAGCTCTCACCTTTTATATGTACTGTTATCATGCAGTACATCAATTGTAATTATATGACCCAGAGTGGGTGCTACTATTATGTAGCAATAATTATTTTGGGATGAGCGTTTGGGAGTGGGGCCCCCGGGGGGTTTCTGACTGGGCCTTTCTCATGGCATCACCACTTAATTCATATAGAATACTTTTATCACTTTTCTATTTGTTTGTATATTATTTATGTCATTTTAATTCTTTCTCATTTCATTAACACTTATTGATTTATACTTACACATCTCTTCTTTATACTTCACTATCACCTTTTTCCCTTTTTGTGTGATGCCCTGGGGATGGTCCTTGGTTGGAATTTTTTTTGGGGTGCCTTGCTTCTCGGATGTGAACCCCTTAATGCTAGTCACGCCAGTATAGAGGAGCCTTGACGATTGGCCTGGCGCTTATTCATATATTTGCAAATGTATGTAACTAATACCTCTGAATCGCTATTGTCATGTAGGATTTAAGTATTGTTTTTGCTGCAGTGCGCTGGGGGGCAAATCTCCTTTTTTTCTGTGTTCAGAGAAAACCCCGCCCTTTACAAGCACCTGTGTTATGCAATTAAGCTGATCTGAGCAACTACCATTTCTTTTGCAAGTTTGGAGAGGCATGAAGGCAGTCAGCATTAGGAGGATGTGCTGATGCTTATAGTACCATGTGGAGGTTTTTTGGGGTACCTCCAAGGTATGTTAGCTCTCAGCTTTTATATGTACTGTTATCATGCAGTACATCAATTGTAATTATATGACCCAGAGTGGGTGCTACTGTTATGTAGCAATAATTATTTTAGGGTGAGCGTTTGGGAGTGGGGCCCCCGGGGGGGTTCTGACTGGGCCTTTCTCATGGCATCACCACTTAATTCATATAGAATACTTTTATCACTTTTCTATTTGTTTGTATATTATTTATGTAATTTTAATTCTTTCTCATTTCATTAACACTTATTGATTTATACTTACACATCTCTTCTTTATACTTCACTATCACCTTTTTCCCTTTTCGTGTGATGCCCTGGGGATGGTCCTTGGTTGGAATTTTTTTTTGGGGTGCCTTGCTTCTCGGACGTGAACCCCTTAATGCTAGGGATGCCAGTATAGAGGAGCCTTGACGATTGGCCTGGCGCTTATTCATATATTTGCAAATGTATGTAACTAATACCTCTGAATCGCTATTATCATGTAGGATTTAAGTATTGTTTTTGCTGCAGTGTGCTGGGGGGCAAATCTCCTTTTTTTCTGTGTTCAGAGTAAACCCCGCCCTTTACAAGCACCTGTGTTATGCACTTAACCTGATCTGAGCAACTACCATTTCTATTGCAAGTTTGGAGAGGCATGAAGGCAGTCAGCATTAGGAGGATGTGCTGATGCTTATAGTGCCATGTGGAGGTTTTTTGGGGTACCTCCTAGGTAAGTTAGCTCTCAGCTTTTATATGTACTGTTATCATGCAGTACATCAATTATAATTATATGACCCAGAGTGGGTGCTACTATTATGTAGCAATAATTATTTTGGAGTGAGCATTTGGGAGTGGGGCCCCCGGGGGGGTTCTGACTGGGCCTTTCTCATGGCTTCACCACTTAATTCATATAGAATACTTTTATCACTTTTCTATTTGTTTGTATATTATTTATGTCATTTTAATTCTTTCTCATTTCATTAACACTTATTGATTTATACATACACATCTTTTCTTTATACTTCACTATCACCTTTTTCCCTTTTCGTGTGATGCCCTGGGGATGGTCCTTGGTTGGAATTTTTTTTTGGGGTGCCTTGCTTCTCGGACATGAACCCCTTAATGCTAGGGACGCCAGTATAGAGGAGCCTTGACTATTGGCCTGGCGCTTATTCATATATTTGCAAATGTATGTAACTAGTACCTCTGAATCGCTATTATCATGTAGGATTTAAGTATTGTTTTTGCTGCAGTGTGCTGGGGGGCAAATCTCCTTTTTTTCTGTGTTCAGAGTAAACCCCGACCTTTATAAGCACCTGTGTTATGCAATTAAGCTGATCTGAGCAACTACCGTTTCTTTTGCAAGTTTGGAGAGGCATGAAGGCAGTCAGCATTAGGAGGATGTGCTGATGCTTATAGTGCCATGTGGAGGATTTTTGGGGTATCTCCAAGGTAAGTTAGCTCTCAGCTTTTATATGTACTGTTATCATGCAGTACATCAATTGTAATTATATGACCCAGAGTGGGTGCTACTATTATGTAGCAATAATTATTTTGGGATGAGCGTTTGGGAGTGGGGCCCCCGGGGGGGTTCTGACTGGGCCTTTCTCATGGCATCACCACTTAATTCATATAGAATACTTTTATCACTTTTCTGTTTGTTTGTATATTATTTATGTAATTTTAATTCTTTCTCATTTCATTAGCACTTATTGATTTATACTTACACATCTTTTCTTTACACTTCACTATCACCTTTTTCCCTTTTCGTGTGATGCCCTGGGGATGGTCCTTGGTTGGAATTTTTTTTGGGGTGCCTTGCTTCTCGGACGTGAACCCCTTAATGCTAGGCACGCCAGTATAGAGGAGCCTTGATGATTGGCCTGGCACTTATTCATATATTTGCAAATGTATGTAACTAATACCTCTGAATCGCTATTGTCATGTAGGATTTAAGTATTGTTTTTGCTGCAGTGCGCTGGAGGACAAATCTACTTTTTTACCTGTGTTCAGAGTAAACCCCGCCCTTTACAAGCACCTGTGTTATGCAATTAAGCTGATCTGAGCAACTTCCATTTCTTTTGCAAGTTTGGAGAGGCATGAAGGCAGTCAGCAATAGGAGGATGTGCTGATGCTTATTGTGCCATGTGGAGGTTTTTTAGGGTACCTCCAAGGTAAGTTAGCTCTCAGCTTTTATATGTACTGTTATCATGCAGTACATCAATTGTATTTATATGACCCAGAGTGGGTGCTACTATTATGTAGCAATAATTATTTTGGAGTGAGCGTTTGGGAGTGGGGCCCCCGGGGGGGTTCTGACTCGGCCTTTCTCATGGCATCACCACTTAATTCATATAGAATACTTTTATCACTTTTCTATTTGTTGGTATATTATTTATGTCATTTTAATTCTTTCTCATTTCATTAACACTTATTGATTTATACTTACACATCTTTTCTTTATACTTCACTATCACCTTTTTCCCTTTTCGTGTGATGCCGTGGGGATGGTCCTTGGTTGGAATTTTTTTTTGGGGTGCCTTGCTTCTCGGACGTGAACCCCTTAATGCTAGGGATGCAAGTATAGAGGAGCCTTGACGATTGGCCTGGCGCTTATTCATATATTTGCAAATGTATGTAACTAATACCTCTGAATCGCTATTATCATGTAGGATTTAAGTATTGTTTTTGCTGCAGTGTGCTGGGGGGCAAATCTCCTTTTTTTCTTTGTTCAGAGTAAACCCCACCCTTTACAAGCACCTGTGTTATGCAATTAAGCTGATCTGAGCAACTACCATTTCTATTGCAAGTTTGGAGAGGCATGAAGGCAGTCAGCATTAGGAAGATGTGCTGATGCTTATAGTGCCATGTGGAGGTTTTTTGGGGTACCTCCAAGGTAAGTTAGCTCTCAGCTTTTATATGTACTGTTATCATGCAGTACATCAATTGTAATTATATGACCCAGAGTGGGTGCTACTATTATGTAGCAATAATTATTTGGGGGTGAGCATTTGGGAGTGGGGCCCCCGGGGGGGTTCTGACTGGGCCTTTCTCATGGCATCACCACTTAATTCATATAGAATACTTTTATCACTTTTCTATTTGTATATTATTTATGTCATTTTAATTCTTTCTCATTTCATTAACACTTATTGATTTATACTTACACATCTTTTCTTTATACTTCACTATCACCTTTTTCCCTTTTCGTGTGATGCCCAGGGGATGGTCCTTGGTTGGAATTTTTTTTTTGGGTGCCTTGCTTCTCGGACGTGAACCCCTTAATGCTAGGGACGCCAGTATAGAGGAGCCTTGACGATTGGCCTGGCGCTTATTCATATATTTACAAATGTATGTAACTAATACCTCTGAATCGCTATTATCATGTAGGATTTAAGTATTGTTTTTGCTGCAGTGTGCTGGGGGGCAAATCTCCTTTTTTTCTTTGTTCAGAGTAAACCCCGCCCTTTACAAGCACCTGTGTTATGCAATTAAGCTGATCTGAGCAACTACCATTTCTATTGCAAGTTTGGAGAGGCATGAAGGCAGTCAGCATTAGGAAGATGTGCTGATGCTTATAGTGCCATGTGGAGGTTTTTTGGGGTACCTCCAAGGTAAGTTAGCTCTCAGCTTTTATATGTACTGTTATCATGCAGTACATCAATTGTAATTATATGACCCAGAGTGGGTGCTACTATTATGTAGCAATAATTATTTTGGGGTGAGCATTTGGGAGTGGGGCCCCCGGGGGGGTTCTGCCTGGGCCTTTCTCATGGCATCACCACTTAATTCATATAGAATACTTTTATCACTTTTCTATTTGTTTGTATATTATTTATGTCATTTTAATTCTTTCTCATTTCATTAACACTTATTGATTTATACTTACACGTCTTTTCTTTATACTTCACTATCACCTTTTTCCCTTTTCGTGTGATGCCCTGGGGATGGTCCTTGGTTGGATTTTTTTTTGGGGTGCCTTGCTTCTCGGACGTGAACCCCTTAATGCTAGGGACGCCAGTATAGAGGAGCCTTGACGATTGGCCTGGCGCTTATTCATATATTTGCAAATGTATGTAACTAATACCTCTGAATCGCTATTATCATGTAGGATTTAAGTATTGTTTTTGCTGCAGTGTGCTGGGGGGCAAATCTCCTTTTTTTCTTTGTTCAGAGTAAACCCCGCCCTTTACAAGCACCTGTGTAATGCAATTAAGCTGATCTGAGCAACTACCATTTCTATTGCAAGTTTGGAGAGGCATGAAGGCAGTCAGCATTAGGAAGATGTGCTGATGCTTATAGTGCCATGTGGAGGTTTTTTGGGGTACCTCCAAGTTTAAGTTGGCTCTCAGCTTTTATATGTACTGTTATCATGCAGTACATCAATTGTAATAATATGACCCAGAGTGGGTGCTACTATTATGTAGCAATAATTATTTTGGGGTGAGCGTTTGGGAGTGGGGCCCACGGGGGGGTTCTGACTGGGCCTTTCTCATGGCATCACCACTTAATTCATATAGAATAATTTTATCACTTTTCTATTTGTTTGTATATTATTTATGTCATTTTAATTCTTTCTCATTTCATTAACACTTATTGATTTATACTTACACATCTTTTCTTTATACTTCACTATCACCTTTTTCCCTTTTCGTGTGATGCCCTGGGGATGGTCCTTGGTTGGAATTTTTTTTTGGGGTGCCTTGCTTCTCGGACGTGAACCCCTTAATGCTAGGGACGCCAGTATAGAGGAGCCTTGACGATTGGCCTGGCGCTTATTCATATATTTGCAAATGTATGTAACTAATACCTCTGAATCGCTATTATCATGTAGGATTTAAGTATTGTTTTTGCTGCAGTGTGCTGGGGTGCAAATCTCCCTTTTTTCTTTGTTCAGAGTAAACCCCGTCCTTTACAAGCACCTGTGTTATGCAATTAAGCTGATCTGAGCAACTACCATTTCTATTGCAAGTTTGGAGAGGCATGAAGGCAGTCAGCATTAGGAGGATGTGCTGATGCTTATAGTGCCATGTGGAGGTTTTTCGGGGTACCTCCAAGGTAAGTTGGCTCTCAGCTTTTATATGTACTGTTATCATGCAGTACATCAATTCTAATTATATGACCCAGAGTGGGTGCTACTATTATGTAGCAATAATTATTTTGGGGTGAGCGTTTGGGAGTGGGGCCCCCGGGGGGGGTTCTGACTGGGCCTTTCTCATGGCATCACCACTTAATTCATATAGAAAACTTTTATCACTTTTCTATTTGCTTGTATATTATTTATGTCATTTTAATTCTTTCTCATTTCATTAACACTTATTGATTTATACTTACACATCTTTTCTTTATACTTCACTATCACCTTTTTCCCTTTTCGTGTGATGCCCTGGGGATGGTCCTTGGTTGGAATTTTTTTTTGGGGTGCCTTGCTTCTCAGACGTGAACCCCTTAATACTAGGGATGCCAGTATAGAGGAGCCTTGACGATTGGCCTGGCGCTTATTCATATATTTGCAAATGTATGTAACTAATACCTCTGAATCGCTATTATCATGTAGGATTTAAGTATTGTTTTTGCTGCAGTGTGCTGGGGGGCAAATCTCCTTTTTTTCTTAGTTCAGAGTAAACCCCGCCCTTTACAAGCACCTGTGTTATGCAATTAAGCTGATCTGAGCAACTACCATTTCTATTGCAAGTTTGGAGAGGCATGAAGGCAGTCAGCATTAGGAAGATGTGCTGATGCTTATAGTGCCATGTGGAGGTTTTTTGGGGTACCTCCAAGGTATGTTGGCTCTCAGCTTTTATATGTACTGTTATCATGCAGTACATCAATTCTAATTATATGACCCAGAGTGGGTGCTACTATTATGTAGCAATAATTATTTTGGGGTGAGCGTTTGGGAGTGGGGCCCACGGGGGGGTTCTGACTGGGCCTTTCTCATGGCATCACCACTTAATTCATATAGAATACTTTTATCACTTTTCTATTTGTTTGTATATTATTTATGTCATTTTAATTCTTTCTCATTTCATTAACACTTATTGATTTATACTTACACATCTTTTCTTTATACTTCACTATCACCTTTTTCCCTTTTCGTGTGATGCCCTGGGGATGGTCCTTGGTTGGAATTTTTTTTGGGGTGCCTTGCTTCTCGGACGTGAACCCCTTAATGCTAGGGACGCCAGTATAGAGGAGCCTTGACGATTGGCCTGGCGCTTATTCATATATTTGCAAATGTATGTAACTAATACCTCTGAATCGCTATTATCATGTAGGATTTAAGTATTGTTTTTGCTGCAGTGTGCTGGGGGGCAAATCTCCTTTTTTTCTTTGTTCAGAGTAAACCCCGCCCTTTACAAGCTCCTGTGTTATGCAATTAAGCCGATCTGAGCAACTACCATTTCTATTGCAAGTTTGGCGAGGCATGAAGGCAGTCAGCATTAGGAAGATGTGCTGATGCTTATAGTGCCATGTGGAGGTTTTTTGGGGTACCTCCAAGGTAAGTTAGCTCTCAGCTTTTATATGTACTGTTATCATGCAGTACATCAATAGTAATCATATGACCCAGAGTGGGTGCTACTATTATGTAGCAATAATTATTTTGGGGTGAGCGTTTGGGAGTGGGGCCCACGGGTGTGTTCTGACTGGGCCTTTCTCATGGCATCACCACTTAATTCATATAGAATACTTTTATCACTTTTCTATTTGTTTGTATATTATTTATGTCATTTTAATTCTTTCTCATTTCATTAACACTTATTGATTTATACTTACACATCTTTTCTTTATACTTCACTATCACCTTTTTCCCTTTTCGTGTGATGCCCTGGGGATGGTCCTTGGTTGGAATTTTTTTTGGGGTGCCTTGCTTCTCGGACGTGAACCCCTTAATGCTAGGGACGCCAGTATAGAGGAGCCTTGACGATTGGCCTGGCGCTTATTCATATATTTGCAAATGTATGTAACTAATACCTCTGAATCGCTATTATCATGTAGGATTTAAGTATTGTTTTTGCTGCAGTGTGCTGGGGGGCAAATCTCCCTTTTTTCTTTGTTCAGAGTAAACCCCGCCCTTTACAAGCTCCTGTGTTATGTAATTAAGCTGATCTGAGCAACTACCATTTCTATTGTAAGTTTGGAGAGGCATGAAGGCAGTCAGCATTAGGAAGATGTGCTGATGCTTATAGTGCCATGTGGAGGTTTTTTGGGGTACCTCCAAGGTAAGTTAGCTCTCAGCTTTTATATGTACTGTTATCATGCAGTACATCAATTGTAATTATATGACCCAGAGTGGGTGCTACTATTATGTAGCAATAATTATTTTGGGGTGAGCATTTGGGAGTGGGGCCCCCGGGGGGGTTCTGCCTGGGCCTTTCTCATGGCATCACCACTTAATTCATATAGAATACTTTTATCACTTTTCTATTTGTTTGTATATTATTTATGTCATTTTAATTCTTTCTCATTTCATTAACACTTATTGATTTATACTTACACATCTTTTCTTTATACTTCACTATCACCTTTTTCCCTTTTCGTGTGATGCCCTGGGGATGGTCCTTGGTTGGAATTTTTTTTTGGGGTGCCTTGATTCTCAGACGTGAACCCCTTAATGCTAGGCACGCCAGTATAGAGGAGCCTTGACGATTGGCCTGGCGCTTATTCATATATTTGCAAATGTATGTAACTAATACCTCTGAATTGCTATTATCATGTAGGATTTAAGTATTGTTTTTGCTGCAGTGTGCTGGGGGGCAAATCTCCTTTTTTTCTGTGTTCAGAGTAAACCCCGCCCTTTACAAGCACCTGTGTTATGCAATTAAGCTGATCTGAGCAACTTCCATTTCTTTTGCAAGTTTGGAGAGGCATGAAGGCAGTCAGCATTAGGAGGATGTGCTGATGCTTATTGTGCCATGTGGAGGTTTTTTGGGGTACCTCCAAGGTAAGTTAGCTCTCAGCTTTTATATGTACTGTTATCATGCAGTACATCAATTGTATTTATATGACCCAGAGTGGGTGCTACTATTATGTAGCAATAATTATTTTTGGGTGAGCGTTTGGGAGTGGGGCCCCAGGGGGGGTTCTGACTGGGCCTTTCTCATGGCATCACCACTTAATTCATATAGAATACTTTTATCACTTTTCTATTTGTTTGTATATTATTTGTCATTTTAATTCTTTCTCATTCATTAACACTTATTGATTTATACTTACACATCTTTTCTTTATACTTCACTATCACCTTTTTCCCTTTTCGTGTGATGCCCTGGGGATGGTCCTTGGTTGGAATTTTTTTTTGGGGTGCCTTGCTTCTCGGACGTGAACCCCTTAATGCTAGGGATGCCAGTATAGAGGAGTCTTGACGATTGGCCTGGCGATTTTCATATATTTGCAAATGTATGTAACTAATACCTCTGAATCGCTATTATCATGTAGGATTTAAGTATTGTTTTTGCTGCACTGTGCTGGGGGGCAAATCTCCTTTTTTTCTTTGTTCAGAGTAAATCCCGCCCTTTACAAGCACCTGTGTTATGCAATTAAGCTGATCTGAGCAACTACCATTTCTATTGCAAGTTTGGAGAGGCATGAAGGCAGTCAGCATTAGGAAGATGTGCTGATGCTTATAGTGCCATGTGGAGGTTTTTTGGGGTACCTCCAAGGTAAGTTAGCTCTCAGCTTTTATATGTACTGTTATCATGCAGTACATCAATTGTAATAATATGACCCAGAGTGGGTGCTACTATTATGTAGCAATAATTATTTTGGGGTGAGCGTTTGGGAGTGGGGCCCACGGGGGGGTTCTGACTGGGCCTTTCTCATGGCATCACCACTTAATTCATATAGAATACTTTTATCACTTTTCTATTTGTTTGTATATTATTTATGTCATTTTAATTCTTTCTCATTTCATTAACACTTATTGATTTATACTTACACATCTTTTCTTTATACTTCACTATCACCTTTTTCCCTTTTCGTGTGATGCCCTGGGGATGGTCCTTGGTTGGAATTTTTTTTGGGGTGCCTTGCTTCTCGGACGTGAACCCCTTAATGCTAGGGACGCCAGTATAGAGGAGCCTTGACGATTGGCCTGGCGCTTATTCATATATTTGCAAATGTATGTAACTAATACCTCTGAATCGCTATTATCATGTAGGATTTAAGTATTGTTTTTGCTGCAGTGTGCTGGGGGGCAAATCTCCTTTTTTTCTTTGTTCAGAGTAAACCCCGCCCTTTACAAGCTCCTGTGTTATGCAATTAAGCCGATCTGAGCAACTACCATTTCTATTGCAAGTTTGGCGAGGCATGAAGGCAGTCAGCATTAGGAAGATGTGCTGATGCTTATAGTGCCATGTGGAGGTTTTTTGGGGTACCTCCAAGGTAAGTTAGCTCTCAGCTTTTATATGTACTGTTATCATGCAGTACATCAATAGTAATCATATGACCCAGAGTGGGTGCTACTATTATGTAGCAATAATTATTTTGGGGTGAGCGTTTGGGAGTGGGGCCCACGGGTGTGTTCTGACTGGGCCTTTCTCATGGCATCACCACTTAATTCATATAGAATACTTTTATCACTTTTCTATTTGTTTGTATATTATTTATGTCATTTTAATTCTTTCTCATTTCATTAACACTTATTGATTTATACTTACACATCTTTTCTTTATACTTCACTATCACCTTTTTCCCTTTTCGTGTGATGCCCTGGGGATGGTCCTTGGTTGGAATTTTTTTTGGGGTGCCTTGCTTCTCGGACGTGAACCCCTTAATGCTAGGGACGCCAGTATAGAGGAGCCTTGACGATTGGCCTGGCGCTTATTCATATATTTGCAAATGTATGTAACTAATACCTCTGAATCGCTATTATCATGTAGGATTTAAGTATTGTTTTTGCTGCAGTGTGCTGGGGGGCAAATCTCCCTTTTTTCTTTGTTCAGAGTAAACCCCGCCCTTTACAAGCTCCTGTGTTATGTAATTAAGCTGATCTGAGCAACTACCATTTCTATTGTAAGTTTGGAGAGGCATGAAGGCAGTCAGCATTAGGAAGATGTGCTGATGCTTATAGTGCCATGTGGAGGTTTTTTGGGGTACCTCCAAGGTAAGTTAGCTCTCAGCTTTTATATGTACTGTTATCATGCAGTACATCAATTGTAATTATATGACCCAGAGTGGGTGCTACTATTATGTAGCAATAATTATTTTGGGGTGAGCATTTGGGAGTGGGGCCCCCGGGGGGGTTCTGCCTGGGCCTTTCTCATGGCATCACCACTTAATTCATATAGAATACTTTTATCACTTTTCTATTTGTTTGTATATTATTTATGTCATTTTAATTCTTTCTCATTTCATTAACACTTATTGATTTATACTTACACATCTTTTCTTTATACTTCACTATCACCTTTTTCCCTTTTCGTGTGATGCCCTGGGGATGGTCCTTGGTTGGAATTTTTTTTTGGGGTGCCTTGATTCTCAGACGTGAACCCCTTAATGCTAGGCACGCCAGTATAGAGGAGCCTTGACGATTGGCCTGGCGCTTATTCATATATTTGCAAATGTATGTAACTAATACCTCTGAATTGCTATTATCATGTAGGATTTAAGTATTGTTTTTGCTGCAGTGTGCTGGGGGGCAAATCTCCTTTTTTTCTGTGTTCAGAGTAAACCCCGCCCTTTACAAGCACCTGTGTTATGCAATTAAGCTGATCTGAGCAACTTCCATTTCTTTTGCAAGTTTGGAGAGGCATGAAGGCAGTCAGCATTAGGAGGATGTGCTGATGCTTATTGTGCCATGTGGAGGTTTTTTGGGGTACCTCCAAGGTAAGTTAGCTCTCAGCTTTTATATGTACTGTTATCATGCAGTACATCAATTGTATTTATATGACCCAGAGTGGGTGCTACTATTATGTAGCAATAATTATTTTTGGGTGAGCGTTTGGGAGTGGGGCCCCAGGGGGGGTTCTGACTGGGCCTTTCTCATGGCATCACCACTTAATTCATATAGAATACTTTTATCACTTTTCTATTTGTTTGTATATTATTTGTCATTTTAATTCTTTCTCATTCATTAACACTTATTGATTTATACTTACACATCTTTTCTTTATACTTCACTATCACCTTTTTCCCTTTTCGTGTGATGCCCTGGGGATGGTCCTTGGTTGGAATTTTTTTTTGGGGTGCCTTGCTTCTCGGACGTGAACCCCTTAATGCTAGGGATGCCAGTATAGAGGAGTCTTGACGATTGGCCTGGCGATTTTCATATATTTGCAAATGTATGTAACTAATACCTCTGAATCGCTATTATCATGTAGGATTTAAGTATTGTTTTTGCTGCACTGTGCTGGGGGGCAAATCTCCTTTTTTTCTTTGTTCAGAGTAAATCCCGCCCTTTACAAGCACCTGTGTTATGCAATTAAGCTGATCTGAGCAACTACCATTTCTATTGCAAGTTTGGAGAGGCATGAAGGCAGTCAGCATTAGGAAGATGTGCTGATGCTTATAGTGCCATGTGGAGGTTTTTTGGGGTACCTCCAAGGTAAGTTAGCTCTCAGCTTTTATATGTACTGTTATCATGCAGTACATCAATTCTAATTATATGACCCAGAGTGGGTGCTACTATTATGTAGCAATAATTATTTTGGGGTGAGCGTTTGGGAGTGGGGCCCCCGGGGGGGTTCTGCCTGGGCCTTTCTCATGGCATCACCACTTAATTCATATAGAATACTTTTATCACTTTTCTATTTGTTTGTATATTATTTATGTCATTTTAATTCTTTCTCATTTCATTAACACTTATTGATTTATACTTACACATCTTTTCTTTATACTTCACAATCACCTTTTTCCCTTTTCGTGTGATGCCCTGGGGATGGTCCTTGGTTGGAAATTTTTTTTGGGGTGCCTTGCTTCTCGGACGTGAACCCCTTAATGTTAGGGACGCCAGTATAGAGGAGCCTTGACGATTGGCCTGGCGCTTATTCATATATTTGCAAATGTATGTAACTAATACCTCTGAATCGCTATTATCATGTAGAATTTAAGTATTGTTTTTGCTGCAGTGTGCTGGGGGGCAAATCTCCTTTTTTTCTGTGTTCAGAGTAAACCCCGCCCTTTACAAGCACCTGTGTTATGCAATTAAGATGATCTGAGCAACTTCCATTTCTTTTGCAAGTTTGGCGAGGCATGAAGGCAGTCAGCATTAGGAGGATGTGCTGATGCTTATTGTGCCATGTGGAGGTTTTTTGGGGTACCTCCAAGGTAAGTTAGCTCTCAGCTTTTATATGTACTGTTATCATGCAGTACATCAATTGTAATAATATGACCCAGAGTGGGTGCTACTATTATGTAGCAATAATTATTTTGGGGTGAGCGTTTGGGAGTGGGGCCCACGGGGGGGTTCTGACTGGGCCTTTCTCATGGCATCACCACTTAATTCATATAGAATACTTTTATCACTTTTCTATTTGTTTGTATATTATTTATGTCATTTTAATTCTTTCTCATTTCATTAACACTTATTGATTTATACTTACACGTCTTTTCTTTACACTTTACTATCACCTTTTTCCCTTTTCGTGTGATGCCCTGGGGATGGTCCTTGGTTGGAATTTTTTTTGGGGTGCCTTGCTTCTCGGACGTGACCCCTTAATGCTAGAGACACCAGTATAGAGGAGCCTTGATGATTGGCCTGGCGCTTATTCATATATTTGCAAATGTATGTAACTAATACCTCTGAATCGCTATTATCATGTAGGATTTAAGTATTGTTTTTGCTGCAGTGTGCTGGGGGGCAAATCTCCTTTTTTTCTGTGTTCAGAGTAAACCCCGCCCTTTACAAGCACCTGTGTTATGCAATTAAGCTGATCTGAGCAACTTCCATTTCTTTTGCAAGTTTGGCGAGGCATGAAGGCAGTCAGCATTAGGAGGATGTGCTGATGCTTATTGTGCCATGTGGAGGTTTTTGGGGGTACCTCCAAGGTAAGTTAGCTCTCAGCTTTTATATGTACTGTTATCATGCAGTACATCAATTGTATTTATATGACCCAGAGTAGGTGCTACTATTATGTTGCAATAATTATTTTTGGGTGAGCGATTGGGAGTGGGGCCCCCGGGGGGGTTCTGACTGGGCCTTTCTCATGGCATCACCACTTAATTCATATAGAATAATTTTATCACTTTTCTATTTGTTTGTATATTATTTATGTCATTTTAATTCTTTCTCATTTCATTAACACTTATTGATTTATACTTACACATCTTTTCTTTATACTTCACTATCACCTTTTTCCCTTTTCGTGTGATGCCCTGGGGATGGTCCTTGGTTGGAATTTTTTTTTTGGGTGCCTTGCTTCTCGGACGTGAACCCCTTAATGCTAGGGACGCCAGTATAGAGGAGCCTTGACGATTGGCCTGGCGCTTATTCATATATTTGCAAATGTATGTAACTAATACCTCTGAATCGCTATTATCATGTAGGATTTAAGTATTGTTTTTGGTGCAGTGTGCTGGGGGGCAAATCTCCTTTTTTTCTTTGTTCAGAGTAAACCCCGCCCTTTACAAGCACCTGTGTTATGCAATTAAGCTGATCTGAGCAACTACCATTTCTATTGCAAGTTTGGAGAGGCATGAAGGCAGTCAGCATTAGGAAGATGTGCTGATGCTTATAGTGCCATGTGGAGGTTTTTTGGGGTACCTCCAAGGTAAGTTAGCTCTCAGCTTTTATATGTACTGTTATCATGCAGTACATCAATTCTAATTATATGACCCAGAGTGGGTGCTACTATTATGTAGCAATAATTATTTTGGGGTGAGCATTTGGGAGTGGGGCCCCCGGGGGGGTTCTGCCTGGGCCTTTCTCATGGCATCACCACTTAATTCATATAGAATACTTTTATCACTTTTCTATTTGTTTGTATATTATTTATGTCATTTTAATTCTTTCTCATTTCATTAACACTTATTGATTTATACTTACACGTCTTTTCTTTATACTTCACTATCACCTTTTTCCATTTTCGTGTGATGCCCTGGGGATGGTCCTTGGTTGGAATTTTTTTTGGGGTGCCTTGCTTCTCGGACGTGACCCCTTAATGCTAGAGACACCAGTATAGAGGAGCCTTGACGATTGGCCTGGCGCTTATTAATATATTTGCAAATGTATGTAACTAATACCTCTGAATCGCTATTATCATGTAGGATTTAAGTATTGTTTTTGCTGCAGTGTGCTGGGGGGCAAATCTCTTTTTTTTCTGTGTTCAGAGTAAACCCCGCCCTTTACAAGCACCTGTGTTATGCAATTAAGCTGATCTGAGCAACTTCCATTTCTTTTGCAAGTTTGGCGAGGCATGAAGGCAGTCAGCATTAGGAGGATGTGCTGATGCTTATTGTGCCATGTGGAGGTTTTTGGGGGTACCTCCAAGGTAAGTTAGCTCTCAGCTTTTATATGTACTGTTATCATGCAGTACATCAATTGTATTTATATGACCCAGAGTGGGTGCTACTATTATGTAGCAATAATTATTTTTGGGTGAGCGATTGGGAGTGGGGCCCCCGGGGGGGTTCTGACTGGGCCTTTCTCATGGCATCACCACTTAATTCATATAGAATACTTTTATCACTTTTCTATTTGTTTGTATATTATTTATGTCATTTTAATTCTTTCTCATTTCATTAACACTTATTGATTTATACTTACACATCTTTTCTTTATACTTCACTATCACCTTTTTCCCTTTTCGTGTGATGCCCTGGGGATGGTCCTTGGTTGGAATTTTTTTTTTGGGTGCCTTGCTTCTCGGACGTGAACCCCTTAATGCTAGGGACGCCAGTATAGAGGAGCCTTGACGATTGGCCTGGCGCTTATTCATATATTTGCAAATGTATGTAACTAATACCTCTGAATCGCTATTATCATGTAGGATTTAAGTATTGTTTTTGGTGCAGTGTGCTGGGGGGCAAATCTCCTTTTTTTCTTTGTTCAGAGTAAACCCCGCCCTTTACAAGCACCTGTGTTATGCAATTAAGCTGATCTGAGCAACTACCATTTCTATTGCAAGTTTGGAGAGGCATGTAGGCAGTCAGCATTAGAAAGATGTGCTGATGCTTATAGTGCCATGTGGAGGTTTTTTGGGGTACCTCCAAGGTAAGTTAGCTCTCAGCTTTTATATGTACTGTTATCATGCAGTACATCAATTCTAATTATATGACCCAGAGTGGGTGCTACTATTATGTAGCAATAATTATTTTGGGGTGAGCATTTGGGAGTGGGGCCCCCGGGGGGGTTCTGACTGGGCCTTTCTCATGGCATCACCACTTAATTCATATAGAATACTTTTATCACTTTTCTATTTGTTTGTATATTATTTATGTCATTTTAATTCTTTCTCATTTCATTAACACTTATTGATTTATACTTACACGTCTTTTCTTTATACTTCACTACCACCTTTTTCCCTTTTCGTGTGATGCCCTGGGGATGGTCCTTGGTTGGATTTTTTTTGGGGGTTCCTTGCTTCTCGGACGTGAACCCCTTAATGCTAGGGAGGGCAGTATAGAGGAGCCTTGACGATTGGCCTGGCGCTTATTCATATATTTGCAAATGTATGTAACTAATACATCTGAATCGCTATTATCATGTAGGATTTAAGTATTGTTTTTGCTGCAGTGTGCTGGGGGGCAAATCTCCTTTTTTTCTGTGTTCAGAGTAAACCCCGCCCTTTACAAGCACCTGTGTTATGCAATTAAGCTGATCTGAGCAACTTCCATTTCTTTTGCAAGTTTGGAGAGGCATGAAGGCAGTCAGCATTAGGAGGATGTGCTGATGCTTATAGTGCCATGTGGAGGTTTTTTGGGGTACCTCAAAGGTAAGTTAGCTCTCAGCTTTTATATGTACTGTTATCATGCAGTACATCAATTCTAATTATATGACCCAGAGTGGGTGCTACTATTATGTAGCAATAATTATTTTGGGGTGAGCGTTTGGGAGTGGGGCCCCCGGGGGGGTTCTGACTGGGCCTTTCTCATGGCATCACCTCATAATTCATATAGAATACTTTTATCACTTTTCTATTTGTTTGTATATTATTTATGTCATTTTTATTCTTTCTCATTTCATTAACACTTATTGATTTATACTTACACGTCTTTTCTTTATACTTCACTATCACCTTTTTCCCTTTTCGTGTGATGCCCTGGGGATGGTCCTTGGTTGGAATTTTTTTTGGGGTGCCTTGCTTCTCGGACGTGACCCCTTAATGCTAGAGACACCAGTATAGAGGAGCCTTGACGATTGGCCTGGCGCTTATTCATATATTTGCAAATGTATGTAACTAATACCTCTGAATCGCTATTATCATGTAGGATTTAAGTATTGTTTTTGCTGCAGTGTGCTGGGGGGCAAATCTCCTTTTTTTCTGTGTTCAGAGTAAACCCCGCCCTTTACAAGCACCTGTGTTATGCAATTAAGCTGATCTGAGCAACTTCCATTTCTTTTGCAAGTTTGGCGAGGCATGAAGGCAGTCAGCATTAGGAGGATGTGCTGATGCTTATTGTGCCATGTGGAGGTTTTTGGGGGTACCTCCAAGGTAAGTTAGCTCTCAGCTTTTATATGTACTGTTATCATGCAGTACATCAATTCTAATTATATGACCCAGAGTGGGTGCTACTATTATGTAGCAATAATTATTTTGGGGTGAGCATTTGGGAGTGGGGCCCCCGGGGGGGTTCTGCCTGGGCCTTTCTCATGGCATCACCACTTAATTCATATAGAATACTTTTATCACTTTTCTATTTGTTTGTATATTATTTTTGTCATTTTAATTTCTTTCTCATTTCATTAACACTTATTGATTTATACTTACACGTCTTTTCTTTATACTTCACTATCAACTTTTTCCCTTTTCGTGTGATGCCCTGGGGATGGTCCTTGGTTGGATTTTTTTTTGGGGTGCCTTGCTTCTTGGACGTGACCCCTTAATGCTAGAGACACCAGTATAGAGGAGCCTTGATGATTGGCCTGGCACTTATTCATATATTTGCAAATGTTTGTAACTAATACCTCTGAATTGCTATTATCATGTAGGATTTAAGTATTGTTTTTGCTGCAGTGTGCTGGGGGGCAAATCTCCTTTTTTTCTTTATTCAGAGTAAACCCCGCCCTTTACAAGCACCTGTGTAATGCAATTAAGCTGATCTGAGCAACTACCATTTCTATTGCAAGTTTGGAGAGGCATGAAGGCAGTCAGCATTAGGAAGATGTGCTGATGCTTATAGTGCCATGTGGAGGTTTTTTGGGGTACCTCCAAGGTAAGTTAGCTCTCAGCTTTTATATGTACTGTTATCATGCAGTACATCAATTGTAATTATATGACCCAGAGTGGGTGCTACTATTATGTAGCAATAATTATTTTGAGGTGAGCGTTTGGGAGTGGGGCCCCCGGGGGGGTTCTGACTGGGCCTTTCTCATGGCATCACCACTTAATTCATATAGAATACTTTTATCACTTTTCTATTTGCTTGTATATTATTTATGTCATTTTAATTCTTTCTCATTTCATTAACACTTATTGATTTATACTTGCACATCTTTTCTTTATACTTCACTATCACCTTTTTCCCTTTTTGTGTGATGCCCTGGGGATGGTCCTTGGTTGGAATTTTTTTTGGGGTTCCTTGCTTCTCAGACGTGAACCCCTTAATGCTAGGGAGGCCTGTATAGAGGAGCCTTGACGATTGGCCTGGCGCTTATTCATATATTTGCAAATGTATGTAACTAATACCTCTGAATCGCTATTATCATGTAGGATTTAAGTATTGTTTTTGCTGCAGTGTGCTGGGGGGCAAATCTCCTTTTTCTGTGTTCAGAGTAAACCCCGCCCTTTACAAGCACCTGTGTTATGCAATTAAGCTGATCTGAGCAACTACCATTTCTTTTGCAAGTTTGCAGAGGCATGAAGGCAGTCAGCATTAGGAGGATGTGCTGATGCTTATTGTGCCATGTGGAGGTTTTTTGGGGTACCTCCAAGGTAAGTTAGCTCTCAGCTTTTATATGTACTGTTATCATGCAGTACATCAATTGTAATTATATGACTCAGAGTGGGTGCTACTATTATGTAGCAATAATTATTTTGGGATGAGCGTTTGGTAGTGGGGCCCCCGGGGGGGTTCTGACTGGGCCTTTCTCATGGCATCACCACTTTATTCATATAGAATACTTTTATCACTTTTCTATTTGTTTGTATATTATTTATGTCATTTTAATTCTTTCTCATTTCATTAACACTTATTGATTTATACTTGCACATCTTTTCTTTATACTTCACTATCACCTTTTTCCCTTTTCGTGTGATGCCCTGGGGATGGTCCTTGGTTGGAAATTTTTTTTGGGGTGCCTTGCTTCTCGGACGTGAACTTCTTACTGCTAGGGACGCCAGTATAGAGGAGCCTTGACGATTGGCCTGGCGCTTATTCATATATTTGCAAATGTATGTAACTAATACCTCGGAATCGCTATTATCATGTAGGATTTAAGTATTGTTTTTGCTGCAGTGTGCTGGGGGGCAAATCTCCTTTTTTTCTGTGTTCAGAGTTAACCCCGCCCTTTACAAGCACCTGTGTTATGCAATTAAGCTGATCTGAGCAACTTCCATTTCTTTTGCAAGTTTGGCGAGGCATGAAGGCAGTCAGCATTAGGAGGATGTGCTGATGCTTATTGTGCCATGTGGAGGTTTTTGGGGGTACCTCCAAGGTAAGTTAGCTCTCAGCTTTTATATGTACTGTTATTATGCAGTACATCAATTGTATTTATATGACCCAGAGTGGGTGCTACTATTATGTAGCAATAATTATTTTTGGGTGAGCGATTGGGAGTGGGGCCCCCGGGGGGGTTCTGACTGGGCCTTTCTCATGGCATCACCACTTAATTCATATAGAATACTTTTATCACTTTTCTATTTGTTTGTATATTATTTATGTCATTTTAATTCTTTCTCATTTCATTAACACTTATTGATTTATACTTACACATCTTTTCTTTATACTTCACTATCACCTTTTTCCCTTTTCGTGTGATGCCCTGGGGATGGTCCTTGGTTGGAATTTTTTTTTTGGGTGCCTTGCTTCTCGGACGTGAACCCCTTAATGCTAGGGACGCCAGTATAGAGGAGCCTTGACGATTGGCCTGGCGCTTATTCATATATTTGCAAATGTATGTAACTAATACCTCTGAATCGCTATTATCATGTAGGATTTAAGTATTGTTTTTGGTGCAGTGTGCTGGGGGGCAAATCTCCTTTTTTTCTTTGTTCAGAGTAAACCCCGCCCTTTACAAGCACCTGTGTTATGCAATTAAGCTGATCTGAGCAACTACCATTTCTATTGCAAGTTTGGAGAGGCATGTAGGCAGTCAGCATTAGAAAGATGTGCTGATGCTTATAGTGCCATGTGGAGGTTTATTGGGGTACCTCCAAGGTAAGTTAGCTCTCAGCTTTTATATGTACTGTTATCATGCAGTACATCAATTCTAATTATATGACCCAGAGTGGGTGCTACTATTATGTAGCAATAATTATTTTGGGGTGAGCATTTGGGAGTGGGGCCCCCGGGGGGGTTCTGACTGGGCCTTTCTCATGGCATCACCACTTAATTCATATAGAATACTTTTATCACTTTTCTATTTGTTTGTATATTATTTATGTCATTTTAATTCTTTCTCATTTCATTAACACTTATTGATTTATACTTACACGTCTTTTCTTTATACTTCACTACCACCTTTTTCCCTTTTCGTGTGATGCCCTGGGGATGGTCCTTGGTTGGATTTTTTTTGGGGGTTCCTTGCTTCTCGGACGTGAACCCCTTAATGCTAGGGAGGGCAGTATAGAGGAGCCTTGACGATTGGCCTGGCGCTTATTCATATATTTGCAAATGTATGTAACTAATACATCTGAATCGCTATTATCATGTAGGATTTAAGTATTGTTTTTGCTGCAGTGTGCTGGGGGGCAAATCTCCTTTTTTTCTGTGTTCAGAGTAAACCCCGCCCTTTACAAGCACCTGTGTTATGCAATTAAGCTGATCTGAGCAACTTCCATTTCTTTTGCAAGTTTGGAGAGGCATGAAGGCAGTCAGCATTAGGAGGATGTGCTGATGCTTATAGTGCCATGTGGAGGTTTTTTGGGGTACCTCAAAGGTAAGTTAGCTCTCAGCTTTTATATGTACTGTTATCATGCAGTACATCAATTCTAATTATATGACCCAGAGTGGGTGCTACTATTATGTAGCAATAATTATTTTGGGGTGAGCGTTTGGGAGTGGGGCCCCCGGGGGGGTTCTGACTGGGCCTTTCTCATGGCATCACCTCATAATTCATATAGAATACTTTTATCACTTTTCTATTTGTTTGTATATTATTTATGTCATTTTTATTCTTTCTCATTTCATTAACACTTATTGATTTATACTTACACGTCTTTTCTTTATACTTCACTATCACCTTTTTCCCTTTTCGTGTGATGCCCTGGGGATGGTCCTTGGTTGGAATTTTTTTTGGGGTGCCTTGCTTCTCGGACGTGACCCCTTAATGCTAGAGACACCAGTATAGAGGAGCCTTGACGATTGGCCTGGCGCTTATTCATATATTTGCAAATGTATGTAACTAATACCTCTGAATCGCTATTATCATGTAGGATTTAAGTATTGTTTTTGCTGCAGTGTGCTGGGGGGCAAATCTCCTTTTTTTCTGTGTTCAGAGTAAACCCCGCCCTTTACAAGCACCTGTGTTATGCAATTAAGCTGATCTGAGCAACTTCCATTTCTTTTGCAAGTTTGGCGAGGCATGAAGGCAGTCAGCATTAGGAGGATGTGCTGATGCTTATTGTGCCATGTGGAGGTTTTTGGGGGTACCTCCAAGGTAAGTTAGCTCTCAGCTTTTATATGTACTGTTATCATGCAGTACATCAATTCTAATTATATGACCCAGAGTGGGTGCTACTATTATGTAGCAATAATTATTTTGGGGTGAGCATTTGGGAGTGGGGCCCCCGGGGGGGTTCTGCCTGGGCCTTTCTCATGGCATCACCACTTAATTCATATAGAATACTTTTATCACTTTTCTATTTGTTTGTATATTATTTTTGTCATTTTAATTTCTTTCTCATTTCATTAACACTTATTGATTTATACTTACACGTCTTTTCTTTATACTTCACTATCACCTTTTTCCCTTTTCGTGTGATGCCCTGGGGATGGTCCTTGGTTGGATTTTTTTTTGGGGTGCCTTGCTTCTTGGACGTGACCCCTTAATGCTAGAGACACCAGTATAGAGGAGCCTTGATGATTGGCCTGGCACTTATTCATATATTTGCAAATGTTTGTAACTAATACCTCTGAATTGCTATTATCATGTAGGATTTAAGTATTGTTTTTGCTGCAGTGTGCTGGGGGGCAAATCTCCTTTTTTTCTTTATTCAGAGTAAACCCCGCCCTTTACAAGCACCTGTGTAATGCAATTAAGCTGATCTGAGCAACTACCATTTCTATTGCAAGTTTGGAGAGGCATGAAGGCAGTCAGCATTAGGAAGATGTGCTGATACTTATAGTGCCATGTGGAGGTTTTTTGGGGTACCTCCAAGGTAAGTTAGCTCTCAGCTTTTATATGTACTGTTATCATGCAGTACATCAATTGTAATTATATGACCCAGAGTGGGTGCTACTATTATGTAGCAATAATTATTTTGAGGTGAGCGTTTGGGAGTGGGGCCCCCGGGGGGGTTCTGACTGGGCCTTTCTCATGGCATCACCACTTAATTCATATAGAATACTTTTATCACTTTTCTATTTGCTTGTATATTATTTATGTCATTTTAATTCTTTCTCATATCATTAACACTTATTGATTTATACTTACGCATCTTTTCTTTATACTTCACTATCACCTTTTTCCCTTTTTGTGTGATGCCCTGGGGATGGTCCTTGGTTGGAATTTTTTTTGGGGTTCCTTGCTTCTCAGACGTGAACCCCTTAATGCTAGGGAGGCCTGTATAGAGGAGCCTTGACGATTGGCCTGGCGCTTATTCATATATTTGCAAATGTATGTAACTAATACCTCTGAATCGCTATTATCATGTAGGATTTAAGTATTGTTTTTGCTGCAGTGTGCTGGGGGGCAAATCTCCTTTTTCTGTGTTCAGAGTAAACCCCGCCCTTTACAAGCACCTGTGTTATGCAATTAAGCTGATCTGAGCAACTACCATTTCTTTTGCAAGTTTGCAGAGGCATGAAGGCAGTCAGCATTAGGAGGATGTGCTGATGCTTATTGTGCCATGTGGAGGTTTTTTGGGGTACCTCCAAGGTAAGTTAGCTCTCAGCTTTTATATGTACTGTTATCATGCAGTACATCAATTGTAATTATATGACTCAGAGTGGGTGCTACTATTATGTAGCAATAATTATTTTGGGATGAGCGTTTGGTAGTGGGGCCCCCGGGGGGGTTCTGACTGGGCCTTTCTCATGGCATCACCACTTTATTCATATAGAATACTTTTATCACTTTTCTATTTGTTTGTATATTATTTATGTCATTTTAATTCTTTCTCATTTCATTAACACTTATTGATTTATACTTGCACATCTTTTCTTTATACTTCACTATCACCTTTTTCCCTTTTCGTGTGATGCCCTGGGGATGGTCCTTGGTTGGAAATTTTTTTTGGGGTGCCTTGCTTCTCGGACGTGAACTTCTTACTGCTAGGGACGCCAGTATAGAGGAGCCTTGACGATTGGCCTGGCGCTTATTCATATATTTGCAAATGTATGTAACTAATACCTCGGAATCGCTATTATCATGTAGGATTTAAGTATTGTTTTTGCTGCAGTGTGCTGGGGGGCAAATCTCCTTTTTTTCTGTGTTCAGAGTTAACCCCGCCCTTTACAAGCACCTGTGTTATGCAATTAAGCTGATCTGAGCAACTACCATTTCTTTTGCAAGTTTGGAGAGGCATGAAGGCAGTCAGCATTAGGAGGATGTGCTGATGCTTATAGTGCCCTGTGGAGGTTTTTTCGGTACCTCCAAGGTAAGTTAGCTCTCAGCTTTTATATGAACTGTTATCATGCAGTACATCAATTGTAATTATATGACCCAGAGTGGGTGCTACTATTATGTAGCAATAATTATTTTGGGACAAGTGTTTGGTAGTGGGGCCCCCGGGGGGGTTCTGACTGGGCCTTTCTCATGGCATCACCACTTAATTCATATAGAATACTTTTATCACTTTACTATTTGTTTGTATATTATTTGTCATTTTAATTCTTTCTTATTTCATTAACACTTATTGATTTATACTTACACATCTTTTCTTTATACTTCACTCTCACCTTTTTCCCTTTTCGTGTGATGCCCTGGGGATGGTCCTTGGATGGAATTTTTTTTTGGGGTGCCTTGCTTCTCAGACGTGAACCCCTTAATGCTAGGCACGCCAGTATAGAGGAGCTTTGACGATTGGCCTGGCGCTTATTCATATATTTGCAAATGTATGTAACTAATACCTCTGAATTGCTATTATCATGTAGGATTTAAGTATTGTTTTTGCTGCAGTGTGCTGGGGGGCAAATCTCCTTTTTTTCTGTGTTCAGAGTAAACCCCGCCCTTTACAAGCACCTGTGTTATGCAATTAAGCTGATCTGAGCAACTACCATTTCTTTTGCAAGTTTGGAGAGGCAAGAAGGCAGTCAGCATTAGGAGGATGTGCTGATGCTTATAGTGCCCTGTGGAGGTTTTTTGGGGTACCTCCAATGTAAGTTAGCTCTCAGCTTTTATATGTACTGTTATCATGCAGTACAACAATTGTAATTATATGACCCAGAGTGGGTGCTACTATTATGTAGCAATAATTATTTTGGGGTGAGCGTTTGGGAGTGGGGCCCCCGGGGGGGTTCTGACTGGGCCTTTCTCATGGCATCACCACTTAATTCATATAGAATACTTTTATCACTTTTCTATTTGCTTGTATATTATTTATGTCATTTTAATTCTTTCTCATTTCATTAACACTTATTGATTTATACTTACACATCTTTTCTTTATACTTCACTATCACCTTTTTCCCTTTTTGTGTGATGCCCTGGGGATGGTCCTTGGTTGGAATTTTTTTTGGTGTTCCTTGCTTCTCGGACGTGAACCCCTTAATGCTAGGGAGGCCAGTATAGAGGAGCCTTGACGATTGGCCTGGCGCTTATTCATATATTTGCAAATGTATGTAACTAATACCTCTGAATCGCTATTATCATGTAGGATTTAAGTATTGTTTTTGCTGCAGTGTGCTGGGGGGCAAATCAACTTTTTCTGTGTTCAGAGTAAACCCCGCCCTTTACAAGCACCTGTGTTATGCAATTAAGCTGATCTGAGCAACTACCATTTCTTTTGCAAGTTTGCAGAGGCATGAAGGCAGTCAGCATTAGGAGTATGTGCTGATGTTTATAGTGCCATGTGGAGGTTTTTTGGGGTACCTCCAAGGTAAGTTAGCTCTCAGCTTTTATATGTACTGTTATCATGCAGTACATCAATTCTAATTATATGACCCAGAGTGGGTGCTACTATTATGTAGCAATAATTATTTTGGGGTGAGCATTTGGGAGTGGGGCCCCCGGGGGGGTTCTGCCTGGGCCTTTCTCATGGCATCACCACTTAATTCATATAGAATACTTTTATCACTTTTCTATTTGTTTGTATATTATTTATGTCATTTTAATTCTTTCTCATTTCATTAACACTTATTGATTTATACTTACACGTCTTTTCTTTATACTTCACTATCACCTTTTTCCCTTTTCGTGTGATGCCCTGGGGATGGTCCTTGGTTGGAATTTTTTTTTGGGGTGCCTTGATTCTCAGACGTGAACCCCTTAATGCTAGGCACGCCAGTATAGAGGAGCCTTGACGATTGGCCTGGCGCTTATTCATATATTTGCAAATGTATGTAACTAATACCTCTGAATTGCTATTATCATGTAGGATTTAAGTATTGTTTTTGCTGCAGTGTGCTGGGGGGCAAATCTCCTTTTTTTCTGTGTTCAGAGTAAACCCCACCCTTTACAAGCACCTGTGTTATGCAATTAAGCTGATCTGAGCAACTACCATTTCTTTTGCAAGTTTGGAGAGGCAAGAAGGCAGTCAGCATTAGGAGGATGTGCTGATGCTTATAGTGCCCTGTGGAGGTTTTTTGGGGTACCTCCAAGGTAAGTTAGCTCTCAGCTTTTATATGTACTGTTATCATGCAGTACATCAATTGTAATTATATGACCCAGAGTGGGTGCTACTATTATGTAGCAATAATTATTTTGGGGTGAGCGTTTGGGAGTGGGGCCCCCGGGGGGGTTCTGACTGGGCCTTTCTCATGGCATCACCACTTAATTCATATAGAATACTTTTATCACTTTTCTATTTGCTTGTATATTATTTATGTCATTTTAATTCTTTCTCATTTCATTAACACTTATTGATTTATACTTACACATCTTTTCTTTGTACTTCACTATCACCTTTTTCCCTTTTTGTGTGATGCCCTGGGGATGGTCCTTGGTTGGAATTTTTTTTGGGGTTCCTTGCTTCTCGGACGTGAACCCCTTAATGCTAGGGAGGCCAGTATAGAGGAGCCTTGACGATTGGCCTGGCGCTTATTCATATATTTGCAAATGTATGTAACTAATACCTCTGAATCGCTATTATCATGTAGGATTTAAGTATTGTTTTTGCTGCAGTGTGCTGGGGGGCAAATCTCCTTTTTCTGTGTTCAGAGTAAACCCCGCCCTTTACAAGCACCTGTGTTATGCAATTAAGCTGATCTGAGCAACTACCATTTCTTTTGAAAGTTTGCAGAGGCATGAAGGCAGTCAGCATTAGGAGGATGTGCTGATGCTTATTGTGCCATGTGGAGGTTTTTTGGGGTACCTCCAAGGTAAGTTAGCTCTCAGCTTTTATATGTACTGTTATCATGCAGTACATCAATTGTAATTATATGACCCAGAGTGGGTGCTACTATTATGTAGCAATAATTATTTTGGGATGAGCGTTTGGTAGTGGGGCCCCCGGGGGGGTTCTGACTGGGCCTTTCTCATGGCATCACCACTTAATTCATATAGAATACTTTTATCACTTTTCTATTTGTTTGTATATTATTTATGTCATTTTAATTCTTTCTCATTTCATTAACACTTATTGATTTATACTTGCACATCTTTTCTTTATACTTCACTATCACCTTTTTCCCTTTTCGTGTGATGCCCTGGGGATGGTCCTTGGTTGGAAATTTTTTTTGGGGTGCCTTGCTTCTCGGACGTGAACTTCTTACTGCTAGGGATGCCAGTATAGAGGAGCCTTGACGATTGGCCTGGCGCTTATTCATATATTTGCAAATGTATGTAACTAATACCTCGGAATCGCTATTATCATGTAGGATTTAAGTATTGTCTTTGCTGCAGTGTGCTGGGGGGCAAATCTCCTTTTTTTCTTTGTTCAGAGTAAACCCCACCCTTTACAAGCACCTGTGTTATCCAATTAAGCTGATCTGAGCAACTACCATTTCTATTGCAAGTTTGGAGAGGCATGAAGGCAGTCATCATTAGGAGGATGTGCTGATGCTTATAGTGCCACGGGGAGGTTTTTCGGGGTACCTCTAAGGTAAGTTAGCTCTCAGCTTTTATATGTACTGTTATCATGCAGTACATCAATTATAATTATATGACCCAGAGTGGGTGCTACTATTATGTAGCAATAATTATTTTGGGGTGAGCATTTGGGAGTGGGGCCCCCGGGGGGGTTCTGACTGGGCCTTTCCCATGGCATCACCACTTAAATCATATAGAATACTTTTATCACTTTTCTATTTGTTTGTATATTATTTATGTCATTTTAATTCTTTCTCATTTCATTAACACTTATTGATTTATACTTACACGTCTTTTCTTTACACTTCACTATCACCTTTTTCCATTTTCTTGTGATGCCCTGGGGATGTTCCTTGGTTGGAATTTTTTTTGGGGTGCCTTGCTTCTCGGACGTGTCCCCTTAATACTAGAGACACCAGTATAGAGGAGCCTTGACGATTGGCCTGGCGCTTATTCATATATTTGCAAATGTATGTAACTAATACCTCTGAATCGCTATTATCATGTAGGATTTAAGTATTGTTTTTGCTGCAGTGTGCTGGGGGGCAAATCAACTTTTTCTGTGTTCAGAGTAAACCGCGCCCTTTACAAGCACCTGTGTTATGCAATTAAGCTGATCTGAGCAACTACCATTTCTTTTGCAAGTTTGCAGAGGCATGAAGGCAGTCAGCATTAGGAGGATGTGCTGATGCTTATTGTGCCATGTGGAGGTTTTTTGGGGTACCTCCAAGGTAAGTTAGCTCTCAGCTTTTATATGAACTGTTATCATGCAGTACATCAATTGTAATTATATGACCCAGAGTGGGTGCTACTATTATGTAGCAATAATTATTTTGGGACGAGTGTTTGGTAGTGGGGCCCCCGGGGGGGTTCTGACTGGGCCTTTCTCATGGCATCACCACTTAATTCATATAGAATACTTTTATCACTTTACTATTTGTTTGTATATTATTTATGTCATTTTAATTCTTTCTCATTTCATTAACACTTATTGATTTATACTTACACATCTCTTCTTTACTCTTCACTATCACCTTTTTCCCTTTTCGTGTGATGCCCTTGGGATGGTCCTTGGTTGGAATTTTTTTTGGGGTGCCTTGCTTCTCGGACGTGACCCCTTAATGCTAGATACACCAGTATAGAGGAGCCTTGATGATTGGCCTGGCGCTTATTCATATATTTGCAAATGTATGTAACTAATACCTCTGAATCGCTATTATCATGTAGGATTTAAGTATTGTTTTTGCTGCAGTGTGCTGGGGGGCAAATCTCCTTTTTTTCTGTGTTCAGAGTAAACCCCGCCCTTTACAAGCACCTGTGTTATGCAATTAAGCTGATCTGAGCAACTTCCATTTCTTTTGCAAGTTTGGAGAGGCATGAAGGCAGTCAGCATTAGGAGGATGTGCTGATGCTTATAGTGCCATGTGGAGGTTTTTCGGGGAACCTCCAAGGTAAGTTAGCTCTCAGCTTTTATATGTACTGTTATCATGCAGTACATCAATTGTAATTATATGACCCAGAGTGGGTGCTACTTATATGTAGCAATAATTATTTTGGGGTGAGCGTTTGGGAGTGGGGCCCCCGGGGGGGTTCTGACTGGGCCTTTCTCATGACATCACCACTTAATTCATATAGAATACTTTTATCACTTTTCTATTTGTTTGTATATTATTTATGTCATTTTAATTCTTTCTCATTTCATTAACACTTATTGATTTATACTCACACATCTTTTCTTTATACTTCACTATCACCTTTTTCCCTTTTTGTGTGATGCCCTGGGGATGGTCCTTGGTTGGAATTTTTTTGGGGGTTCCTTGCTTCTCGGACGTGAACCCCTTAATGCTAGGGAGGCCAGTATAGAGGAGCCTTGACGATTGGCCTGGCGCTTATTCATATATTTGCAAATGTATGTAACTAATACCTCTGAATCGCTATTATCATGTAGGATTTAAGTATTGTTTTTGCTGCAGTGTGCTGGGGGGCAAATCTCCTTTTTTTCTTTGTTCAGAGTAAACCCCGCCCTTTACAAGCACCTGTGTTATGCAATTAAGCTGATCTGAGCAACTACCATTTCTATTGCAAGTTTGGAGAGGCATGAAGGCAGTCATCATTAGGAGGATGTGCTGATGCTTATAGTGCCATGTGGAGGTTTTTCGGGGTACCTCTAAGGTAAGTTAGCTCTCAGCTTTTATATGTACTCTTATCATGCAGTACATCAATTATAATTATATGACCCAGAGTGGGTGCTACTATTATGTAGCAATAATTATTTTGGGGTGAGCATTTGGGAGTGGGGCCCCCGGGGGGGTTCTGACTGGGCCTTTCTCATGGCATCACCACTTAAATCATATAGAATACTTTTATCACTTTTCTATTTGTTTGTATATTATTTATGTCATTTTAATTATTTCTCATTTCATTAACACTTAATGATTTATACTTACACATCTTTTCTTTATACTTCACTATCACCTTTTTCCCTTTTCGTGTGATGCCCTGGGGATGGTCCTTGGTTGGAATTTTTTTTTGGGGTGCCTTGCTTCTCGGACGTGAACCCCTTAATGCTAGGGACACCAGTATAGAGGAGCCTTGACGATTGGCCTGGCGCTTATTCATATATTTGCAAATGTATGTAACTAATACCTCTGAATCGCTATTATCATGTAGGATTTAAGTATTGTTTTTGCTGCAGTGTGCTGGGGGGCAAATCTCCTTTTTTTCTGTGTTCAGAGTAAACCCCGCCCTTTACAAGCACCTGTGTTATGCAATTAAGCTGATCTGAGCAACTACCATTTCTTTTGCAAGTTTGGAGAGGCATGAAGGCAGTCAGCATTAGGAGGATGTGCTGATGCTTATAGTGCCCTGTGGAGGTTTTTTGGGGTACCTCCAAGGTAAGTTAGCTCTCAGCTTTTATATGAACTGTTATCATGCAGTACATCAATTGTAATTATATGACCCAGAGTGGGTGCTACTATTATGTAGCAATAATTATTTTGGGACGAGTGTTTGGTAGTGGGGCCCCCGGGGGGGTTCTGACTGGGCCTTTCTCATGGCATCACCACTTAATTCTTATAGAATACTTTTATCACTTTACTATTTGTTTGTATATTATTTATGTCATTTTAATTCTTTCTCATTTCATTAACACTTATTGATTTATACTTACACATCTTTTCTTTATATTTCACTATCACCTTTTTCCCTTTTCGTGTGATGCCCTGGGGATGGTCCTTGGTTGGAATTTTTTTGGGGTGCCTTGCTTCTCGGACGTGAACTTCTTAATGCTAGGGACGCCAGTATAGAGGAGCCTTGATGATTGGCCTGGCGCTTATTCATATATTTGCAAATATATGTAACTAATACCTCGGAATCGCTATTATCATGTAGGATTTAAGTATTGTTTTTGCTGCAGTGTGCTGGGGGGCAAATCTCCTTTTTTTCTTTGTTCAGAGTAAACCCCGCCCTTTACAAGCACCTTTGTTATGCAATTAAGCTGATCTGAGCAACTACCATTTCTATTGCAAGTTTGGAGAGGCATGAAGGCAGTCATCATTAGGAGGATGTGCTAATGCTTATAGTGCCATGTGGAGGTTTTTCGGGGTACCTCTAAGGTATGTTAGCTCTCAGCTTTTATATGTACTGTTATCATGCAGTACATCAATTATAATTATATGACCCAGAGTGGGTGCTACTATTATGTAGCAATAATTATTTTGGGGTGAGCATTTGGGAGTGGGGCCCCCGGGGGGGTTCTGACTGGGCCTTTCTCATGGCATCACCACTTAATTCATATAGAATACTTTTATCACTTTTCTATTTGTTTGTATATTATTTATGTCATTTTAATTCTTTCTCATTTCATTAACACTTATTGATTTATACTTACACGTCGTTTCTTTATACTTCACTATCACCTTTTTCCCTTTTCGTGTGATACCCTGGGGATGGTCCTTGGTTGGAATTTTTTTTGGGGTGCCTTGCTTCTCGGACGTGACCCCTTAATGCTAGAGACACCAGTATAGAGGAGCCTTGACGATTGGCCTGGCGCTTATTCATATATTTGCAAATGTATGTAACTAATACCTCTGAATCGCTATTATCATGTAGGATTTAAGTATTGTTTTTGCTGCAGTGTGCTGGGGGGCAAATCTCCTTTTTTTCTGTATTCAGAGTAAACCCCGCCCTTTACAAGCACCTGTGTTATGCAATTAAGCTGATCTGAGCAACTTCCATTTCTTTTGCAAGTTTGGAGAGGCATGAAGGCAGTCAGCATTAGGAGGATGTGCTGATGCTTATAGTGCCCTGTGGAGGTTTTTTGGGGTACCTCCAAGGTAAGTTAGCTCTCAGCTTTTATATGAACTGTTATAATGCAGTACATCAATTGTAATTATATGACCCAGAGTGGGTGCTACTTATTTGTAGCAATAATTATTTTGGGGTGAGCGTTTGGGAGTGGGGCCCCCGGGGGGGTTCTGACTGGGCCTTTCTCATGGCATCACCACTTAATTCATATAGAATACTTTTATCACTTTCTATTTGTTTGTATATTATTTTTGTAATTTTAATTCTTTCTCATTTCATTAACACTTTTTGATTTATACTTACACGTCTTTTCTTTATACTTCACTATCACCTTTTTCCCTTTTCGTGTGATGCCCTGGGGAAGGTCCTTGGTTGGAAAAAATTTTTGGGGTGCCTTGATTCTCAGACGTGAACCCCTTAATGCTAGTCACGCCAGTATAGAGGAGCCTTGATGATTGGCCTGGCGCTTATTCATATATTTGCAAATGTATGTAACTAATACCTCTGAATCGCTATTATCATGTAGGATTTAAGTATTGTTTTTGCTGCAGTGTGCTGGGGGGCAAATCTCCTTTTTTTCTGTGTTCAGAGTAAACCCCGCCCTTTACAAGCACCTGTGTTATGCAATTAAGCTGATCTGAGCAACTACCATTTCTATTGCAAGTTTGGAGAGGCATGAAGGCAGTCAGCATTAGGAGGATGTGCTGATGCTTATAGTGCCTTGTGGAGGTTTTTTGGGGTACCTCCAAGGTAAGTTAGCTCTCAGCTTTTATATGAACTGTTATAATGCAGTACATCAATTGTAATTATATGACCCAGAGTGGGTGCTACTTATATGTAGCAATAATTATTTTGGGATGAGTGTTTGGTAGTGGGGCCCCCGGGGGGGTTCTGACTGGGCCTTTCTCATGGCATTACCAATTTATTCATATAGAATACTTTTATCACTTTTCTATTTGTTTGTATATTATTTATGTCATTTTAATTCTTTCTCATTTCATTAACACTTATTGATTTATACTTACACATCTATTCTTTACACTTCACTATCACCTTTTTCCCTTTTCGTGTGATGCCCTTGGGATGGTCCTTGGTTGGAATTTTTTTGGGGGTGCCTTGCTTCTCGGACGTGACCCCTTAATGCTAGAGACACCAGTATAGAGGAGCCTTGACGATTGGCCTGGCGCTTATTCATATATTTGCAAATGTATGTAACTAATACCTCTGAATCGCTATTATCATGTAGGATTTAAGTATTGTTTTTGCTGCAGTGTGCTGGGGGGCAAATCTCCTTTTTTTCTTTGTTCAGAGTAAACCCCGCCCTTTACAAGCACCTGTGTTATGCAATTAAGCTGATCTGAGCAACTACCATTTCTATTGCAAGTTTGGAGAGGCATGAAGGCAGTCAGCATTAGAAGGATGTGCTGATGCTTATAGTGCCATGTGGAGGATTTTCGGGGTACCTCCAAGGTAAGTTAGCTCTCAGCTTTTATATGTACTGTTATCATGCAGAACATCAATTATAATTATATGACCCAGAGTGGGTGCTACTATTAGGTAGCAATAATTATTTTGGGATGAGCATTTGGGAGTGGGGCCCCGGGGGTGTTCTGACTGGGCCTTTCTCATGGCATCACCACTTAATTCATATAGAATACTTTTATCACTTTTCTATTTGTTTGTATATTATTTATGTCATTTTAATTCTTTCTCATTTCATTAACACTTATTGATTTATACTTACACGTCCTTTCTTTACAATTCACTATCACCTTTTTCCCTTTTCGTGTGATGCCCTGGGGATGGTCCTTGGTTGGAATTTTTTTTGGGGTGCCTTGCTTCTCGGACGTGACCCCTTAATGCTAGAGACACCAGTATAGAGGAGCCTTGACGATTGGCCTGGCGCTTATTCATATATTTGCAAATGTATGTAACTAATACCTCTGAATCGCTATTATCATGTAGGATTTAAGTATTGTTTTTGCTGCAGTGTGCTGGGGGGCAAATCTCCTTTTTTTCTGTGTTCAGAGTAAACCCCGCCCTTTACAAGCACCTGTGTTATGCAATTAAGTTGATCTGAGTAACTACCATTTCTTTTGCAAGTTTGGAGAGGCATGAAGGCAGTCAGCATTAGGAGGATGTGCTGATGCTTATAGTGCCATGTGGAGGTTTTTTGGGGTACCTCCAAGGTAAGTTAGCTCTCAGCTTTTATATGTACTGTTATCATGCAGTACATCAATTGTAATTATATGACCCAGAGTGGGTGCTACTTATATGTAGCAATAATTATTTTGGGGTGAGCGTTTGGGAGTGGGGCCTCCGGGGGGGTTCTGACTGGGCATTTCTCATGGCATCACCACTTAAGTCATATAGAATACTTTTATCACTTTTCTATTTGTTTGTATATTATTTATGTCATTTTAATTCTTTCTCATTTCATTAACACTTATTGATTTATACTTACACATCTTTTCTTTATACTTCACTACCACCTTTTTCCCTTTTCGTGTGATGCCCTGGGGATGGTCCTTGGTTGGAATTTTCTTTTGGGGTGCCTTGCTTCTCGGACGTGAACCCCTTAATGCTAGGGAGGCCAGTATAGAGGAGCCTTGACGATTGACCTGGCGCTTATTCATATATTTGCAAATGTATGTAACTAATACCTCTGAATCGCTATTATCATGTAGGATTTAAGTATTGTTTTTGCTGCAGTGTGCTGGGGGGCAAATCTCCTTTTTTTCTTTGTTCAGAGTAAACCCCGCCCTTTACAAGCACCTGTGTTATGCAATTAAGCTGATCTGAGCAACTACCATTTCTTTTGCAAGTTTGGAGAGGCATGAAGGCAGTCAGCATTAGGAGGATGTGCTGATGCTTATTGTGCTCTGTGGAGGTTTTTTGGGGTACCTCCAAGGTAAGTTAGCTCTCAGCTTTTATATGAACTGTTATCATGCAGTACATCAATTGTAATTATATGACCCAGAGTGGGTGCTACTATTATGTAGCAATAATTATTTTGGGATGAGTGTTTGGTAGTTGGGCCCCCGGGGGGGTTGTGACTGGGCCTTTCTCATGGCATCACCACTTAATTCATATAGAATACTTTTATCACTTTTCTATTTGTTTGTATATTATTTATGTCATTTTAATTCTTTCTCATTTCATTAACACTTATTGATACTTACACGTCTTTTCTTTATACTTCACTATCACCTTTTTCCCTTTTCGTGTGATGCCCTGGGGAAGGTCCTTGGTTGGAATTTTTTTTTGGGGTGCCTTGATTCTCAGACGTGAACCCCTTAATGCTAGGGACGCCAGTATAGAGCAGCCTTGACGATTGGCCTGGCACTTATTCATATATTTGCAAATGTATGTAACTAATACCTCTGAATCGCTATTATCATGTAGGATTTAAGTATTGTTTTTGCTGCAGTGTGCTGGGGGGCAAATCTCCTTTTTTTCTGTGTTCAGAGTAAACCCCGCCCTTTACAAGTACCTGTGTTATGCAATTAAGCTGATCTCAGCAACTACCATTTCTTTTGCTAGTTTGGAGAGGCATGAAGGCAGTCAGCATTAGTAGGATGTGCTGATGCTTATAGTGTCATGTGGAGGTTTTTTGGGGTACCTCCAAGGTAAGTTAGCTCTCAGCTTTTATATGTACTGTTATCATGCAGTACATCAATTGTAATTATATGACCCAGAGTGGGTGCTACTATTATGTAGCAATAATTATTTTGGGGTGAGCGTTTGGGAGAGGGGCCCCCGCGGGGGGTTCTGACTGTGCCTTTCTCATGGCATCACCATTTAATTCATATAGAATACTTTTATCACTTTTCTATTTGTTTGTATATTATTTATGTCATTTTAATTTTTTCTCATTTCATTAAAACTTATTGATTTATACTTACACATCTTTTCTTTATACTTCACTATCTCCTTTTTCCCATTTCGTGTGATGCCCTGGGGATGGTCCTTGGTTGGAATTTATTTTTTTTGGGGTGCCTTGCTTCTCGGACTTGAATCCCTTAATGCTAGGGAGACCAGTATAGAGGAGCCTTGACGATTGGCCTGTTGCTTATTCATATATTTGCAAATGTATGTAACTAATACCTCTGAATCGCTATTATCATGTAGGATTTAAGTATTGTTTTTACTGCAGTGTGCTGGGGGGCAAATCTCCTTTTTTTCTGAGTCTATATTCCCTACCACATGTACACACACATACACACTAGGGGTTAATTTTGTTGGGAGCCAATTAATCTGGCAGTATATTTTTAGAGTGTGGGAGGAAACCAGAGTACCCAGAGTAAACCCACGCCAGCACCGGGAAAATATACAAACTCTACACAGTTGTGGGCATAGTGAGAATCGAACCCACAACCTCAATGCTGTGAGGCAGTAATGCTAACAATTACACTGTCTGTGTGTATAAAGGGAACTACAGTGTGGTGTAACATGTATAACATAACATTGGGCCTGATTCAGCACTGATCACTATTGCTATCGCAGCTCCATAATCACATGCAGTCTCACTGCGAAAATATGCTAATGATTGCAATCATCACAATGTCATCCCAGCCAAACATAAGGACACCCACTTTACCTTACAAACATCCGTAACACTTAGCAAGTCTGAGAAAGCATCTGGAACATTGAGTACCATTGCAGCCTCACACACACTTGCACAAGGTTTGACCTTACTCAGAAATTGCTAACCTCATCGCATGCAGTGCAAGCCCAAGCTGCGTTTGGCATCGCAGTGGCTAAAATATGCACTCCTCTGTAATGCCGGGGAGGACAAGCAAAAGGTAGGCAAGTATGTTCTAATGTGACAAACAACCATTACTGTGCAGTGTAATGTAAATTGGTAGTAATTCTCTTTCTAGCACAGGGCACCAAAATGTCTAGCTATGGCCTACTTATGTGGCATCCAGGGCCGTATTAACCCATATATCTATAGTGTTCCTCCTAGGCCATCTCAACAGGATGCTGCACCCTGCCTGATTTGAAGTAACTGAAAGGCACCCTGCTGAAACAGCCATCTCACCTGCGGGCCGCTGTGTCCTGCATGGGGGAAAAGTTCCAATGAAACAGTCACCAGCAAATCGGCCAAGTGAATAGATGCCATCCACATGCACACGGCATCTATTTACACTGCTGAGAAAGCATGGGGGCAGCCCAGCATCTCCGTGAGTGCTGGGCATGCCCCCTTTTCTAGTGACCACGCTTCTTTTTCAGGTGACCAACAATGGTGCAGCAGGATCCCAATCACATTCTTTATATACAGCTCACTTGCGGTGCGGATGTCCCATGGCACTGAATCTCATAAGATCTGTGTGTTAATAATCTGTCTGTTTACAATTTATGAGCTAACAGAGTTAGCTCAGAAAATATAAATACATATGACCCAAAATGGGTGCTTTTATTATATAACGTAGGGCCACCAAAAGCAGAAACACCTTGGTGTGGCTGTTGGTGGCGTAACCATATATTTGCAATTGTATTTAACTGAAATCTCTGCATTTACTATCATGGCCGTAACTACCATAGGTGCAAGGGGTGCAGCTGCTATGGAGCCTAGAGCTTAGGGGGGGGGCATTTTCTTTTGCCAAAGTTACATGTGTTATATACATTTTTTCCATTGGCTGGTACATTGGGGTCCTTATAAACCTTTCCTATGGGGCCTTCAAATACCTAGTTAATAAGTAATCACTGCCGCAGCATATAGTTTCTTTATATAGATATAGGATATGAGTTATCTTTAATGAATTAAACATGGAACCTACTAGTTATTGTACAATGTCTGCGTTATAACTAGTAGATTGTCTGGTAATAGTCATACTGCCAGGACTATTCATATCACTTTAGAGGACACATATAACATACTGTATATAATTTATATCTCCACCAGGTGAACTCGGAAGAGATGGAGGAAATAGAAGAAGACATCATGCCTGATGCAGAAAGGGATCAATCGTCAGATAATGGCACAAAAAAGAAGAGATCACGTCTGCAATCAGCGCTACATTACCTGCGGAAAAGATGTCGCCAGCTGCTCTGTTGCTGTGTCCCCTAATAACATCTGGGTGACAGTAATAATATTTACCATCTTAGTCCCCTAATAACAGCTGGGTGACGGTAATAATATTTACCATCTTAGTCCCCTAAAAACATTTGGGTGACAGTAATAATATTTACCATCTTAGTCCCGTAATAACATCTGGGTGACAGTAATAAAATCAATAGACAATCTATCAAGTAAAAGTTAGTTCTCTAGTAAAATGGTAGGTTCACCCAGTAGAATTATTGTCTCATACCATTCTGTGTTATGAGGTGAGTGTTTAATTCGACTCTGAAGATCCATTGATAAGATGGAGATGAAACTCTCCCAAGAGTCAAAAAATGTAGCAACTAATCTGTCTTTATTTAAAGTTGTCTTTTTAGGAGGGCGAGGGCATCAGAATCCACTCCTGTAGGATGGATTTGTGTGTGTGAGGTTCTGGTTTTGTTGTGGGCCGGGGTGGTGATAGGAGCAGACACTGAAGCAGGTTTAAATGAAAAGGTGGAACTTTTAATGAGTGGTTTGATAGACATGAATATGACAAAAACTAAAGTCCAGATATAGCACTAAGTGCACTTGGGAGCTGTGGTGAAGTAATGGGAAAAAGACCAGTTAGTGACAGGCAATGAACAATGTCCAGGAAGTGACTGGTTAATAGAGAATGTTCAGGTAGTGGCAGACAATGGGAACTGTCCAGGTAGTGACTGGTTAATAGGGAAATGTCCAGTTGATGACAGGCTGGAGAAATCAGGTGTAGTGGCTGAAATGAAGAATGCAGGCTAAGGAAGAGTTATCCAGCAGAGTCAGTGGAGGCAAGGTGCAGGGTGAACAGCAGACTCAGGTACTCAGGCAAGGGGAAGGTAATGGAGGATGCAGGGTAGTCTAGCGGGGTTGGAGCAGACAAGCAGGCAGGCAGGTAGCGTATCACAGGAAACAGGTGGTGAGCATAGGGAACTCTCTCTAAGCTATGCTGAGAAACAAGTTCCACTGGCAATGAAGTGATGCTCTGAACCTCCCTAAATACCAAGTGCTGTGCCGTGACTGGCCAGAGAGAGCATGTGACAAATCAGGATTGGGCGATTAGGTCACGTGACCGGAGGTAAGATGGCGGCGCCCATGCCGGAGCGGAACAGAAGCACCACCAGGCCTCACCAGCCCAAAGTGACAACATGCTCACACAGAACCACGCACAGCCAACGCCCCTCGCCAAACACTAGCGCGACCACCATAGTGACCTCAAAGGTAATACCCGTCGCTCACCATGCCGAGAAACTCTGGTCGTGACAGTGTGCAGCTGCACTAATTGCTAGTAGCAGTTTTCTGCAGCCTTTAGAGACCCGCTGATTCTTCAGTATAAAACCAAAAATAGCCCATTCTGCTGTAAATGGCAGACAATTCACTAAATTATCCATAGAAAATTTTTTAACCAGGATCCAGAAACGTCGTATTAGAGGGCATGCCCAGAGGCAGTGAAAATTATCTGCCCAAGGTGCTCGGCAGTGGAGGCACTCATGAGAAGTGGACATTCCCACCAAATATTGTCTGGGGGGTGAGTAGTAAGCTCTGAGAAATATGTTGTAAAACAATTCATGGTATTGCATTGAAGGGATTAAGCGACATGAAGATATTAAGTTTTTAACTAATAAGGGACAATTAAGATCTGGGAAATCCACTAGCCATTGTTGTACTCCTAAATGACTAGTAGAATGGTCCATCGGGGAAAATAAAAATGTGTAATGTGCAGATATGGAATTTCTGGCGGCAGATGGGGAACCCAACAGTTCATCTAGCATATTCGACAAATCTCCTTCCGAGAATCTCTCGTTAACAGAGGCAGCGTAATGTTGCATCTGGAAATAAGCCAGTGGGTAGTGTTGTAGAATTGGAAAGGTTGTTTTGGCCTCATCAAAGCATAAAAACTTTCTCGCAGATGAGCCCACTACCCCTCTAAGATTTTTAAGTCCCTTTTCGTAAAAAATTGTAAAAGGATGAGCAGCCTCTCCGTGCTGGAAAGCCTTATTATCTAGAAATGGCAGAAATAGACACTTGTATCCATTTAGATTCACTTTACGTCTCAGTCTATGCCATAAGCGATATGCTGACCAGAGTAAAGGGTTATCTGTTATGTCCTGATCTATCTTAGATCACCTTTTGAAAGGAAATGGGCGTCTAACGCTGTGTTAGTATAAATGTCACTGTTTGATATCCAATCTAGCAGATGTCTCATTACAGCTGCATGATTGTATATTTGAATCTGGGGAAAGTTAATACCTCCGTTTGATTTATGTTGTTGGAGCTTTATCATTGGTATCTTTGGTCTCTTTCCTTTCCAAATGAATTTTCGGAAAAGACCATTCATTTTTATCAGGTCAGTATTGCTTATCAGTAGCGGTAGGGATTGCATTAAATACAAAAGATGTGGGAAAGTTGACATCTTAATTAGATTCGCTCTGCCTAGGTAGGAAAGAGTCAAATGATTCCATCCTTCTAATTCACTTGAAATAGCCGATATTGTATCCCCTATGTTTAACTGATATAGTTCTGAAGGATGTTTAGACAGCTTAATGCCCAAATATGTAAAGTGGGATTTTGCCCAATTGAGCAGAAGTTCTCGGCTCCAAGTTGGCCTAATTACCCCTGGTCCTAAGTACATACCTATTGACTTTGAGAAGTTGACCTCAAATCCTGACACACTTCCGAAGTCTCACAAGAGATCAAGGACTTTGGGCAGAGAATTTTGGGGGTTGCTTATACATTCCCCTTTTTTGGGTATATTATGTCCTTTTGAAAAATGAGGGGGGCGCCAATGCTCTTTCTGGCACAGGGCACCAAAAAGTCTAGTTACGGCTCTGTGCTTATATATACCAATATATCATCCGCGAACGCAGATATTTTTACCTCCATATTACCTTTTTGGATTCCCTTAAATATAGATGAATCTTGCAAAAGATGCAGTGAAGGGAGAATTGATAAGTTAAAGAGAAGCGGCGATAATGGGCACCCTTGCATTGCACCCCATTGCATAGACAATTGTTCTCCTCTAAGACCGTTAACTAGAAGGGAAGTGGAGGGCATTGTATAAAAGTAACAAATAAGTTTTATAAAGTTGTCATCAAATTCTATGTCCTCCAACACCTTAAATAGATGGGGCCAGGCCACGGTGTCAAAGCCTTATGTGTGTCTAAACTTAAGAGCATATGTCCCCCTTTTCCCCCTTGAGACGCAGCCACTGTTGCCACTATTGCAGTGCGTATTGCTTTTACAGAGTGTCGTCCCCGAACAATACCTAGTTGGTGGGAAGTTAGAAACTCCGGAAGGATCTGATGTAACCTATTAGCCAGTATCTTTGAAAATACTTTAAAATCTATGTTTAGGAGAGCAATTGGCCTATAGGATTCCACCAACATTGGGTCTTTTCCCCGTTTAGGAATGTGTAGTGAATGCTTTGGTAAAGGAAGGGTATTCAGGATGGGATCTATAAATTGTATTAAACAATTCAAGGATTGATTTCACCTTTGAGCATCTTAAAATATGCTCCAGTGAAACCATCCAACCTTGGGGACTTGTGAGACAACAAACCAGCAATCACACAGTCCAATTCCTCCTCCTTGATCTCTCCCTCCAAAACCACCCGTTGAGATTGCGTTAGTTTGGGCAATTAGCTTTAGATAATAGGTGAGCATGTGTAGCCTCCTGTGTAGGGATAGGGCTATATAAGTTGGAGTAAAATTGATGAAATTATTCCAATATCTCTTTAGTATGGGTACAGGTTATGTTCGAGAAGACACCCCGCAGCGCAGCCACAAATAAGCAATTATTCCAAGGTTTCGACATTGCAGCCAACAAATTGCCCGAGCGGTTTCCCCACTTGTAGTAGGATTGTTTTGTATAATCCAGGTGTTGTTGTGCCTGTGAAGTTACAAAGGAATCAAAGAGCTGTCTATCTTTAAGATATATTTTGAGGGTTGTCTCAGAGGGTGATTCTATGTACTTATTAAGGCTGGGCATCATTCTAACAACTGCAGCCCACCCCACACTATTTATTAATCCCCTGTGCGCAGTGACCAATTTTGATTTTAATTTGCAATCTTAGTCCCTAATAACACCTGGGAGACATTAATACTATTTGTCATCTTTGTCCATAATAACACCTGGGTGGCATTAAAACTTTTTGTCATCTCAGTCCATAATAGCCTATGGGAGACATTAAAACTATTTGTCATCATAGTCCCCTAATAACACCTAGGTGACACGAAAACTATTTGTCATCTTAGTCCCTAAAAACACCTGGGTGACATTAATACTATTTGTCATCTTAGTCCCCTAATAACACATGGGTGAATATAAAATAATTTGTCATCTTAGTCCCCAACTAATAACACATGGGTGTCATTAATACTATTTGTCATCTTTGTCCATAATAACACCTGGGTGATATTAAAACTTTTTGTCATCTCAGTCCCTAATAGCCCTTGGGAGACATTAAAACTATTTGTCATCATAGTCCCCTAATAACACCTAGGGGACACGAAAACTATTTCTCATCTTAGTCCCTAAAAACACATGGGTTACATTAATACTATTTGTCATCATAGTCCCCTAAAAACACATGGGTGATATTAATATTTTTTGTCTTCTTAGTCCCTAAAAACCCCTGGGTGACATAATACTATTCGTCATCTTAGTCCTTAATAACAACTTGGGGACATTAATACTATTTGCCATCTTAGTCCATAATAACACCTGGGTGACATTAATACTATTTGTCATCTTAGTCCTTAATAAATGACTTTAATACAATTTGTCATTTTAGGCCTTAACCACAACTAGGTGACATTAATGCTATTTGTCATCTTAGTCATTAATAACACCTTGATGACATTATTACTTTTTGTCATCTTAGTCCCTAAAATCCCCTGGGATACATTAATGCTGTCATCTTAGTCCCTAATTCCACCTGGGTGACATTAAAACTATTTGTCATCTTAGCCCAGAAAAGATCTTTGACATTAATACTATTCATCATCTTAATCCTTAATAACAACTAGGTAACATTAATACTATATGTCATCTTATTCCTTAATAACACCTGAGTGACATTAATACTATTTGTCATCTTAGTCCTTAATAAGACATCGGTGACATTTGTACTGTTTGTCATCTTAGTCCTTAATAACACTTGGGTGACATCAATACTGTCATCTTAGTTCAAAAACACCTGGGTGACATTAACACTATTCATCATCTTAGTCCCCAAATAATACCTGGGTGATATTAGAAATATTTGTCATCTTATGGAGCATACACACGGTCAGATTTGTCAGATTTTTCAGATCTGTCAGATGAACTATTGAACGATTTGAATGATTTGAACGATTTTACCAAAGATTTGAATGTTTTGAAAAATTTGAAAGATTGAACGATTTTTGACTGCATTAAAATGAATGGAATCGTCCAAGTCTGACTGCAAACACATCAGATATCAGATATCATTATCTTACCATGGGGAATGCACATCGTTCATCGTTCTTCATTTAGGCATGTAAGATATGTCAGATTTTTCTTCAGATATGAACGATTTTTTAAATCGTTATCATTCAGATCTGAAGAAAAATCTGACTGTGTTTATGCACCAATAGTCCCTAAAAACACCTGGGTGACCTTAGTCCTCAATAACAGCTAAGTGACATTAATACTATTTGTCATCTTAGTCCTTAATAACATATGGGTGACATTAGTACTATTTGTCATCCCTTTACTTAATAACACCTGGGTGACATTAATACTATTTGTTATCATAAGGCCCCCATACATCAGAGATTGATTGCAGCAATTGTACAATTTGCAATCGATTGTGTATAAAAATCTTTCCCTTTTTCAATCGATTGTGGCAATTCTGCAATCGATTGAAAAAGGGAAAGATTTTTATACACAATCGATTGCAAATTGCACGATTGCTGCAATCAATCTCTGATGTATGGGGGCCTTTAGTTCTTAATAACACCTGGGTGACCTTAATACTATTTGTCATCTTCGTCCTAATAACACCTGGGTGACATTAATACTATTTGTCATCTTAGTATTTAATAACACCTGGACGACGTTAATACTGTTTGTCATCTTAGTCACTAATAACACATGGGTGACTTTAAACTATTTGTCATCTTAGAAGAAAAAGGGGGTTTATTGACTGTGGGCGACAATACTGCTATTGGTACACTGAATAAATTAAGCAAAGTGCTAAGTGCAAGATGTGCCTGTAAATCACACAATAACTTATGCATTATAAAAAAGTGCTTTAGTGCAAAGATAGACAAATAAGGTGATATAAAATTGTCAAAACTGGTTTTAAAAGATATTAATTTGATCTAAACGAGATAAAAACAAATACAAACAAACATTATGGTTCCTTCAAGAGGCAATACCACAAATAAGGAATATTGAGGAATAAAAATGAAAGCAATTTGTTTGCAAATTAGGATAAAAGAGGTTTAGCTTATCTGGATGTCAGTATAAAAGAGTCTGCCTTTGGATCTCATGGGCAAGCAAATGTTTTCCAACGCGTTTCGTCTGCTGACTTCTTCCTGGGGATGAGAGTTAGTGAATGGTGATCACCTATTTATACCCCTCTACACCTTCCATTAGGGACTAAGAACTTCCGGGTCACAGGTCAGTTGTATACCCGGATCACATGTCAGGAACTAAATTACACCACGCTCCCATATAAGAATTCCCTATAAAAAGTTTCATGAACTGTAACTCTACGTCAGTTATCTATCTACTGGAATGCACCTGTGGAACAAAGTATGTTGGAAAAACTAAAAGAACACTTATTCAGGAGCACATCAGGAATATTAAGAATAAAGTAGAGGGTCATGCAGTGTTTAAACACTTTATTGAGAAACACAAGTCCAACCCTGAAGACCTTACGTTTAAGGCTATTGAACACGTTATGCTGAGTGAAAGAGGTGGTGAGCTAGGAAACCTCCTATCCAAACGTGAAATGTATTGGATTTTTACACTCAATACGATGGTGCCCAAAGGATTCAACGACCATAATGAAATTGCACCGTTCCTCTGAAAGTAGAGAAGAGACGAAAAGAATTGATCTGGCAAAATCACTATTAAAAGGTGTTGCTGTCCATATACAGCACGGGCCGGTAACTAAGGGCGGAAGTTGGCCATATGTTTTTCAGCCCAGGCGAAGCTAAAGAGAACATGTGGTATAGAGGCTTGAGACTGAACGCCCGATATAGATGGACGTTGGAGCTGACAAGGCGCGACACACGTGACCGGCTGTGACGCAGAAACCTGGTAGAAACACGCACGTGGGAAGACGGAGGTGCTGCATTGTCCAGAGACCGGATGTGACGGAGGGTCGATACGCAGATGGTGATGCTGGACGGCCCCGTAGTGGCACACATGACCGGATGTGATGCAAAGGACTGGTGGAAGTGTCCGTATGCGAGAGCAGAGGTGTTGGATTATCCAGCCACATGAGTGTTTAAACAAACGATACAATTCTTTTCTTGGATATTATTCATAGTCATCCTCCATATACTGGGCACTTTTATATGGGAGCGTGGTGTAATTTAGTTCCTGACATGTGATCCGGGTATACAACTGACCTGTGACCCGGAAGTTCTTAGTCCCTAATGGAAGGTGTAGAGGGGTATAAATAGGTGATCACCATTCACTAACCCTCATCCCCAGGAAGAAGTCAGCAGACGAAATGCGTTGGGAAACATTTGCTTGCCCATGAGATCCAAATGCAGACTCTTTTATAGTCCTAATTTTTTCAATATTGTATTTATTTGTGGAATTGCGTCTTGAAGGAACCATAATGTTTGTTTGTATTTGTTTTTATCTCGTTTAGATTAAATTAATATCTTTTAAAACCAGTTTTGACAATTTTATATCACCTTATTGGTCTATCTTTGCACTAAAGCACTTTTTTATAATGCATAAGTTATTGTGTGATTTATAGGCACATCATGCACTTAGCACTTTGTTTCATTTATTCAGTGTACCAATAGCAATATTGTCGCCCACAGTCAATAAACCCCCTTTTCCATTTACAAAATAGTACTCTCACCAATACTACATACTATTGACATGGAGCTGACACCCATGTAGATCATTTCTTGTGGGTTCACTTGCATTGTGTGTAAATAATTTTATATCACATTAGTGATTAATTTTGGTACTGGCGCCGAATTCATAGTTTGTTTTTTGTATTTGTCATCTTAGTCCCATATAACACAAGGGTGACATTTATACTATTTATCATCTTAGTCCCCTAAACACACCTGGGTGACATTCATACTATTTGTCATATTAGCCCCTATGAACACCTGGGTGACATTAATGCTATTTGTCATCTTAGTCCTTAATAAGACCTGGGTGACATTAATACTATTTGTCATCATAGTCCATAATATCACGTGGGTGACATTAATACTTTTTGTCATCTTAGTCCCTAAAAACCCCTGGGTGACATTGATACCGTCACCTTAGTCCCTAATAACACCTGAGTGACATTAAAACTATTTGTCATCTTAGTCATTAAAACACCTATGTGACATTATTACAATTCATCATCTTAGTACTTAATAACAACAAGGTAACATTAATACTATTTGTAATCTTAGTCTTTAATAACACCTGGGTGACATTAATTATATTTGTCATCTTAGTCCTCAATAATACCTTGGTGACATTAATTCTATTTGTCATCTTGGTCCTTAATAACACCTGTGTCACATTGATACTATCTGTCAACTTAGTCCCTAAAAACTCCTGGTTGACATTAATACTATTTTTCATCACAGTCCCTAATAACGCCTGTGTGACATTAATACTTTTGTAATTTTTGTCCCTAAAAACTCCTGCGTGACATTAATAATATTTCTCATCTTTGTCCCTAGTAACACCTGGGTGACATTAAAATTATTTGTCATCTTAGTCCATTATAAAACATGGGTGACATTAATACTATTTATGATCTTAGTCCCCTAAACAGACCTGGGTGACATTAAAACTATTTGTCATCTTAGTCCCCTAAAAACACCTGTGTGACAAAAATACTATTTATCATCTTAGTCCCCTAATAACACAAGGGTGACATTAAGACTATTTGTCATCGTAGTCCCTAATAACACCTGGGTGACATTAATATTTTTTGTCATCCTAGTCCCTAAAAAGATCTGTGACATTAATACTATTCATCATCTTAGTCCTTGATAACTGGGTGACATTAATACTATTTGTCATCTTATTCCTTAATAAAACCTGAGTGACATTAATACTTTTTCTCATCTTAGTCCTTAATAACACATTGGTGACATTAGTACTATTTGTCATCTTAGTCCTTAGTAACACCTGGGTGACATTAATACTGTCATCTTAGTCCAAAAAACACCTCGGTGACATTAATACTATTCATCATCTTAGTCCCCTAATCACACCTGGGTGACATTATAAATATTTGTCGTCTTATTCAATAAAAACACCTGGGTGACATTAATACTATTCGTCATCTTATTCCTTAATAAAAACTAGATGACATTAATACTATTTGTCATCTTAGTCCTTAATAACACCTGGGAGACATTAATACTATTTGCCATCTTATTCCTTAATAACACCTGGGTGATATTAATTCTATTTGTCATCTTAGTCCTTAATAACACATGGGTGATATTAGTACTATTTGTCATCTTATTACTTAATAACACCTGGGTGACATTAATACTACTTCTTATCTCAGCTCTCAATAAAACCAGGGTGACATTAATACTTTTTGTCATTTTAGTCCCTAAAAACTAGTGGGTGACATTAATACTGTCACCTTAGTCCCTAATAACACCTGGGTGACATTATTACTATTTGTCATCTTAGTCCCCTAATAAAACCTAGATGACATTAAAACTATTTGTCATTTTAGTCCCTAAAAACACCTGGGTGACATTAATACTATTCATCATCTTAGTCCTTAATAACAACTATGTGACATTAATACTATTTGTCATCTTAGTCCTTAATAATACCTGGGTGACATTAATACTATTTGTCATCTTAGTCCTTAATAACAACTAAGGGATATTAATACTATTTGTCATCTTAGTCCTTAATAACACCTGGGTGACATTAATACTATTTGTCATCTAAGTCCTTAATATCACCTGGGTAACATTAATACTATTTGTCTTCTTAGTCCTTAATAATATCTGGGTGACATTAATACTATTTGTCATCTGAGTCCTATAACACATGGGCGACATTAGTAGTATTTGTCATTTTAGTCCTTAATAACACCTGGGTGACATTAATACTGTCTTCTTAGTCCACTAATAACACCTGGGTGACATTAACACTATTTTTTATCTTAGTCCATAGAAACACCTTGGTGACATTAATACTATTTGTCAGCTTAGTCCCCTCATAACACCTGAGTGACATGAAAACTATTTGTCCTCTTAGTCCCTAAAAACACCTGGCTGACATTAATACTGTTCATCATCTTAGTCCTTAAAAACAACTAGGTGACATTAATACTATTTATTATCTTAGTCCTCAATAACACCTCGGTGACATTAATACTATTTGTTATCTTAGTCCTTAATAACATCTGGGTGAGATTAATACTATTTTTCATCTTAGTCCTAAGAACATATGGCGACATTAATACTATTTGTCATCTTAGTCCTTGATAACACCTGAGTGACATTAGTACTAATTGTTGACTTAGTCCTTTATAACCCCTGGGTAACATTAATACTATTTGTCATCTTAGTCCTTAGTAACACCTGGGTAACATTAATAAATAAATAGTAGCGGAATGTTGAGGCGGTCAGTACTGATTTCCAAGTGCGGGATACATTGCCTGATCCCTAATTGCATCCATCAGCGACGTGCAGAAGAGGGAGGTTTAGCGGTTGGGGACCACAAGGAACCTGGCTTCTGGCTTCTGCCGGTGTGTCTATTGCCGCATACCCGATATATCCGAGTCCAGCTAGCTAAAAATTACATTGTTGCTCTACTGTCTTTTCTGCATAAAAACTACCTCTATGAGCCAACAATCACATCATTGCTCCACTGATTTTTCTACATGAAAATTGCCTCTTTGATTTGAGAAGGAATCTATGTGATATAGTTACAGTATTTAAAACACTGCCACCATTTTCTGCATAGAAACCATGCTATATGTGACAGTATGGTTTGGCTATCAAAAGACTTTGCTGCTGCTTTTTACTATTTTTATGTATTTGGACTTTTTCATTTGTTTTACAAGTAAAAATAAAGCATTACTTTGTTTATCTAATCCTGCTTCTTGGTAAATAATTGGATACAACTGTTGAAACTTCAAAAGTTTTTATGGAAAAAGGAAACATTGTACACCTTTTATAGTTTTCTATTACAGTATAAACCAGCCGTCGCCTACCCATCACTCGCGACACCGGTAGCTTGCAGCCATAAGGACGGTGGCTCGAGCCCTGTATTACTATATCCTTGTTGTTACAGGCCCAGGGGCTCTCTCCTACCCCCGGCTGCTGCACAATAGATGTGATTGGCAAGGGCCCGCCCTCCCACTCCGTCCTGCGCTCCCGCTCCACATCCTACCTAGGCTGCGGCTGCTGGCCCGCGCACCGCGCAATAAAGTTTTTAATTGTTGTGAGCCAGCGTGCGTGACGTCATGAAGTCACACCACACTTCTGAAAGAGGAGCCATGACATGTGAGGACTGGACTGAGGCTAGCAACAACCCTGGATGCAGGGGCAGCCAGAACAGAAGGAGGTCAGGTAAGTATCTTATTATTGTAGCCCTATTATTATAGGCTAACATATGAGTATGTACACATCAGGGGGAGGGTACACATATACATTAAGAGTGCTGCCTGGCACCTTGATGTAATTAGACCTAATGTGGTAAATTGTATATATATATGTATGTATTTATTGTATAGATTGTGAGGGGGGTGGGCAAGACCACCGCATAGACAGTGCTTGATTTTTTACACATTGGCAACAGGAGGAGACTCTGGAATATGCCAGAAGCTGCGCGAGCTGTCAGCTGGGGGAGAGCTCGCGCTGGAAGCGGGAAGGAGAGAGTCGCGCGGGCGGTAGGGATAAATAGGGCTGCACTAGCGTGGCAAAGTCAGAATGCTGATCCCCCCTCCAGAGCCCACATCGTACTGACCTGCATGGAGCGGAGCGCTCCTGTCAGCGATAGTGGTGCCAGTGTGGGGCGCCGGAGCTGAGCGTGATCGCTAGGGAAACCCCGGCAGTAAGAGTGGGGTGACCAGGTTCCGGAGGAGGTGTGAGTCGGGCGGGTCCCTCCCTGCATGAAAACAGCGGCGCTTCCTGTCTGAAGCAATCGGAAGGTGTCATCCCTCCGGGGGAGAGGAGTGAGGATCAATGCAGGAGGCGGGGCTGGCCTAGACCCTGATAGGCTGACTATCACAGCCCTGAGGATCAGAGCAGCGCTGAGGTGCAAGTGTCCAAGGAGCAGCGCTGATTAAGCTTCAGCAGCAAGCAGTGACTCTACAGTGAGTAACCAGTATTTGGCACTCACACATACCCACTCAGTCCACATAGAGGGGGCCCCCCGAGGATTGTAGAATAAGAGACCTTACTGGAATAAAATTCCTTAGCCTACCTTGGGATAATAACCCTATTTATAAGGAGCAGGAAGCTAGAAAGAGTACTACAGAGTTGCCAATAGCTAATGCTGACATGTATTAGTAAGACTCATTTTATAAAGACTGGGTATTTAGGGACATTCCCTTGAAAAGTAACACTCTTGTCTTGAAGAGCTGTGCATATATCAACATATTAAAAACAGTGCCTACAGGAGATAAATCCTTAAGTTGAAACATTTTAGAGTGGAAAGTGAGGATCTGAAGAAGGATATTATTATTAACCTTACAGGAAACAAAACTTATTTTATAGTAAGTTTCCTCTGCAGCCAATGTGAGTCAGGATAATTTAATGCACACCGTCTTATGCTCTGGTGCCGTCCAATCTCACAGGAGATAAGGAGGAAAGAGTGAGGCGATATAATCGCAAAATTGGTTGATAGGTAACTGTATACGAATTGGACTTTGAGGACACATTAAGGACTACATTCGTAAGAGCTTAAAGTTCATCAGTGACTATAAAATCTATATAGAAGAAAAAGTCCAACACCAAGTTATATAAGGATATCATACTAACGTTTACAGATAATCTTTACACCCTATGGACTTATACTATATATTGTATGTCTAATGTAGTATTTTATGTAAATGTATACTGTTTAAATGTAATATACATCTCTAATGTAAAGTACTATTACCCTGATCATTTATTGATATTATCTGCTATAAACAAATTAACATTTATCTGTCATTAATTAATACTCACTTTAGCAGACGTTCAGGTTGTACATCGACAGCTGTACCTGACAAAGGAAGAACGGATTCGGGTGGTAAATTTGAGATAACCGTTGTTATATAATTCTTGCCTATCGATTATATATATATATAAAATATAGATTTGCATACTAACCATTGTAACCACACGAATAGTGGGCACGGTTTCCCAGACAACCTGTAACAAGTTTGGGTGGAGGCACATATTCTATTTCAATAACCCAATATCCTATCCATAAATAACACAGGGTTACATTTTGGAGGCATACTGCTGAGATTCGAGGGTTACATAGTAAGCAGTAAAAGGAAAAAAAAAAAATGGAATGTTTTAATGGGGATGAACTGTATTTATGGTGTGAGATTAAAGGGGTAGACCCAAAAAGGTGTTTTGCAGTGGGAGGAAATTTCTCAGAATTCACCGATGAGCACGTAATTAAGTAAGTTAGAACATTGTGTGGGATCATACAACCTCAAATAGTGGATAAATGGAGCGGAGAATTAGGGTTGGTATGTGCAATGCTTATAGAAACAGAGAGGGAGTTATACCCTAACCTGATCCCTGTGATGATGATTGCAGATTACAATACAGGGAGGAGATGGAGCATAATATGGCCAAGAACAAGAGAAACGGAGAATACCGGTATGCCGACACAAAAAGTTAGCTCTACTAAAGAAAGTAATGGGGGAGAGAGTAGAGGAGACCAGGATAATAATGAGGAAAAATGTGGGAGTCAGTTTGAAAACATTATGGAACGGGTAGTCACCCAATTAGAGAGATGGCATTACGAGGGAAGTTACAGGAGATTAAGAATTTTTTCTGGTATACAACCAGTACCTGCTGGGGAGGAACAATATGATGCATGGAAAGAGGCAGCAGTGCAGCAGACTGAAGAGTGGAAATGCCCTGATCACATAAAAAAACAGAGGGTAGTTGAAAGCTTGAGGGGACCTGCCATGGGGGTCATTCAGGCTGCTAGGAGGAGCAACCCCGATGCCACTTTAGATGTTTATTTTGAAGCATTAGACTATGCATATGGGACACTGGAAGACGTAGGAGATTTAATCTCTAGGCTCCATCATACATTCCAGGAGCCTAGGGAGAAACTAAGCACATATTTGTTCAGATTGGACAAACTTCTATATAAGATAGTGGAGAAGGATGGGATAAAAAAAGAAAATGAGACCACACCTTCAGTTAACACATGGAACGTGCAGACCGGGGTGTGAGGTGTAGGATGTGATGTACAGAGGGGGTTTGCTGAGTGTTTCCGAAATAGCGATATTTCCTTTCAAGATATGGAATATTTAATACTTGAGTTAGAAAAACGAAAATCAGTTTTCTCTCTAGGGGAATGGGACTTGGGAGTAGCCAAGGGGGCAGAACATCAAATAAAGATGACAGATGAAACACCTTTCCGAGAACGTTCCCGCCGAATTCCGCCTGCAGATTTTGATGATGTGAGATTACATTTAAAGGGGTTGCTAGAGAACCAGATAATAATAGAGTCACGAAGCCCCTATGCTTCTCCAATTGTGATCGCATGGAAGAAGAATGGTGATGTCCGCATGTGCGTTGACTACAGGACGTTAAATCAGAGGACGGTGCCGGACCAGTATGTGGTGCCGAGAATTGACGAGGCCCTAGATTGCTTACAAGGGAGTGCTTGGTTCTCTGTGTTGGACCTTCGAAGTGGGTTCTACCAAATACCCATGTGCCCCACAGATAGGGAGAAAACCGTGTTTATATGCCCCCTCGGGTTTTTTGAATTCTTAATGATGCCCCAGGGTATCAAGGGAGCTCCAGCCACTTTTCAAAGAACAATGGACCGGATCATGGGAGACATGAACTATAGGGAAGCTATAGTTTATCTAGATGATATAATAATATTTGGAAACACACTCGAAGAACATAACAAAAGGTTATTGAAAGTCCTTGATCGACTGGAAGAAGGAGGACTAAAGCTGTCATTAGACAAATGTCGACTGTGTCAGGAATCCGTGAAATATTTGGGTCACATCGTCAGCCGGCATGGAATAGCCACAGACCCTTCCAAAGTTGAAGCTGTCAATAATTGGCCCATTCCCACAAAACTGAAAGAACTGCGTTCATTTTTGGGATTTTGCGGGTACTACCGCCGGTTTGTGCCTAACTATTCTAAAATAGCGAAACCCCTGACCGACCTGACTAAAGGATACCCATCTACAGGTAAATCTTCAAAGAAATCTCCGCAAGAGCTCAAAATATATCACCAGCTTAATGAGCCATTTGGGAGCAGGTGGACCCAAGAATGTGAAGATTCATTTGTAAAACTTAAAATCTGTCTAACAAAGGCACCAGTATTGGCCTATGCTGACCCCCTGCTACCCTACACTTTACATACGGACGCATCCCTAGAAGGGATAGGGGGGGTATTATATCAGACCCAACAAGATCAGTTAAGGCCAGTGTCATTTGTAAGTCGAGGATTGTCACCCAGTGAGAAAAGGTACCCCGCTCATAAGCTCGAATTTTTAGCACTTAAATGGTGTATTGTAGACAAATTCCACTACTATCTCTATGGTGCGTCCTTTGCAGTACACACAGATAATAATCCGTTAACTTACATCCAAACCACTGCCCGACTAGATGCCACGGGACATAGGTGGTTATCTGCATTGGCTCTCTACGACTTTAAACTGAAATACCGGCCTGGTGTTAATAACACGGATGCTGACTCTTTGTCCCGAATCCCAAATCAAGTGGCTGGGGAGCAAAAAGAAGAATGGATAGAAGTGCCTGCTGGGGATGTCAAGGGGATGTGCCACCACATGAGAATGGACATTGAAAACTGCCACGAAATGGTTAGCAGTTTGGGGGCATCTGATAAAGTCCTGCCTCTTTCGTATTGTTGGTTAAGTATAGACGAGTTAGAAGGAATACCCAAGGTGGATCATAGAAAATTGCAAAGAGAACAATTGAAAGATCCTGAGATAGGACCTTTGTATGAAGAACTGAACCAACATGTCGCTATTTCTACTAATACTTCCAACACTTCCCGGGAAGCTCAATTGTTACAAAAGCAAAGAAACAGATTAATAATAAAAAATGGACTCTTATACAAAATTGATTCCAAGATGGGAAAAAGCAAGAAATTTCAGATAGTGCTGCCCTATAAGTATAGGAAGACCGTGATGCATGCCCTGCACGATGACCATGGCCATCTAGGAATAGAAAAAACATATGGGTTAGTGGCGGATAGGTTCTATTGGCCCAATATGCGAGTGGAAGTTGAAAATTACTGTAAATCATGTGGGAATTGTGTCCTACGAAAAACTTTACCTAACCAAGCAGCACCATTGGGACATATCCAAAGTGCTGGCCCAATGGATCTAGTATGTGTTGATTATCTAACACTAGAAGTTGATGCGGGAAAAAAATGCAATGTGTTGGTAGTTACAGACCATTTCACTCGATACGCACAAGCCTACGTGACACCTAACCAAAAGGCTCTTACCGTGGCCAACACTTTATGGGACAAATATTTTGTACATTATGGCCTCCCGAATAGGTTGCACTCGGATCAAGGAAGAGATTTTGAGAGCAAGTTAATTAGGGAACTCTGCGATATTTGTGGCATAAAAAAATCTAGAACCACACCTTATCACCCCCAGGGTGACCCTCAACCAGAGTGGATCAACCGCACATTGCTAAATATGTTGGGTACATTAAATCCATTAGATAAGAGTAAGTGGAAAAAACTAGTACATGCCTATAATTGCACAAAGAACGAATCCACAGGGTTATCACCCTACTTCTTAATGTTTGGAAGAGACGCTAAACTTCCTGTAGATGTGTGTATGGGAATCAATCCAAATCCTAAATCACCCATTTCCCACACAAAATATGTAGAGAATCTTAGGAGTGAATTGCAAATGACCTTTGAATTAGCCAATAGGACTGCTGACAAACTTGCACTAAAAAATAAGACTATATATGATCGAAGGGTCCGCAATCAGGAATTGGCTCCTGGAGATAGAGTACTCCTCAGGCAATTAGGGGTACCTAGGAAATTCAAGATAGCTAATCGGTGGAAGGAGGAACCCTATGTAGTGGTGGAAAAGTTTTCGAATTTGCCAGTGTACAAAATTATGCCAGAAGATGGGCCTAATAAAGTGTATACTTACCATAGGCAACACTTGCTTCCTATTGGAGATGAAATTCGATTAGGTAACTTTCAGCCTTCAGGTGTCGTGACTCCTGAAAGAAAACCTCACGAGAAGACGAAAAAACAAAAAATCAGCCACTTGGATCTAAGTGATACTGAAGAACATGACGTTGAGAATGAGGGACAAGGATACTTCTATATGGAAAATCTTCCTCAAATAGAATACTTACCTGAGATCCCGCCAGAAAGAGTAGGAAGTGTAAGGGATAGTACTAACAATTGTAAAACTAATAATGAACTTCCTATAGACAGAGGTGAGGAAAGTATACAAGAAAGCTGCTCTGCTTATGAAGATGGTGATGTGGAAAAACTAGGGTGTAGTACAAGGCCCAGAAGGAAAATAAAGCCACCCCTGATTTTGACATATGATAGTCTGGGGGAACCTAGCAGTGTAACTAGATTAATACACCCCAGCATAGTTCTTAATTGGCCCTACTTTGGGTACTCTGGGACTGGGGAATAGTATTGCTAATAGAAGTCACTCGCATGAGTATTGAGTATGGTAATCTACTTACTGGACTTACATAGATTACCAGGGGGAGAGTGTAGCCCTATTATTATAGGCTAACATATGAGTATGTACACATCAGGGGGAGGGTACACATATACATTAAGAGTGCTGCCTGGCACCTTGATGTAATTAGACCTAATGTGGTAAATTGTATATATATATGTATGTATTTATTGTATAGATTGTGAGGGGGGTGGGCAAGACCACCGCATAGACAGTGCTTGATTTTTTACACATTGGCAACAGGAGGAGACTCTGGAATATGCCAGAAGCTGCGCGAGCTGTCAGCTGGGGGAGAGCTCGCGCTGGAAGCGGGAAGGAGAGAGTCGCGCGGGCGGTAGGGATAAATAGGGCTGCACTAGCGTGGCAAAGTCAGAATGCTGATCCCCCCTCCAGAGCCCACATCGTACTGACCTGCATGGAGCGGAGCGCTCCTGTCAGCGATAGTGGTGCCAGTGTGGGGCGCCGGAGCTGAGCGTGATCGCTAGGGAAACCCCGGCAGTAAGAGTGGGGTGACCAGGTTCCGGAGGAGGTGTGAGTCGGGCGGGTCCCTCCCTGCATGAAAACAGCGGCGCTTCCTATCTGAAGCAATCGGAAGGTGTCATCCCTCCGGGGGAGAGGAGTGAGGATCAATGCAGGAGGCGGGGCTGGCCTAGACCCTGATAGGCTGACTATCACAGCCCTGAGGATCAGAGCAGCGCTGAGGTGCAAGTGTCCAAGGAGCAGCGCTGATTAAGCTTCAGCAGCAAGCAGTGACTCTACAGTGAGTAACCAGTATTTGGCACTCACACATATCCACTCAGTCCACATAGAGGGGGCCCCCTGAGGATTGTAGAATAAGAGACCTTACTGGAATAAAATTCCTTAGCCTACCTTGGGATAATAACCCTATTTATAAGGAGCAGGAAGCTAGAAAGAGTACTACAGAGTTGCCAATAGCTAATGCTGACATGTATTAGTAAGACTCATTTTATAAAGACTGGGTATTTAGGGACATTCCCTTGAAAAGTAACACTCTTGTCTTGAAGAGCTGTGCATATATCAACATATTAAAAACAGTGCCTACAGGAGATAAATCCTTAAGTTGAAACATTTTAGAGTGGAAAGTGAGGATCTGAAGAAGGATATTATTATTAACCTTACAGGAAACAAAACTTATTTTATAGTAAGTTTCCTCTGCAGCCAATGTGAGTCAGGATAATTTAATGCACACCGTCTTATGCTCTGGTGCCGTCCAATCTCACAGGAGATAAGGAGGAAAGAGTGAGGCGATATAATCGCAAAATTGGTTGATAGGTAACTGTATACGAATTGGACTTTGAGGACACATTAAGGACTACATTCGTAAGAGCTTAAAGTTCATCAGTGACTATAAAATCTATATAGAAGAAAAAGTCCAACACCAAGTTATATAAGGATATCATACTAACGTTTACAGATAATCTTTACACCCTATGGACTTATACTATATATTGTATGTCTAATGTAGTATTTTATGTAAATGTATACTGTTTAAATGTAATATACATCTCTAATGTAAAGTACTATTACCCTGATCATTTATTGATATTATCTGCTATAAACAAATTAACATTTATCTGTCATTAATTAATACTCACTTTAGCAGACGTTCAGGTTGTACATCGACAGCTGTACCTGACAAAGGAAGAACGGATTCGGGTGGTAAATTTGAGATAACCGTTGTTATATAATTCTTGCCTATCGATTATATATATATATAAAATATAGATTTGCATACTAACCATTGTAACCACACGAATAGTGGGCACGGTTTCCCAGACAACCTGTAACAAGTTTGGGTGGAGGCACATATTCTATTTCAATAACCCAATATCCTATCCATAAATAACACAGGGTTACATTATTCTTGCATTATTGTTGTCCCTGCTCCAGGAGGCTGTGGGGGAAAGAGGGGGATTGTGGCTGGGGGGGGGAGCACTAGGGGAAAAAGGGGAAAATAGTACTTTATCTAGCTGATAATCAGTATAAGTATTTTGTTCCAAGAACCAATCGTTCATATATGTGTAAAAGACTGACACTGAGTAAGGGGATAACTCTTGGATTCCAGCCCCTCCCGAATTGTGTACAGCCACTAACCTTGAAATGGCCACTTTTGGTTTCTTGCCCTGTCACAGAAAGCGGGTCATTTTCTTATTTTAAAAAAATATCTGATTTAGACAAGCTAATTGGTAACATTTGCATGAAATAAAAAATCTTTGGGAAGATAATGCTTTTAAGGAAAGCCGCATGCCCCAAAACTGACATTAACAGTATTTTCCAACTGTCAAGCATAGTGACAATTTTGTCTATAACAGCAGAGAAATTAGCGGTATAAAGCTGAGACAGATCAGAAGTAATCTGTACACCCAAATGTTTAAGTTCAGAATCAACTTGTTTAAATTGAGTCATGGTGGGAATCACTGCATATGAAAACACAGGACCCATTCTGCCCACTCGCAGAATGGGTCCTGCGCACGCGCAGATTCCCGATAATCGGGAATTTGCAATCAGCAGTGCACTTATGAATCAGGGCCTATGTGTTTTTTTTTTGCTTTGTGTATTATTAATATATACTCACTTCTAAACTATAATAAGATAACATATAATAATTACACAACACATGATATAAACAAAAAAAACTGGATTGGATTTATACATTTTTTTTAAAGACAAAAATGTAAATTTTACCTCAGAACACTCCTCATCCTCTCCATGGACTCATGGATAAGCCCCAAGTAATTGCTCAGGAGGTTCAACTCCCTCCTGAGTACATCCTGTCAATCATGCCTCTGACGTTCTGCATCTGAAATAGAAATTAAAAAAAGAATATCAGCATATTTCTGACACTTTATGTACAAATGCAAACATAAAAACGTATGCACAAGATTATAAAAATAATAAATAAAATAAACATCACAGTGTAATGCTGGAGACACACCTGATGATATTTTGTCCAATCTAGCAGATTGGACAACATATTGTCAGCACTGGCCAGTGTGTACTGGCTATGTCGATGATGATACGATCTCCTGCACATTGTCATCCACATTGCCCATTGTGCACCCTGCATGCATGAAACTTGTTGCATTTCATAAATGGAGCAGAAGCACACAGTTGACACTTAGGGGTAAATTTACTAAGATTCGAGATTGACTCGATTTGCAAAGAGATTAATCTCGCTGTAAATCGCCAAAACTCGGATTATTTAATCGCTTTTTTTATTCCAAATTTTCCAAAAGGCAATTTGAGGCTAAACGAGTTTGCAGGAGATTACTCACCTGAGATTGCAGTGTTTTCTGTCTGCAAATCTCTCCCGAGCTACAACCTGCACATATCAGTGAGTTATGTGAAGGCTGCTTATGTGTTAGACCTGTAAAAACTTGTCCGCCTGTCCTGGTACCTAAAATTGCAGGGAACAAAATTAGTAGGGTTCCACCATAATTTAGGTATGAGCATCAGGCTGCAGGGCCAGTCCTGGTTTTAAGTATAGGAGGAAATAAATTGCGTAGGGGTCCCACTGTAATTAAAACCAGCACCGGACCCAAAACGACCAAGGTGTAATGCCACAACCTGGAGACCCTATTACCAGGTCTCCAGAGCACAAAGCATTCTCTCACCAAGTCGGTCAGGCCAAGTCGGGGATCTCAGGGGAGGTGGGGACCCCCGAAAAAAGGGGTCCCCCTCTCCCATAACCTCAGGCTTGGCCTGCAGCCCGGGGCTCTTCCCCACACCCCTGGGCTGTGGGTATGTGGGTAATAAAGTATAAAATAGATGTAAACTGTTGTATTTTACCATGGAACTACAGGTGCCAGCATGCCTTTGGTACTAGTGGAACTACAAGAACCAGCTGGCGGCCAGCACCTGTGCCCCCACTGTAAAATAAATAGCTAAATAAAGACATGACACACCACACCATAGTTAGTAAAGATTTATTACACACATACATCAATCACACATACTTACTTTCTATCAGATGTTTCTGTCCTCTTCTCCAAGTAGAATTCATGTCTATGGGCCAGCAACAAAGATCCTATTCTCACCTGATCCTCACACTGGTCTCCATAGGATCCCGGGGGGGGGGGGGTCTTGGCAAAATAAGAACACGCTTACCCGATACCATATGGACTAGAATTGGTATGTGTCTTGTCACACATCCAATCAGCTGGCATTCACGTACTATTGGTATGTCATTGGGTTTCCCACGTTCCGCCAGCCAATCAGAGGCCGCTTCACATCTAGCAGCCTCTCATTGGTAGGGGTACAAATGGGTTCCAGCCAATGAGAAGCTGCTAGATGTGAATCGGCCTCTGATTGGCTGTTGGGACTTGGGAAACCCCGTAACATCCCGTCAGCTGGAATTTGCGTATTATTAGTATGTGTGACAAGACACATACCAATACTAATAATAAGAAATAAACCACCTTCTTGATGGCATTGATATTGCATCCGGAAATATAATATAAATGTAATGCAAAATACCTAAATACTGTATGGAGGTTCCCTTTAATCACACTGTATATATGGGCTCATTTAAAATGTTTCATATTGTCTGCAGTGAGTGAGTTGGAAATTACAGTATAGCTCACTATGTGCAAATGCTGAATAATATTGAAATTAGAGATGAGCGGGTTTGGATTTCCACGCAAGTTTGGATTTTTCTGGCTAAAAACGGGACTCAGAAAGAGGCAAAATGTCATCTTTCATGGACAAACATCATCATTCCTGGTCAAAAGTCCAGGAATGATGATGTTTGTCAATGAAAAATTATGTTTTGCCTCTTTCTGAGTCCTGTTTTTTGCCGGGAAAAATCCAAACTCGGCGTGGAAATCCGAACTAATCCGAACCAGCTCATCTCTAATTGAAATAAATCCATTTATCTGCTTTTCCAATTGGTTGGACTTTTCTGTATAGATCATTATATGAATGAACGCCCCTTATACATCCCATTCTGTATCTGTGATTAGTAGGCCGTGTGATGGATGCCCAGCGCACATCATCATAGTTGCTTGTTGTTATTCTATTCTCCACTTGGCCTACACATAATAAATAGAGAAATGTTATGTGGTGACTAAGGTATATGTAAGTACTATAAAAAAGAAATAAACCACCTTCTTGATGGCATTGATATTACATACGCAAATATAATGTAATGCAAAATCTGTATTTTTATTGTGTCCTTGTATAAGTACTATAGAATTTAGCCATTTGTCAATTTGGATTTCAAAATGCTAATGATATCATTATACCATTCACTCATTCTTACTGTGTATTCATTATGCCAGAATTTAGGCTACAGAAAATATACTGTAGGTGTTTATGATGAAAACATAAAAGGCTGAAATTCCATTGTTATGTCATAGTCAGCTCCCTCTGAGCTCTGTGATGTCATAGGATTCTCATCACTCTGAGAGAGTTGGTTGGACAGGGAGGTTCTCAGAGAATTTGTCCCAGGACAGATATTTGCACAGGTATAGGATTTTTCTTTATATTGTAGAGATTCAAAACCCAATTCCAGGAGGCCGCCTCTTCACCTGAACAGGTAATGAAACTGAGATCTCATAGTGGTTCATAATATTTGTTTAATCTGTTATATTAATACTATAGCTAGACTGGGCAGATACACACCACTTCAGGAACTGTAGTTATAGTACATAGAAATGATCTGCCCACTTTATTTATATATAGAAGTATTTTACCAAGGAATAATGCATGCATCATATTGGCCTAAATATATTATATACAGATAATACAGACCAGAGGCTATGGGCATTACAATTACAAACACCGTTATATAGTGATAAGACAGAAGCTTTGCTATAAGACAAGTGAGAGATATAAGTGACTATAGTAGGTTCTCATATATGAATTCTTATAACGAGTAGGTTTCTCATTTGGTGATGTATCTTGTTCTACTCCTACTATGAGCCTGAAACTATAACATTGCCAACTGCATTGTGTCAGGGATTTATTATAGTAACAAAACTGCAACATGAAAAGTTATGGTAATAGTTTCAGACATCATTTTTATCACTTGACAGAACAATACTGATAAAGGCATCAACAGTGAATCAGAAAAGAGATATTGAATTTGGGTAATAAATGTATAAAAAAATAATTGATGGTTTTAGTGATATTTGGGAACCAAAGTAAAACTATATCTATAATATTATGTGAATGCTATAGGGACTAGATAACTCAAAGCATATCCTGTGTCTCACACAAACCAACAAATAACGGCATAGTGAGTAATGTATACATGAGTTAGTGATGGCAGTGGGGATGTATAGATGCTGCAGGCCCTTCATTTAGAGTTTGTTTTTTAACTTTTAGTTTATTGATATTTTCTATTAATTTTTATGAACTTTAATTTAAGAGCCGCAACAAGGAATGTGTGCGTGGTGCCACCATCCATGGCACAATGCCTGGGGTGACACTGCAACTGCCCTGTTGCACCTGCATTTGGCTTTTAGGGTGTCTGAAATATAGCCTATAGAGCTGTCACAGAGCCACCTTTGGGTGTTCCAGGCACGTGTCCTGCAGCCTGTAGAGCTGCTGGAGCATCCTTTGAACATTCCTGGGAACTCCGCTTCCTCCTTGCATGGTGGACCCACGTCCTCAATGTGATGTCATTCCACGACATGAGAAATGTCAGAGGGCAGGGCTGGCATGGGGTTGATTATAGCCCTGCTATGGCCCTGTTTAGAGATAGCTTTAGTTGAAAGGATTTTATTTTCATTACTTTAACACCTTCCTCTCCCCAACCAGATGGTTATATCATTGATGGCCAGGCTAAGTTATCATCAGCTCAATACTCTGTATCCAGGTTTAGCTAGTGCCAAATACTAGTGGTATAATGGGTCCAATTCTAATCTTGTCATAACACATATATTTCTCCCAGCTCAGAAGTGAACAATACAGAAGGGAGATGTAGGACTTTTTATATAATAATACAGAGACTAGAGTAGATGAGTGACAGATTGCATAAACGAATAGAACCAATAGGACACAAAAGAAGTGACATCAAGCATTACTACCAACTGAATTTAGTTCTCAGTAGGCCTCTTACATTCATTGAAATATACTGTGCACAAGATCTGTTTTGATGACTATTCCTGCTATTCTATATAAGGTGCTTGATGTGTGGCATCTCCAAATGTGTATTGTATTAAAAAAAATTCTGAGATTTCAATTGATTTTAATACTTGCCTCAATATGTTTTCTATATATAAAGTATTGTGTAGATATAGGCTCCTGACATTTACCAGAGTTTAAAGTCAGCAAAGCAGAGAAGATGGGCAGATGTTACATGTATAATAGTGCCCATTACTCTGTGTATTAATTGCGGAGCAAGGAACACTATTTCATCTACTGATAGACTCAGTATGAAGCCAGACACCATTTCTGAGAGAAACTTACCAGTATTTGTAGTTATGAGGTTATGTTCTCTTCCTATATATACATACAGGGTGCATATAATCCAACTGCTATTTGTGCCTAATAGGTAGACATGGAAGGCTGGCCTCCAGGTGACACTTGGGGAGAAACACCTACAAGTTATGTAACTTGGGTAAGTGATAATGACCATGACTGTAGTGTCAGTCCAGTTACTGTAGTTTACAAAATGTTTAAACATCTATGCTAATAAACTATGATATACAAATAGTACATAATACCATATATATCTATGCTAATAAAGAGGAAAATTAGTTTTATCACAATTAAAAGTTACTTACCATTACCAACCTTCCATTCCAGAGTTATGGGGTTGCTCTCTATGTACCACAATCCTCATCACCAGGGAGCCACCCTGAAATTGGGTCCCACAAAGCAAAACCAGCCTGCTTTACAGGCCACAGAGAAGGGATACATGGTTTTGCTCTACAATAGACATAATGATATATGCAAGCTTCAACACCCATAGTAACCACTCTATTACTTACACGTGTCATAAGGTCAGTGTGCGGAATTCAGATAGCTGTACCATGATTTGACAGATGTCAGAATTCAGATAGCTGTACCATGATTTGACAGATGTGCTGACATGACACATCCCTATGTTAAGTCTGCAGGGTAGTGTGTCCACACTGGGAAGGCTAACAACAATAGCTTGGTGTTTCTCCAGCACTGAAGGGGGGAACAGTTTAGGGCCCCACCAACTAGAATATGAGAGCTATTCCAGTTTGTGAAAAGTAATCTAGAGGATACAGTCACTGTCCTTTTACATGTTTTATAGTTGATTCACTAAAGCAGGAGAACATTAAGCGCCCAAATTATATTTAATTTGTCTGTCTCGGGTTGGGATGCATGAAGCATCGCATTCGGGATGTGATGCATCCTGCCACCCTTCGCATGCATGCCGGCGTTAGCATATGCCAGTATGCATGATGAACACGGCAAAGGACCGCTCTCTTGGTAACAGCGGCCCTTTGCAGTGTAAGAACAAGGACCCAAGTGCCACGGAGGGTGCTGGGAGGGATAGAATTAGATCCCTTTCAAAATAAGCCCATAGGCTTCTATAGGGTAATGCCGTCTGGAAGATGGCATTACCCACTGCAACCAGACCTAATAGTGCATCGCATTCCGGGGCTTGGTGCATATGAGAAATGCTGCCAACTACAATTTTGGGGGTTTGACTACATTTCTCCCCTTGCTACATCCTGCCCTAGATTAGGCTGCCAAGAGCTTTTTAGTGGCACCTGCAGGTTTGGGTCATGTCCCTGTAGCCCAGTCCATTTTAAAAATAACTCTTCAAGTTTCCTAGACTGTGGTCCAGGCTGGGACTGGGAGTGAGAGAAAGGGAGTTGGCAGAATTCCTGTGACACAGAGCCTTAGATTCCTGTTGGAAATACCTATCTGGATGTTGCCTGTGCATAGGACTTCCATTCATCTTCATTGGGACTTTTTAATAGTGTTCAGCAGCATGGTGTAAATGAATGATGACATACAGTATGTTCAATGTGGTTCCTCTTTTCCTGCAGTAAATTCTGCAGATATTACAATGTAAGCAGGCACTATTTTTTTCTTTTGCAGCCCCTTCATACCATACTAGCCTCCTCTCCCGGAAGGTGCAGGAGGATTATGAATTTTCGAGTAGCCCCCCGCACACTTGGAAGAGTGACTGAATCTTCTGTGTCCCGCCCACTTTCTAGTGAAGTGCGCAGGATGGGGAGACAATTACCGGGAATATCAAGTCTGTATGGAGGGGACAGATCCAAAATGATGCAACCGCATACCTAATGATGTAAAGGGCCCAGCCCTGCCCCCTAAATGATGCAACTCCTCTCTGGGCTTTTACTGTACCTGAGAGAAGATTAAAAATGTTGGCAAGTATGCTTCATACAGACAGCTGGTCTCTGTATTACAGACCGATATAAGAGCTTGGTTGTACATTAATAATCATACAGACAGCTGGTCTCTGTATTACAGACCGATATAAGAGACTGGTTGTACATTAATAATCATACAGATAGCTGGTCTCTGTATTATAGACCGATATAAGAGCCTGGTTGCACATTAATAATCATACAGACAGCTGGTCTCTGTATTACAGACCGATATAAGAGCCTGGTTGTACATTAATAATCATACAGACAGCTGGTCTCTGTATTATAGACCGATATAAGAGACTCGTTGTACATTAATAATCATACAGACAGCTGGTCTCTGTATTACAGCCGATATAAGAGCCTGGTTGCACATTAATAATCATACAGACAGCTGGTCTCTGTATTACAGACCGATATTAGAGCCTGGTTGTACATTAATAATCATACAGACAGCTGGTCTCTGTATTACAGACCGATATAAGAGCCTAGCTGTACATTAAATAATGATACAGACAGCTGGTCTCTGTATTACAGACCGATATAAGAGCCTGGTTGTACATTAATAATCATACGGACAGCTGGTCTCTGTATTACAGACCGATATAAGAACCTGGTTGTACATTAATAATCATAGAGAAGTAAGGAGACATTAGACAGTCAAACACAGCAAATTACAATGGCAATGTTTTACTTCCCTATACAGAAACCTTACTATTATTATTATTATTATTATTATTATTATTATTATTATTATTAGACTTTATTTATATTACACAAACATATTACACAGTGCTTTTTAGAGAATGTTTAAAAGGTTTTTTTTAGTCCATTTTGGGCTCCATATGTGAGATAGACATTGATTTTAATATAAACAAACTACTGGTATCTATATTACAGAAAGAGCTCAGAGTCTACATCAACACTTACATGACTCCCAACGGTTACATAATCGAAACATTGATGTTTCAGCAAATTACAATGGTGAGTCATCATTTCAGTGCACTGGTAAATTATTTTATTAATTATTATTAGTAGTAGTATTGTTATTATTGTTGTTGTTGATAATAGTATTTTTAGCAGAAGTAATAGTAGTATATATTCACAAATATTATACACAGCACTTTACAGTTTTAATTATTTTTTTATTTTGTTTTGGCACCTTCGCCCTGATTCAGAGCCGGACGCTCTGACCAGAGCGCTCGCTCTGAATCAGGGCCCACCTCCATTAATATGGAGCATCCTCCTGGATGCTCGTATAGCTGTATGTCACCACCCACAGCATATACGAGCGTGCAGGATGATGGTCGCGATGGTCTTGACCATCGCGACCATCGAAACTGCGAGCAGAAGCCTGCGGTTGAGTTTTTCAACCGCAAGGCCAGGAGTGATTTTGGCTCTATCGGAGCCAAAATCACTCCCACTGACATCACTAGTGATGTCAGTGGGGCCGGCTTCAGACGGTAGGCATTCCCTTGGGAATGCCTCCGTCTTGCAGGCACGCCCCCGGCACACCCACCAAAGTGGGCGTGCTGTCAGTCAATATCGACAGCACGCCCCCTTTGATGAGACACTCCGAGCGAAGGAAAGTCCTTCGCTTGTCGCGTCTCATGCATGCGCACGACGGAGCTCCCTCTGTCGTGCGCATGCGCAGTGCAGACCATCGACCCACTTGCAAACAGACAGCCGCTCGCGAGTGGGTCTGAATGAGGGCCCTTGTTTTTAATCAAAAATGATTACTGTTATCTGTATTATAGACCATGGTAAGAACATATTCATATATGTTTGAAGATTTAAATGGCAACAGTACAGAGTATTTTGTAACCCAAGCACATACAATGGTAAGTTATATCTTAGATACAATGCCAAATTATTATTATCAATATCCTTTATATAGTTAAAATATACTACACAGTGTTTTATAGAGAATATTTTGTAGCCAGCCAATGTAACAAAAACATTTTTTTTTATCTAAATGGGCTGTTCTATACAAATTTATATTATAGGCAGCAGTGAGAGTCATCGCTAGCCTGTACGATGTGTCCAATAACTACGAGACGCAATATTTAATCACACAGGGAATTACAATGGTGAGTAATCACCTTACTATACAAGTAAATTGCTACTAGTATTATAATTAGTAGTAATAGTAGTAGTAGTAGTAGTTTTACTATTATTATCAACCCAGAAATAGCCTAAATACTTTACAAAGCGGCATATTTATCAGTTATCAGGTGTAGACCCAATAATTATAATTTTCTTTCACTGATATTCTCACCAACAAGAAATTGTATACCGCCCAGATATATGAAGGAACACATCCAGGGACAGGGGCTAATAGGAGCCCATCCCAGCGATGAGTAAAGTGATCGCTTATGCGATCACTGGGTCTGATTTAGTATGGATTGCTATTACGATCGTGGCTGCGATTGCACACACAGGTCTGCTGTGAAAATCTGCTAATGAATGGAATCACAAGGCCATCACACAGCCAGAATAGAGACAACCACTACCACTATCTAACATCCATAATACCTTGGAGTCCTGCGTACACATTGGAAACATCAAGTAACATTGGTCCCTCATGCACAATTACAGGTGGTCTGACCTTACTCAGAAATTGCTAACCTCGTCTCCCGCAGTAAGTACTCAAGCTATATGCCGTCACAGTGGCTAATATATACATGCCCATGCAACGCCGTTCAAACGTTGAGGCACACCTGCGTTTCTCCGACCACTGCCCCGTCACCACCCCCAAAAGGTCACTGCTTGTCACTCACTCTGTGATGGCTTTCTTTCTGCGTGCAGAGATCGCAGTACCATCACAATGCTATCTCACACCTGCGCACCGCGGTGCACATGCATGCGCACTATGCACCATCGGCCAATCTGCATATGCTATTGCAGTTGGGATCCGTGCAAAGCTTCACATTGGTAAATTTCACAATATAGCTGCCCCCATAGAAACTTATGGGGACTGCAATTGCAAACTGGAACAGGGGAACCATAGCATCCAGGGGAAGAGGGAATTCTCTTCAAATTTGTTTCATAAATAAGTGCTTTATAGAGAATACTTAATCAATATTTACGTGTAAGATTTGGGCAAAATACCTAAATACTGTATGGAGGTTCCCTTTAATCACACTGTATATATGGGCTCATTTAAAATGTTTCATATTGTCTGCAGTGAGTGAGTTGGAAATTACAGTATAGCTCACTATGTGCAAATGCTGAATAATATTGAAATTAGAGATGAGCGGGTTTGGATTTCCACGCAAGTTTGGATTTTTCTGGCTAAAAACTGGACTCAGAAAGAGGCAAAATGTCATCTTTCATGGACAAACATCATCATTCCTGGTCAAAAGTCCAGGAATGATGATGTTTGTCAATGAAAAATTATGTTTTGCCTCTTTCTGAGTCCCGTTTTTTGCCGGGAAAAATCCAAACTCTGCGTGGAAATCCGAACTAATCCGAACCAGCTCATCTCTAATTGAAATAAATCCATTTATCTGCTTTTCCAATTGGTTGGACTTTTCTGTATAGATCATTATATGAATGAACGCCCCTTATACATCCCATTCTGTATCTGTGATTAGTAGGCCGTGTGATGGATGCCCAGCGCACATCATCATAGTTGCTTGTTGTTATTCTATTCTCCACTTGGCCTACACATAATAAATAGGGAAATGTTATGTGGTGACTAAGGTATATGTAAATACTATAAAAAAGAAAAAAAAACACCTTCTTGATGGCATTGATATTACATACGCAAATATAATGTAATGCAAAATCGGTATTTTTATTGTGTCCTTGTAAAAGTACTATAGAATTTTGCCATTTGTTAATTTGGATTTCAAAATGCTAATGATATCATTATACCATTCACTCATTCTTACTGTGTATTCATTATGCCAGAATTTAGGCTACAGAAAATATACTGTAGGTGTTTATGATGAAAACATAAAAGGCTGAAATTCCATTGTTATGTCATAGTCAGCTCCCTCTGAGCTCTGTGATGTCACAGGATTCTCATCACTCTGAGAGAGTTGGTTGGACAGGGAGGTTCTCAGAGAATTTGTCCCAGGACAGATATTTGCACAGTTATAGGATTTTTCTTTATATTGTAGAGATTCAAAACCCAATTCCAGGAGGCCGCCTCTTCACCTGAACAGGTAATGAAACTGAGATCTCATAGTGGTTCATAATATTTGTTTAATCTGTTATATTAATACTATAGCTAGACTGGGCAGACACACACCTCTTCAGGAACTGTAGTTATAGTACATAGAAATGATCTGCTCACTTTATTAATATATAGAAGTATTTTACCAAGGAATAATGCATGCATCATATTGGCCTAAATACATTATATACAGATAATACAGACCAGAGGCTATGGGCATTACAATTACAAACACCGTTATATAGTGATAAGACAGAAGCTTTGCTATAAGGCAAGTGAGAGATATAAGTGACTATACAGGTTGAGTCTCCCATATCCAAAATGCTTGGGACCAGGGTTATTTTGGATAACGGAATATTCCGTATTTTGGAATATTTGCATACTATAATGAAATTTCTTGGGTATAGGACCCAAAACTAAACACAGAATGCATTTTAGTTCTACATACACCTTATACACACAGCCTGCAGGTCATTTTATACAATATTTTTAATAATTTTGAGCATCAAAAAAAGTTTGTGTACATACATGAAATTAATTTATGTTACATATACACCTTATACACACAGCCTGAAGGTTATTGTATACTGTATTTTAATGATTTTTTGCTTTAAAAAAAGCTTGTGTACATTGAACCATCAGAAAGCAAAGGTTTCACATTATCAGTCATACAAAAAATATTCCGTAATTCGGAATATTCCGTATTTTGGAATATTTGGATATGGGAGACTCAACCGTAGTAGGTTCTCATATATGAATTCTTATAACGGGTAGGTTTCTCATTTGGTGATGTCTCTTGTTCTACTCCTCCTATTAGCCTGAAACTATAACATTGCCAGCTGCATTGTGTCAGGGATTTATTCTAGTAATAAAACTGCAACATGAAAAGTTATGGTAATAGTTTGAGACATCATTATTATCAATTGACAGAACAATACTGATAAAGGCATCAAGAGTGAATCAGAAAAGAGATATTGAATTTGGGTAATAAATGTATAAAAAAATAATTGATGGTTTTAGTGATATTTGGGAACCAAAGTAAAACTATATCTATAATATTATGTAAATGCTATAGGGACTAGATAACTCAAAGCATATCCTGTGTCTCACACCAACCAACCAACTAAAGGCATAGTGAGTAATGTATACATGAGTTAGTGATGGCAGTGGGGATGTATAGATGCTGCAGGCCCTTCATTTAGAGTTTTGTTTTTTAACTTTTAGTTTATTGATATTTTCTATTAATTTTTATGAACTTTAATTTAAGAGCCGCAACAAGGAATGTGTGCGTGGTGCCACCATCCATGGCACAATGCCTGGGGTGACACTGCAACTGCCCTGTTGCACCTGCATTTGGCTTTTAGGGTGTCTGAAATGTAGCCTATAGAGCTGTCACAGAGCCACCTTTGGGTGCTCCAGGCACGTGTCCTGCAGCCTGTAGAGCTGCTGGAGCATCCTTTGAACATTCTTGGGAACTCCGCTTCCTCCTTGCCTGGTGGACCCACCTCCTCAATTTGATGTCATTCCACGACATGAAAAATTTCAGAGGGCAGGGCTGGCATGGGGTTGATTATAGCCCTGCTATGGCCCTGTTTAGAGATAGCTTCAGTTGGAAGGATTTTATTTTCATTACTTTAACACCTTCCTCTCCCCAACCAGATGGTTATATCATTGATAGCCAGGCTAAATTATCATCAGCTCAATACTCTGTACCCAGGTTTAGCTAGTGCCAAATACTAGTGGTATAATGGGTCCAATTCTAATCTTGTCATAACACATATATTTCTCCCAGCTCAGAAGTGAACAATACAGAAGGGAGATGTAGGACTTTTAATGTAATAGTACAGAGACTAGAGTAGATGAGTGACAGATTGCATAAACCAATAGAACCAATAGGACACAAAAGAAGTGACATCAAGCATTACTACCAACTGAATTTAGTTCTCAATAGGCCTCTTACATTCATTGAAATATACTGTGCACAAGATCTATTTTGATGACTATTCCTGCTATTCTATATAAGGTGCTTGATGTGTGGCATCTCCAAATGTGTATTATATTAAAAAAATTCTAAGATTTTAATTGATTTTAATACTTGCCTCAATATGTTTTCTATATATAATGTATTGTGTAGATAAAGGCTCCTGACATTTACCAGAGCTTACAGTCAGCAAAGCAGAGAAGATGGGCAGATGTTACATGTAGAACAGTGCCCATTACTCTGTGTATTAATTGCGGAGCAAGGAACACTATTTGATCTATTGATAGACTCAGTATGGAGCCAGACACCATTTCTGAGAGAAACTTACCAGTATTTGTAGTTATGAGGTTATGTTCTCTTCCTATATACACATACAGGGTGCATATAATCCAACTGCTATTTGTGCCTAATAGGTAGACATGGAAGGCTGGCCTCCAGGTGACACTTGGGGAGAAACACCTACAAGTTATGTAACTTGGGTAAGTGATAATCACCATGACTGTAGTGTCAATCCAGTTACTGTAGTTTACAAAATGTTTAAACATCTATACTAATAAACTATGATATACAAATAGTACATAATACCATATATATCTATGCTAATAAAGAGGAAAATTAGTTTTATCACAATTAAAAGTTACTTACCATTACCAACCTTCCATTCCAGAGTTATGGGGTGCTCTCTTTGTACCACAATCCTCATCACCAGGGAGCCACCCTGAAATTGGGTCCCACAAAGGAAAAACCAGCCTGCTTTACAGGCCACAGAGTAGAGATGTATGGTTTTGCTCTACAATAGACATAATGATATATGCAAGCTTCAACACCCATAGTAACCACTCTATCACTTACACATGTCATAAGGTCGGTGTGCAGAATTCAGATAGCTGTACCATGATTTGACAGATGTCAGAATTCAGATAGCTGTACCATGATTTGGCAGATGTGCTGACATGACACATCCCTATGTTAAGTCTGCAGGGTAGTGTGTCCACACTGGGAAGGCTAATAACAATAGCTTGGTGTTTCTCCAGCACTGAAGGGGGGAGCAGTTTAGGGCCCCATCAACTAGAATATGAGTACTCTTCACAAACTGGAATAGCTATCTAGAGGATACAGTCACTGTCCTTTTACATGTTTTATAGTTAATTCGCAAAAGCAGGAGAACATTAAGTGCCCAAATTATATTTAATTTGTCTGTCTAGGGTTGGGATGCATGAGGCATCGCATTCGGGATGTGATGCATCCTGCCACCCTTCGCATGCATGCCGACATAAGCATACGCCAGTATACATGATGAACACGGCAAAGGACCACTCTCTCAGTAACAGCGGCCCTTTGCAGTGTAAGAACAAGGACCCAAGCGCCACGGGGGGTACTGGGAGGGATATAATTAGATCCCGTTCACAGCACTCTCCCAAAAGAAGCCCATAGGCTTCTATAGGGTAATGCCATCAGGAAGATGGCATTACCCACTGCAACCAGGCCCTGCAGTGCATCGCATTCCGGGGCTTGGTGCATATGAGAAATGCTGCCAACCAGAATTTTGGGGGTTTGACCACATTGCTCCCCTTGCTACATCCTGCCCTAGATGAGGCTGCCAAGAGCTTTTTAGTGGCACATGCAGGTTTGGGTCATGTCCCTGTAGCCCAGTCCATTTTAAAAATAACTCTTCAAGTTTCCTAAACCGTGGTCCAGGGCTGGGACTGGGAGTGAGAGAAAGGGAGTTGGCAGAATTCCTGTGACACAGAGCCTTATATTCCTGTTGGAAATACCTATCTGGATGCTGCCTGTGTATAGGACTTCCCTTCATCTTCATTGGGACTTTTTAATAGTGTTCAGCAGTATGGTGTAACTGAACGATGGCATACAGTATGTTCAATGTGGTTCCTCTTTTCCTGCAGTAAATTCTGCAGATATTACAGTGTAAGCAGGCACTATGTTTTTCCTTTGCAGCCCCTTCATACCATACTAGCCTCCTCTCCTGGAAGGTGCAGGAGGATTATGATTTTTCAAGTAGCCCCCCGCACACTTGGAAGAGTGACTGAATCTTCTGCATCCCGCCCACTTTCTAGTGAAGTGCGCAGGATGGGGAGAAAATTACCGGGAATATCAAGTCCGTATGGAGGGGACAGAGCCAAAATGATGCAACCGCATACCTAATGATGTAAAGGGCCCAGCCCTGCCCCCTAAATGATGCATCTCCTCTCGGGGCTTTTACTGTACCTGAGAGAAGGTTAAAAATGTTGGCAAGTATGCTTCATACAGACAGCTGGTCTCTGTATTACAGACCGATATAAGAGCCTGGTTGTACATTAATAATCATACAGACAGCTGGTCTCTGTATTACAGACAAATATAAGAGCCTGGTTGTACATTAATAATCATACAGATAGCTGGTCTCTGTATTACAGACCTATATAAGAGCCTGGTTGTACATTAATAATCATACAGACAGCTGGTCTCTGTATTACAGACCGATATAAAAGCCTGGTTGTACATTAATAATCATACAGACAGCTGGTCTCTGTATTACAGACCAATTTAAGAGCCTGGTTGTACATTAATAATCATACGGACAGCTGGTCTCTGTATTACAGACCGATATAAAAGCCTGGTTGTACATTAATAATCATACAGACAGCTGGTCTCTGTATTACAGACCGATATAAGAGCCTGGTTGTACATTAATAATCATAGAGAAGTAAGGAGACATTAGACAGTCAAACACAGCAAATTACAATGGCAATGTTTTACTTCCCTATACAGATACCTTACTATTATTATTATTATTGTTATTATTATTATTATTATTAGACATTATTTATATTACACAAACCTATTACACAGTGCTTTTTAGAGAATGTTTAAAAGTTTTTTTTAGTCCTTTTTGGGCTCCATATGTCAGAAAGACATTGATTTTAATATAAACAAACTCCTGGTATCTATATTACAGAAAGAGGTCAGAGTCTACATCAACACTTATATGACTCCCAGCGGTTACATAATCGAAACACTGATGTTTCAGCAAATTGCAATCGTGAGTCATCATTTCAGTGCACTGGTAAATTATTTTATTAATTATTATTATTATTATTATTATTATTATTATTATTATTATTATTATTATTATTATCAGTATTCTTATTATTGTTGTTGTTGATAATAGTATTTTTAGCAGAAGTAATAGTAGTATATATTCACAAATATTATATACAGCACTTTACAGTTTTTAATATTTTTTTTATTTTGTTTTGGCACATTTTTTTTAATCAAAAATGATTACTGTTATCTGTATTATAGACCAAGGTAAGAACATATTCATATATGTTTGAAGATTTAAATGGCAACAGTACAGAGTATTTTGTAACCCAAGCACAAACAATGGTGAGCTATCTTAGCTATAATGCCAAAATTATTATTATCAATATCCTTTATATAGTTAAACTATACTACACAGTGTTTTATAGAGAATATTTTGTAGCCAGCCAATGTAACAAAAACATTTTTTTTTTATCTAAATGGGCTGTTCTATACATATTTATATTATAGGCAGGAGTGAGAGTCATCGCCAGCCTGTACGATGTGTCCAGTAACAACGAGACACAATATTTAATCACACAGGGAATTACAATGGTGAGTAATCACTTTACTACACAAGTAAATTGCTATTAGTATTATAATTAGTAGTAGTAGTAGCAGTAGTAGTAGTAGTAGTAGTAGTAGTAGTAGTAGTAGTAGTTTTACTATTATTATCAACCCAGAAATAGCCTAAATACTTTACAAAGCGGCATATTTATCAATTATCGGGTTTAGACCCAATAATTATCATTTTTTTTCACTGATATTCTCACCAGCAAGAAATTATATACCTCCCAGATATATGAAGGAACACATCCAGGGACAGGGGCTAATAGGAGCCCATCCCTGCGATGAGTAAAGTGATCGCTGATGCGATCACTGGCTCTGATTTAGCATGGATTGCTATTATGATCGCAGCTGTGATTGCATACACAGGTGTGCTGTGAAAATCTGCTAATGAATGGAATCACAAAGCCGTCACACAGCCAGCATAGAGACAACCACTACCACTATCTCACATCCGTAATACCTTGGAGTCCTGCATACACATTGGAAATATCAAGTAACATTGGTCCCTCATGCACAATTACAGGAGGTCTGACCTTACTCAGAAATTGCTAACCTCGTCTCCGGCAGTAAGTACTCAAGCTATATGCCGTCACAGTGGCTAATATATGCATGCCCATGCAACGCCGTTCAAACGGACAGGCACGCCTGCGTTAATCTGACCACTCCCCCGTCACCACCCCCAAAAGGTCACTGCTTGTCACTCTATCTGTGATGGCTTTCTTTCTGCGTGCAGAGATCGCAGTACCATTGCAATGCTATCTCACATCTGCGCACCGCGGTGCACATGCATGCACACTATGCACCATCGGCCAATCTGCCTATGCTATTGCAGTTGGGATCCGTGCTGAATCAGACCCACTGTACTTGCTGCTGCGGGATCCCTGGCACGCTAGTGGGTATGCGCGGTCTTCAGATTGCACCTATTCAAATGGCCATTACCAGAGGGGGATCCAATGGATTGCACTACTGGGAAATTGTGCCATATATAGACTGTAGGATAAAGATGGAGTTAGTTATCAGGGCAAAGCTTCACATTGGTAAATTTCACAATATAGCTGCCCCCATAGAAACTTATGGGGACTGCAATTGCAAACTGAAACAGGGGAACCATAGCATCCAGGGGATAAGGGAATTCTCTCAAAATGTATTTCATAAAGAAGTCCTTTATAGAGAATACTTAATCAATATTTATGTGTAAGATTTGGGCCCCCATAGTAACAATGACATGGGGAACCATAGCATTCTGGGGATGAGGGATTTATCTCAAAATGTATTCAATAAATGAGTAAGGTTTGGGTCCCCATAGTAATAAGGACATTGTTTTATTCTAAATGGACTATGGTTTTCTTTATTACAGAGTGAGATCCTGTCATATAATGATGTGCCCCATCACCGTGATAACTTGCCACTTCTTATGATCACCAATGAAGTTACAATGGTGCGTAATCACTTATATGCACAAGTAAATAGTCGTAATAAATTTACAACAGATGAGTCCTCATATCCCCAGTGTCTTTGTGCCTTATGGCACAAGAAGCCTGGTGCGACTGAGCCACGTAGAAAGGTGTAGCGTACCATCTTTTTCTTTAAATGATGCACCTTATTTGCATCACAGACTGCAGAAAAACACCACTCACAGTGTACTAGAGATGTTGGGCTGTGAGTTTAGCTGCACATGACTTTCTGTAGTTTAAGAGGAGGAGGAATGAGTTGAAGGGGCTCTACCATGGTATATGTGTATAAGGGGTTCTACCATGGCATAATGTGTATAAGGGGTTTTACTGTGGTGTAATGTGTATAAGGGGCTCTACTGTAGTGTAATGTGTATAAGGGATTCTACCATGGCATAATATGTATAAGGGGCTCTACTGTAGCGTAATGTGTATAAGCGGCTCTACTGTGGTGTAATGTGTATAAGCGGCTCTACTGTGGTGTAATGTGTATAAGGGGCTCTACTGTGGTGTAATGTGTATAAGGGGCTCTACTATGGTGTAATGTGTATAAGCAGCTCTACTGTGGTGTAATGTGTATAAGGGGCTCTACTGTGGTGTAATGTGTATAAGCAGCTCTACTGTGGTGTAACATGTATAAAGGGTAAACTGTGGTGTAATGTGTATAAAGGGCACTACTGTGTGGCATAACGTGTACAAGGGGCACTACTGTGTAGTATAACGTATATTATTTATTTATTACCAGTTATTATTTATATAGTGCACACATATTCCGCAGCACCTTACAGAGAGAATATTTGACCATTCACATCAGTCCCTACCCCAGTGGTGCTTACAATCTATATTCCCTACCACATGTACATTATCACATACACACTTGGGGTTAATTTTGTTAGGAGCCAATTAATCTACCAGTATATTTTTATAGTGTGGGAGGAAACCAGAGTACCCAGAGGAAACCCACGCAAGCACAGGGAGAATATACAAACTCTACACAGTTGTGGGCATAGTGAACCCACAACCTCAATGCTGTGAGGCAGTAATGCTAACAATTACACCGTCTGTATGTATAAAGGGAACTACAGTGTGGTGTAACATGTATAACATAACACTGGGCCTGATTCAGCACAGATCACTATTGCTATCGCAGCTCCATAATCGCATGCAATCTCACTGTGAAAATATGCTAATGATTGCAATCACAATGTCATCACAGCCAAACATAAGGACACCCACTTTACCTTACAAACATCTGTCACACTTAGCAAGTCTGCGAAAGCATCTGGAACATCGAGTACCATTGCAGCCTCACACACACTTGCACAAGGTCTGACCTTACTCAGAAATTGATAACCTCATCGCATGCAGTGCAAGCCCAAGCTGAGTTTGGCATCGCAGTGGCTAAAATATGCACTCCTCTGTAACGTCGGGGAGGACAAGCAAAAGGTAGGCAAGTATGGCCTAATGTGACAAACAACCACTACTGTGCAGTGTAATGTAAATTGGTACTAATTCTCTTTCTAGCACAGGGCACCAAAATGTCTAGCTATGGCTTACTTATGTGGCATCCAGGGCTGTATTAACCCGTATATCTATAGTGTTCCTCCTAGGCCATCTCAACAGGATGTCGCACCCTGCCTGATATGAAGTAACTGAAAGGCGCCCCGCTGAAACAGCCATCTCACCTGCGGGCCGCTGTGTCCTGCATGGGGGAAAAGTTCCAATGAAACAGTCACCAGCAACTCGGCCAAGTGAATAGATGCCATGCACATGCACATGGCATCTATTTACACTGCTGAGAAAGCATGGGGGCAGCCCAGCATCTCCGTGAGTGCTGGGCATTCCCCCTTTTCTAGTGACCACGCTCCTTTTTCAGGTGACCAACAATGGTGCAGCAGGATCCCAATCACATTCTTTATATACAACTCACTCGCAGTGCGGATGTCCCATGGCACTGAATCTCGTGAGATCTGTGATGTCATCACATGCATTGAAGTGGCGCCATGGGCGGTCCGGTGTGGGTGTTAGGCATTATGTCTGTATGCACCCTGATGAAAATTAGAATCTTGCACCGGTGTGTGTGGATATAGAATATATAGTATGCAATGACCGGCACTCGTCACAACCACTGTACAGCTTACCAGAGTGCTCCTCCCACCAGTAAGGTAATGTAGTAGCCCTGAAGAAATGTCATAAAGACATGAAACATTGGAAATGACAAGGGTCACTGTTACTGTGCATTGTTAATGTGAGGCCAGAAGTGCCATCCCTTATAACAATAGGTATATATATTTCTTTTTTCACGGGTGGCATATATTTTCTGGTTTACTTTCCATTGATGGGATCAGTAGTTGGAATGTGAGCTGATCCTTGTTGTGCCATATTGGAGGATATAGGTGGCCACCAGGTGAGTTAGCTCAGAAATTATAAATACATATGATCCAAAGTGGGTGCTATTATTATATAACGTAGGACCACCAAAAGCAGAAACACCTTGGTGTGGCTGGTGGCGTAACCATATGTTTGCAATTGTATGTAACTGAGATCTCTGCATTTACTATCATGGCCGTAACTACCATAGGTGCAAGGGGTGCAACTGCTATGGAGCCCAGAGCTTAGGGGGGCCCATTTTCTTTGTCAAAGTTACATGTGTTATATAAATTTTTTCCATTGGGTGGTACATTGGGGCCCTTATAAACCATTGCTATGGGGCCTTCAAATACCTAGTTAATAAGTAATCACTGAGGCAGCATATAATTCCTTTACATAGATATAGGATATGAGTTATCTTTAATGAGTTAAACATGGAACCTACTAGTTATTGTACAATGGCCCTCATTCAGAGCCATACGCTCTGAGCAGAGCGCACGCTCTGAATGAGGGCTGGCCTCCATGAAAATGGAGCGTCCTCCTGGATGCTCGTATAGCTGTGGGTCACCACCCACAGGCTATACGAGCGTGCAGTTTGATGGCCGCGATGGTCTTGACCATCGCGACCATCGAAACTGCGAGCCGGAGCCTACGGTTGAGGTTTTCAACCGCAAGCTCCGGAGTGATTTTGGCTCTATCAGAGCCAAAATCACTCCCACTGACATCACTAGTGATGTCAGTGGGCCGGCTTCTGACGGGAGGCATTCCCGTGGGAACGCCCCCGTCAGGGAGGCACGCCCCCGGCACGCCTACCAAAGGGGGCATGCTGTCAATCAACATCGACAGCACGCCCCCTTTGATCAGACACAACGAGCGAAGGACTTTCCTTCGCTCGTCGCGTCTGGCGCATGCACACGACGGAGCTCCCTCCATCGTGCGCATGCTCAGTCCTGAACATCGACCCACTTGCGAGCGGACAGCCGCTCGCGAGTGGGTCTGAATCAGGCCCCATGTCTGAGTTATAGCTATTAGATTGTCTGGTAATAGTCATACTGCCAGAACTCTTCATATCACTTTAGAGGACACATATAACATACTGTATATAATTTATATCTCCACCAGGTGAACTCGGAAGAGATGGAGGAAATAGAAGAAGACATCATGCCTGATGCAGAAAGGGATCAATCGTCAGATAATGGCACAAAAAAAGAAGAGATCACGTCTGCAATCAGCGCTACATTACCTGCGGAAAAGATGTCGCCAGCTGCTCTGTTGCTGTGTCCCCTAATAACATCTGGGTGACAGTAACAATATTTACCATCTTAGTCCCCTAAAAACATCTGGATGACAGTAATAATATTTACCATCTTAGTCCCCTAATAACATCTGGATGACAGTAATAATATATACCATCTTAGTCGCCTAATAACATCTGGGTGACAGTAATAAAATCAATAGACAATCTATCAAGTAAAAGTTAGTTCTCTAGTAATATGGGAGGTTCACCCAGTAGAATTCTTGTCTCATACCATTCTGTGTTATGAGGTGAGTGTTTAATTCGACTCTGAAGATCCATTGATAAGATGGAGATGAAACTCTCCCAAGAGTCAAAAAATGTAGCAACTAATTTGTCTTTATTTAAAGTTGTCTCCAATCAATCCATCTGAAAAATGTGGTGGATTTTCTGTTTAAATAATTTTAAGGAGGGCGGGGGCGTCAGAATCCACTCCTGTAGATGGATTTCTGAGTGTGAGGTTCTGGATTTGTTGTGGGCCCGGGGTGGTGATAAGAGCAGACACTGAAGCAGGTTTAAATGAAAAGGTGGAACTTTTAATGAGTGGTCTGATAGACATGAATATGACAAAAACTAAAGTACAGATATAGCAATAAGTGCACTTGGGAGCTGTGGTGAAGTAATAGGAAAAAGACCAGTTAGTGAGAGGCAATGAACAATGTCCAGGAAGTGACTGGTTAATAGAGAATGTTCAGATAGTGGCAGACAATGGGAACTGTCCAGGTAGTGACTGGTTAATAGGGAAATGTCCAATTGATGACAGGCTGGAGAAATCAGGTGTAGTGGCTGAAATGAAGAATGCAGGCTAAGGAAGGATTATCCAGCAGAGTGTCAGTGGAGGCAAGGTGCAGGGTGAACAGCAGACTCAGGTAATCAGGCAAGGGGAAGGTAATGGAGGATGCAGGGTAGTCCAGCGGGGTTGGAGCAGACAAGCAGGCAGGCAGGCAGCGTATCACAGGAAACAGGTGGTGAGCACAGGGAACTCTCTCTCAGCTATGCTGAGAAACAAGTTGCACTGGTAATGAAGTGAGGCTCTGAACCTCCCTAAATACCAAGTGCTGTGCCGTGACTGACCATAGAGAGCATGTGACAAACCACGACTGGGCGATTAGGTCATGTGACCGGAGGCAAGATGGCAGCGCCCATGCTGGAGCGGAACGGAAGCACCACCAGGCCTCACCAGCCCAAAGTGACAACATGCTCGCACAGAACCATGCACAGCCAACGCCCCTCACCAAACACCAGCGCCACCGCCAGACTCCCCCTGCCATAGTGACCTCACAGGTAATACCCATCGACCACCATGCCGAGAAATTCTGGTTGTGACAGTGTGCAGCTGCACTAATTGCTAGTAGCAGTTTTCTGCAGCCTTTAGAGACCTGCTGATTCTCCGGTATAATACCAAAAATAGCCCACTCTGCTGTAAATGGCAGACAATTCACTAAATGATCCATAGAAAATTTGTTCCGAGCGATGTTTGCACAACTGCGCATGCATACGGATCGTAATACGCATGCGCGAACCAGTCAGTGCGGCCGAAAATCGTTTGTTCGCTAAATAGCAAATGCCTGCTATGTTGAGTGACAGGAGGAGGCATATGTGGGTGGTAACAGGGGAAGGTGCTTGAAAGCGGGGAGTGGAGATCCGAACGCAGGGGTGCTTAAAGGTCAAAACGGGCATTTTATGGGTGTGCATAATTAATACAGCAGCGTCATTGACCACGTCACTGGGTTATTTTATAGTCAGAACTGCTCACAAGATTGCAGTAGGAAAAACCAACCACAAGAATACTGAGCAGTTCATACGCTGGTCGATGTACTCGATTAATCTAATAAATAGCGGACATGATGTAGGATGCGAGCGGACAGGGGGCATAGTTTCCCAAAAAACGACCTCAAGTTTTGTTCGCTCATTCAGACATAGAGGCGTGAACTGACCGCAAAGAGCGAACGGTTCATTTGAATAGCCACCCCTTTTTTCTGAACGAGCGAGCGCAAATAGTGTCCGGCTCTGAATCAGGCCCTAAGTTTTTAACTAATAAGGGACAATTAAGATCTGGGAAATCCACTAGCCATTGTTGTACTCCTGAATGACTAGTAGAATGGTTCATCGGGGAACATAAAAATATGTAATGTAATGTAATGTGTGACATACAAATATGTAATGTATGTAATGTGCAGATATGGCTTTTCTGGCGGCAGGTGGGGAACCCAACAGTTCATCTAGCGTATTCGACCAGCATAATGTTGCATCTGGAAATTAGCCAGTGGGAAACGTTGTAGAATTGGAAAGGTTGTTTTGTCCTCATAAAAGCGTAAAAGCTTTCTGGCAGACGAGTCCACTACCCCTCGAAGAATTTTATGTCCCTTTTCCCCAAAAATTGTTAAAGGATGAGCAGCCTCTCCATACTGGAAAGCCTTATTATCTAGAAATGTCAGAAATAGACACTTGTATCCATTTAGATTCGCTTTACGTCTCAGTCTATGCCATAAGCGATATGTTGACCAGAGTAAAGGGTTATCTTTTATGTCCTGATCTATCTTAGATTACCTTTTGAAAGGAAATGGACATCTAACGCTGTGTTAGTATAAATGTCACTAATTGAAATCCAATCTCGCAGATGTCTCATTATAGCTGCATGATTGTATATTTGAATCTGGGGAAAGTTAATACCTGCGTTCGATTTATGTTGTTGGAGCTTTATGATTGCTATCCTTGGTCTCTTTCCTGTCCAAATGAATTTGCGAAAAAGACCATTCATTTTTATCAGGTCAGTATTGCTTATCAGTAGTGGTAGGGATTGCATTAAATACAAAAGACGTGGGAAAGTTCACATCTTAATTAGATTCGCTCTGCCTAGGTAGGAAAGAGTCAAATGATTCCATCCTTCTAATTAACTTGAAATAGCCGATACTGCATCCCCTATGTTTAACTGATACAGTTCTGAGGGATGTTTAGACAGCTTAATGCCCAAATATGTAAAGTGGGATTTTGCCCAATTGAGCAGAAGTTCTCGGCTCCAAGTTGGCCTAATTACCCCTGGTCCTAACTAAATACCTATTGACTTTAAGAAGTTGACCTCCAATCCTTACACACTTCCAAAGTCTCGCAAGAGGTCAAGGACTTTGGGCAAAGAATTTTGGGGGTTGCTTATATATAGCAATATATCATCCGCGAACACAGATATTTTTACCTCCATATTACCTATTTGGATTCCCTTAAATATAGATGAATCTTGCAAAAGATGCTATAAAGGGTGAATTGATAAGTTAATTAGAAGCGGCGATAATGGGCACCCTTGCATAGTCAATTGTTCTCCTCTAAGACCGTTAACTGTAAGGGAAGTGGAGGGTGTTGTATAAAAGTAATGAATAAGTTTTATAAAGTTGTCATCAAATTCTCTGTCCTCTAACACCTTAAACAGATGGGGCCAGGCCACGGTGTCAAAGGCCTTATGTGTGTCTAAACTTAAGAGCATATGTCCCCCTTTTCCCCCTTGAGAGGCAGCCACTGTTGCCGCTATTGCAGTGCGTATTGCTTTTACAGAGTGTCATCCCCGAACAATACTTAGTTGGTGGGAAGTTAGAAGCTCCGGAAGGATCTGATGTAACCTATTAGCCAGTATCTTTGAAAATACTTTAAAATCTATGTTTAGGAGAGCAATTGGCCTGTAGGATTCCACCGACATCGGGTCTTTTCCCGGTTTAGGAATAAGTGTAGTGAATGCTTTGGTAAAGGAAGAGTATTCAGGATGGGATCTATAAATTGTATTAAACAACTCTATAAATTGTATTAAACAACTCAAGGAGTGTGGGTATGATTTCACCTTTGAGCATCTTAAAATATGCTCCAGTGAAACCATCCGGCCCTGGGGACTTGTGAGGTAACAAACCAGCAATCACACATTCCAATTCCTCCTCCTTGATCTCTCCCTCCAAAACCGCCCGTTGAGATTGCGTAAATTTGGGCCATTTAGCTTGAGATAATAGGCGAGCAAGTGTAGCCTTCTGTGTAGGGATAGGGCTATATAAGTTGGAGTAAAATTGATGAAATTGTTCCAATATCTCTTTAGTATGGGTATAGGTTGTGTTCGAAGAGACACCCCTCAGCACAGTCACAAATGAGCGATTTTACCAAGGTTTCAGCATTGCAGCCAAAAATTTGCCCGAGTGGTTTTCCCACTTGTAGTAGGATTGTTTTTTATAATCCAGGTGTTGTTGTGCCTGTGAAGTTAGAAAGGAATCAAAGAGCTGTCTATCTTTAAGATATATTTTGAGGGTTGTCTCAGAGGGTGATTCTATGTACTTATTAAGGATGGGCATCCTTCTAACAACAGCAGCCCACCCCACACTATTTATTAATCCCCTGTGCGCAGTGACAATTTATTCTTTTAATTTGTCATCTTAGTCCCTAAAAAAACCTGGGAGACATTAATACTATTTGTCATCTTAGTCCTTAATAAGACCTAGGTGACTTTAATACTATTTGTCATCTTAGTACTTATTAACAGCTGGGTTACATTAATACTATTTGTCATCTTAGTCCTTAATAACACCTAGGCTTTAATACTATTTGTCATCTTAGTACTTATTAACAGCTGGGTTACATTAATACTATTTGTCATCATAGTCCCCTAATAACACATGGGTGACATTAATACTATTTGTCATCTTAGTCTTTAATAAAACCTGGGTGACTTTAATACTATTTGTCATCTTAGTCCCTACTAATACCCGGGTAACATTAATACTATTTGTCATCTTAGTCCCCTCATAACACATGGGTTACAGTCCTTAACAACAACCTGGGGACATGAATACTATTTGTCATCTTAGTCCATAATAACACCTGGGTGACATTAATACTATTTGTCATCTTAGTCGTTAAAAACACATAGGTGACTTTAATACAACTTGTCATTTTAGTCCTTAATAACAACTAGGTTACATTAATACTATTTGTCATCTTAGTCGTTAAAAACACCTAGGTGACATTTATACTATTTGTCATCTTAGTCATTAATAACACCGGGGTGACATTTATACTATTTGTCATCTTAGTCCTTAATAACACCTGGGTGACATTAATACTATTTGTCTACCTATTCCTTAATAACACCTTGGTGACATTAATACTATTTGTCATCTTAGTCCTTAATAACACCGGGGTGACATTTATACTATTTGTTATCTTAGTCCTTAATAACACCTGGGTGACATTAATACTATTTGTCATCTTAGTCATTAATAACACCTGGATGACATTAATACTATCATCTTAGTCCTTTATAACACATCGGAGACATTAGTACTATTTGTCATTTAAATCCTCAACACCTGGGTGACATCAAAACTTTCATCTTAGTCCCTAAGAACACCTGGGTGACATTAAAACTATTGGTCATCTTAGTCCTAAATAACACATGGGTGAGATTAATACTTTTTGTCATCTTAGTCCTTAATAACACCTTGGTGACATTAAAACTATTTGTCATCTTAGTCATTAATAACACCTGGGTGACATTAATACTTTTTGTCATCTTAGTCCTTAATAACACCTTGGTGACATTAATACTATTTGTCATCTTAGTCCTTAATAACACCTGGGTGACAATAATACTGTCATCTTAGTACTTAATAACACATGGGTGACATTTAAACTATTTGTCATCTTAGTTTTTAATAACAACTAGGTGACATTAATAGTATTTGTCATCCTAGTCCTTAATAACACATGTGTGACATTAGTAATATTTGTCATCTTAGCCCTTAATAAAACTTGGGTGACAATAATACTGTCATCTTAGTCCTTAAAAAACATGGGTGACATTAAAAATATTTGTCATCTTAATCTTTAATAACAACTATGTGACATTAATAGTATTTGTCATTTTAGTCCTTATAAACACCTGTGTGACATTAACACTATTTGTCATCTTAGACCTTATTAACAGCTGGGTTATATTAATACTATTTGTCATCATAGTCCCCTAATAACACATGGGTGACATTAATACTATTTGTCATCTTAGTCCTTAAAAACACCTGGGTGACTTTAATACTCTTTGTCATCTTAGTCCCTACAAACACCCGGGTGACATTAATACTATTTGTCATCTCATTCTCTCATAACACATGGGTTACAGTCCTTTAGTCCTTAATAACACCTGGGTGACATTTATACTATTTGTCATCTTAGTCCTTAATAACACATAGGTGACTTTAATACAATTTGTCATTTTAGTCCATAATAACAACTAGGTTACATTAATACTATTTGTCATCTTAGTCGTTAATAACACCTAGGTGACATTTATACTCTTTGTCATCTTAGTCCTTAATAACAGCTGGGTGACATTAATACTATTTATCTACCTATTCCTTAATAACATCTTCGTGACATTAAAACTATTTGTCATCTTAGTCCTTAATAACACCGGGGTGACATTTATACTATTTGTCATCTTAGTCCTTAATAACACCTGGGTGACATTAATACTATTTGTCATCTTAGTCATTAATAACACCTGGATGACATTAATACTATCATCTTAGTCCTTAATAACACATGGGAGACATTAGTACTATTTGTCATCTAAATCCTTAACACCTTGGTGACATCAAAACTTTAATCTTAGTCCCTAAGAACACCTGGGTGATATTAAAACTATTGGTCATCTTAGTCCTAAATAACACCTGGGTGAGATTAATACAATTTGTCATCTTAGTCCTTAATAACACCTGGGTGACATTAATACTATTTGTCATCTTAGTCATTAATAACACCTGGGTGACATTAATACTTTTTGTCATCTTAGTCCTTAATAACACCTGGGTGACATTAATACTATTTGTCATCTTAGTCATTAATAACACCTGGGTGACATTAATACTTTTTGTCATCTTAGTCCTTAATAACACCTGGGTGACATTAATACTATTTGTCATCTTAGTCATTAATAACACATTTGTGACATTAGTAATATTTGTCATCTTAGTCATTAATAACACCTGGGTGACAATAATACTGTCATCTTAGTACTTAATAACACATGGGTGACATTTAAACTATTAGTCATCTTAGTCTTTAATAACAACTAGGTGACATTAATAGTATTTGTCAACTTAGTCCTTAATAACACATGTGTGACATTAGTAATATTTGTCATTTTAGCCCTTAATAAAACCTGGGTGACAATAATACTGTCATCTTAGTCCTTAAAAAACATGGGTGACATTAAAAATATTTGTCATCTTAGTCTGTAATAACAACTAGGTGACATTAATAGTATTTGTCATTTTAGTCCTTATAAACACCTGTGTGACATTAATACTATTTGTCATCTTAGTCCTTATTAACAGCTGGGTTACAATAATACTATTTGTCATCATAGTCCCCTAATAACACATGGGTGACTTTAATACTATTTGTCATCTCAGTCCCCTCATAACACATGGGTTGCAGTCCTTTAGTCCTTAATAACACCTGGGTGACATTTATACTAATTGTCATCTTAGTCCTTAATAACACATAGGTGACTTTAATACAATTTGTCATTTTAGTCCTTAATAACAACTAGGTTACATTAATACTATTTGTCATCTTAGTTATTAATAACACCTAGGTGACATTTATACTATCTGTCATCTTAGTCCTTAATAAGAGCTGGGTGACATTTATACTATTTATTTACCTATTCCTTAATATCACCTTGGTGGCATTAATACTATTTGTCATCTTAGTCCTTAATAATACATGGGTGACATTAGTAATATTTGTAATCTTAGTCCTTAATAACAGCTGGGTGACATAAATACTATTTATCTACTTATTCCTTAATAACACATGGATGACATTAAAACTATTTGTCATCTTAGTCTTTAATAACAACTAGGTGACATTAATAGTATTTGTCATCTTAGTCCTTACTAACACATGGGAGACATTATTACTATTTGTCATCTTAGTCTTTAAAAACACCTGGGTGACATTAAGACTATTAGTCATCTAAGTCCTTAATAACCCCTGGTGACATTAATACTGTCATCTTAGTCCATAATACAGCAGGGTGACATTAAAACTATTTGTCATTTTAGTCCCTAAAACACCTGGGTGACATTAATACTATTCATCTTCTTTGTCCTTAATAGCAACAAGGTGACATTAATACTATTTGTCATCTTAGTCATTAATAACACATGGGTGACATTAGTACATATTGTCATCTTAGTCCTTAAAAACACCTGGGTGACATTGATACTATTTGTCATCTTAGAGCTTAATAACACATGGGTGTTATTAGTACTATTTGTCATCTTAGCCCTTAATAACATCTGGGTGACATTAATAATATTTGTTATCTTAGCTCTTATTAACACCTGGGTGACTTTAATATTATTTCTCATCTTAGTCCTTAATAACATCTGGGTGACATTAAAACTATTTGTCATCTTAATACCCTAATAAGAAATGAGTGACATTAATGCTATTTGTCATTTTAGTCCTAATGACACCTGGGTGACATTTATCCTATTTGTCATCTTACCATTACAAACACCCGTGTACATTAATACTATTTGTCACGTTAGTCCTTAGTAACACCTGGATGACTTAAGTACTATTTGTCATCTTTGTCCACTTATAACACAAGGGTGACATTAATACTATTTATCGTTTTAGTCCCCTAAAAACACCTGGGTGACAATAATACTATTTGTCAACTTAGTCCACTAATGATTTAATAATACTTCGGTGACATTAGTATTATTTGTCATCTTAGTCCTTAATAACACCTGGGTGACATTAATACTGTAAACTTAGTCCTTGATAACACCAGGGTGACATTAAAACTATTTCTCATCTTAGTCCCTAAAAGCACCTGGGTGACATTTATACTATTTGACATCTTAGTCACCTAATAACACCTTGGTGACCATAAAAACTTTGTCATCTTAGTCCTTAATAACATCTGGGTGACATTAATACTATTTATCATCTTAGTACTTAATAACACCTTGGTGAAATTGATACTCTGTCATCTTAGTCCTTAATAACACATGGGTAACATTAAAACTATTTGTCATCTAAGTCCTTAATAACTCATGGGAGACATTAGTACTATTTTTCATCTAAATCCTTAACAACACCTGGATGACATCAAAACTTTCATCTTAGTCCTTAATAACACATGGGAGACATTAGTACTATTTGTCATCTAAATCCTTAAAACCTGGGTTACATCAAAACTTTCATGTTAGTCCCTAAGAACACCTGGGTGACATTAAAACTATTGGTCATCTTAGTCCTAAATAAAACCTGGGTGACATTAATATAATTTGTCATCTTAGTCCTTAATAACACCTGGGTGACATTAATACTATTTGTCATCTTACTCATTAATAACACCTGGGTGACATTAATACTTTTTGTCATCTTAGTCCTTAATAACACCTGGGTGACATTAATACTATTTTTTTCTTAGTCATTAATAACACGTGTGACATTTGTAACATTTGTCATCTTAGTCCTTAATAACACCTGGGTGACAATAATACTATTAATCATCTTAGTCCTTAAAGCACCTGGGTGACATTAAAACTATTTGTCATCATAGTCCCCTAATAACACCTAGGTGACATGAAAACTACTTGTAATCTTAGTCCCTAAAAACACCTGGATTACATTAGTACTATTTGTCATCATACTCCCCTAATAACACATGGGTGACATTAATACTGTTTGTCATCGTAGTCCCTAATAACAGCGGGGTGACATTAATACTGTTTGTCTTCTTAATACCTAAAAACCCCTGGGTAACATAATACTATTCGTCATCTTAGTCCTTAAGCTTAGGGGCTGCTTATACAGCCCCACTGCACCAGGGTGACGCGACTCTGGCCGGGCACCAGCTAAAACTGAGGTGCTTGTGGCTCGGGGGTGAGGTATAGAGGAGGATGGACCCAAGTGCATCCTGGGAGCAGCAAAAACCTTTAACTGTGTGGTGCCTGTGGATGCAGATCCAGCTATACCCCAAGGTCAACCCTGTGGACCCCCTATGGACCCTGAAGTAGAAAGAAATACATGTAAAGATGGAGAAAAAGAAATGTATAGAAACTGAGTAATAAGTGTAAAGAAT